>OU426990.1:40209648-40871465 GCA_911387755.1 Chrysotoxum bicinctum | reverse complement strand
AAATTCACTACCTTTAAGATTTCAAAAACTTTCTTCCGAAATATGTTTACTACTAATACCTCCCAAATGTTATTTTTACTTGCGATATAGGTACTATAGGGCAAGTTCTGCATTTGGAAAAAAAATCGAACTCGAGATTTTGATCAAAGTTGACATTACGATGATAGCGAAGTCGAAAAAAGTGGGTCCGACAATTCCGTCTGTCTGTCTGTATGTCTGTATGTCTGTATGTCTGTACCTCGAACTACAACCTAAGCTACCGGAGGTATTTTCTTCAAACTCGGTAGTTAAGGGTCTTCGGTGATTCCCTAGAGGAGAAATTGAAATTTTTTTTTAGCTCCAAAACTAAGGGTACCCCCCATACACCCGTAATGCAAAATCTTATTTATCTCGAAAACGGCTCTAACGATTTTGATAAAAAAAATTAAGTGTGAAATTATGGACATGGGCTATATTTTGGACAAAAAAAAAAATTGGGGGATGGGGGAAATGTTATTAGGGGTACCTGTCATAGAACGGTTTTTTTGATTTTCGAATTTCTCACCAACGGCTCTAACGATTTTAACCAAAATTTTTATGCAGGAGCTCCTTTGCATTTGAAAAAATATAAACTAAAAATCTTTTTAAAAAAATAGTTTTTGGATTTTTAAAAAAATAATACAATTTTTTTTTTGAAAATTCAATATCTTGAAAACCGATACACAATTAAATTTTTAAATTACGTTTTAAAATGTATTTTATTAAATACTAAAAATTTGCATACCAATTTTTTTTATAAAAATTTTAAGGAAAATTTAGTACACAAAAAACATGTTTCAGTGTGTCTGTATGTCTGTACCTCTCACTACAGCCTAAACCCTTGTACCTATTTCTTTCAATCTCGGTAGTTAAGAGTCTTCGGTGATTCCCTAGAGGAGAAATTGAATTTTTTTTTAGCTCCAAAACTAAGGCTACCCCCCATACACCCGTAATGCAAAATCTTATTTATCTCGAAAACGGCTCGAACGATTTTGATAAAAAAAAATTAAGTGTGATATTATGGACATGGACTACATTTTGGTCAAACAAAATTTTGGGGCAAACTGTTATTAGGGGTACCTGCCATAGACCCGTTTTTTTGATTTTCGACTTTCTCATTAACGGCTCTAAGGATTTTAACCCAAAATTTTTAGCAGGAGTCCCCTTAAGTTTAAAATAATATTGTATATAAAAATATTCGAAAAAATCTTTATTGGGTTTTAAAAAAAAAAAAAAATTTTTTAAATCAATATCTTCAAAACCTATGAACGATTATTTTTTGAAATAAATTATTTCCTAAAACCAATATTATTAAATACTTAAAATTCGCATCCCACATTTTTTTCTTGAAAAATTTTAGAGAAATTTCTTATATAAAAATTTATTTATTAATAAAACGATTTTTAAGGTTTATTTGCATAAATTCATACTTTTCCGGAAACCAGACGGCAATTTTATGCATTTGAACATTATTATCTCATTAAATCCATGTTTTATATTTGTAAAATGTATCTTAAATTCCAAAGTACTTTTACATAAGAGCAAGTTCGTGCGATCCAGTCGTGCATTTTATTTATTTATCTCATTAGTTTCGTAAAAAGTTTGAATATTTAAACTTTCCACAAAAGTTTGTTTAGATTTCATATTTTTTCAAAATTTTTGAAAACTCATAATTTTGGACACGATACAATCTTCAAGACGTTAGAAAAAAAATGTTCTCTTATTTAGAAACAATAACACCCAACATACAAATGTTAAAAAACGCTTTTCGAAAATCATAATACTTTTAAGAATTTTTTTTACTGCACGAATAAAAATTAAACTTCCCAAAAAATACTGACCCGTTTTTTATATATAATTTGTTTTTTAATTCTATGGAATTATAGGTCGTAAGAATTAATCGAAAAAAAAATTATCAAAATTAGAATAATACGATTTTCGAAAATCATTTCTTAACCTTTGTACGGTGGGTACCTACCGTAAAAGAAAAAAATAATTGTGTTTTATCTAAAAATAGATTGTATTAAAAAACTTTAAATTGTCAAGTTCAAAAAAAAACAACTATGAGATTTTCAAAATATTGAGTTTTGAAAAAAAAATTTGTTTTGAATTCATTTCGCCAAAAAATTTCTTTTTTTAAATTCGAATATATCTACAATAGATACTATCCAAACTTTTGGGGAGCTTTAAAAAATAATCAAAATCGAGTAGGTATACTATTTTTGAGAAAATCATAAACAAAAAAAAATCGATTTTCGGGGGTACCATTAATAGCAATTTTTCGTATTTTTTTCAACCATTTGCAAAATTTTGCAAAAAAATTCAAAGTATTTTTGTTTCAAAATTCGATATCTCAAAAATGTATGTATGATAATTTTTAAAATTTCACATTTTATTTCTCTTGTGCAATGATTACCAACTGTGGCAAACATTCGTTCGGTATTAGCAGTATTGTTGTAGTCCAAGCGGCAAGGACAACAATTAGGCAAAATGTTTCAATCTTTGAAAATCTCAATTCATGTACGATTATTTGAATTACATTTTTTAAAAATTAACACACACAATAGGATTTTCGATATTTTCCTAGACTAATATTTATTAAGATTAATCCAAAAAAAAAATATGATAACTGATCATGTTTTTGAATTTGAAGAAATCAATTTGAGATCCATACAAAATGAGAACAAGAAAGGTCATTAAAGATCAGAAGATCCTAACAATGTCCACTCTATATTTAACCTGTTCCTAACTCAAATACTGGAATTATACAACTATATTACTGTATTTATTTCAAAACCAAAGTCTACCGCAAAATTATGACTTTTGTTAATGAAATATTTAAGTTGAAACTCCATCATTTAACCTGGACTTTAAGCTTCTGAGAAGTCGTCCTTTAAAGTTGAAAACTGCTCTTTCAATGACAAAACGAAATACAACCATTTATTCAAACCCAAGCTATTCAATACTTTGCCTATGATTTAACCATATAAAAAAGGTTATGCATAACCCTGCTGAACTCTCAAAATACCTTCTCTGTCATCACTGTTGCACAACAATACGGTTTTATGACAGACTGCAACAATCTCTGATATCTAAATTTCCAAAGTCAGACCTCACTTTCAATATATCTACAATATCCTTCGAACTGCAGACACACTTAAAAGTAATAAACATAAGCCTCTAAGAGTGAACAAAAAACTCACGCCTAAAAAAATGTGTCATCCTTAATGAACCCATTTGGCACTTCAAAGACCTTAGGTATGTACTTGTGTATCAATAAAAAAAACAACTAACTTCTTATTTTTATTCTGGCAATTTGCAAAAGACAGCAAATTGCATGATCAATGATCGCCAAAGGTAAGACAAGAACTTGAGTAATCCTTCATGAGAGATAACTTTGAAAAAATGTTCGTTAAAAAAATACAATAAATCTGGTGAAACCTAAATCACTCTCCCAATCCCAACCCAATATTTAGGAATGCTATAAAACTTTATTATTAGTACGAGGTCCAATATAGTTCAAATGACCCGAAAAACGATGCTACCATGTCGTAAAGTTCCCAAAACCGAAAACCGAACCAATTTTTTGTTGTTCGTTTTCCTTTGTCTTCTTTTTCTTGTTCCTGTCATTCTTTTCGTGATTTTTTACGATCAAATTTATCCAGAGCGATCCCAATAAATTTCTTAAAACGTTTTTTATGTACGATGATTTGGGTATTGTGTTATTTTTTTTTAACATTTAACTTTTCTCTAAAGGTAGATATTGTAAAAAAACAAAAAAATTGTTTTGTATGCTCAATGTTACTTTTTACAGCTACATGTGATGTAGATGTGGGAATTTGTTGTTGCTTTTGCCGACTATACACGGGGACCACACGGTCAAGATTCGACATCGAAAATAGGGTGTGGTGTGGTTGATAGTGACAGTCGCCAGCGCCAGCGCGGCGGCGTATATGTATCATATTTACGTTCACATGTGTCACACTATCTTATGAAATTTTAAGTGAACTTTATAGTGTTGTGAGATTGGTTTTTTGTTTTACATAGCAGTTTGATTGGTCGAAAATTAGCACTTTAGTATGAAAACAAGAGCTTACTCTGTATTGCTGTATTGATACCTTCTATTTGCACGAAGAAGCACTAAAATACCAGGAAATTTGAGCATGTTTATGTACCGTAAGACTGTTATATTGAATTCTTACAGTTAATCCAAAATGGTGGTAAATTTATTGGTAGTAAAACGTCTTAAATTAAATTCAGTTCGACACTTGTTTTTTTTATTTTATGGTGAAATTTAATTCAACTCGACTTCGAAAGAGGTGACGAAATAATGCGGGAATCATTATTATGGAAGAAAGTACCATTCAGTGACCAAGAGCCATTAAGATGAGTGATAAAATTTAGTACGCTCAGGCCTTGATTCGAGGATGATAGCTGCAATTCAGAGAACTGTTTTTGGGCCAAGATTTTATTGTTGATACAGATTAAAATATTTTTGGGCGATTCGCAAATGTTATAGGGTCTTCGGCATACCTCAATTAAAATTGGCACATTTAGGTCACAACAAGGCGCACTTAAATTAATAAACGTGAACTGTTAAATCTTGGCCGGTATTAAAGGGTTTAGTAATGAAATCGAAAATGAAATCGCAATTTAGAGCACAGACCCGATTCCAATCATACCGGTTTTAAGTACCTATTATGCCGACTTTCTGGTGGCCTTTAAGGAATTCAAGAAACTAGCGATTAATATATCGATTTATCTCCAGTTTTCAAGTATTTTAACAAAAAATGAGATGGAGTGATTGTGAAACTTCAATCTAATAAAATTCAATATTAGTCAAGTAGTTATTTAGTGGAACTAAGTTATTTTAATTTTCTTACTCAAAAATGAAATAACAAGTAATTTCAGAAAATTTTAGGAATAGTTTTTGAATAATAAAAATTATTATTATGATAAAATTAATAATAATAATAATAATAATAATAATAATAATAATAATAAAAATTATTATTGTGAATTCTTTAAATAATCAGGTTTTTTCGGAAATACCGCCTCGCCAGGAGCCATGAAAAAGTGCCTCTTTCTTAATCGTTCTGATTCCGCAGAAAATTATAAAACTATATGTATCCTCTACTCTCGCCAAATAAAAATACAGTCGCAGAAATAATTCAGAATTATAAGTGATTGTTAAATTTATTTTTTTTTTTTTTTATAATCTACCCGCGCTCAAGGGATTATGATTACCCTTTAAATGTTTCAACACAGCGCGGGCGTGAAGTTAATGAAGAGAAAGAAGGATAGGAAAGATGTGTGGCACGATGTTCTGAGACTGTTGGTGGTTGTCTCAGATATTTTTATCTCCAGGGATGGCGGCTGAGCTAAAGCGGAGAAATGGCGTGTCTTATTTCTATGTCGCTTATAATTCACATTATTTTATTCGTGTTCATCCTTGTTGGGCATACAAGTTTAACCCAATTACATGTTGTTAGTGTTATGCCTGAACAACATGTAATGAGTAAACCAGCAACCCATTGATGACAATTTTTATAAGGTTTTAATGGAATTAAAACGACATAGACGACGGCAGTGATCGAACCTGTGATTATGAGGTGACAGGCGAGCACACAACCATCGTGCCACGGCCAGCCCCAATTGTAAAATTTATGATTTTTTTTTTGTTTTTTTAAAATTTATTTCTCTCTATAACATAAAATTGCCACTCGAACTTATTCGGCCTTCTTTGTCTTCTTGACTGGAGCTGGCATTTGTTACCAAGAGATAGCCGAAGATTTGCGGAGAGCAGCCTACTTTAGATTGGAGTGGTAGTTGCTAGCGCTGATGATATTCCTCAACTTCTTCAGAGAGAGCTTGGGTCCGGCTTTCATTTTCACACGAACGGTTTTCTTTGCTGGGCGGTTTTGCAACTTACCTTTCTTCTAGAGGATTTTCAAGGTCTTCTTGTGTATCATGGCGTGGTACCTATAGGTATATATACGAACTGATAACTGATGAGGTTGTTTTATTCAGTACTGAAGATTTTTTTGACATCAGTCTTGTTCAGCAAGAAAGCAATGTCTTTTCGGTTAATCAGCCAATTATGGTGAGACAATGAAGAGGCGACCTTGAAGAAAAATAAATTGGACGAGATATTTTGTATTTTATATTGCGTTTTAGGAAAGAAGGAAAGGATTTAAAGAGAGATACCTATGTACATTGGTTTTGAATTTCGGAATATTATAATGGGAGGGAAATATAGAGTCGGGTAAAGCATTCCACATTCGTGTAGTGCGGCTAAATAAAGAACCCCTGAATTTAAACGTACGTACGAAGATGGGTGTTGTGATTTGGCCATTAAAAACGTCTGATTTGCTGCCGATAGTGGTCCATGTTGGTTAGAAAAAACACAACTCTTAAAAGAATAATTTTTTGTATCTTGAAAAAAATTTCCAAGGCTATGACAATAATGATGAATCACAGGGTGTTTCTGAACTTGCTGTTGAAATAAGAAGATTTAGTTAATGAGATCGACACAATTGGTATTTTCCTTTACAGAGATCAAAAGTGAAAAGTGAAATGAGAACAAACTAATTAAAGTGAAATAGTAGGAAAAAAGATTTTTTTTTGCTATGCAAAAGTACATTAATAAAATATTTCAGTGATAGATTTACAGTCACACAATTGGAACCAAATTTAACTTAACGAAAAATGTGCAGATTTCTTGGAAAATATAATCTAGATCCTGAGTAATATGTAATAAATCAATGAAGATATGCAAATTATTTCGGTTTAAGTGGAGTGATTGAATTAAATTCAATTAAAAACTCAAGTAAGTTGAGGTCACTTGAGCTTTTAAAATGTAGTAAACTCATTATTTCCGGAGAGTATTATTCTTTCAGATCTTTTTGCTCTTCATTCTGTCGAATACTTTAAACGTTGCACGTATTTTGATAGTATTTCTGGTAGTCCTTTATTTTGGACTCTTGGGTTTCTTCTGATAATTCTTCAAGGGTATTGATTGATATGCGATGATATTTTGACTATGAACCAAAGTTTTGTGAGAAGTACTTAGTTGTGAGTTGTTTTTTATGACACTTTTTTCTCCTAAGCCAAAGCATTCATGCAAATGAAACATTACTCTTACTAGAGCTTCAAGCATTTGTTATTTTAGTAAATTTTATAGTTTGGCATTATAGACTAACCCGAAAAATTAATTTCCCAAGCACTTTTGCATGAACGGGTCACTATGCGCATTTGGAATTTTGTTGTGAGGATGTGGTAGGATTCGTTATTTTGTTTATGTCGTTTATTTAAATTAACTATCGAAACCAAAAAATGGATGACCCAGTATTTTCTTTTATTTTTAAAATTATCATCATTAATTAAGTTATATATAATATCAGGTTTGAAAAACTTTTCGTGGTAATTCCACTATTTAAATCCCTCTTTAAGAGAGAACTTAACCCAACATCTTGAATTGAAGCGAATTCTCTTTCATGGTAATTCTTAGAAGAAACATGTGAATTAAACAATATTGTAAATTTAAATAAAAAAAATGGTGGTGTGATAACTCACGGAAAGTCAGGGTGTATAGTCTTATAACTCTCTATGAGCCTACAGTCTCTCGCCATATTATTAGACGCACTAAAAATAGATCTTACGCAAAATCAAATAAAATAACTGTTTTTAATATTTAATTACAGTAAATTTGTTCTTTTTGTAAAAGAATTGTTATCAATTATAAATAATCGTATTTGAACAAAGATGAACATTACAAAATTCTAATATTGAGTTAAGCCTCCCTCTGCCTCTATGAGGTCTTAGTTCTGATAGTCATGTTGTCAATTTGATACTGAACTATCGGCTAAATTTGTGTATGATTATTCAGCAAATTGATGATTTTCTCCAAGAGTTGCGTATTGGTGGTGATCAACTCTTTAATAACTTCCCTCCTCATCAGTTTCTATACATTTTAAGTGCTTCTTGTAAATAAGTTTTTACAGACCGGGCTTAATGACAGGGAGCTCAAACTCAGATTCCTAATGCGTTCTTTCTGACAAGTTCTTTTTTATTATTCCTTAAAACATATACATACCATATGTACATATTTCTGTTAAAAGTCAAAAATAAATGCGTATAACTTAGTAAAATCTATGAATTTCTGGAAAATGCCTAGAGAGTCTTATGATATGGATAGGGACTGTAGGTATTTTAAGCGGGCTGTAATGAAAGGAATTAACAATTTTTTTCAGATTTAAAATGGATAACATAAGGTATCGAAAGGTAAAGGCTAGGATATAACAGAACATCTTCGGCGTGATTATGAAAAGAACTCCCATTTAACAATGGACACTCCAAAAAAGCTGCTCAATAATTTTAGGATTTAGTGCTTATTTACATATAACTATTTAGTTGATACCAGTCCTTTTTGCTGGGCGTCCTGCAACCTCTTTGAGTTAAAAAAAATCATCTGTAACGTATTAAACGGCATCAACGACTTTTGTGTCAAATCTTATTAAAATCTGCCGAGCCATATTTGTGCAATTAGAGATCACACAACAAAATATATTAAACCTTCAGGGCATTTCTAAGTATTTTGTACATATACTACTCCAGAGTGACTGCAAAACCCCACAGGCGGGGCCTTTTAGTGTATCAGTAAAGTGGGTAAGTTTTGGTGCTAGTCGAGATCATAACAATCTCCGGTTACAGAAGAAGATGGAAACTATTCGAAAGTGACACAAAGCAAATTCGTCAACTGCGGTTCAAATTAAATTGATCTTCCAAATTTTCTAGAAGACTGGTAATAATCTCGGGGGTCACTGTATTTATTCTTCGTATAGTATTATCCAGCAAGTTTTACATAACAACACTAAAAGTTAGCAAAACAGGTCAGCATAACAGACGATTTTGTCCACGGGTTATTAAAGCTCTGAATTTGTAAGCAAACTAACTCAGAATTATAACCTATGTGTATAGGCTTATAAAATATTCCTATTTAGCTATTAAAAACAAATTATTTTCGGTATTTTCAAGGTTATTTAACGACGAGAGAAATTTTTTATAATTAAAAAATTATAAGGAAATTTGAGCTATTTGAAAGTACTATCGTTCTTCAAAATTAAGTTTAAATTCTTCCAGTAACTTTGTTTTTCTAAGCGAAACCACATTTATCGTGGTAACGGAGATAGTGCTTTATATATGTATACATGAGATCAAAGAAAATAACGTAAATAAAGAACCTATGGGATAAGATTATAAAAAAGATAAAACTCTTGCACTGAAATAATCATCTGCATTTTTCTTCATTAATCAAGTTTGCCGCTCAGCTCTTTTGTTTTCTAATCGACCGCATATTGTCTGCCATTTGACGATCAACTGGGCCTCAAATAATCATTTAAACTTACATATATACTTCTAGAACATCTCAAAGAATCTCTTAAAAAAGTCAGTTACATAGCATACGTATATATATATATATATATGTATTATATATATGTGAGTATTATATGGAGCGTGTATTAGTTTCAACAAAATGCCTGCAAATTCTAATTTTATTCTCATTCTGACTCCCCGTATCTTTCTTCCTTCGTTTGATTTTTTTTTTTTGCCGAGACAAATAATGTTCTTCCGAAAAAATGTCATCACAGCAAGTCGCCATCGAGTGATAAATGATTGTTAAAATATTGAACACAACGGTCAAGCAAGAAGAGGATATCAGTTTTCTTATAAATAGTTGCACCCAAAATGTGTGGTGGTGCGGTGCTGCCTTGTTTTTGGTTTTTGTCTCAAGACACCACATTTGTTTCTCGAAAGCAGCGGCCGACAGAAGGAAGAAGAGAAAAAAAAGCAAAAAAAAAAAAACAACAATCAACTCTCTTAGTAAGAAATTGTTTCATGTGGTCTTTGGTCGTCAAGGCGTGCCCTCAGATATTGTTTGAATTTTTGACTTTTTTCTAATCCAATTTGCTAACCATTGATAATTTTTTATAAATCGTTGTGGTTTGATCCTTTGTAACTGCCTAACCACACCGATAAACCCTTTATCAATTGGTTTTCCACAAAAACACACCCCTAATCCTTTTGTTGGGAAATTTGGGTCATATAAATTCTGCACACATTTCCTTTTTGAAATTTTGAACGACTTCACTTTGTTTTATCTTTGTATCGCTATCTCTCTCTCTCTAAGGCACTCTGACCAGCAAAATATTGTTGACCATGAGTCAAAGGAAGCAGGTAGAAAAGTAAACTCTTGTTAGGTTTGGAAATTTTAGTTTGGAGGCGGATAAACCCATTAATATTTCGCTACCGCATACAATTACACAGGGTCTTGTTTGCCCTGCATTTGCATTTACATCTACGTCATGGTCGTTCTTGTCCTCTACTCGGACACTGCACCGCATGCATTCATGAAGGAGAGCAAACAAAAAAAAGTCCGGTTGACCACTTTTCACGCTTTAACGTTCCCATTTTATGCAAATGTTTTGAATTTAAAGGGATTCCATGACCGTAAAATGTTTCTTTTCTTGTGTCCTTTGAGGGTCCTTTCTTCAACTTCAAATCAATGAGCAGATAATCCGTTTTCTTTGTTGACTATTTTGGTGTTTGGCAAGAAATACCGCCACCATCAAAACCGAACTTTGAATGGGTGGGGTTGTATTTTTCTATGAAACGCCTGTATAGCTCTGTTGTTTTGTTCCGTTAGATTGTGATAATCGTTGACACAATCCATAACACATGGAGGAAATGTGTGTGTTAGTTGGCACTCGATCTATACAAAAACATATGTGCGTGTTGGGGGAAAATTAAGCTTACCGATTAGTGCCGATTAAGAAGGTTAGACAAACATGCTGTTGAAATTGTTGTTTTTTCTTCTCTTCCCCCGGCTGAGCCGCGCTCTTAAGCCTTCCCGCATTAAATTAATGAAAAATGTTAATCTAGCAATCAATTTTTTGTCGGTTATTTGATACCATAGAAAATCGCTAACAAATTAATATGTTAATTTTGATGGTAAATTGTATTGGAATCTACAGAAATTTCATCGAAATCTCTGCGAAATTTGTTGTTTTGGTAAATGGGGGGTAATTTGTTTTCACGTCACCGAACGGATGAGCGATAATTCTACTGTGATGGTTTTTTTATCTCCACAGAAGGTATTAATATAGTCAGACAGGTGATGGACAAAATGTTAAACGATTATTTATATAAATTGTAGGTGGAACAAATAAAAAAATTCAGTTTATATTTATTGTAATCTTTTTGAGACTTTTCGGGTAGGGCTAATTGTTAAGAGGAGAATTGTATGTATATTAAAACTAATTTGTTTTGCCTTAAGCTTTTCAAGTTTGTTTTCTCTTTGTTGAAATAGAAATCAGACAGAAATCAAATTACTTTGAAACTTAAATTGATACTGATCAATTAGTTAAATTAGTGATCCATCAATTGACTGGACACAGACAAATAATGTGTATGAAATCAAATAACAGTTTAACATTTTTGTTTTACCTTGTGAGATAATAAATATGAAATAAACAAACAAAAAATTTAAATTCCATGTTAACACAAAATAAAATAGATATCTAATAATAATTCAAAGTATTGAAAAGAATAATTTGAAATTATTGAAAGAGGCCAAGTTAATGTGTCTGAAAATAAATTTATTTTATTATATTAACATGGAACATGAGGGAATAAAAAAATCGGAATAGTTTTTTTTTCAGCACTAAAGTGATTAATATTTATGAATATTCTATATTGATAAGCATTTTATATGCACCATAATTTTGTCGAGGATTTCAAATTAAATAATATTTTTACTCATAGTGAAATCAAAAATGTATGTTTATGATTCGAAAAACAGAGCCGCGCAAAATACGTGGAGAAGAACGGAGAACACATAAGTTTAAACAAACTTTTTTTTAAGTGCGTAAAAATATAAAAAAAACAATAAAAATCATGACGAAGAGTAATGAGCTGCACGAAATTTTTCTTAAGAAGTAAATATTAGTTTAAGCATATATTTTGGTTCTTTGAATGTTTTAAGATAGGTGCAAAAATAAATTATTAGTGAAAGAAAGTCACTTTAAGACCTTCTCTTCGGGAGAGTATTGTAAACAATTTGATGAGTTATTTAAATTTAACGAGATCTTGATGAAGAAATAGAGCAAAAGGGCTTTGAATACACTCTTTCGCATTATGAACCCAAGTAAGTCTCTTAAATAATTCAAACAAATTCAGCACCGTCATCTTCAATATAATCAATGAAAAGTGCTGCTCATTTGCAGTTCGGAATAGGCAGAAAAATATAGAAATGATTGGGAGTTGTAAGTCACTGTGTTTAGGCTCTCTATGAGCCGTCATGACCTCTAATTATGTAGTATTTATTTTTCATCTTCAATGTATTGTATTCCAAGTTATATACAAGTATTATGTAGAACTAATCACTGTTAAAAATATTTGACTTTATGGAGAGTAAATTTAACATTTTTTCTTAAATATAAAAATTGCAAATTTATGAAGGTAACACAATATGAATTTTCAGGATGTTGTGTAGTTTAATAATTATACAAGTAATTTAAAAGATTAAGGAAAAATGAACAAAATTGAAAATTCGTCCTTTGAATTGATGAAAAAACTGAACACGAAATATCGCTGATTTGTCAAACAAATATTTATATTTGAAAAATGTATGTTTTAAATTTAAATTTAAGTTAAAATGGAAATAGAATGTCAATTTTATAAACTAAATTATATGCAAACTTGTTTTCGAAAAATATTGTTTTGCCTATAACAATTTTTTTAAAAATAGTTTTTATTTAAAAGCGGTAAAATAATAGTAAGCTTTGAGAGAAGGGAAACACAAAAAATTCATCTTATGCTGGAGGCCTTTAAGAACAAAGAATCTACTATCCGTCGGTGTATTACAAATATTCACCCTTATTGTAACAGGCGTTTCGCTTGAACGACAAATGTCATTTTCAAAAATTTGTATTATGAATGGCGTTTTACAGTCGTTTATCGATATTTTCGAGTCGTAACGCCATACTCTGAGTGGAACGTAAGTTTTCGTATGAGAAATGTCACTCATCTGTATTATAACTGTCGTTTTTCTCGACTTCTACGACTCTCAGAACGCTATTTTTTATCGAATACAAATTTTCAAACGACTCATTGTCGAAATTGGATAAAGATGAAAGTTTTACATGTTTGTATTGTGTAATTTGTAATTTTTATTATATTTATTTTATTTAAGGGTGAAAATAACTAACCCAATACAGATGCAGTGTATCCCTGAAACTTTTCTTGTGCTTGCAGCTCCCGCGTTAGGTTTTGCAGTTGAAACTGATGCAGTTTCTCAAAGATATTTATGAAAACATTTCGAGAAGGAAGTCGTCTGTTAGGGTAAAGTTTCTGGTATCTTCGTTGTGCTCTTCTCGAATTTCCATTGCACAACCCATACACGAATAAAATGTCTGCGTATTCTTCTCTCGTAAGTAAAGGCATTTCAAAAAGCGCTCTTATCAAACTAGATAATCTGATGAATGAGTTTTGAGTTTTTCTATTCTTTTATACTACTTATTTAGTTAATTTACCCACTAAACAGTCATCCCCAAAATTTAACTTTCCCTGTGAAGGGTTAAGGCGATTAGGATTTTGACAGCAAGTCAGATAGGCATAAGTACACTTTTTACCCTTTTTATAATAGACTAAGAGCCCACAGCAATTCTTGGGTGTGATTGATAACAAAAATAATTAGCATAATTAGATAGGCCTTTAGTAGTTATTTACAAATGTGAACGTCTTGCATGCTCTAGTGGGAGCAATAGTGTATAAGAGTGCATCAGATACGCAGTTCTTTCCAAAGTCTAAAAAATTGTCATAAATTGTCAAAAATTTGCCATAACTTCAAAATGAAGAGCTAAGTGCCCTGATTGCAAATATCGAGGTCCAAGACGTTTTGAAGGCGGTCTTCTTCGTGCAAGAAGTACGCTATTCTTATCGCGTCTTGCAGGCAGAAGGCTGTCTGCAAAACGTCTTAGACTTCAATACTTGCAATCAGGGGGCTTAACTTTTCATTTTGGCAAAGTTGTTATGACAATTATTTAGACTTGGAACTGCATATATGATGGACTTTTATGCACTATAGCTCCCACTAGAGCATGCAAGACGTTCACATTTGTAAATAACTACTAAAGGCCTATTTAATTATGCTAATTAGCAATAAAAGTAGGTACAAAACACAACTTTCGATTTTTTACCTGTTTTAGATCTTCCCAAGTATCATAAAATGTTTGGGTGTTTGGGTGCACTTATTAATGATTTTTGTTGTATTATTGTTTTCTTCATCAGGTAAAAATAAGAAAACTTTATGTTTTTACCTCAAAGTCAAAATTTTGCTCTGGCAACCCTAAAACATATCAGCTCAATTTAAACGTAGGCTTAAAGGCTAGTATTTCTACTCAAAATAAAATCTAAAATAAAAAATCTCTTACTGACAGAGAAATTGACCTTAACATGGGTCAGGGTACACAAAGTTAGCCTTTTTTACATCGTCAAAAAGTGATGTCAAAGTTGAAAATCAGAATTTACCGTAGAACAATTTTTTTCTTAGAATATGATCAAGAATCACATCACAAAGTATGGCGCACGAATTACAGGACACTGTGTATTGAAAAAAAAACTCAAATTGTTTTGAAATATCTGTTTGTCAATGACAGATTTTTATGTGGAACTCATGTTGATTCAAAACGCCTGGCGTTTAAGTATCGTAATACCGACTCTTAAACGCCTCAAAAGTGACTCGACAGAAGAAGTGACGAGTGTCGTTCAAGTGAAACGCCTATTATAATAAGGGTGATTATTCATCAAATATTAATATCAAGGCATTTTCAATTGGCGCATTCAGATTTCGGTGCCCTAAGCAGGCATGTTATTTTGGTGACATCTATTAAATCTGTTTCATATTATTCAAATACTGATGTCAAATCACCATGGCATAATACATGATTGTACTCCAAAAGATATAACTTTATTATCAAATGGGTGTTCGTTAGTGCAACGTTGCAGCCACTTTACTGAAGACGTTGTGACACTCAGATCAGTGCCACCGCAAGTAACCGAGGGGAGCATTTGAATGGTGTTCCATAAATAATGGCGTACAGGATCCTTTCAAATAGAAGAAGAGTTTTGTTAATACTATACACATAGCTTGTTTTATTATTTTTCAAGATTCGTACGCCTTTTTCTAAGCCCTTCGATGAAAATCCTTCTTGTTTTGTGCGTTCGTGTAAAAATGAACGAAACTAAATACATAATATTATTTATTGTTTTTGAAACTTTGGCTTTGAAAAAATTTCGAAAACTATTCAATTAAACAATTTGATATACATAGAAACTTAAAGAATAGGCTTTTCGCTCCAGAATTTGCTCGAAATACTGCAGAAAGTAAATAAATTAGCAGGCATTATTAACCTAGAGCTACGTCAAGAACATAACAAATTACTTTTTTAAATAGCAGTGGTAATACTGACGAATTCCACATTGAACAAAATAAATTCTTTGATACTTTTCAGGTTGCCCAAATATCCTTATAGCACAAATATTCATATATATGTTTATTTGTGCTTATAGCAGCCTTAATACCAATAAGCTTCACGGAAATATTTCAAACTGTCAAATGTCCTTTTTAATTTGAAGAAGAAACTACGACTACTGTTCTCTTATCATATCAATAAAAGAATGGAAATAAAATATAATTATTTAATTTAATGCTTATTAAAGTGATTATGGATCCTATTAAAATGTTTGGCATAGTGCACGCGCCCAGGAAAAATGGAGAGAATTCGGAAGGAGATAATAATGCAAATTTGTTTCATATATATATATATATATATATGAATATCGCTATGGAAGGGAAATATTGAGTCGAGTTAAGCGTCCCACAATCGTGTAGTGTAGTTTAAGAAACAATCTCTGAAATTATTAGTATATCTGAAGTTGGCCCTAAAGATAAGCTTGAGTATTACAGTTCAATGCAACTGGCCTTATCACCATACCTAACCTTTCATTCTTAAAGTTTTTCTTTTTTTCGATTCTGTCCAAGAGACTCAAGTGAGTTTTTGTGAAGCACCATCGCAAATATGAGAAGAAGAGAATGAAGAATTACTTCTGGATTGATATAAAATTCATTGAATGTACCTATATGCTGTTATTTGTACAAGAGTCGGTAAACATCTAACAATATTAGCGTCTTAGAAGAGTACAAAACCATCTAACAGATGAGCCCACTGTCATATCTAGGCAAAAATTATTTTGGAGTTGAAGTCATTTGGCTTTTAATTGAGTTCTTCTGAAAATGTTGACAAATATTGGCTTAATAGATTAAATTGATTGGGTTCCGCTTAAGCGACAGGAAACAGTATTTAGGTTTGGGATTGGGAGTGTTAAATTATGATAGATTGGAGAGTTCCATCCAGATCAAAATGTAGGGACTTTATCACGCTCTGCCACTCAGCAACATTATGAAAATAAAATTATATATTTTGGAAGAAACACTTTTAACAAAAGAAATTAGTTATTCATCATATCTCAAATCAATGAGAAGAAAACAAAATACAGAAAGTTGTCTAGTAGCATCGGTTTGGAAGAAAAAATAAATTAAACAGTCAGTTGCATTTTTCGCCGCAAAAATTCAATCATAATACTCATCTAGCTATATGAACGCTCATTAGTTTATCTTTGAGCCTGGCTTGGACGTACCGACCATCAAATATAAAAGTTCGTTCTTCAATAGCACTACTCGATTTGTCATTTTTCAGAAGAAGCAAAATTAAATGAAATGAAATTAAAGGAAAACCACATAAATGCTTTGTTGAACTAAATTTGTGTGATTTTCCAACTGTTATGTTTTTTACCAAAATCCCAATTATCTCAAAAATAACATATATTACCTCTTCTGGAAGTATCAAATTTTTGAAGAGAATCCCTAGTCATAAACAGTTTTTCTGATGTTTTTCGGACTTGGTAAAGAATTTTGGGTCCCCTTAATTCTTTCCAACAACACGGACAGAGGAAATGTTCAGAGCTGCAAGTTACTCACAAACGGTAAGCTTAAAATACCACTTAAATTATGCGAAAACGTGATGAAAAACTTCATAAAAGATATGACTCTTTAAAATAAGGTATGATGCATATATTTGAGGGATATTGTATTTCATCAATCTCCTCGGAATTTGTACTTTAAAATAAAAATATTACCACTTTTTAAACAAATATTTCGTTTTTTTCTATTGACTTAAGACATCTCCTTCTCCTCCTCTTGGATGACCCCTGGTGTATTTGTATGCTAAAGATATCAAAATTTATATACTTTTTATTTATTTGAAATTCCCTTAGAATTTTTATTCAAAAACTTAAAAATCATAGTTTTGTTATATATGTTTAAAAAACTCAAACATTTTATTCATTCATATGCAAAAATAATATTTTTGAAAAATCCTAAATAAAAATGGATTAGATACGTTAATGTTTCTCATGCTTTATATATCTTCAAGTTGTGTATCTGCTTAAGAACTTGTGGAAAATTAATGTTTTTTTTATATTTTAATGAAAATTGGAAGAGTAAAAATTGAGTAAGAATATTGCTGATATTTTTATATTATATATATTATTATATTATAATATTGTGAGTAAGACATTTGGTTGTTCTAATTCATATATAATAGATTTTTACTTCATATCATTAGCTCAAATATTTATACAGTCTAGTGATAAGGTAATAGTATGATACCACTTTGCAATTAACTAACTTTAAATTGGTTTACTAGCTCTTTCCTAATTTTAAACATTTTCTAACTAGTATCCTGCTATGGCTATGTTTTCCAACTAATTTCTTCTGTACACACCTTAAGTAATGACGTTATGACGTTTGTTAATGTCAATGAGTCATAATGGTGTTAGGAAATAACTACTTGATGATTTTAATAAAAGAGTAGACAAAGTATGATGCTATATTCAATTAAGATTTACAAAATTTTCGTTTTAAGCTGGTTTCATACTAAACCTGCTTTAACGTCGTACTAATTCAACTAAAATTGTTTGGCATTAGTTGTAAGGGATTTGGCCCAAAAGCTGCACAATTTGTCTTTCTTAAATTACTGCTCAAATCAAAAATTGTCATTCATACTCTTATAACATCATCATATTACGAAAAATAACTCATAAAAATTGAATACTCGTATTTAAACTATATTTTCAACAACGAGTCAATTGTTTAAGAAGTTATCAGCGTGGGGAATTGTGTTGACCCACACCGCTTTAATAGAAAATTAATTGGCGTAATTTCATCTATCTAAAAATTTAAGGCGATTATATACATAAGTAGATATATAAATAAGTTGGCAATTGAACAATATTCAATAAGTACTTATATGTAGATACTTCAATCAAAAATAATTATAAATATAACAAAAACCGTCTTTGTGTGACGATGGTAGGTATGCGCTGTCGCATTAGTATTACAATATGCACATTACAATACTCTTCAATACTTTTTACAAACATTCCATCACACAGCAATCCATTTTAATGTTTGCTTTTTCAATAATAAAAAAACAACATGCAAAAATCGCCCTTAATTTTTTGTATCCTCTCGTCTCGTTTTATATTTAAATCTTTTACATTACAAAATAATGCGTCTTCATATAATTGAATAAGTCAAAAAAAAATCTCACTTAAAAATGTAAATCAGGTAAAATCACCATTATAAAGCACGTTCAACAAAACGTAGACATAATTTTATTTGTATTATTTTTTTCATAACCATAAGCACGAGCCGAAAGCCATTTACAGCAACCGGTAAGTACGTGTGCTATTGATGAAAAATAAATCTGATGCGAAAAATGAAAAAAAAATTAAAAATATTATCCAGATAAATGGCAGATTTAATCGCAAGTAGAATCCGTTTTCGGTTGACACTAAGCAATTTATTTCTGATTTGTCACCACTCATTTTCGAATAATCTGGGACAAAAAAATAAATTAAAACAAAACCGGCCCAAAATAAATTATATTTCTTTTTTAAGAATTTTTTTGTCATTGCATTTTAAGTTCCGCAACCTGTGGTTACCACAAATTACTGCACAAACAAAATGAACAAAAATGATTACGGTAGGTCAATCTGAAAGAACCTATGTATAGCTACTTTTATCAGTTGTGAACTGTAAATAATAAATATGTACAACCTGAACTGGTTAACGCCCTAAATCTGCAAGATCCATACCTACATAATGTACAACTCTCTTACATCAGATCAATCTCTTTTGAATATTAAATTTGAGGTAATTCTCTTCAACGAAATTAAGAGAAACCTATGTATTCTCTCATACTTCTGTAAAAAGAGCAATGTCGAACAAAATGTCTATGTGAAATGAAAGAGCTGAGAAGCGAACTCGATTTCATAAAATATCAAATTATTATGTTTTTGAAAATGCTAAATGTTAAAAGATCACATTATTCAATCAATCAATTTTACAAATAAGAAAATTATAACTAATAAATGGCTGATAGGTAAAAGACATCCGATCGAGCGGCAGTTGTTGGAAGCTCTCGATTAACTCCTCCCATTTCCATGAAGCATAAATCTGCTCTGGATTGGTCAGAAAAATGAGAACATTATACATACTAATCTCCCCCCACTCAAACCATATGTATTTGTAGCAACTGCAGATATGTAACAGTTGCAACCAAATCAATCAGGCCAATGAGATCGCTTTGCCAGTTTAGTTTCGGTTCAGTTGCCTCATTGTGCAAGTATATAACTCACACAAAAATAAAGCAAAACGAAAACGATCTTAAAGTCTGCAAAGATCTCACTGATTTTCTCTTATTTTTGCTTGCTCGATTTTCAGCTCTCTGGGAAGCGAAAAAAAAATGAGCAAATTTATATCGCTTGGTGTTTGAATGAAATAAAATACGAACAAAAAAAATATTGCTGTTTTGTGGATTTTTGCGTCGTCTGCATGAGGTTGTGTTATTGTTTAATACACCACCGATGCCAGTTAGCCAGTACCGTTTTATAGAGACCATCTTCCTTGGGTGGTGGTATTGGTTGCGGGTATTTGCTTGCTGTGCTTTACGATTGATTGTTAAACTGGTTCCATAGGATTTGTTTGCATGGCAAACGGTTCAGTTGCTTGTGGTACGCGTTTCTTGTGGGCACGGTATTTTCTGTTCGTATCCGTTTTGTGTGTACTTTTCTTAAGAGATTCTTTGCAAGGTAAACAAGCAGTAGCAGCAGCAGCAGCAAAACCTAAGACCGTCGTAATTTTTTTTTCGTCTTTCGTGTCGTCGTTATATTTTGGGCTGTCACATTTTAAATCAGATTTTTTTGTGTCTCTCAACGACACGACGCTTCAGTGTCACAACAGTGAGTCGGAAATCAGATTCGGTTTTTTTTTTTTGACTGATGTTAATTACTGTCAAAGCGATTGTCACATAAGATTGTTTACGTTTTAATATACGGGTGCTTTATTGTGGTTGGAACCATTGTTATGTCAATATACCTTCACGTCTTTGTGTAAGATCTGAATAAATTAGAACTTTAAGCTGGTGTCTAGTATCTGGTGTTTGAAACTTTAATACAATAAAAAAAAATGTACTCATTTCGTGTCATTGAAATCCATAATGAGAGCTAGTGATGATGAGTACTTTACGCTCACTGCTCTTTCTCATCTTTCTATTGCTGCTAACCACAATGATATACCACCGAGATGTACCAATGAAGTCTAGTGTTCGCCCCATAAAGGTGTGGTCTACAAAGTGATGTGCTATTGCACTGTTGTATTGTGTGCGCTTAAGATGATGCTATATGCGATGTGATCTCGTCTGGTCAGATATATCGTTCAATCTGAGATACATTAGAGGATTAGTTTATGTACACCTGTTCTAAGTGATAGACGTTTGTTTTGTTGAAATTCAAAAAAAAAAATTGCTAATTGCATTCTGATGGGTGCACATTTTGGCACAAATTTATTGCGCGAAACTTTTGACAGAAACCAAATTACAGTGCAAATTCCGTGTTTGTAGATAAACAAATCAAAAATTATAAAATGTTTACAAAGAAGCTAAAAAGTGGGTTTTTAAATATATGCAAAACGAAAGCCAAATGATTTTGTACAATATATAAAAATTCTAATGACATTAATTGCTGCTTTAAGGCAGCATTAATGCATAAACGGATTACAGCGAAACTATATTTCTGCACGGTAATAATTGGAAATCATAAAAGTCAACACAAGCAATTAACTAACAGGTGAGTACATGCTATAGGTATAAAAAGATATCAACAAAAATAATCCTTTCGCATGCAGGTATGTTCGCTGTTTTCATTTTTTTTTTGTTTTTGTCTTAACGAACCTAATTGGTGATCGTAAAACAAAAGAGCTGAAGTAAGAACTAGTTTTTCTTTTTGTAAATAATTCTTCAGCAAGTACATTATACTCAACAATGCAAAATATGAAAGTCTTTATTTTATGAAACAACATTGATTTATGATGTTGATTTTAATAAAAAAATAAAATAAAAAAAAACAAGTAGGAAATAACAGGTAATAAGGATGCTTAAAAGTGGGTATAGATACATACGTAAGCAATAAGTAGTGGGTAGATGGTTGAGTAAATTGATGGTGGTTTTTATGTTGGTTCATCATCATTTTTTACTACCCCTTTGGCGATAAATTTTAAAAGAAATTTTAAGTTTTAACAACTTATTGCAAACTTGTTTCGAAAAAAAACTAAACTTTCACTTATTTGGCAGATTACAACGGAGGTTTTGCATTATATATTTAGCCGGTAAAGCAACACAAGTTTAGTGTGTCTAAGATAAAATACTGTTTTGGAGAGAAATCTCAAAATCTATTTACAACATAACTCATTGAAGGTATTATTATGACAAATGATGTTTTTCGATATTAGGTTTTTATAAAAGAGAATATATATATTTTTTTTTTAATTAAAATTTAAGATATTTTAGAGGCTAGAAATCTATTTCGGACCGTTTATTTCTTAAGAATTAAGAAAATACGAAAAACAAGGATTGGAGGTATAAAAATATGGGTGACACAAACTTTGTACTTTAAGCTGGTAGATCTTCCAAATATGACTTAGCTATTCTTATATATGAAGAAAAGAATCAATAACAATTATTGTCTTGCCAAAGTTAAGTAGAGAAGTATTGAATTTATCTGCATATAATATTGTCTTGTAATTAGTGATTGATTTTAATATTTCATAAATATTGACGAAAAATTAAGTTGTCAAGGACTTACTGATGAGTCTTCTTCTAGGTCTTTTTCCAACGCGAATATACTTATTCAAACTTCTGATAAGACATTAAATTTCGTTTACTGCATGCTTTATTCCCTATAATTTGTTCATGCTTTCATATTTGCATTCCTTATCTCACTGAAAGTAGCAGAAATCAATCGGAACCTATATGTATTTTCTTCGGAGACCAAATGGCTAAGACGACACGCGCAGGATTTGTCACTTTCACGAATGAGGTATTCCCCCTGAATAAATTATGCTTACAAAGGCTTAGAATCAGCAGCAATCTCGTGGCGTGACAGTAAAATCACTGGCCATTACGATATAGATTGCTATCGGTAACACGCATATAAGAAATGTTAATAGGAGTAGATATAAGTCACTAGATCCTGGTACTCCAAGATCTGTTGCACAAAATAAAATCTTAATTTCATTAAATGTTTGTCTTACTGTGCACAAATTTTATTAATTGAGTTTTTGGGTTAGATAACCTGAGTTACACTTATAGTTGCCATCACATTCATCAGCATAATCTTCATAATTGGATAAAATAAAGTTTGTTTACAACTTAAAACTCATCTTCATAGAAGATCATGAAGATCACTGAATTTCTCTTTAATCTTTTCCTTAGCTTAATTTTTTATACATTTTTTTAATATATTCCATTTTGAAATAATAAAATGCTTTGCCCACGGGCTATTTTGTTTTATTATAATCATATAAAATAACTAAAGGTGATAACTTCATGACCTTAATACTGAAACAAAAAATATTCAAGGATTATTTCTTCCATTGAATCCATATTCATCGGTTTGAATTCCATTATATTTGAATAATATTTTTTTTTGCTTACATTTCAACCTCTCAGCGCCCAAACTGTAAAGGCTGATTTATACTTCTCCAACGCATTCCTGGTGCCTGACTAACAAATTTTGCAAGTCTTTCACTATTTCTAAAATATAAAATTATAATAGAAAACCATAAAACCAGAAGCCTTACGACTGACCTCACTAAAAATATAGCCTCACATAACCTATGTATAATGAAATTTTGCATTATTAAGCTACTCATTCAAAAATCTGGCAATAATTAAATATCATATTTAAAAAAATTATTTTTTAAAGAGAAAATGTCATTACTCACTACCCAATGCATACTTAAAAAACAAGTAACAAATATCTGCATTTATAAATCTTTTGAGAATTTAAAATTGGGAAATTTTGTAATTTAGAGATTCGTACATTTCGAAATTTTCAGAACAATATTTTCAAAAGCGGACAATTCTTCTTAGAAATCTTTTCTGTTTTTAGGTGGAAGCTTCTGGGGAATCAAACCGTCCGCTTAAGCGTCTAATCCACTCACAATTACACCAAGGGGTACTTACTCTAAAAATATTTGATGCTTTTTAATTTTTAAAATGATGTGGTGTTATCATCCCGAAGTCACTTTATTGATATTCACACAAAAAGTTCTCAAAATGAATGTCAAAACATTTCAGCATTTTAAACAAAAAATGTCCTGTCGCTCAACTTCTATGAAAAATAGAACAGAACTAAAAGCAAGATCTTTGTTTCTCTATCACTAAGAAATGTCACTTGTCACTTAATATATGGGATATGGAGTAAGCTAGTATTTAAAAAAACTGAAAGTATATCTGAAAGGCCGCTATATTGTCATAAAAAGTCAACTAACTCAAATTATATTTGTCGAATTTTGCCATTACCACTCATTCATATAAATCTTCAATCAAGTAAAATGACACGGATCAGAGTGACTTATGGTAAATCTTACGAGGGCGGTCCAATTAGTCCTTAGCCTCCTCGCCGCCCGATGGTGCCAGTATCGCAAGAGAGATTTACTGTCGTCTAGTACATTCTCTTTCAGCCGAATCGGACTCGTAGTTTTGTTTTGACCACGTGTGGAAGCCATATTGTCCGTGAATTTTAGAAAAATGGAAAAAGAGCAATATCGGTCGGTGATTCGATTCTTGTTTTTGAAAGGGAAATCGCTCAGCAAAATCAAAGAGCGCTCGGATGCTGTATACGGTGACTCGTCTTCTTTGATGGCGACCGTCAAAAATTGGTATAACGAGTTTCAAAGTGGTCGCACATCAGTCTTTGATGAGCCCTGTCCGTCCAAGTGCCTCCAAAATGGCTACCACGGAGGATAACGTGTCAAAAATCCACATTTCTCGCATTGGAAGACCGCCGCACCAGTTGAAGGTGCGCGAGATAACTGAAACAGTCGGTATTTCAAAAGACCACATGGGTCATATCCTCCATGAAATCTTGGTCATGAGAAAGCTGTCGGTGCGATTGGTACCGTGTTTGCTCTCTCCGGACAACAAGTGCACCACGGCCAAATTGGTCGAGTTTCACTACGAACTACTGCCCCATCTACCGTATTCTTCAGATTTGGCCCCTTGCGAACATTTTTGTTTACAAACTTGAAAAATTGCTTGCCGGGTAGAAATTTGAGTCGAATGAGGAGGTGATCGCCGCCACGAAGTTGGAGCATTGCTGGATCAAATGTATCGAGCTAAAAGGAGACTACAGTGGGTTGCCAAATTAATAGATAGTGACAGTCATGGATTTTAAGAAAATTGTATGTTTCCGTATCAAATTATTGAAAATCGCTTTTGTATTTTGATAAATAGAAAGTAGTTAAATAGTTTTTTTTTAATTAATAATCTTTTAAAATAGTTCGAAATCAAAGGGAACTAAGAAAATTACAAAAACTCAATATTTTGTAACGTTGCCTTTTGCCTCAATAACTGCTTGAATACGTTTCGGTATGCTATCAATGCACTTTTTAGCGCATTCTTTAATTGCAGGGCAGTGGTGAAAGACATCTATTAGTTTTTCTATAAGTGTTATTTTCGTTGTAATATTTTCTTTGGCAATTTCCATTTTAGTGATCTCCCACAGTTTTCTATGGGGTTCATGTCAGGGGAATTGCCTGGTCAGGATAAAACTGGTATGTTTTGGCCGTTTTGATATTTCGTTGCACTCTTAGCTCAATGGCACGGGACTGAGTCATGCATGAGAAGATATGGGTCATTGTTACCCGGGTAGAATTTTCGACTCGATAATGCCAAGGCCCCAGCTAGTTTTTCTTAGTTTCAATCATGGCCCTACCGAGCAGTATCTAGCTTGTCCCTCGCTAATTTGTTAATGCTCTGTATATAATGGGCCTTGCTAGATGTTCCTATATGGGCCCTAGATGGGTCTTCACAAGTAGCACAAGAGCTACGGCAATTCTTAAAAAATTATTAGAAACAAAAAAAATTTTTTTTTTTTATTATTGTTGTTTTTTTTAATTTTTTCTTTGCCTCCCCTATATTCGACTCTTTAAGTGATTTTTTGCTGGAATGAAATAATTTTTTTTTTTTTTTAATTTACCTCCACTGAGATTCGAACCCGAGTCCTCTCGCTTGCCGTGCTTGTGCGCTACCTATTGCGCCACTGTGATATGTATATATGTAAAATATCTTGTCTCAAAGTGCTACTCAAATAACTCTCTTTTAATTATACTGTTTAAAAGACTTAAATACTTATTAAAGAATCTGAAAAATACCGATTTAGGACCAAAACAAAAAAGTTATGTTTTTAGAAGGATAATTGATAGCCTTTTATAGAGACATATGTATAGGCACATCTAGGATACATCAAGTAATAACTATATAAACCCAGTATAAGTAAAATCTGAGAACGCCTATAAAGAGGCGGCACTAGCTAAGGCCAATATAACGCCCAGATACAATTCCTTATCCAGGCTACATCAAGTAAAAACTATCCAGGTCCCTTGCAGTTTATATGTTACAATGCCAATAAAGAGGCGATACTATCTACGGCCAATATATCGCCAAGGAAAAGTTTCAAATCTAAGATACATCAAGTAAAAACTATCTACTTCCAGTATAAGTAAAATCTGAGAACGTCTATAAAGAGGCGACACTAGCTAAGGCCAATATAACGCCCAGATACAATTCCTTATCCAGGCTACACCAAGTAAAAACTATCCAGGTCCCTTGTAGTTTATTTGGTACAATGCCAATAAAGAGGCGATACAATCTATAGCCAAGATATCGCCAAGAAAAAGTTTCATATCTAGGCTACATGAAGTTAAAAATATCTAGGCCCAGTCTAAGATACTCCTGGAAAAGCCAATAAATAGGCAGTTCTAGCCAGGTTCAATTTAAAGCCAGGATAAGCATAAATTAGTCAAGATCCGCCAGGCTTGGATCTGTCTAGGCCCAGCATAGGATTTACTATATAATGGCCAATCTAGCTAGGGCCACGCTATTCGATAGTGTTTCCTAGATAATTTTCTACCCGGGTAGAGAACCATTCTCTTAGCTGGGGTATGAGACGAGTTCGCAGAATGTCCTTATATTGGTCCTGTCTCATGATTCCCTGGACAATTTGGTGACTTCCAACTCCTCTTGTGCTGATGACTGACCACTCCATAACTTTAACAGGATGTTTTACCCTTTCTACGATGCACAGGATGGCACTTCTCATTGGGACGCGCGCCGCCGAACAAAACTGCTCTTATCAGCCAAAATTTCGAGGCCAGGACAAACGTTTTTTTTACCATTGCCTCTATGAGCCGTAGTTTCTTAACAGGACTACGACTCAAAAGTTTTATTCTGTTAACAACAGACTTAGACTTTTTTTTTTTCTTGGAGTGATATCCAATCATCTACCCATTCTGTTTCGGAAAAATGCCCAAAATCATTAAAAAATCATTCAGCTCTATCACAAATTCCATCGTAATCGGAACTTTCACGAATTCCGACAAAAAGCTATCATCAAATCCGTTCGCAACAGCAATTTGTATGAGATTTTCCACTACGATGGATTCTGTGATAGTTTTTTTCGGGATTCGTAACAAGTTTCCGATTACGATGGAATTCGTGATAGGGCTGATTATACTATGTTTTTAAGAAAAGCTTTGTTTTAAACAAAATAAATTACATTACTAACATTTCAATCAAAACAAAGTTCAAATAATATCCACAGACAACTATCAGAAAAAAAACGCCTTTCAGAATAATACTGGTTTTTTTCTCGAATAAAATCGGGTATTCCCCGAATAAGACCATATTTAATATCTGCCGTCAACTTAAAATTACCGTTAAGCACGTAGCCTGTGAAATATAAATCACCACGTACACTTAGAACCAAAACAAATGCTCAAAAAAAAGCTAAAACATGAAAATTAATAAAAATTTAAGATGTCCCTATTAATTTGGCAACCCACTGTATGTTCAGAAATAAATCGCCACTTTTCCAAAATTTTTGTTTTTCTTTTGTAGGCTAAGTACTTATCGACCGCCCTCGTATCTTTTGTTTCCTTGTATTTGCCTATCTAGGTGTGTTTTTTTATATACAATTCCAACATTAGAGTAAAACTTATTTTCGGATCATAGAACTTAATCTTGATAAAGAGCAGGATCTCGTGTTGTTGTTAAGCCGAAAAACTAGACGGTCAAAAGTTGTTGTTCAATAATTGGTCAGTTCTGCCACATATTATTTAAAACCGAATTGAATCATATGATTGTATAAATGAAACGTGCTCTTTCGCATCAGTTTTTCCCTATGATAGCTTTTTTTTACTTTCTGGTACGAGTATGTATACAAAATCTGTTATTTTTAATTACAAAATGATCTTCAAACACAATTCAATTCAATTCAATTTACAACTAATAAGATACTATATATGTATAAAAATTAACATTTGTTGGCTCATAGGGGGGCTAACTATACACATAATACAGTTACTTGAGTTTAATTATTTTTATATAAAATTTACATTACGAAAAAAATAAAATTTAAAAGGTCGGTTGACTGTTTCGTCTTCAGGGTGTCCATTCCCGGTTGTCAGTTGTGATTGTGGGTTGTGGGCAGGGATGGCATCTTAGCCGCGGTGGTAGGCTGACCCAATGTCAGCTTAGAACGAGACTACGTCCTTGATTTGTCCATAATTACGTTGTCATGCAGAGTTTCCATCACACTGAGGTACCTCGGTTCGCTATGCCGTTGTTCTGTGGTCATCCTTCTTATAAGCTGATTCGGGTGGTCGATGATGTTCCCCATTAGTTTTTTTGTTGAATGAACTAGATATTTGTCCAGTAGGACTAAATTCGCTTCTTTGTCGGTTGGCTAAGACTTGATCTTTTTTTCAGCAATGGGTGCACACGGCTGAAGGCCCTGGTTGGCTTTTTCAGAACATTTCTTGAGTGCAGGTCAAACCTTAGCAACTCATTGAAGTGTGTGCCCTCCCAGGTACTTGACATTTGGCTTTGCCACTATGGAGTATCCGTCAGGGAGTCTCAGAACCAGATTTCTGCAAATTGTTGCAGTGCGAATGCCTCTACCAGTTGAAGGTCTCCTGAAGCAGACAAGTACCGATTTGGAAGTGTTGATTCGGATTCCCCATGATCTTCAAACGCATACAGAAACATATTTCCGAAATCTTTCCACATCAAAGCTTATCTATTCTAAAAAGAGGTATGGAAAGTTCTGGATATCAATCCGATTTTTTAATCTCCCATAAGTGATTCTCAAAATTTAGAACGAAATTGCAAAGAAAAAATTTTATAATAAAATTAAATGTCATATAAATCATAATATTTCATATTAAAAACAAGTTCAAAGATTTTGGTGCTCGGTGCAAGCAAAACTACTTTTTCCAAATTTCTCTAAGGGCTCTGTTTTAGGCTTCGAATGTTTGCCCTTTACGTTTGTCCTATAACATCTTCAAATATGTCGAAGAATTTCTTTAGTGATATCTATGCATCTTGGCATTGAGGCTGTGAATATACAAATTGGCTGGAAAAATAGAAAAATGTAAAGCATTTCACATTCGTATAGTGCATATTTTGGGGTAGAATATAACATAAAAAGTAATACAAATTTATAAAACACAGTTTATGATGAACTGAGGGAAAATTACAAGCATATCACATAAATAGTTAAAATATCACTATCAGGTTTTTCAAAGACCTTGCCGCAAAATTTTAGTTGAACAAGTACGATGTTTAAGCTGTTTTAGTATGAAACTAGGTGAAAACATCGATTTTACACATCTTAATCGAATATAGCATCATACTTTCTCTACCCTTTTATTTAAGTAAAAATAATCGAATACCTATTTTATTTTTTTAGTATCGTGCTATTTGCAAACGCCACAAAAGGTCTGTTTGCTTACTTTTTTGCACGAACTGTCATTGTTTTAGGTGTGTTCAGAAAAAATTTATTAAGAAATTTGCTTTAGTACGATACTAGTTAGAAAATGTTTAAAATTAAGAATGAGTTAGTAAACTACTTTAAAGTTAGCAAATTGTTAACTAGTATTATATACTTATACCTTACTAATAGGCTGTTTAAAATTTTGCGCCCTTATCTTTTATTTTGGTAGCCGTATAAATATGTTCTGCAATTCTCATGATGAAACCGCAGAGCACATATTAGGCGGATGCAATGCATCAAAGAAACAAGTATATGGGACGCTACCAGGTAGAACAGAGTTATTTATCCTCTCGGAAGGTACTCCAAATAATAAAACTCATCAAACATATAAACTTGGAAGAAGAGCTGTAGGGTTAGCAACTCATCTAGCTCTGGATGGGGCACAATAGATCTTTAGGTTGCAGTGCAAATCACCCACTCAATATTCATTAATATTCATCCATATAATTAAACAATAATTCTAAAATAATACATCGAAATACGAACTTATCTCAAATTAGTCACTTTTCCAAAAATCATTGAAAAACCTTCCTTTTTATGGTCATGATTGGGTCTGGAAAACTAGATTTTTGTAAATATCTCCACCTCAGTGTCATCAAAGACTTTTGAGCCAAGGTCCATAAATAAGAATTTTCGAATAAAAAGTGACCTCAGCACCATCTAGGGGGACTAACACAAACAAACACAATTTGAAACACCACGCGAACATATTCGTTAGAGAGCTTCGGTGGTTAAGATATTATTTATATCGATGGTAAGGTGGATAAATTCGGTGTTGCACCCGTGATGGTCAGACATATATAGGAACACATCAACTTTTTTAAATGCACAGCACATTTGTATATTAAGATATCAATTGTTTATTTGGTTTACCCTCAATTAATTTTCATCTACCATATCACCAGATTAAGCGGGATTGTCTAATATGAAAAAATTAAAACTGCACTTAGGTCCTTATTTTTTTAAGGGGGAAATACAATTAAGAAACCAATAATCAAGCATTTTTTAATATTTTTTTTAACTCAAAAAATTGTATTTAAAAGTGACTAATCTTGACCTGACTTTTACAACATATTAAATCTACAAATTCATATTTTTATTTATTTTTTTCATGGAAGCATGTCAGATTTATAGGCCTTCGAACACACTAGGGTCGAAGGTGAGGCATCGATCTTCGTGCATTCTGGAGGCCACAATTTTTGTCTGCCATATAAGTCCTTGAAAAAATTACATATTATGTGATGATAAAATTTCTACTTGAACTAAAAAAAATGATGAAAAATGGAGAAATTAAAAATTGGCCCCGATTTATCGAAAAATGTCGAAAAATATATGAAAAATTCGCACCTTTTTTGCATGAATTTTTACATTTTGTTAAAGTCCAATTACAAATATTTTTAGTTCAAATAGATACTAATGATATAAAGAAAGAAGCCTCCAAAGTAGAGCAATATCGGCTGAGACCTTTTTGAGTTATCGTGCACGCAAATTAAAAAAATGCTGTTTCGATAAAAACGAGTTTCAAAGTTTTAATTGCTAATCGGTTTTCGACGCGAATCTATATTATGCACATACACATGTATATATACATGTATAAAACCCCTATAGATAGAAATAAAAAAAAAATACAGTATAAAACGGTTTCCCTCGTCGACTTTTCAAAAATACTTCTTGCGCGCTCCGAAAAACGTCTTGAAAAAACGTTAGAAAAAAAAAATGTAGCTCGAATTTCATATTCAGAGTTAGACCATCATATTCTCAATAAAATTTACGATTTTTTTAAGACACAAAAAAAATCGATTTTTTGGAACTTTTAATTGTATTTTCCCCCTTAATTTTTCGGGCACTTAAGGGAGTATGTATAATTGTATGGTATACACTTAAAATGTTTGAGCGCAGTGCGAGTGATTGGTCAGAGTTAAATTTTACACGAATATCAAACACAACATCCACTACTGCCAAATAAAAGCAGAAGTCGAATCCTACTGCAAATTGGCCTTAACGTTTATTCGAGTATCGATTAGAATTTTGATGTTTTTTTTTTCTTAGATGTTGGTGCTATCGATGATTTAATTAGTATCCCTATGGCTATGTTCATTGAGTAGTGTGCATTTTTTAGTGTTTTTGCATTTGGCAAACAAATGATATTTCCATTAAATAAAGCTATTTTTCGTTCTTTGTTCAGAAAAATATATAATAATGTATTGTTATTTTCCATTTTACACAAAAATTAATACATTTTTATCAAAAACAATGTTAACTATCGATTCAACCAAAAAAAGTCGATTGGTTTTATTTTATTTCGATTTTTGTATAAGTTGGTTTGAAGTTGCATGGATATGCACTTAATCGTATGATTGAGTTTCCACACACACCAAAAGTTATTTTACGTTTATATGTTTATCTAGTGGATTTTACTTTTCGTTACAAAATTTGTTCTATTGAGTTCTGCTAAAAGACCGATTATGAAAAACGTTGACTTTCATTGGACAGCCAAATTTATTGGAACCATATAGCAGGAAATTACATTTAATGTCAGCATTTCAATCCACTTATTATACCCCAAAGGATTAAATACAATTGGTAGATGGCGTCATCTGCTACATGACATTTAATCGATGACATATTACTATGACCATAATCTACGAACAAACCCCTTTTCCAAGGTAAAAACATCGAAAACATTAACATATTAATTTTTTTTTTTTTTTTCAAATTATTTAACATCATTTCAATAGGATAAAATAATGTGAATTATTTTAAAAATGTCCCAATATGATTTGAAAAATAAAAACGTATCTTCAGTCTTATTTTAGAACTTGTTTTGCGTCTTTTTTTTTTTTGTTCTTATAAAAAAATGTGTTCCAAATAAATCAAAACACCAAAGATCATCCTAAGCAGCAAATAAGTCATTTTCTGATTAAGAACAAATCACTTTTAAACATTTTAAAATTCGTCTGTGAAATAATTAATTTTTTCTTAATTATCTTACTTTGTTGTTCTTGTTATATTCTTATAAAATTGATTCCGTAATTTGATACAACTTTTAAGTTTTATGTCTTAAAATGTATTGAGATCTAAATTTTTGCTTTGTTATTAACACTTTCAAACACAAAACTACACAAAGTATTTTTTAATGAATTCACAATATGTTTAAATTGTTATATTGAAAAAAAAGAGTAATAGTAAAGTTAATTGATATTTATTTTAATTAGCATTATTTATCACCAACGATTTGTAGATACAACAATAATGCATTTGCAAATAAGTAAATGTGTCTGGTGTTTTATTTGAATAGAACGAAAAAACTAATGTCGGCGATTGCGCTATTCCCAAATTTATTCATTGTTTCTAAGTCAATAAATTCTATGTTTTTTTTTGCTTAACAATTAGTACCGTCTGGAGGTGCAAAAGTTTTATTTTATACAAATAAATGCAGCATTCCAATACTCGTACAACTCGTGGGTATAAGTTATGCAAAAAATACACTTTGTTTAAAGTTCTTTGACCAAATAATATATTGAGGCTTAGTCTACTATGTTTTCTTTAGCACAATATTGTCTGCAAGGTCATTAGAATGAATTTATAGTGGAATTATTAAGTCTTAATTTTGAATTATTGAAAAGAAAATTTAATGAAATGCACGACATTTTTGCTATTTTATAAAAAAGCATAGTATTGAAAAATGTAGTGACTATATAGATAGATGGAATAAATAGAGAAAAGTTTTAGAATTTTAATTTGACTTTAAAGTAATAAACATTTCAAAATTAAAAAAAAACCCTTGAGGTGTTGCTGGCAAAGATTGAAGAAACATGCTACTTGCTCAGAAATGGCACTACGCATTGAGCTTAGAACCATGTACAAGAGTCTGCAGATGAGATTTTCTATCCTGTTTATACATAAACTTTTTCAAAAAGCATGGCTATATTATTATCCTCTATTCTGAAATTGTGATTGCCTCTAAAATAATATGAAAAATAGACTGGGCCAAAAAAATTGACTATTTTTTTTTTGAAAGATATATCGAGAATATCATTCAGAATGACAAAAAAAAATTTTCGTAAAAGTTTGAGCCCTTAATATCAATTTTAAGAGGGCTATCATCGCTAATTTTGATTTTTAGTCATAATTTCATGTTTTGCGTCAGAACTGACAAAACATTGAAGTAAAAAAAATTCATTTTGACTTACTTTTATATAAAATTAAATTCCCTACAAAAAAGGTCTGATTGAAAATTTTCGTCAGACAAGCCGTTTTTGAGTAATTAAGCTTAATAAATTGTTATTTTTCGTTAGTTACAAAATTCCAAATTAAAAAAGTAAAATCGAAGAAAAATAACAATTTATTAAGCTTAATTACTCAAAAACGGCTTGTCTGACGAAAATTTTCAATCAGACCTTTTTTGTAGGGAATTTAATTTTACTAGCCGACCCAGCTCTCGAAATTCGAGTGCCAATTTATTTATTATTTATATTATTGGCAGTATTTTCAAGCAAATTTATTAAATTAAATTTCATTTTATGTAATATGCAAAGTGTTCGACAGTGCAAAAACAAAAATGACCCACAGTGTGTAAATGCGTGTCTCAAGTATATTCTGCACATCTCCGTAACTGTGGCTTTCCAACCATATAAAATTTATCGAAATCGGTTAAATACTTTTGGAGAAAAGTGTACCACAAAAAACATGTTTGCCGTTTTATTATATGATATAAAAGTAAGTCAAAATGAATTTTTTTTACTTCAATGTTTTGTCAGTTCTGACGCAAAACATGAAATTATGACTAAAAATCAAAATTAGCGATGATAGCCCTCTTAAAATTGATATTAAGGGCTCAAACTTTTACGAAAATTTTTTTTTGTCATTCTGAATGATATTCTCGATATATCTTTTTAAAAAAAAAATAGTCAATTTTTTTGGCCCAGTCTAATGAAAAAACAAAGCCTAGTAGCGGATCTTGGATTCTGATGGATTACACAAATGACTGCCTTTATAAAATAACACTAAACTAAATACGTTTATATTTCTTTGAGAATCCTTCTTCTACCACGCTCTTTTTGAGTAATATACTTAATTATCCTTTAACCGATACTCAAATACTCAAGAGTCTATTTTCGACCAGTTAATGCAGAAGCTTAGAAAGTTGTCTGAGCAATGTTCAATATGCTAAATGCGACAAGTTTTAGGTTGATTAAAATAAAAATAATTCAAATAATAAAAATACAATCAACACCTTAACACAAGCGTTAGCTTGCAAGGACAGTACATAAATATGATAGCTTTTCTCATTAATTGAGAATTTATGATTTTTACTCCATCTGGTCAGTTATTTTATTCTAAACTCATAAGAGATGAAAGTGAGATATGCCATATCACTAGCCTAAATTTTTTTGTTCATCGTTGGTTTATACAAATTAATTTTTTTCTAGGCTTAGTTTTTGTTGCTGAAAACAAAAAAGATTAGAAGTTTTTCGAGATTAACACAAAAAACCTTAATTTTTTCAGATGCTTTTATAAATCTATAATTTCTGTGTGTTTGAAAGATTAATTCTTTCTTTCTTTCCGCCTATTTTTGTACTTCAGGAAAGACAGACCTTATCTTGGTACGAAATATAGAAAGCCTAAAATTACATACTCGAAAAAACTATATTAAATATTAAAGGCTAGGTTCTTGAGGACGTACAGGCGAAATGAGTCGTTTTGAGGAACAGAATTATCTCCATAAATATTGGCTTTAAACGATCTAAGAAATTAAATCACCTATTCTTTAATATACATACAATTCATAATGCATAAACATATGACAAGTTATAAACATACTTTTTCTCAAGAACTGTTTCACAGATTTTTATGCAAAAATTCAAAAAGTTTATTTAAGTGAATGTATAAATTTGTAAACCCTAAATGTTAGAATTAGGATAAAAATTCCATTGTATTTAATAAAAAAAAACAGACTTCTTAAAACTACTGTGAACCTTCTGGATCCTATCTGAGATCAATTTTTCGTAAGGAGTCCGGACCATATCTGTATAGTCGAGGTAAGATCTTAGGAAAAAGTTATATAAAGATTCTTATACTTGTAACTTCGGAAAAATCTATTGAATTTCTTATTATAAATCTTAAAAGTGAATTCGCAGAAAATTTGGATTTAAAAGTAACCCCCAAATCTTTGAATTTTAAAGTTCCCTGTAGATGACTGTCATCTGGATATAAAGAGTATGCAAACTCAAAACACAAACTGTTTTTTGAAAATATAAATTTAAAAATATTTTCTAACATTAAGGATCACGAGGTTTAGTCTACACCAAAGAGATAAATTATCAAGATCCATTTGAAGCTTAAAGAAGTCATCACCGCTTTCTACTTTCAGAAATATCTTGAGATCATCAGGATATAATGAAACATTGGAAGAAATTAATAAAGTTCACAATATATATCATCAATAATTATAATAAAAAGAAACTAGCCAAGATGGCTATCTTGAGGAGCACCTGAAGTACATTAATCAAGTTTTATTTTTGGAATCGTACCAGTTGAGGAGTACATTCACTGACGTAAACTTGGAATAGTTCAATCTTACGAATTCAACGAAATAAGTAAATTTGTAGTTTCCAATGTAAATTTCTTTTTTTTTTTTAATTTTAGTAGTAAGAGATAAAAACAGAATGCCATGTGATTTCTTAGGCAAATATGAATTCATGTAAAAAAAAATATTATGAATTGTTATAGCGGTTTTTAAAATAAATAAGTTTTTATACACAACATTTTTAAGACATTCTTAAAAAAATGTTGGTTAGCTAACTTTAAGTTTTAATTATTATACGACTAAAAATGAAATTAAAAAAAAAAATAACCAATTTTTGAGACATCGAATCTTCCAAAATATTTTTTTTTTAAATCCAAACAATTTTTTTAATGCAATGTTTTTCAATATTTTTAATAATCTTCTCTGTAAAAAAATGTCATTAAAATTTGTTATGCTGAAAATGAGAAATTCAAAATTCGAAAAAATGCTTCAATGGTAGATACATTTATTAATATCTTAATTTCAAACATTTTTTTAGTGAATTATCATAGATAATAAAAATTAATCGAATGAAAAAAATATGAAATATCTAGGCACCGTTTTCATCAAACAAAAAATAGGATCTTCGAAATGTTAAAAAACATTTGTATGTGCAGGTACATTCATTTTTAGATAAAATACAATTTTTTTTCTTACATCTTGCAGGTTGTATCAAAAAAACTTTGAACTATCATGTTTTCGAAATATTGAATTTTGAAAAAACCAAAATTGTAAATTTTCTTATAACGGGTGATTTTTTAAGAGCTTGAGAACTTTTTTAAAAAAAAAAACGCATAAAATTTGCAAAATCTCATCGATTCTTTATTTGAAACGTTAGATTGGTCCATGACATTTACTTTTTGAAGATAATTTCATTTAAATGTTGACCGCGGCTGCATCTTAGGTGGTCCATTCGGAAAGTCCAATTTTGGGTAACTTTTTCGAGCATTTCGGCCGGAATAGCCCGAATTTCTTCGGAAATGTTGTCTTCCAAAGCTGGAATAGTTGCTGGCTTATTTGTGTAGACTTTAGACTTGACGTAGCCCCACAAAAAATAGTCTAAAGGCGTCAAATCGCATGATCTTGGTGGCCAACTTACCGGTCCATTCCTTGAGATGAATTGTTCTCCGAAGTTTTCCCTCAAAATGGCCATAGAATCGCGAGCTGTGTGGCATGTAGCGCCATCTTGTTGAAACCACATGTCAACCAAGTTCATTTCTTCCATTTTTGGCAACAAAAAGTTTGTTAGCATTGAACGATAGCGATCGCCATTCACCGTAACGTTGCGTCCAACAGCATCTTTGAAAAAATACGGTCCAATGATTCCACCAGCGTACAAACCACACCAAACAGTGCATTTTTCGGGATGCATGGGCAGTTCTTGAACGGCTTCTGGTTGCTCTTCACTCCAAATGCGGCAATTTTGCTTATTTACGTAGCCATTCAACCAGAAATGAGCCTCACCGCTGAACAAAATTTGTCGATAAAAAAGCGGATTTTCTGCCAACTTTTCTAGGGCCCATTCACTGAAAATTCGACGTTGTGGCAGATCGTTCGGCTTCAGTTCTTGCACGAGCTGTATTTTATACGGTTTTACACCAAGATCTTTGCGTAAAATCTTCCATGTGGTCGAATAACACAAACCCAATTGCTGCGAACGGCGACGAATCGACATTTCACGGTCTTCAGCAACACTCTCAGAAACAGACGCAATATTCTCTTCTGTACGCACTGTACGCATTCGTGTGGTTGGTTTAATGTCCAATAAAGTAAACTGAGTGCGAAACTTGGTCACAATCGCATTAATTGTTTGCTCACTTGGTCGATTATGTAGACCATAAATCGGACGTAAAGCGCGAAACACATTTCGAACCGAACACTGATTTTGGTAATAAAATTCAATGATTTGCAAGCGTTGCTCGTTAGTAAGTCTATTCATGATGAAATGTCAAAGCATACTGAGCATCTTTCTCTTTGACACCATGTCTGAAATCCCGCGTGATCTGTCAAATACTAATGCATGAAAATCCTAACCTCAAAAAAATCACCCGTTAAATCCAAATTTTTTTTTTTTCGAAAATTTGAATATACAATTATGCTTCCCAAACTTTTAGGGAACTCTTGCATAAAAAATGACAAATTTTACCTGTTATGATAAAATCATTTTCCGAAAAAAAAATTTTTTCGAGCAGTAACTTTCAATAAATATAATTTTCTGATTTTTTGTTTTAATCTGCTTAACAGTTTTTGAGAAAGAAAAATATTTTGTAAAAAAGTGTGTATGGCGGGGAAAAATTTAAAAATGCTATCTACTAATTTTACATTATTTTTACATTATTTTATACGCAAGCCTATTCAACATAAGAGCAAGTTCGTAGGACCCAGTAGTATGACCTTTTTATGTGTGGTTATTCTTGCTTTCCGAATTTCCGAAATCTTGATATTATTTTGAAGATGGTATAACGATATCTCGGTCCAACGATATTGCTCTGGAAAGTCAGGCATGTAGTTGAAACCTGCAGTTGAGAACAAAATTCCAACTTAAGAGTTTTGACAAAATGATGTGTTCATCATACAAAATAATAACCAGACCAGGGACGAAGCGTCCATATATTGAGTGGAATGAGTGCTTCCGTTAAACCATTTGAAAAAATCGTACCTAGCAAGGAATTAAATTCAAAATTCCAAATTGTATTAATATTTTTATTATTTTATTTGTATCTATTATTGAATCTTCATTTACTCTGTAAATTACATTCCAACATCATTATGACAACATTATCATCTTTTACTAAAATTACTAAAGGAAATCAAGATCTCTCTGGTTATTACAACTTAAAATGCCACACTACAAACCAACTGAGAATGCTCAACATCACTCCATTATTTATAATGCTCAATCTCATATAAGTATAACTCAATTTCAAAATACCCTTCCACTCCAAGTCAACTGAAAATATACCTACAACATCACTCACCAATATTCACAAAATGCTCAAACAAAAATGATTCTCAAACAATATAGAATGCACAACAGCTGGGCATTCCATTATTTCGCATACTTAACTTAGATCTCAACCCAAAGTCAAAATAATTTTGTTTCGTTTCTTGCCTTTTGCACAATGTGTGAAGAATGAGTTGAGTGAATGCATTACGAGAATTTCCTACAAGAGAGATAGAAAAACAAAAATGTATCTATTGAGTTGCTTATTGTCTCAAACTGATAATGAGTTTAATTTCTTGATCAAAAGGGGTAGAAGAGTTTTATTTTAACATAATGTGTGTGCAAATTTAGGTGCAATTCATTCATAACTATCAGAAAACAAACAAATATGAATTTAAAAGGTGGTAGTTTTTTAATTATTTTCGTGGCGATAAATACAATCCACCTGTTTTCTGTTTATTTTTTGTTATTATAAAAAAGTGGTCAAAAATAGTATTCTTTATATTCATATCTGAGGTTTCTTGACATTCCAGCAGAAATATAACTAAAGGTTATTTTCAATTATGAGAATTTTAAATCAAAAAAAACTTCAAGGAATCTTAAGATTTTTAATATCCCTTAATAATGGCATCTGTAGAGAGATCATATTCATGTTTTAAGAGAATTAAATATTTTTTTAGAAATAAATGTGGACAAGAAAGGTTATCTACTCGTAGCTTAGTTCTTATCAAATCGTACTTAGATAATTTTGCCTTAAAAGAAAAAGGATAAATCTTTGCGCAAGGCATCAAGCTTTTTTTTTTAATAAGACTTTACTGTAATATATTATTTATGTATATTATTTTATGTGTATTACCATAAAGTGGAATTTAAAAGGTTGGATCTCAAAGGTCTTTCATTTTTGGTTTTATGTTCAGTGCTTCCGCTATCGAAAAAATCACGCCTCGTGCCTGAACCAGACTTAGATTTCAATATTCCACAGAATCTTAGATTGGAAACAAAATTTTACCCATAAGGTTCACATTATTTCACCTTTTCTTTAAATGTCATAATATTTTCAAGATGCAGTGCTGCATGCAGTGATTTATTTCCGATTCAGCTGAATTTAATTTGTTTGTAAATGTGTTGACCGGCAGCGTCTATTTCAATCAATTGCTTCATTTCGATTTCATCTTTTTACATTTACATAAGTGGATTGAAGCACTTCCAGACCAGAATACTGCCCCTTGTGATTAAAGCAGCTCACACACCACAAATAATTGATTTATATGACTTTATATGGATAAGTTGGGTTCATTAAAGTGGAACTTGTCCAACTAGTTTCCACGTGTGGAGTTCCCGCATCAGTATGAAATGGTCTTTGCCGATGCATTGAAAAACTGAGACATATTGAGAGTTAGTTTTGGTTCGAATACTTTATTTTCAGTTTATGGTATTGTGCCTTCAAAGAAGTGATAGCGTAATCAGTGTTGAATCGTTTTTCTCCTCCTTCTGCAACTAATCGTTTGCTAAAATTTAATTGACATTCGGTCAAGGAATAATAAAAATCTTGATGATTTTAAACGCAAAACTGAAATACCATTAAACTAAGGTTTATCATAACTAGAACTCAATTCACATTAAAAATTAATTAACATTAATCACTCGACGACACAAATGCGGCACCTTTATAAATTTTCAATAATAATGTCAGCCCAACAATGATGTGCTTTGTTCAGTTTTATTAAATGAACACAAACATTAAGGGGCGATGCGATGGTGGGGTGGTGGCGACACTACTCCCGGTAAACTAGGTGTGCATTTATTTATTTAAAGAAAAAATACATCTCAACGTTAAATGTATATCACGGTCATCGTGGTCATAAAACGACTGCACATTAAAACGTTTATAGTTCTTTGCAACAAAGTAAACGAGACTTTGTTGCAAAAGAAAAGACAAAAAAAAATAAGTTCTACATTAACACCTTTGGAAGAACGAACGTTTAAAATCATCAAAGTGGAAAGATATAAAAATGCACTGGATTAGATTTGTTCACAAATGGAATATGGATTTTCCATAGACCAACATTAATTACTGTGCAAGACGTTGGGGGAAATTGCACATCACTTGTCACATTAAGGCAATTGTTTATGGTTTGATATGATGATGGTTTTACTAATTTAATGAACGTCGTAGCAGGTAATTATAAGAGTGCAAAGAAAAACTATTTCAGGTGTTGATGTAAGCATTAATAATAATAAAATGTTGAACTTGGATAAGTTTCTGGCGGATCCAGAAAGGAGTTTTAGGGTCTTACGACTTCCGCACAGTCGATTTCTATAACGTGAAGAGCGTATAGAATCTTACCATCCGAGTTCAGGTCTTAAATTTGTTTGAAACAATAGATGAACCATTATACTGCTCTAAAAGCCTATACAGAGCCTTAGACTCTAGTCCAAATAATCATTGGAAGTTTGCCAAGCCCATAGGCAATTTTTTGTTGCTTCATTAACCTATACATTTTTAAGTGTGACGTGTTTTAAATAAAGTCCTAAGCAGGCTTGTAGAAGCGCACCTAATGATATAATACGTTCTGTATTTTCCTTTAAAGTTTTAACTCTTATGTTCCAACAAAATACTAGCTAAGTAGTTCATAATAGATTGAAGCGCATTAATTCAGCCTCAGTTTAACTATACGCATAGAAACATATATAATCGTGGTCATTGTTCATTAAAAGATTGTGTCAGATGAAACTATTTAGGTACTCACCGCATGTTAAACAAACATTTTTGTTTATGGAATCTGACATAAGTAATTAACATCTCTGTTAAATATCATACGTAATAAGAGCTAAGAGCAATAATTTCAACTTTTAAGTCCAATTTACCAATGTCTTGCCCTTCATATAGAAACACCCATACTTCTATGTATAATGGAGCAAGTCAAACTTAAAACAATGCTCTTCATTGTCTTAAGACTTCTTGGGGCTTACAGGTTAGTTTGTATGTTTTGATAATTTTCATTAATCCGTTCAAAGCTGGATTAAGGTGTAACACCATAGTAAACATCAAAGTGCCATTGGAATTTTAAAATCTTAAAGCATTTGAAACCGGTACTTTTAATGGTATAAGGTGATAATTAAGTTGATGAGATTGATCTAATTTATCAATGTTCTGCTTGATTGACAGAAAACAAGGGTCTACATTGTATTGCCTTTGGCTTTGGGTTTTGTTTGTTTTGACTTGTAGTTTATTGTCAGTCATTTTATAGGTTGATTTTAATTACAACAATTATTACATTTTTAACATTTGTTTTCTATATTTGCTGTGGGTTTTTTTAGAGTTGCACAATTTTTTAAGAGAATGTAGTTAGTACTTGTTTACATGAATTTAAAGCCCTGCTTCATTGATATTGAAATTTTCTCATTTTTTCTTAATGTCCTATTAGGTAGAAATTATTTATTTAAAATTTATACCAAGCCAATTTCGTATTTGAAAATAAAAACTACGTCCTTAGTCCGTCACGATAATTGTCTTCAACTTGACTTGAGCTCAAAATCATTTGAATTGCAATATCAAGAAATCAAACTTCATCGATGACTGAACTTTCAACGGAAGTATACTTATGCAACAATTAAAAAACTATACTATAACTGTAATTAAGCACCATGCTGAATGAGTATCATAATGACTTTTTGAAATGCAGGTGGGCTGTCATAGTGGTGCGTTCTATTTTCTTTCTAAGCCGATGGTGATCTTACAACTTCAAGTTGCGATCATTAACAATAAACAACCTACACAAGATGAGGTGAACTATATGAAATGACAGTGCGCGATGCAGTTGACATTTTGTGTGATATTTTCTTGACAATTTTCTATATATTTTATTTTACAAAAAAAAAAAACTTATTGTGGCTGCGCCTTAACTAAGTGATGAATTGTTCTGTTTATTTTTAATGTCAATTACGAGTATTACTATGCGTGTAAAATGTTATTGTTCTCAATGGTGCTTTAAAAATACAAAAAAAAGGATAAAATTGAAGTGCACATTTTGTCTTCTAGCTTTAGTAATAGATTTTTTTACTATCTTTTATTAAAAAAAGTTAAAATTATTGTTTTGGATTTTAGTAATACTTTCTGTCAATGATATACAAATAAAAAATATGTTAAAGGTCAATGTCTGGTATTAAACATGAATCTATTGACTTACAACTCTTAACCATTCCAATGTGAGTGTTTTTCGCAGGAATCGATTTTTTTCTTTTTCTGTCGAATTCGAACAGTTAAGATAAAGAGCACTTTTCATGACAAGAGATACTCTTGGAGGATTTTTCACTTCTTCTGCATCTTGCACTACCCCTGAAAAAAACATGTTTTTGTTTTTATTTTTAGGTGAGGATTGAGGATACTTAAGAAATAATTTACCATGAATCGGGATGATAATATTATGAATACAAATTTCTTGGCAATTTTTGAGTTTTACTTTTCGTAAGTTTTTTTTTAAAAACACAAGATTTTTGACTTCTGTTTTTGGTACTTTATAATTTGTTTCATTTAAAGAAAATATTTTGAGATAAGATGATAATTATTAAATTGGATTTGTAAAAGAAAATTTAGATTCTTTGATTTAAAGGTATCAGCCAAACAATCTTTTAGATTTTCAGTGAACAATAAGTAAACACTAAGCTATTTATATGATCTATCTTATTTTTTCTTTACTTTATATGGAAGATTCACAAATGCTACTACCAATACCAACAGTTGAAAGCCTACTATACATGGGTAGTTGCTATCAAATTCCTTTGTTAACTATTAGGGGCCATTCAGTTATTTGCCCTTAATTTATTATATACTTAAAATATTGTAGAGTGAATGGGGTAAATGTGAAGGATTTTAAATTACATCCCTTATCTTAGACTATGAGATACATACCTCAAAATAATTATATTTGGACTAACAATAAAATGGTCCATTTGTCTCTCTTTTTCTTTCACTTTTATTCAGATCTAATAGCTATATTATATTTTGTGATTATTTTCGGATATTTTTTGCATATAAATAGTAAAAAACCATTGAGGAAAATCTAATATATCTTGAAAACGGCTTGCGCGGTTTAAATAAAACTTATTATTAATACTTGTGATAATAGAATCAATTTTTTTTACTTGCGATATAAAGATACTACTATGGTCAGCTATGTACACTAGTCGGCATAAGTATTTTGACGAAATACAAATCGTACATTTTTCAGTTGAACTTTTTAATGGCTTTATAAAGAATTTTTGTTTATTTTTTTCTTTTTTATATATATGTAACTAACACAAACTTAAAAATAGTCAAACAAATATTTTTTCATAGAAACTTAAAAAGATATAAATAAATTATTAATTTCACTCGTTGGCATAAGTATTTTGACAAGTATGCATTATTAAGAAAACAAAGTTTAAATTTCACAAAAATAAAGAAATGAAGAATTTAGTAGAATGTATAACCTCCTTTGACTTCAGTAAGTTTTTGAAGGTGTCTCGGTACTGAATCCACTAAATTTTGAAGAATATCTGGAGATATCTCTTTCCAAAGGGAAGTTACCTCAGCAATTGTCTCCTCTCTGGTTTTATTTAAAGAAACTGTTCTTTTGCGTTTCAAAAGAGACCAGACGTTTTCTATAATATTTAAATCTGGACTTTGAGGTGGCCAGTCCAAAGTAGTAACACCAACATCAGTCAAAAAATTCATTACCAGCCGGGCTTTGTGGCATGGGGCATTGTCCTGTTGCAGGATGAATGATTCGCCAATAAGTATATCTCCGGTTAAATTTGCTTACCTTTGATATGTACGGCACGTCCTTAACTTTAATTGTCTTGAAATCTCCTTCTTTTAAACGTCGTCGGAGAGTACGCTCACTAATTGGATTCTTGGCCGTCGAATTCCATTTATCTGCAGCAGATTGAGGCTTCACAAAAATATTTTTTTTAAATTCCCGTAAAAGTATTCGGTCTTCAGTGGGCGTTGTTTTGCGCCTAGCATCTGATCTTCTTAAGTTTCTTATGTCATTATGCTTTTTAAACTTATTAATTTGATAGTGCACAGTTTGACGTGACACATTAAACTCATTTGCAATGTCTTTTACTGCCATTCCAGCGTTAAACTTTGCTACAATGGAATATCTGATAACCAAACTCAACTCCACTGTTTTAACCATGTTTTTTAATAACTTTTGATCAAATTTTATTTTTTTACTAACGTTTCACTTCAAATAAAGTTTAATACTGCATAAGTTGCTTGGTTTTCAGGCGTAAAGTGTAAAAACAGGTACACAAAGATTCCGTCAAAATACTTATGCCACAAAAAAATTCGTTGTTTACATGCATTTTTATGAGCAAAAAGAGAATGCAAAATGTAAACAATACAAAATTTGGCATGCATAGAGCTAAAAACATATTCTTTGTTTTGCACATTATTTTTTCGCCGTTATTTAACGATAATTAGCAAAGTGTAGATTCAATAGTCAGAAAAAGGTTTCGTCAAAATTTTATGCCAACTACCTACTGTATTTGTAAAAAAAATCAAACTCTAGATATTGATCAGACTTGGCAAAACAATGATTGGGTAAGCAAAAAAAGTGGGTTTCGCAAGCCTGTCTGTCTGTTTGTTCGGTTACAGAATAAACGGCTCCGCCGACTTATTTTGAACTTGGTAGATAGCTCAAAATGTTTTTTTTCTAATTTTTTAAAGATCAAAAGTAACGGTACATAATTTACGAATATTTTTCGAAATTTAATAAAATATTATTTTTCCATTTAAAAAAAAAATCACAAAATTGTATTTAGTTAAAGCTAGATAATGCTTGAAATTTTTTTTTCGAATAATGATACAATTTTTTTCATTTTTGTATTTCTGAAAAACGGTAAAACTGCTTTTTATTATTTTGTTTATGCTAAAGCTCTCTAAAATGTTGTGTAGAATTGTGCATTAAAATTTTTAATTTTTTTTTTTTGATTTTTAAAAAAATTTTCAAACATGTTAAACAGCATAGTATTTATTAAGGTATTAGTATGATATTACGTTTGTATATTATAACATTTAGTATTATCATGTAGCGTGATTTTGTATTGTGAACTCTAGTATGGTGGTGGCGCTGAAATTAGCGATAGATTTTACAGTGGAGAGTAGGATAAGATACAAAACAAGTAGTAAATAAGAGAATATTTTGTTATTAAATTTAGCAGAGACAAATCTAGCAAGTACTGTCCCTATAGTTAAGATGTCGCCACAATCTTTCGTCTTCTTGATAGTACTATAAGTTTTATATACAAAGATACTACTTAACAATTCGCTTAAGTAGATTACAGACTCTTTTTTAATTTTAAACATTTTCTAAATAGCATAGTGCTAAGGCTTTTTGTTTAATAAATTACTTCTAAGCACAACTCTTTTTTTTTTTAATTCAATATCTCAAAAACGGATGAATATATTTTATTGAAATTAATGTTTTAGTCCTACAGTAATAATTATTTAAAGTTGGCGTTTTAAAATATTTTCTTAAAAATGTTTTGAATATTTTGTACATAGAAGCTTATTTTTTCTTAAGCCGCTACAACGATTTAAAATGTTTGTTCTTGCAGAAATTAATATTTGCATGGTATCCTGTATTTATCTCGAACTACTAATGGAGTTATTTTAGTCATTTAAAAATAAATTTTATGATGATGAACAGTTATGTCAATTTAAATTAGTTTTTAAAATTTTAAATATTTTACATAAGAGCAAGTTCGTGCGATCCAGTAGTGCATTTTATTTTAGTTTTAGACTGAAGAAAATTTTATACTTCTAAAAAATTTACCAACAGAGTTTTAAAAGAAAAAGAAATGATAATTACTATAAGCTAAGGTAAAAGTTGTGGATAAAAATAAGTTTTTGATTTTTGTTCTGAAAACTCAATATCTTAAATAATATAAAAGATTCAATCTCTTTGTAACATGGCATGACCCATTTTTTTAAGAACATCTAACAGATCATCATCTAGCAGAAACAAAAATATTTTGTATCATGATTTTTTTAAATTTATATACTCGTAGATTTCTTGCCCTAAAAAACACGTTTCAAAAATTTTGTACATAATACGTTAACTCAAATATTTATTTTTTTTTATGTAAACTCATAATTTCTTTCAGGTATGCAAATGTTTTTTTTTTCATTCATGTTAACATAACATAGAGTACCAAATCGAGCCCTCTAGTTCTAAGAAAAGTCATGAATTTTCAAGATGCATGTATTGTTATAGTTTCAAAATGACAATAAAAAGATACTTCGAATGAAAAATCTTATATTTTCTATTTTTCGCTTTGAATGTACATTAAGATATACCGCTCTACCAAATTTCATCATTCTACATCATTCGGAAGTGCTCCATATAAATTAAACATTTTCTCAGAAAGTGGGCGATTTTTTCCTCTGCTTACATGACAAGACCTACCGTTGTGCAAAATTACAATGTTCTGCAATGTCGGGAAGCGCTCCATAATTTTGATGATCTGTCAGTCAGTCAAACAGTTACGGTTTTTGCGATTTTATTCTCAGGAACCGCTTATGCTAAAAAATTGAAATTTGGTGAGGCGCCTGTGCCTGACTAGCTTAGCAAATATTACTGAAGATAGGGAGGGATCAAAAATCACCTGAGTTTGTTTCTGTAAAAAGTGTGTAGTGCCAGAACTTGGCTGGGCACTACCGGGCCCTTTGATAAGTTGCCAATTTAAGTCAAGAGAAGATAAGAGGAAATATCGAAAGATACTTTTGGAAGAGTTGAAATGCATTGATTACTTGTAATCCTTTTTTAGGCCTTCTATAGAAAAGGTCTTCCTTTTCTATGGATCTGTACTCATTTTTCTATATTTAGAGATGGGGAGAGTGTTTGATTTCTTCCAGGAAGTCGGATATACATTAAGTTCTTTATTATGGTTCTAAAGTTGTGAGTTAAGTGAGGAAGTATGAAGGGAACAATAATTTGTATGCATATAGTCAGGATGTCTGCCTCATGGTTTTGGATTTAGTACAGAATATTGCATTGTAATTCGTATATGTATAAACAATCTATGTACATTCGTTTTTCTAGCTTAAGTCACAAATCGTCCGCAGTTTTCACTAAAAATTTTTGTTTATATTACTCGTATTTTGAGTTTTATGCTATTTTTCAATACAAAACTATTTTTTTTTTTTTTTTTTCATATCTAGGTCTACTTTTTATTTTATATTTTATTTTAAACTTCATTGCGTCTACTTATACATTTTATTTATAATTTGCTTTAAAGCAAAAAATTTATTATCGTAAGATATTTTCTAGTCAAATGTGTTAATTGTGATATTTTTAAAATAAATTCGCACTATATTATAACCTAGCAAATATTTTTAATTAACATTATTTTCAATGTGAACTAAAACACACGAAGTAAACAAAGAAAAAAACTTATAAAACCTTTTAAAATTAATCCAAATAAAACAAACCATATAGACTTATAACAGTTGACATTGATCTTAGGACATTAGTGAACGAAAAAAAATGTAACCTGATATAAAATACTAATTAACACTTGAGTGTGATATTAATTAATGCTGGGTTTTTATTGTTTAAATAATATTTTGTTGCTTGTGTTTCTAAAGTATAAAGGTGTTAAAAATTGAAAGTAAGGGTAGAGTAAATTAACTAAGTTTGAGATACTATTCGCATAGCATCTCTCATTCGAACAGTATGATCACAGTAGATTTTTCCAGTTTAAAACAAGGTCATATCAAAAACAAATTAACACAACAAAAGAAACTAATTGGGTTGTTTTTTTGTAAAGACACAAAAATATACACATACCTACTCTGATTAATTCACATTAAAATGATATGCTTGCCTTTTATGTAATTATTTATTAAGATGATTTTAATACCCAAAAAAAAAATCAATAGACACTAAAAAAATAAATTTTTCAAAAAATATAAATCAAAGGATTAACACTCCCATCGATATTTTATGTTTTTATTTTTTTTAATTCCTATTTCCTAATAAAAGACTGCGAAACACAAGCTTAATGTTTCTTTCGAGAGGTCATTATTATTTTTATCATATTTGTTTTTTCCCAAGCTCAATAAAATGATACGAGCATGTCATTAAATTCTACCTTAAGTTGAGCTTTATTGATATATATATTTTTTCAAAAAAAAAAGTTTAACTGTGTAGCCGGTGGATTTGTGAAATTTTGTATCAAAATGACATCACTCATAAATAATTTGGTACTGTCATAAATAAAAATATGTGTCGGTTTCTTTTGTATTGTTTTGGGTTTTCAAATCTTTACGATTTAACCAATTTTTTTTATTATATTTGTTTTTTGTAAAATGTATCTTTCTGCCATAAAATCATTTTTAAAATTTCTATTCATGATTTTTTTATATTGTATATCTTTTAATTCTTGTTTAACAAACAATTAAAAATTAACTAAAAGAAAAGTTTATTTCCTGAGAATATAATAAAAGGAAGAATATACCTTAAATCTCAATACTCTAATAACTAATTTTATTTATTGTGATGTATAAATTAGCAAATTCCATTTTCTATATTTTTAACTAGCTGCCTGGTTGGCTTCAACAAATTTCCAAAAATTCAAATTTGTGTCTGTTTAAATATAGACTAGTCCATATAATAAAAAAATCGACAGTCAAATATACATATAATACACGGCTTGGTCATAGAAACTTTTTAAAATGGCTAAATAAATCTCAACTTAAAACCAATGTCATGAGAGTTAAGAAAAAAAGAACAGAAATCTTATATGGTTTTTGTATTTTATAATAAATCTTAAGGTATTTTTAGGAAAAAGAAAAATACATTATTTATTTTTGTTAAAATTTAAATTAAATCTAAAAAAATTATTGATTAATTTTTAAATTATTGTATTTAAGAAATCTGTTTATATTCTTAAATTAAGATAGTACTCTTTTTTTTAATTTTGATAATAATTATTTTTCTTAAACATTTAAAGAGTCAATTATTCGAAAGTAAAAAATAAAAAATTGCTCCATTTTAAGAACCGCTACAAGTATCTGAATTTAAAATTGTGTTCTTTTAATTATAAATCGTACAAATTAAGGGATATTTGTATAAAAATGTTTTCCAAAATTCTAAGTGTTGTGTTCGAGAAAATTAAAATTTTCGAAAACGATTTTTTTTAACCTTTTTTGTTGTTATTTTTTTTTTTTTACATTTTTACTGTTATTTTTCGATTTAAATGAATTTGTTTTTACATCTATTAGTATGTGATACAAAAATAGCTACATTTTTAAGTTTAAAAAATATCGACGATAAGGTTTTCCAAAATTTGACCTATCAAGCTAAATTTTGATTTTATTTAGTTAATTACATTTTTTTCCTAGCCGTTTTCAGAGAAAATGGGAAACAAAAGAAAATGGTTCTTTAGGATGTACCGTTAGCCCAAGCGGCTCAGCTTATTTTCTTTAAACTTGGTAACTATCATTTTTGATTAAACACTTTGTTTCTTCTTTTTTATAAGACCAAAAATAACGGTACCGGTAAAAAAAAACTGTTCTACAAATTTTTTAAAAAATATTTCATTTGGTCAATGTAGGTATAATGTGTGAAAATAAATTCCGGAAAGTGGTTTTTAATGGTACCCTTTTGATATTCTCAAAAACGGTAAGACCGATTTTGATCTTTTTTTATGACAAAAAAATTTACTCCCCAAAAATTTGTATATTTTGTGTATTAAGATTTAAAAAAATTTTTTTTAACTCAATATTTCGAAAGCCCAATGGTCGATTTTTTTCTAAACTTGACAGTTAAAAGTGTGAGAAAAAAAAAGTACTTTAAACTAAAGGTATCCACCATACAGATACAAAATATCATGGCTTTCCAAAATCATGTTTTTCCTTAAAACAGCATCTTGAATTTTAATAATTTCTTTTTTTGATTAATTTTTAAGATTTACAATTCAATAAAAAAGTTTAAAATTAATGTAATACTGACTTTGCCTTTATTTTACTTTACCTTACAATAGAACAATTTTTTTCTCATTATCGCCAAAATGGATTTTATTGAAATTTTGTATAGAGAGGCTTGTAAAAATTTTGGAAAACATTGCATTTCTAGACTTAAATAATATATTGTTTGAATTTTTGAAAAACAAAAAATATCTCAAAAACGTGTCAATATTCTTTTTGAAACTTAATTTGTATTCGTAAGATGATCAAAATTTAAAGCAGGCGTTTAAAAAAAAATTTCTTAAAAATGTTTTGATAATTTTGTATATAAAAGCTTATAACCAATACCATAATAAATAAAAAAAAGAAAATATTTTCGTTCTTGCCTAAACTATTATTTTCTTGAGAAATCACATGATGAATTCTACGGTTAGATTTGTCCCTAGTAACATATATTTTTTAAATATTTAGTCTTTTACATAAGAAAAGGTTCGTGCGATCTAGTCGTGCATTTTTGTGAATCAATAACTTTAATCTCAGACAACCACCTTCAGTCTCAACATCGTGCCACACATCTTTCCTATCCTTCTTTCTCTTCTTCACGTCCGCGCTGCGTTGAAACATTTAAAGGGTAATCATAATCCCTTGAGCGCGAGTAAATTATAAAAAAAAAAAAAAAAAAAATAAACCAAGTAAAAAGGGAAAAATGATTTAATTTTTTCAGTTAAAACTGGTGTCGAAGAACCATTTGTAATTTCAAACAAATGAACTTGTCTTTAAAAATATTTATTCACATGAGGGTGGGTCAAATAAAATTAACACACAGATTTGGCAAAAATGAAAACCAAATGTAAAATGTTTTAATCGATAATTTTTGAAATAAGTAGAATGGAAAGGAATGTCTACACAAAATGTATGGATTGTTAAGTTGGTAAAATTAACTTTTTAAAAGATACTTCGGTTGTAAAGTTAAATTTGTAGTTTCAATGATTTTTTTTCATTTAAGGCTAAAATTTAAGTTCTATTCTAAATTTCTTAAATTATTTTAACTATAAAAATCTATTTTTATTTTAGTAAAATATGTTTGAAAAAAAAAAATTGGTAAATCCATTGAAAGTGACGTATACATTTTTAGAAAAATGCGATGATGATTATCCTTAGAAAAGATTTCAAAGTTAAAAAAATGATATTTTAGCTATCTTAATGTCATAATTATCTATATAAAGTGTATTTATAAAAAAAATATAATAATATTTCTAAAATATCTTTAAGCTATATTTTAATAAGAAAAGCAATAAACAAAGATTATTATACTTGGTCTGCTGGAATTTTTTTTTAAACCAATAGTAGTGCCAAGCTAAGGAAGGACTTATTCTTTTATTAATCGATTGAGAATTGAATGGTTCTCCAAAACTTTTTCTAAAAAAAATATATCACATGGACGTGTCGTGTAGAGAGATTTGTACACCTTATTATTGGTTCACAAAACTATTACTTTTGTCACAAGACAGTTAAGGTATGATGACGTGGTTCTAACTTAATATACCTACTCAGAACCACTCAAGCGATTTTGATGAAACTTTTAAACTTAATAAAAGAGGAAACAAGAAATTAACACAAGATTTTCAAAATAAAAACATTTTATTTTTAAAATCTCGGACAAATAGAATCCGATTTAGTTTAAAAAAATACGATTTTGATGAAAAACACAGAAACCACGAAAGCTCGACGGTTCAATCAGTCAAATTTGTATGTATTTTATGTGCTATAACTTTGACCATGTACTTACAAGGACTTTAAATTCATTTCAGTCAGATAGGGTACTCACAAGGATTATTCATATATTTTTTTATCTTTATATAATAACGAAAAAAGAATCATTTGCTTTTAATAACACCGCTTTCAACTATTCGACATTGCCATTACCTCGGTCTGCTCAGGCCCTTATGTACGCTATACCCGCATTATATTTAATGTTTCTATTGCGCTTTTAATATATTTATCGAAAAGTTTTAAATTTTATTTAAACCTATAACCGATCCCAATAATTTATTTACTCAATTTCTTTCCTTATAATATCTGTCTTTTCACTTTCTTTGTTTTAACCACTCTTGATTAGCACTTTAATGTCTCCATAAAAAAAATATTGTGCATTATTTAGATAAATTTTCTAATGAAGCAATAAAATCCAACTAATTTGTGTGATGTTAATCTGATACTTTTTCTTACCAATTTAAACTTAGATTAATGCATTTGTGTTTTTTTTTTTTCGTATTTATTTTAACGAAAATGTTATGTGTAGGTAATAAAAAAGATAAAACAATTTATGTGTTTTGGTTTTAAGACATCAAGGAAATCCTATACCTACCATATAATTTATAATTCAGCTTTAACAACTTAGGTATCGTAAAATGTTTGTGTTGATTATGATAACATAAAAATACTCCAATTCATTGAGATTTAGTGTACCTAATCAATCACAAAACTAATCAATTGATTTAATTTAACGATATATAAAAAATATATGGGTAATACAAAAAATTTTGTATCAAATGTATGAAGCTGAAGATCGCTGCATCGAAAGAAAATGATTTTCATACGAGATGATATCTCGGTATTATGAAATGATGTTTTCAAGATTATTGTGTAAGTTAACAACAGGTTAACTATGACATTGAAATTTAGCCAACCTTTATCCTTATGACATATTTTACTCTGTTCAAAAACAATTTTTGTTGTAATTGTCACGCAATAAAGGGATTATTACTATCCTTTAAATGTTTGAGGATAATGTGAGAGGATTTAAGAGGAGACACCGATGCACATTGGTTTTGTCTGAATATTATAATGAGAGGGAAATATAGAGTTGGGTAAAGCATTCCTCAATCGTGTAGTGCGGCTAAAGAAATAATCCCTGAATTTAACTGTACGTCTTCTAAGAAAATAATTTGTTTCGATGTATCTTCAGCTTCATATTAAATTTTGAGATTACAATAGAATCTAATTCTTAAAAATAGTGTTTCAATTCATTGGTGATGTTGCATTTAATAACAAAAGTAAACATAGTTTTCTCTTTCAAGATCAAGCAGCATTTTTCACTGAACTTCTAAAAGTACAATATTTAAGTTCCCAATATAAATTTGTATGCGGAAATCGCAATAACGAGCAAGTCAGCACAAACAAAATTGCAAAATTTAATCGCTTGATTCGGAAGATAAGAAGTAGAAGGATAATACTTGTACAAATGTAATATTTTAACTGTTGTACCCTAAAATAAAGTTAATATTACCATTAAAAAGTATTCTAAAGTTAGATGTCATATTATCAGATTATACCAATATCAAAGTGTACAGTAGTGCCAAGGCAAGTTAAAAGTACTACACCTTTTTTGAAGGAACAAACTCAGGCGATTTTCGACCCCCTTCTAATTTTAGTACCACAGAGCCGGAAACTTCAAATACGCAGTATTTTCTGAGCTGATCAAAATACATGCTCCTAATGGAATCCCAACTCTTTGGCATTAGTGGTTCCTGCGATATATAGGTATTCAAAAATCGCTAAAACTACAACCGACTCTCACATTGACAGATCTAGAACCTTGTAATTACGCACAACAGTAGGTCTGTGTTCATACAAAGGAAAAAATTCAAAAAATTGGAATTTACCAAAATGATGAAAATTGGTAGAGTGATAAGACTTAGAGTAAATATGTAAATCGAAAATTTCGAGATTTTCAATTCAGAGGGCATGGATCATTGTTTTTGTTTGATTGTTTTCGAGTGATGATTTTTTTTTAGATCGGTGAGTATTTTATGGTGTTCACTATCTTTTCTATATGCTTTAACCAAAAAATCGCTTAAGAAATAGTATCTTGATATGTGGTCAAACCAATTAGTGGTGATGGAATTTAAGTCACACGTGAAAAGCAGTAAAAGTAAAAAGTTCTAAGCTTATGAAGTTCAATATTAAATTTCTTACGGTTTTGGCTTTTATAAGAACCGCGCACTAAGGCGGTTCAGGTTGCTCTTAAAATATGAGAGGAATATTGTTACTGACAAAAATTAATGTGTTTACTTAACATTTTTCTTTAATTACTCCCAATAATATAAAAGGTTTTAAAAACTTGAACTTCATGAACTATGAACTTGGCGTACTTTACGATTTCACTACTTTTCACGGATGACTTGTTACACACAGGGTTATGAGAACTTCGCTCTGTTTCTAAGCACTTCTGTTTTTTTGTTGTGATCTATCTTTTATGACCTTAAGTTTAAACAAGGATAAATAAATCGAACTCGAAATTTTGATCAAAACGATGATGGGTAAACCAAAAAAAGTGGATTATGCAATTCTGTCTGTTCAACTACAGCCTCTAGAGTTTTGCTTATTTTCTCTACTGAAACTAACGAAATTACTAAAACCACACATTTTTGAGATAACAGATTAAGACCAAAAAATTCGAAAAAAAAAATACAAAAAATGGGACCTTGCATAGGACAATTTAGTTTGTTTTATATTTTCTCAAAAACTGCTATGAATTTTGATCAATAATGTTAAAAAGCCTAAGAAGTTTGTGCATTTATATTAAAAAAAGGCATTTTTTGATTAAAAAAAAAATAATTTATTTTTAAAAATTCCATATTACAAAAACCATGTTTACTTTTGCTTTTTGCTTCTGAAACTTGTAAAAATATTCATGCCATACAAATGTTAAGAAATCATTTTCAAAATATTATTTTTCTCGAAAACGGCGTCTAAAAATTTTGTAAAAATTTGCCTATATCGCTTTATTTGTACCTAGCTTAGAACTGTTACTTTTTGATCTTACAGTTTATTACTATATCCGCATAGTAAATTGTATTTAAAATTATTATAAGAAGTTTAAAAAACAATAAAATTAAAAAAAATAATTTTTGAATTTTTTTAAAAATTTATTGGAAAATTCTATATTTTTCGCAAACAAAATTTAACTTGCGTTTTTTTCTTTTTTGTTGTCTGTAGAAATTTCCAAAAAGCATCTTGTGGGGACTTTTACCGCACGAAAACCACCGGGATCGATCAGAACCAACCTAATGGAAGATCGACAAATGATATTTCTTTCTTATTTAAATTCACATTTGGGGAAGTTTAAAATCTTAATACTTTCCCATAATTTTTAGACCATCAGATCATGAAGCTTGGTTCTTCTAAATCTCCGAACATTGTCTACCTATTACATTTAAGACGATTTCCATCTTGAGTTGGTATGACTTCACAGTCGCTGATTATGTGATACAGAGTAATTTTTAACCACTTCTGTGACAATTCATATGACAGTGTGAATATCACATGTTGTTGTAGATCGCTATTTCTTATATACCATATATTATTCCATGAAGGACTTTGTTTTTCAAAATTTGGATGAGTTCAGAATTTGTTTTATTCATACAGCCCCAAAGGTCCAAACGTCCAAACGGATTTCAGCACTTGCTTGTATAACATTATTTTAATCTGGATAGATAAGCAAGATTTCTGTTCTATAGTAACTAGTACATTTTTCTGTACTTTGAGTTCTGTTCTCGCAATTTCTTTTTGATGTACTATTTCCCTTTTAGCTTTGCATCAAGTCATTCCAAGGCAGTAATTTGCCAGTATTGGCGTAACGTAAAGTTCTACCGTTGATAAAAATTGGAACATTATTTATTTTATTTTTTTGTAAGAATGTTATAAATAAGAAATTTAATTTGTTTTGTTCGCTAAAAGATTTAAAATTTTGAGGTTTTCCTTACTTTTATATATGTAGCTATTTGTTTTAGAAATCACCTTATTTAATTTTTTTTTAAGCTCAAATTACAAAGGATTTGAGTAGCTAAGCCATTTAAGAAAATAATTTCATGCTTTTGAACATTTTTCTCTTATAAAATCTATAAAGATAAAAAAAATTTGAAATCTTAAAGTTGATAAATCCAAAAAACTATTAATTAAAATTTGGTCTAAAATTTAAAAATTGAATTTATGATCTTGACAACAGCGGTTCCTACCGGTTTCAATTATGGCCAAAAATTATTCAGGTGATCAACAAAATATTTTATCAAAATCTGTCAAGACTTTTGGGAGGAGAAGGGTTTCTAAAAAAACCCGAGCATATCTGCTTATTGATTGTCTGTATTTTATTGATTTTAATATTAATTGAAGCTCTAAACTATATTTAACTGACTTTCCATTTTTGTCTTATAAGCTATTAAAGTGCGTTTTATCAGACAGCACATACAACATACTTAAAAAATATTTCTACTGTCTACACGCACCATCATGAAACTAAGTTGTAAGATTAATTGACTTCGTTGTGTGTTCGACAAGTTAAAAAAAGTAAAAAATAATAATAACAAACTACTTTCGAACAGCGCATATTTTTACAAAAGTATCGCACATTCTCAAAGCTGCTGTGTTATAGCCTATAAACATTTCAAATTATTTGTTTTTGCCTTTTTCATTTAATTTAATTTTATTTTTTTCGTTATAGCTGCTCATAAAAATCGTATAGATTGAAAAGCCACCCATAGTTCCAAAGTCAATCAAATATTGATTGAACTACGGCAAACGAATAGGTAGATACAATCTCAGGTGCCTGATGGTTTGGTGTTTGTCTATGCGAAGTTAAAATGTATCTATTTCTTGTGTTGTAATGATGATGAAGTTGTTTCTCATGTGAACATTTAACATTTGAACATTAATTTATGCACGATTGAAAATATGAGTTATTGTGCACTATTACAATGACTTATTGACTTTGTTTTTTTTTCGTTTTTTTTTTTTTGCTATCCAACCTGGCCTAACTACATTTTTTTCCCATCTTGTACTTGAGGTGTATGCCTGCAGGTAGTTAGGTACTCGTACTTGGAGGGTAATTTATAGATTCGCAAAAAATGACAGGTTTCAACCTAAAGGTTTTTAGATATGTATTATCTGTCACATATAAATATAAAGGTACAAAATAAATTAATGGGTCCGTGAATTACATATATCCGCCAGGAATAATCAGCGACTATTGAACTATTCCTGTGGGTGTGTTATCAGCAAGGATGGAGGGCACCTACAATTTTCTGCCAATTCCGAGCAGCTAAGAAGCAGCACTTTTCATGACAGGAGATACGCTTAGCCGATTTTACAATTCCTTGCAAGAGGCAGTACATCCCTGAAAAACTTTTTTGAGAATCGAACCCAAGACCTTCTGTATGACACTTTAATACTGTACTAACGATTATGACAAGCGGTACTACAAAATCAGAAAGTATTGGTTCAAAATAATGGATCAGGAAATAATTCGGATTGATTTAGTAGATTACGAAACTGTTGGAATAAGGCCTGAAATATTCTCCAAAATTGGTTCCCGGCTTGAGGGTTTATGGAACCTTAAGGTTTAAAAAGATCACAATTCATATTTTTTTTATCAATTTTAGCGAAAATATATAAAAAAAGTTGTTTGCCCTGATTCCTTACCAGAACTATCATAATGTCTTCAAATTTCATCAAAATCCGTTCAGCTAATTCCATTTATTTTAATTTTTTTCAGCACAATTAACTAATTAACCTTATTTGAATCCTAATTTTGAACTTGTAAATCAAAAACCCTTTGAGTAGGTTAAGGATTTTCGAACTTTTGTAAGCAATTTCGCACAACCCTGACATCCAGTTAATTTCTCATACTTTCATGTCTGCTGCATATCCGTCATGAATGCATAAAGATATTTATACGCATTCAGTGCACTTCAGCTTGTGCGGTATGCACACTGTGTATCCAAAACGACCGACATAAGATTTAAATGGTCTAATCTAGTTTTGAACAGGTAAAATGTGTTTACATTTTACTGTGCAAATAAAACTACGGCCTGATGGATGGAGGGACAAAAACTAGGGGTTTTAATGATAGTGATGATATATCTATACGAAGCTATAGATTAAAGATCCAATAAGCAACTCTTACTGTTTGAGCTATAAGTTATACACTTTGAAACGCTATAGGTGCGGGTAAGGTGAGAAATGCCAGCAATTACAAATAGGTGTGATTTCTTGTCACTTCATGTGAGTTTTTATTTTTTTTTTAATTTTATTTTTGTTTTTGTCTAACTTGAACGTATTAAGCCCATATTTGAAGACAGACAGATGCTATACGTTTAGCTTTAACAACTTGAAAGGTTGCCTTTGATTTTGAGAAGACAGAAAAACAAAATCCATTGCTAATCGTGTTCAGGTGGTTCAATATTGGATATATGATTTGAGAACTGGAAAAAATTCGGTGTTAGTGCAGAAATTGATTGGATTTAAGTTATCAGACAATTTGTTGATTGAAAAATTTGAACACGATTTTTATTTTGAACAATTTTACGGTTGAGATGTGATGACAGTCTCAATTTTTTGTTTTTTTTTTTGGTTTTGAACAATGTCTTCGAAATGTCATTTCATAATTTTATATTGCAAAAAGATCAATGATATGGATCGTCGGTATCACCTGTTTCGATCTTAGCCGAAAAAATGGCAGTGCAATTGTTTAAAAATTTCGTGAGAAAAATATTCGGCAGGTTCTTTAGTCTTTAACTAATTAGAGATACTCGTGAGTTGGGGTTTTGTTCTCTAATGTTCCCTAGTACTTCTAGTACTAATTTTTCAGGGCTGAACTGCCTCTTGCTAGGTATTGACACATCCTCCAAGAGTATCTTTTGTCATAGAGATTACTGCTTATAAATCGTTTAGAATTGGCCCTCATTCCTGATTACAAACAGACAGAAATGGTTGAGAGTTGTAAGTCACTTGGTCCTGGTTCTCTATATGTGCTGTTGCACCACCAAATTATTTCAATAATAATAATAATTTAATAACTTTGAAATGCTTCCAAGTAAGTTGAAAGTTACTCGGAGTTATGAAGGGCAAAATTCTCTTAATTTATCTTAGCGCATCAAACCGCAGGCGGAGCACTTTAACTAAGAAAGATTAAGTTCAACTATAATAAATCAAGAACACTTGATCTGCTTTGCAGACCCAGGAAAGCCATAGCCAGGATCGTAGGTACCTGGTCAATAGGAGAGCATGCAGAAAAGCTAGGCATTTCTTACAACACTCACTTGAAAAATTTAGAGCAAAATCATTACCTAGTATATTTTTGGACAACATTGACGAACTTTCGAAAATGAAGATCAAATACTTGATTTGTTTTCTCATCGCATCAAATGTCTCTACGACGAAATTTGGTTACTTTTATGCGGTACCCTCCGTTTGATTCTTTGGATCCCGAGGTAGCAGACTGAGGGCTTTGACGAAAGCTTACTGTGCGGGCCCAGATATTCACTCAATCAGATTGGCTACTGTTTAAGCACCAGCCAACAAGTAGCCTAGCTTGGCACAGAGTAGATGATGTCGGATGAGTGTGGTGGCATGGTTGAGTGAAATGGGGAGGAAAAACAGAGATGGGTAAGGAATTCCACATTCGTAGGTTACAGCTAAAAAAAGAATCTGAATACTTAAAATTACGTCCGAAGTTAGACTCGAGGGTATACTGCTAAGCATTCCCAACACAGTGGGTATTACGATTAAATTGTCTTAGGGGGGAACGCAACTGGCTATTTCAACAGAACTGTCATCAGCGAAGCAGTTAAGTAGCTTGACAGTTTTTAAACAGCAGATCATTTATAACAATAATTAATAGTGTAGTGTAGAGACTAGAGACAATACAGAGCCTTAGGGCACACAAGAATTAACTTCGTGAATTTTAGACTAAAACAGCTTATATTGAACGATCAGGATGGAATTGTTAATCCAGCGATTTCAAAAGCATGCACTTTCAATAAGAGAGCTTCATGCCAAACTCTATCAAATGCTTCAGAAAAATCAAGCGCAACAATTATGCTTTCTCCAAAGCGATTCCACTTTTCGGTGAGAAAAGCCATTAAACCAGTAGTGGATCTGTTGGAACAAAAGTCGTACTGACATGACGGTCAGTGAGCAGCTTTTGTTTTTCCAGATATTTCACGAACTGACTATTGGCCAGCATTTTCATGACCTTTTAAAGAATGGATGCCAAAGCAATTGCTCTGTAATTGAATGGTAAAGATGAATCGACTTTTTAGGAATTGGTTGCACGAACGCTTTTTTCCATCCAGAGGCAAAATGTCCTAAAGAATAGGAAATGTGGAAGAACACGTTTTCAAGGCTATAGCAACTACTGTTAAGGGTCGAAAAGGTAGTAATTTGAACTATCGAATCAAAACTAAAGACTAATTAGTATTCGTCATTCATTAAGTAGTTTTTAGTATTCAATTATGTTTTCGGTCGACATTAACTTCGAACGGTTCAACAAACGATTTCAGTATACTTTTTTGTTGAACCATTTTTTTTAAACCGATTGAATAATTTTATCAATTTTATTGATTTTACATTTCATTTTATTCTCACTCGTTGATTTTCATGCAAAGTTTTGATTCTTGCTTACATTTCTATATTTTATTTGCGTTTTGGAATTAAAATAAAATGCACGACTGGGTCGCACGAACTTGCTCCTATGTAATCGACTAGGAATTTTAAAAACAAATGTTATTAGAGAAAACTGTTCATAAGGTTAAAATAATTTTTTAAATTCTTTTAGTAGTAAGAGACAAAAACAGAATGCTATGCAAATATGAATTTATGCAAGAACAAAAATTATAAGTCGTTGTAGTGGTTTCTTAGAACAAAGCTTTTGTATACAAACTTTTTGAAAGGTTTCTAAGAAAACATTTTGGTACGCCAATTTAAATTTTGTATTATTGTTCGAATGAAAATTGAATTAACAAAAAAAAAAAATTTGAGCCCTTTCTGAGATATCGAATTTTCAAAAAAAAAGAAAAAAAATGATTTTTTTTTCAAAAATTCAAAAAATATTTACTTTAAAGTTTTGAAACGCAATGTGTTTTAGACTTTTTACAAGCTTCTCTATAAAAAAATTCATTAAGATCCGTTATGTGGATAATGAGAAATTCAAAATTCGAAAAAATGGTTCTATGGTAGGTACAAGCTGTAATATGTTAATTTAAATTTTTTTTTTTAAATTAAATATTGTAAAAATTAATTGAAAGAAAAAAAAATTTATCAAAATTCTAGCCGCCGCGCCGTTTTCGAGAAAAATACGATTTTTGTATTGTAGGTACCTTTATTTTTAGGTAAAATAAAATTTTTTTTCTGACATCTTGTAGATTGTATTGAGAAACTTTTATTTATCAAGTTTAAAAAAAATCTAGAATGGGGTTTTCGAAATATTGAGTTTTGAAAAAAAAATTTTGAAGTTTTTTTTAAAAATCCAAAAAAAAATGTTTTTGAAAATTTGAGTAGGTACACAATTCTATTTATGTTTTTGGGGAGCTTTAGCAAAAAAAAAATGATGAAAATCGGTTGCACGGTTTTTTGACCGAAAAAATGGTTCCATAGGGGGTACCCTCAATAACCATTTTTCGGAAATTTTTTTCAACCAATACCTAGCTTTAATTAGATGAAATTTTTTTGAGAAAAAAAGAATGTTTATAAAATTTCGACAAAAAATTCGAATGGCAGGTACCGTTATTTTTGGTCTTAAAAAAAAAAGAAAAAAACGTGTGTGGGAAAAAATTAAAAATGATATCTACCAAGTTTAAAGAAAATCGGCCGAGCCGCTTAGGCTGTAGTCGAACAGAAAGACAGACCGACAGACAGAATTGCGAGACCCACTTTTTTGGTCTTCGCTATCATCGTAATGTCAACTTTGATCGAAATCTCGAGTTCGATTTTTTTTTACGAATGCATAACTTGCCTTATAGTACCTATAAATCGCAAGTAAAAAATTGGAATAATATTATAATTGCGATTCGTGAGGTTTGGTATGATGTGGTAAGCTTATATTTATGATTAATTTTTGTAACAAGGATACCTGTTTTTGATGACCAAGTATCAGACTTCTTAGATGTTTTTTAATCACAGCCATCCTTTGCGGGAATTTGAGAGTTTATGGCTTCATAAATAGAGGACAAATTTTATTTTGACGTGGATTGAGTATTTTGTTCTGAATTTCATCCGAAAACCGCTAAAATTATTGTTTTCTTAAATTTTAACAATTTTTAAAGATTTTTCAATCCATCAGAAAATGCCTGCCTTATTTTGACCAGATCGACCAGATCGAGATAAACTTTAAATTATTAATTCGACTTTTATTGAATTAATTCGTTCGAATGTTTAGAACAAGTAACTATAACTATCGATGTTCAATTCGTACGATAATTTCCACGCTAACAAAAATCAGCTCGTTAAGGACCAATTTCTCAAGATCGACAAATGATTTTTCATTCTTAATTTAAAATTATATTGAGGAAAGTTTAAACTTTTAATACTTCTGACTACACAGTCGCTGATTCCGTGGTACAGCGTGTTTTTTAACTAAATATGGGAAAATTTCCATTTAAAAATCACAATGTTGATTGTTGGCACGTTGTACCGAGGGCAATTTATTATTCCACGACGGACTTTATTTTGGAATTTTTGGATTGGTTCCCCATTTTTTGTTCTCTGTGCAGCCCTAAGTTGGATTCCATACGTCCTATTTTTTTTCTACATTTTTCTGCAATTTAAGTTTAGTTCGTGTCTTTTATTTTTGATGTACTCATTCCGTTTCAGCTACAGCTTAACCGTTGATAGAAATTAAAACATTGTTTAGCTTTTCGGTTGTTAAGTTTATATGCGTTGATTTTGTTTTGCTTATTTTCATATATACCATTGTTAGCTGAATGGATTAATCAGACATCAATATTGCAGTATAGTCAGCAAAGTTGGCCGTAATAGACTCGGTGTCTATACTGGAATATCACAAGTACCTATAAAATAAATAAAAGTTTAGTCCTGGGATACTTCCTTATTTTCTTACGTTCCGAGTAATTTTGGTCGTACTACACTCTGAAAAGCCGGCTCGTAATGTGAGATTTCAGTATTTCGTAAAACTGACTGGGAAGGTTTCTATGCAGTTCTTACTCAAACGCCAGTTACCAAACCTTGTCAAAGGCTTGACCAACATCTAACAATCAACTTTGAGGACTTGATTGAATTCAAAATAAAAATGAAGTCCTAGCTCGATGAATTGACAATTCGAGTTCCTTGTGTGCTATGCTGTGCTATTCATTTTTTGTTTTTTTAATTTTATTATGCAATGGCTCAACGGATTTATTTAAATTAGATTATCCTTGAGAATCATACAAGAAACGAGATTATATATAAAAATGAGTTCCCACGTATACACTAAACACAAAACTGTCACTTTCCGTTTCATTTGAATTCAATCTCCGACTTTCTGACTTGTCTTTCAATTGAATCTGCACTATAAATATTGAAATAAATTGTCCTCGTGGTGCTCCTGTGCTGATGTTCTTCATGCCTTCAGAGTCTGTCTGTTTATTGAGAAATTTTTAATTATATTTAGAAAATAATATTTTGGGAAATGGGAGCTTGAAAACGATATGTTTGATTTAAATGCGGTCGAAGGACTTCTCAATGTCTTCAATAACTGCCATAGTTACGTTTTTTTACTATCAACTCAACTCAACTCAAACTGACGTCGTCGTTTTGTAGTCGCAGTGGAGGATGCCTTGTCGAGTGCTTCGCCCAAAACCTGTATTGAGAGTTTGGCATTATTTTTCTTTCCAGCTGAAATATTTTACTTTTCTCAAAAAATTTAATTCCAGAACTAACTTTGTGCAGAAGTGATATTGGTTTTGTCTGTTGGTCTTTATTTTTCAAGTCATCTGTAAAAATAAAATGGTAATATTGGAAATTAATTTAAGAATAAAGGGTAAAATGCCCTCAAGGCCGTTTACATTTTTAAGTCTCCCGTGTTGATGATCATGATAGTACTCAATACTTCAGGATTGGAGAAGACGTTATCAACGTTCGGGTGATGGGCAAGATTATCTTCGTTAAATGTGTTTATCTTTTGTCGTTGTGAGATCTTTTTAGGGTAGGCACTCTTGCCTTGACTGATTCTTACTGTTGAATTTTCGTAAGTCTTCTTCTCACATTCTCTGTGAAAATACAATATAAACTGAAAGGCTAGCGAACTTTATTGATCTTTCATGAATTCGTGATATATAGGTGAGGGTATATGACGCTCTTTTGGTTATTATGTGGTTGGTGGGTGGCTGATAGAAAGTTTGTTCCTGCTGGGGAATTTTGATTTCTACGTTTTCTTTGATCTAAACATACCGCCAGATTACAAATTTCCAGTATTGCAGTGTTAATGCTTCTTACGGAGCTTAATTATATTTTTGAGGGTTACCATAGTATAGAGAATATTCTCTGTGACAGAATATGTAAACGTCCTGCTTAAGCTATGATTTGAGAGTGATAATTGAAAATATTTGATTTTAAATTTTCCGAATCACAGTTATTTACACACGTTATTCACACTTATTAATTAAACTCTTATTTTTGATACGTCTACAATTTTAAAGTCAGTCTGAGTAACATAACCATACATACATATCTGCAATTTTTATATAACCCGAAGCCCCTTCTCAGTAATTATTTTTCTTCCTTTTAATTTTTTATTTAAATGATGATTCATTAAATTTGTTAAATTTCATTCAAATTCATCACAATCACTTTCGCCACAATCAAAAACTCAAACACACACAAATTCCTGAAAATTAAACCCAGAAAAACTCAACCTTAACAAGTTAACATGAATCCAAATTGAAAGATCACTTGCCACCAAATGTCAAAACCTCAAAATGATTTATGTTTTCTATATGAAAATGATTCCCTTACATTTAATACATCGAGAGCAAACTAAAAGTGAACCTTTATAAAATACAACAAAAAAAATATATATGTATAACTCTCAATCACCTGCTGTGTGATCTTCTTGGTCTTGATATTTCTAACTTAATTTTTTATGTTCAACATCAATTCAATACAAAGCAAAAAAAACAACAAAAAAAAAACACAACACATGTGGAGCACTTCGATCAATTTTATCATAAATTCCAATAAATCTCTGTCTGCATTTGTGTAGGAAGAAGGAAACCTCAATCAGTGATATGATAAATCATGATCTTGTTAAAATCTTGTTTTTCCTTAATTCAAATAAAAATAAAAAAAAAACTGAGGAGAACAAAAATTTAAACGTGTTAACCTTGAAAATATAATAATATTTTTTTTTCTCCGCTTTATATGATTTTGTTTTATTCATGCACCCTGGGAACTCCATAGCTACATGTCTTACGAGAACTTTAGTTGTTGAAGAAAAAGTTGGTAATTCCAATTCACGTGAGTATCTACGTTTAAGTATTTATTAATAAATAATTTTGAACTGAATAATATTATAACCGATTGGCCAAAAGTTTGCGAGACAAAATTTTATACACACCTATCGAACCGATTAAGTGAAAAAAGGTTTTTAATTTGAATAAATAAAGGGTGTTTTTCCTAGTTACGTAAAGTTGAAAGAAGACACAGACAAATGCTTTTAATGTCAATTAAATGAGCCTTATTTGACAGATATGAATTTTATGGAATTAATGTTTGATTATCATTTCATGACGTGAACATAACTTAATATATGGAGGTCCAATTTCATTTGAAAATTTTGTTCAATGATGAAGGACACTTTTTGTCATTAAAGAGAATCAACCAATTTGGAGCGATGGTTATTAATAAGGCTTTGGGAAAACACCATTATCTACACCTATTCAAATTTAAAAATCACCGTTTGGTGCGCTTATTAGGCCGGTTGAATCATTGGTCCTTAAACATATCGTCGCCTGAGTTCTATCTTGTTCAAAAGACCATTTTTGGCGAAATTGAGTTAGAAATGCAGTTTTTATAAATCGAGCATGCCCTTTCAATTGGCGTACTCCATTTTTTTTCTATCTCTTCTAGTTTTTAAGTTATGAAGAACTATTTTGTTCAATAAACCACTTTGTTAAATATTTTGAGTGTCTTTTTTATTCATTACCCACTGCTTTTTGTTTTTATATGAAATTGAACAATTTTATATTAACTTTAAAAAAAACTACCATGTATTTCTTTGTTGTTCAATATCCATATCTAATCCATTTAGTTTTGTATGTTATTGAACAAAATCCTATTAAAAAAGTTATGCGGACGGAAAATCGCATTTTTGTTCAATATCACTGCACTGTAATGTATACCACACAAAATTAATACTGATATAACATTGGAAGCTGTAAGCACAATGTGATGTAAGCGAAAAGTTGGAGCGTAATCTTCAAACGCTTTTAAGGTATTTTGAGAAACCCTTTTATCTTTAGACAGTTTTTGAATACAATATTTGTCGCTTACAGTATGATAAATCCAGCTCATCCAGGATCTGGTATTTCAGAATTCTATTATTCAGAATTCTAATATAGCTCCTTTATCTGAAGAAGTCATTTCAGTACCTTCATTGGAAAATGTAGTACCAGCAGAAGGTTCCGTTTCATCTTAACAAACTACATGCTTTACACCAAGAGAATCCCTGGATCGAGTAAAAAAAAATCGAAAACCATTTTTGTGGAAACAAAATATACAAAAACGGATGGGTCAAGGTGGTAAGCAATATTCAAATGACATCCGCTTGCAACGTTAGTTGCAGTCATAATTGTTTCACCAAATTTTCTTATGATGAACGTGTGAAAATATTTGATTCATTTTGGACCTTAAGGCTAGGCGCGCACATTCAATTTTTAGTTGCACAACTGTTTGGTTGTTTATAAAAAACATATAATTATTATGTTACACAAAATAGCGAACTCATTTTAGGCAATTGTTTAGTTTGTGTCAAAACACAAACTGTTTAGTTGCTCGACCCAAGCAGTTGCGAAACTAAAAATTGAATTTGCGCGCCTAGCTTAAAAGAGTCTGAAAAAGCACAGTTGTAAGAGAGTAGGGTCCTTATTCGGAATTGATAAAAAAAAGTGTGCTGTTGATAAAAAACATCAAATTATGGAGGAGAAACACTTTTTTATGGTAAAAAAGTGAAGTATAAAAAAATTAATATAGGCCATAGGGTAAATTCAAAGTTCCTTTAAATCCAGATTCTGTAAATGCAAAAGAAACCTTGCATGCACCCAACCTCGCACCTACCCCAAATCCTATAGTGTGCCCAAGCAGGGGGGTTGCAGGGGGGCAGCATGGCCCCCATACATATATCACTGTTTAAACGCCGCCGTAATGCGTAAGCAAGCAAAAAAAGCAAATATCCCATACAAAAGTAGTTTTAGTTATAGTACTGTGGGTGGTCCGCTTTTACTTCACTATTTTACCATAAAAAAGTGTTTCTCCTGCATAATTTGATGTTTTTTATCAACAGCAAACACTTTTTTATCGATTCGTAAAAAAAAAAAGTTAATTTTGGAGGGGGGGGGGGGGGGGGGGAATTCCGAATAAGGTCCGAGAGTAGCTAAAGTCATTTCAAGAAAAAAGTTTACTTTCAATGTAGACAAATACAATATCGACAATCTGGAGCCTGCTTCTCACATCATACACATCATACATTGTATGATATTGACAGTTCTGCTGTATGATTTCTGTTTCTCAATTTTGTTGTATGATCCACTGTCATACAACAATGTATGACTGAAGATTACACTGGAAATATTGGAATGTTGTATGATTCTGTTTCTCAGAAATGTGTCATTTACATCATACAGCAAATTTACCTATAAATGATCATACATTTAATACAGCACAAAATTCTGTTGTAAAGTGGCTGCTGCATGGGGAAACAAAATTTATTTGAGAAGTTCTCTGGCTCGACATTCACAAAACATGGTAGAGCCTGTAGGGCATAAAGAGAGGTAGTTTCATTGGGGTTGTCTTATGGGCTTGCATTATGCCAATTTCATGATAATGGATTCCATTTCCAAGCTAATGAAGGGTTAACAGTAGTTGTTGCAAAGGTGACAAGGCTTCGTTGCAATTAGTTGAACGCACAATTGATCTTCCTAATTTTTCCACTAAAAATGTTTGGCAATCTAAATTTTTCAACAAAATATGGATCTTTAAGATTGAAATTAACAGGTTTTGTTTTATTATTTTAGGGCGTCATCTGACACGTATATTTATTTCAACTAGTTCCAACACGTCTTCACCAAAAATTGAGATTTATATTAACCTCACACTCAAATATGTAATAATGAAATGTCAGAATCATACACATCATACAACAAAACAAATGTCATACAACACTTCCAATGAAATATGAGAAAAAGAATGATGTGTATGTTGTATAAAAATGTTGTATGTTGTATAAAATGTACGATGTGTATGATCTGAGAAACAGGCCCCTGATCTTCTTTCAATGCATTACAAATAAAATCATAATGGCACAAAATTTTAGTCGAATTAGTACGATGTTAAATCTGTTTTAGTATGAAACTAGGTTAAAACAACGATTTTTATGAAAAAATAATAAGAAACCAATTACAATAAAACTCAGTGGCGCAAAATTTTAAACAGCCTTTTATTAAGGTATTAGTATGATAATTCTTAACGATTTGCTAACTTTAAAGTAGTTTACTAACTCATTCTTAATTCTTACAATTTTCTAATTATTATCGTGCTAAGGCAATTTTCTTAATAAATTGCACCTAAAACAATGAAAGTTCGTGCAAAGAACTAAGTCCTTGTGTGGCGTTTGTAAATAGCACGATACTAAAGAAATAATATAGGTATTCGATGATTTTAGTATCATACTAAAACAGCTTTAGCATCGTACTAATTTAATTGAAATTTTGCGCCAGTTTGTTTAAAACAATGACAAAATTTAAATTAAAAATTGTATGTAAAATAAATAATGTATTTATTTGAAAAAAGAAGGGTAAAAAGTGAATTCAAAAAAATGTTTAACAAATTTTGAATTTCATTACCTACCGAGCAGCAGCAATATTTTTTCTGATCACCCATTATGTTCTAGTGCTTAACTCAAAGAATGAGTTAGAATTTTTTGTTCAATTTTCATAGTATTTTATTTTAACATTTAAGACATGTGATTTCAGCAAGAGGGCGCCACAAGCCACACAGACCGCAATACAATTATTTTTCTGAAAGACCAAATATTGTGGAAATAAAGATCTATAAAGAACTTAAAATTTCTATGAAAAATGTGTTGCAATTCGGCAACGGTCTTACTTATCAGAACTTACTCGTATCAGTACAAAAAATGCAACTCTAGTATTCGTAATGATTTGGAAGTCAAATACATACTCGTAAAGGTCATTCTGGGGTCGTCTGACCTTTATTTCATACATAAAAGAATCAAATTATGTGTTACGTGCTATATTGTGGGTTGCAGAAGGATGTTAGATATGTAGGACTTTTAACCGGCTTAGGTTGAATAAAAGTATTTTTTCCAGTTTAAGCCTAATTACCATACACTTACGTCTGTGAGATAACATTAAGGGAAGGTTTTTTGTCCTAAATATTTTTTGACAATATTAACTAAGTTTTTGTGTTTCTGTAAGGATGTTCTATGACTCATTTTTTTGAAGCGTAAATGCAATTCGCACTTCTCCTTTTTTTAGGTTCAGATTTTTGGCGCTGACCTGTGTTATGTGCACTTCAATGGCATTCATTGTGGTTAGTTCGAGCGACTTACGGAAACCCCACAAGAAAAAGTCTAGCGGTCAAATCACATGACCTTCGTAGCCAATTCACATCACATCTGCGAGTGACCAACCTTTCCCTCAAATCGTACATGTAAAATCTTAATGTTGGCGTCTGCCATATGTGGCACATTGTGCCATCTTGCTGAAATCGCATGTCGTCTAGTTTCATATGATTCAATTTGGGCTATAAAAAATAGGTTATTATCGTTTTATAGCGCGCTTCATTGACGGTGACCACCTCACTAACGTCGTTTTACCAAAAGGAAGTACCAAGAATGACGCCGACCCCAAAATCCACACTAATCGGTAACTTTTTAAAAAAGGCATTGTCACATGGTGAACCTCTTGTGGGTTAGTATCGTCCAATAATGCTTTTCATTCAAAAGTGCACACCGTCGCTAAAGAATATTTTCGATAAAAATTGGGGTTCTCTTCCAAACGCTCCGAACAAATGGCGTTGTCTATGGTCATGAATTTTGAGCAAAATTGAAAAGGTCTTAATAATAATAAAGAGATATAAGATAAATTAAAATAAAATGCCAGACTGGGTCGCACGAACTTGAAAGGATAAAATTAATTTTGTAAATTCATTTAGTAGTAAGAGATAAAAACAGAATGCTATGCAAATATGAATTGCTGCAAGAACAAACATTATAAGTCGTTGTAGTGGTTTCTTAAAAAAATAGCTTTTGTATACAAAATTCTTCAAAGATTTTTAAGAAAAAAATTTGGTACGCTAACTTTAAGTTTTTATTATTGTATGAATAAAAATTTCCAAAAAAAAAATATTGAGCCGTTTTTGAAATATCGAATTTTCCAAAAAAAAATGATTTTTTTTTTAATTCAAAAAATATTTCATTTTAAAGTTTTGAAATGCAATGTTTCTTAAACTTTTTAGAAGCATCTCTATAAAAAAAATTTCATTAAAATCCGCTATGTCGATAATAAGTAATGTAATATCTTAATTTCAATTTTTCTTTATTAAATTAAAGATCGTAAGAATTAATTGAAAGAAAATTTTTTTTATCAAAATCCTAGGCGCCGTTTTCGAGAAAAATTGTATGGTGGGCACCTTAAGTTTTATGTAAAATAATTTTTTTTTATCACATCTTGTTGATTATATTGAGAAACTTTTATTTATCAACTTTAAAAAAAGTCTTGAATGGGTTTTTCGAAATATTGAGTTTAAATTGAAATTTTTTTTTAATCCAAAATTTTTTTTTTTGAAAATTTAAATATGTACACAATTTTATTCAAGTTGTTGGGGAGTTTTAGCAAAAAAAAAAATGTTCAAAATCGGTTGTACCGTTTTTGAGAAAATCAAAAACAAAAAAAAGGTTCCATGGGGGGTACTCTCAATAACCATTTTTAGGAAAATTATTTTTCAACCATTATTTAGCTTTAACTAAAAGAATTTTTTTTGTATTTTGATTTTTTAAATCTGTCTACAGTTTTTGAAAAAAAAAATTATTTATAAAATTTTGAAAAAAATCGTGTGGCAGTACCGTTATTTTTGGTCTTAAAAAAAAAGAAAAAAAAAAGTGTGGGGGGAAATTAAAAATGACATCTACCAAGTTTACAAGGAACGATGCGAACCTGAAGAACTTGGAATTATTGCAACTGCTTATTTAACCAAATTTCAACCTTTTGTTTTAACGCAGCGGAAATTTCCTCATTCTTTTTCTCGTCAGCATTAAGTTGAGAGTCTCGTGCAAATTGGGTCCATCTAAGATGTTGCCGGCTTTATATACATAATTCGTTCCACTGAAAACATCGCTGTTACGAACGAGGAACTGAGATAGAATCGTCAATCATGAATGAGACAACAATGGGCATAATCAGCAGACGTTCCCGTACACAGTGTAAGCCGGTAACGAATTTCTTCCTGCTGCCCGTCAAACGAGGTTAAATTACTCCCAAGCTCTGTTAAACTTGGTGCAAGAAAAATATGCTTTCTTATCCAAAATAAAAATGGGCGACCACCAATTTAAATTCAAAATGCAGTAAAAAGAGCACAAATGTGCATCAGCTCAGAAGGTAAATATCATCCATTTGTCATCTTCAATTGAACATTTCGTGAAAAAAAGTTCGTTTATTTTATGTATAACAAAATGGTAGCCAATTGAATTTGTATGACAGTAATCTCATTGCGCCACCCTAGATATCATTTAGACCTCCTTTAAGCATTAAATCAAAATCATTCATGCCGCTTTTGGTTGTATAGAAGCTACAATTAATGACCAAAAGGTAGCATTAGCGTTTTAAGTCTACCATAGGTGAAACCCTTTGACAAGTGGCGGAGTAGCGGAGAAGTAGCAGTAACCATGATTTATGCGCATAGACCTTTAAAGTTCTGTAAAAAAATTTAAGGATACCTTTAGAGATCCGAAATACCAGTTATTCGTTCAGTAAGCATGGTAACTGATGTGCCAAAACAAGGCACACAAATATTTTTGAACACACTTCAATGTTATTTGTTGAACATACTCTTAAGACAATTGTATCTATGTTGAAGAAGTAATGGTGGCTGTGAAAGCCATTAATTCTAGTATATCATCCTCCTAATCGGTGCAATAATTCCAGAATGAACTTGCGAGCCTGAATATTATCCTCAATGCCGCTTCTATTTAAGTTCCGGTCATATAGGGTCATCGATAGGAATGAACGGGCTGATAAGTTTGCCAAACAAAGATAAGCTTTTCATGGGTCACTTGCGGAAAGAGTCAATATTCACCCACCTAGAATAAGCCATGAACACTTAAACTTATACGAGTATGCGTACGCAGGCAAGACATAGCCAGGATTGTTGCTTCCTTTAGCAGACATGGGACACAAGAAGACAAAACAGAGGAGCTGTGAATTCATCACAATACTCATTGTCACGGCTGTGGGGACCAGCAGGTATTGGAAACAGTCATTCATTTCCTCTGCAAGTGCCCTGCTCTGTTATAATAAGAGCACAATCACGGGAAGGGTTATTTTGATTTGATGACATTGATGAACTTTCGGAAATGAAGATCAAAGACTTGATCTCTTTTCTTGAACGTACTTCGGTTACTTCTATACCGTGCCCTTCCTTTGTTTCTTTAAGCCACGAGCTAGCGGACTCGGGACTTTAAAGGAGGTTTATGGTGCCTGTTATGAACTACAATCAACATTTTTAAATTCTCAAATTAAGAATTGTATTTGTTGTCAAACAAATGTTAATTTACCCTACTTTAATTTTTAAACTAGAATTTGTTAATCTTTGCTATAATCTTACATTAATCTTACATTACTTTTGTTATCTTCTTTCGTAATCTGCTGCTGCTTGTAATGAAGGTATTATTTTTCCCTTTTTAAGTCAACCTCCGAGAGAAGCAGTCGCAGCAGCAGCAGAATTTAAATAAGTATAATTTATACAAAAAACATTACATTTATTAACAAATAAAATAATTGAAAAAACATATAAAACTACACTACGACTTTGACAATTAAATTAAAGACAAAACTAAACAATTTTACAGTCCACAAATACGATCAAAAACAGTGCCCAATAGTTACTTAGGATGAGAAACACTTTTACAACAAGACGTAGGTAGTCTTCGAGGATTTGTCATTTCCTCACATGGCGGAGTACCCTTGAATAAACATTTTTTTTTTGTTTTTTTTTTCTTAGTAGGCTGTGGCTGGGTATTGGTCCCAGAACTTTAAAGTGTCATTGTAAAGCTCTTCCCATTACACAACGGCTTCTTCAAATGAAATGAACCGAAACTAATCGACTTTTTTTTAGGAAAAATCTGAGTCGAAAATATTGGCTGAAGAAAAATAAGCACTTGGACGAATAATAAAAATCAGAGTTTCAGTCTCTGGTCTATTTGTTCTGAATTAAAAAATATCTTCTATGTAGCTGCGACTTGAAGGCTTCAAAAAATTCAATAAGGTCACATTATCTAGTTTCTTTGATTAACTCCCCAAACATCCTTCTTCAATAAGCTTTCCTCCTTGCCAAAAGGATACATAAATAAAATTTAGCAAAACACTATCTCAGCTTTCTTTTTTCGATTATTAGAAAATTATTAAATGATTTTACCCGCGGTCAATGCCAATTATTCATCAAACCGAATGTGACAAGCTCCGTTACCAAATAATGATAATTCATTCCAAGTAATTAAATAATATTTTAACATGAACCGTCACAATGTGAACGGCACCTAATTGAGTTATCAGTCGAGTGGGTATACGCAATGCAGTGAAATCCTGTGCAATATGGTTGCGAGTAAATGGCCAATCTCAAGAACTGGTCCAATTCGGACGAGTTTGACTCGGCAAAATTTCCCAGAGAAAATTGCATATGAATTCGTATATACATATACATATGCGCGCCCCGAGAAACACACAAAGTCACACACGAACCAACGCAACGGCTCACACCGCACATGGAGTATTTTTCTGAATCCATCTAATGATTATGTCTTCGGGTGAAAAGCAAATCCAAATAGATGCAAAACGACCGGACGACCGTGCAAAAAGAGATACTCTCCGAGTGTACCGAATTGCAGGCCGTAATCAATTTTAGCCCGCTGAGCGAAAGACTAATTTTTCTTGGTCAGAAGTTACATGCCTCGGCCCGAGAGGGTGGGCAACGCAAAAAGGCTATTAGGAGTTGGTGGATGCAGATTGCAGATGCAGTCGCAGTCCCAGTCGCAGATGCAGATGCACAATGAAATTCATAATTTTGTTCTCGGCCCGTTGATGTCTTTTGGCCGGGTGGTGGTGTGGTGCGTGCATTAGAGTTTTTTTTATGGACGCACTCTTTAGTGGCCGTTGATGTGTTTCTGGTCAACTGGTATAATTAAACCCATGAAGAGGATATTTTCCAGTTTATTATTATGCAAGACGTTAAGCTATGAGTTTTGGATGTGCGATGCGATGAGTGTGCACTATGGGATGATTGTATGTCAGAGGCTTTCGAAGGTGCGGTGTTATAGTGCATGATTATGGTATTCCAATAATAATTATTGGTTAGCGTATGGATAAACAGTTTACTGTTTTAACGAGTAATATTGTGAACTTTTTTGATTTTTGTTGAAGGAGCTACACGACGATCCCTCAAGTTATGGAAATAAGGAACTTGTTTTCCGAGATTGGTTGAGAGTGCTGAAAAGGAGACAAACTTAGATAATAAGTTGAGAAATGGAAGATTTCTTGTTCATATTTTTTTTATATTCACTTAATGTCAATGAATCCCTGAATCGATTATTTTCAAAGATGACAAATCCAGAGTTTAAATTTATTTTATGTCGTATGTCGATGGCTAATGTACATGCATAGAGTTTAAAATATTACTTGCAAGTTTTCAAAATAAAAAAATAATTTTGTGAAAATAAGGTTAGGTAAATAATTAATAAATATTTTCGGATTAGCAGAATTATTTGAATTTTTAGAGTGCAATTTAGAAGTCACCCCGAACATGATTCCCGGTGACTACGCTCAATGCAATTTGATGCGAAACGTTCGGGATGAGTTATAAATTGGACTCTTACAAACAACGCGGCTAATCCGAAAATATTTTTTAATTATGTCCCACAACCGCAAAAACCTTAAAAGCTATACGGTTGGGTAAGGTTTGTAGATTACGAATTTTTTGAAACTTTAAACACTAACATACATACATAGTTCCTCCCGAACGATCATTAAGAAGTTATCACTTTTCAAACAAAAAAAAAAAAATTCACTACTCGGTCGCACGAACTTCCTTTTACGTAAAATACTAAGAATTTTAAAAATTAATGTTCTTAGAGATAACTGTTCATAAACATAAAATTAATTTTATAAACTCTTTTACTATTGAGAAATAAAAACAGAATGCCATATTGTTAAGAAACCAAATTTGAACAAGAACAAAAATTATAAGCCTTTTTAGTTTTAGGTTCTTTAAAAAAACAAGCTTTTATATAGTTACAAAAATCTTAAAACATTTTTAAGAAAGAGTTTTAGAAGGCCAACTTAAAGTTTTTATTATAAAATTTTCAAGAAAAAAATTGATTTTGTTTTAAAGATTTAAAAAACATTTTTTTTTAAGTTTTGAAATGCAATGTTTTTCAAACTTCTCTATATAAAATTTCATTAAAAACCATTATGCCGATAGTGAGATATTCAAAATTCGAAAAATGGATCTATCGTAAGAAAGGCTATTTACCAAAATACAAAATCGGTCTGCCCTATCATCGTTATATGAAGTGTGATCAAGATGTCAAGTTCGATTTTTAAACAAATGTATCTACATTTATGTATTTATATGTCACAAGTAAAAAATAGTGATGAGGCTATAATCGAAAAGTAATGTATGTATGTATGTACATCTTGAAGTTTTGGAGATCCTCTGCAATAGAACACTATTAAAAAAATATAATTATTTTACAAAAATGTTTAAGTTCCGAAAACACTAGTTTTTCTGCATTTTACTCTAAAATTTCGAAATTTTAGAAAATAATTCATTTTAAATTTTCAAATTTCCTACAAGAAAACAATTGATTTCCATTCCAAGCGACAAGTATGTATGTATGTGACTTCAAAAAAATTAAAATGTCGAAAATATACAAGTTTATCGTGCATCACTCTTAAAGTGTAAATTTATTGAGAGGTTCGTCATGAATTGCTTCTAGAAAATTTACAAAAAAAAAAAAATATTCACATTTTTCTCCTAGGCCCAATCATTTAAAAATTATAATTTGATTTTAAAAATAAATTGCTCAAAATTCAAAAATATCCGTTTACTTGATATATTCTTGGAATGGTTGTTGTCATAAAATTATTTGCAAAAAATAAAAAGTGTCTATAACTTTTTCCACAAGAGAAAATATTTTTAAAATACAGTGCTATCAAGAAATGAAAAAATCATATTTTACATAATATACATTTATGATATAATCTACAATTAAAGCCAAAACCAATGAGTTTTGAAAAGTCTGTCTAAGGGAGTTTAAGTTAACCAACCCCAGTATTCAGGGTCCTTACCAACACATTCTTTAGCTTGGTTAAATATTCGGTAAAAACAGTGGCAAGAAGCCGCATTTATTAGACGTAGGGAGGGCAAATTTTAAGAGTTTTGGATGGATTCAAACTGTTCTAAAACAACTATTTTCAGAAGAGTTAAATTGTCTTGTTCACTTATTATATGTAGCAATAGTTCTTTGAAGTTAAGCAAAAAGGCACTAAGACCTAAGAACTTACCGCCTAACGTCAAATAATTATTACGACCAAACTTACCCCAAGGCTGAAAAATAAATTCATGATACTCATGAAATCAACGAAGGGATTTCTGGTGTGTTTAACATATGAAAGACCTAGACATAGACAATGAACATTAAAAAGATTTTCTAAATGCTGAAGTCATATTAAATCGAATAGAATATCGTCAAAAAAATTTATTACGTTGTATGACTTTCATCAAAGTAAAAAAGACTCAAAACACTTTAAATAGCTAAATTTTCAAATTTCGGTTTGAAATAAAATGCGATGTTTTTACTTTCACAACAGCGAAACTCTGACCCCTCAAAAGACGACTCAAATTCAAATTTTGAAGCATCAATTTCTCGTCACAATATTTTATTATTTTCCAAACACAGTTACTTTTGGAAATAATTTTATATGTAATATCCGGCAATGAAATATCCCGCTCGGAGGACCAAATGAAGTAAGCAAACATGACAGAAGATGAAATTTAAAGAACTAAGAGTAGTGAGATGTCCCAATCAAAATTCGATACATACAAAATGGCTATTATTAGAGAAACTGCATACAATTATTTTGTATCGCCCTTAGTAAAAAAAAATGGATACCATCTGATTTCTTAAACAGGTATCTAAGAAAACAAGACATTTTTAATCGTCGTAGCGGTTTTATTTTAAATTGAAATTTCTTTTAATATATATATCTGTGGTGTTTGGTAAAAACGTGATAAGTCCATAAAATAATTTGCGTTTTTACATCCACTTTATATGAAGCTAGAGTCCAAACGGGTTGATTGATTTTCTTCAAATTTGGAATATTTATGAGAATATTCTTTGAAAAATTATGTTCTAAATTTTAAGAAAATCAGTTTACCCGTTAAGGTTTTAGCTCGATGTAAAGTGAAGGCAAATTATTTTACGGAGTTATCATGTTTCTACCAAACACCACAGATATATTTTATTCATGAACCTTTTTAGAAGCTTCTGTATACTCATTCAAATTTAAGTTCGTTTTGCCGATATTAAGAAATTTGAAAGTAAGAAGCTGGTTTTATGATAGCTATGTATGCTCTGTAAATGTGAATCAGTTTTTAAAATGTTTCCTTTATTAAATTTTTTCCGCTATTTTTGAATTGACAATATATTTTTTAAATATAAGGCGGGTTTAAAAAAATAAAAATACTGTGGTAAAAAAAAATTGGGATCTTTTTATCCAAAAAAATTGTTTAAAATTTGTGAATATCTACACACAATATATAGAAGCTTAAGTATACAAAAATTGATAGAAAGTAGTCTAATTTTTACTTGCGACTTATAGGTAGATACTATAAGGCAAGTTATGCATTCGTAAAAAAAATCGAACTCGAGATTTTGATCAAAGTTCACATTATGATAATAGCGAAGGCTGAAAAAGTGGGTCTCGCAATTCTGTCTGTCTGTCTGTCTGTTCGACTACAGCCTAAACGGCTCGGCCGATTTTCTTTAAGGTTGGTAGATATTAGAGATGCCGCGAATATTCGGCCACTATTCGGTATTCGGCCTATTTTTTTGATATTCGGTATTCGGCCGAATAGTTCACAACATTCGGCCGAATACCGAATATTAAATGGAGAATAAAAAAATGTATTATCTTACAAAAAATTTTGTAATTTTATTAAAATTTTTTATTTTAGTATCTAAAATCTACTAATGGTAAGTTGTGGTGGATAAAAACAGCTTTTTCAGCATTCTTTGGTACCATACGTTTTGTGTAACGTCTATATTCGAAATCAATAACAGCTTCTGCAAATAACCTCTCACTAATACACTAGTACCAGGAGACGAAAGGTAGATTTCAGCAAATGTTGTCAAATTGGGAAACAGTTTTGTATTTACTGACCACCACTTGTAATGGTCTGCCATCCGATCTTGGCGAAAAGTTCTTAAAAAAAATCTATTTTGTTTTCAATGGCAGTTTTTTCAAGATCTTATCATTTTGTCTAAAGCAACTTCCTCAAAACATTCCCAGAAACTGTTGTCCCTCGTCAAAAGTCACGTAGGAGATAGATACACAACACATCGTTTCGTTGGCCGAATGTTCGGCTGCCGAATATTCGGTATTCGGCCGGCGAGTTTGGCCGAATATTCGGTATTTGGTATTCGGCCGAGTCACTATTCGCGGCATCTCTAGTAGATATCATTTTTAATTTTTCCCCCCACACGTTTTTTCCTTTTTATTTTAAGACCAAAAATAACGGTACCTGCCATACGATTTTTTTTCGAAATTTTGTAAATATTTTTTTTCTCAAAAACTGTTCGACAGATTTAAAAAAAAATACAAAAAAATTTCATTTAGTTAAAGCTAGGTACTAGTTGAAAAAAATTTTACGAAAAATGATTATTGAGGGTACCTCCCAAGGAACCATTGTTTTTGTTTTTGACTTTTTCAAAAACGGTACCACTGATTTTTATCACTTTTGTTTTGCTAAAGCTCCACAAAAATTTAAATAGAATTGGGTATTCAAATTTTCAAAAAATTTTTTTTTGGATTTAAAAAAAAAAATCGGATTTTTTTTCCAAACCTCAATATTTCGAAAACCACATGCTAGATTTTTCTAAACTTGATAAATAAAAGTTTCTCAATATAAGCTACAAGATGTGAGAACAAAAATTACTATTTTACCTACAAATAGCGGTACCCACCATACAAATGTTAAAAAATGGTTTTCAAAAATCGTATTTATTTATTTATTTATTTATTTTTCTCGAAAACGGCACCTAGAATTTTGATAAAATTTTTGTGTTTCATTTAATCTTAACGATTTTTAATATTATAAAAAATATTTGAAATTAAGATATTATACAGCTTGTACCTACCATAGAACCATTTTTCAAAATTTTGAATTACTCATTATCGACATAACGGATTTTAATGAAATTTTTTGTAGAGATGCTTCTAAAAATTCTAAAAACAATCATCAAAAATCATTTTTTTTTGGAAAATTCGATATTTCAAAAGCGGCTTAGTATTTTTGTTGGAAATTTAATTTTCATTCGTACAGTAATAAAAACTTAAAGTTGGCATAACAAATTTTTTTCTTAAGAATATTTTAAAAAAAATTCATTAAACCTTTTTTTTAAGAAACCACTACAAGAACTTATAATTTTTTTTCTTGCATAAATTCATATTTGCATAGCATTCTGTTTTTGTCTCTTACTACTAAAAGAATTTAAAAAATTAATTTTATCTTCTTATATGAACAGTTTTCTCTAATAACATTCGTTTTTAAAATTCCTAGTCTATTACATAGGAGCAAGTTCGTGCGACCCAGTTGTGCATTTTTATTTAAAGAAATATGGCCCGAAAATGCAACATGATGAAACTGCATACCTCACTGTGACTGGACTCGCTCGGGGTTCATTTTTAACTCATGGAGCATTTCTGGACTATATAGTCACTCCATATACATAATATGTCAGTCTTTCTTGTTTATATTGCTGTTAAATCAAAATATGCTTCATCAGACATGAACAAGCCATTTATCAAGTTGTTGTCTTCTTCGGCCATTTAAATATTTTTTTGGCAAAATTCCAGGCGAACAGGCAAACCCAGAGGGTTAAACTTTCTCGTAATTTGGACCTTGTATTGAAACAAGTTTACATAAGTCATCATGAATTATCTGTTCTTATGACAGCCTGCTACCTCGCATTTGCACGGTTAAGTTTCGTGTCGAAACGCTTTGACTTTCCTGTATTGACAAGGTTACAGACGCTATAGTGTCCAGAGCCTAAATAAAGGGATGTTGATGGTACGGTCTTTGTGATTCGTCTTCAGATTCGGCAAACATGTTTCCCAGACTCATAATGGTCTATTTGTAGGTCTGTAAAGGTTCCACAAAACTCCCGTCTAAATTCTCTTTAGATGGAAATGACGGACTGTAACGCATAGTACCCTTTCACTCTCCACATTCTCGTTTCGTTATACAAATCATTCATTTTAATAAGTCTAAATAGCAACTTACAAAAGAAAAAAAAATATTACTCACACAAAAAGAAAGCTTTAACATTTTGTTTTTGAAGCACGATTCGTGCGCCACCCTGATTTGCAGTATATTGACTAGAAAATTTTGGATCGAGGACATCTTCAGAAAATTAATTTTCTTGTCCCGGGTCGATATTATTTTGCTTCCTTAGAAACACTTCAGCTGCTGAGAATTGACATAAAGGTTTTAAGAGTCCATATCCTTTATATAAGGGTTATTAACTTCTTTTATAATTTCTATGCTATAAATATTTCAAAAATCAAAATTGTCCAACTAGCTTTCTTCCCGACAGACACGAACCATATTTCGTTCATTTAGGCTTTACAACTAGAGTACCTACTAGTTCTTACAAAATTTCTCAGTTTAGATTTAAAATTTAAAGAGTGGTATTTTTGTCACATTTGAAGACCTATTTCCCATGGGCTATCAGGAAGTTCTATAAAAAATCAAGTCAATAGGTCACAAAGCTACATTCCTTTAAGACTTTTAATCTGCATGCCACCATGAATATTCCTTCTGGCGCAGTAAATCGCAGTTGACAAAACGTTAATCGAATAAGAGAAATACGAAAAAACTATAAAATATACAAAAGCCAAAAAACAAAACAAAATGATGAAAGAAAAAAGGAGAAAATAAAATAAATAAATCTAAGTAGCAAACGCACGATACTGTCGCCGCACAGAACTCTCGCTTTGTATAATTTCTTAAATGAAAAGACCATGACAATTTACCACACTAAAACACGATCACATATCTTAAGTGCCAACACAAAAAACGAATGAAAAAAAATAAAATAAAATAAAAGCGATCATTTCCTTGGCCCCCAAGTGTATCTGTATCTAACTATTAGTGCAGAACCAAAGACTCGAAGAATAACACTACACCAGGAGCTCCTGTCCATTTTGTTCATGTTAGCCTAGCCACTGTTCACTGATGCTGCCACACATAACCTCTTCTTATACTTTTTAATTCCACATTGGATGTTACTACTCCGAATGCGCTCTGTATCTGAACTCATGGGGGTTAAGAGATATCTTGACGTTAACATTATCACCAGGCAATTCTAATGATCCAATTCCCACGGCTGGTCTCACTTAAAGTGCAATCACCACCATTACCATTCTTCCACTTCTCTTATACTCGAACTGGTTAGACATATGTATGCAGGTATAGCTGAGGTTGGCTTTCGGTGACTGGCCGGGTCTAGTGGCTTTGGGTGCAATCCTTTTCCACATAAAATACTGTTCCTTGTAAAATATTTTCACTTTAACGCTTCCAACCCAAGGAGACATTAGTTTAACTATGAAAGAAAAACAAAATTGGTAAAGGCTTGAGCGCATGCAGTAGCTCAATCCGTCCTCCAGATAATTGTGTTGTGTTGGCTTCGCAAGCAGTGATGTTATTACGCAAAAATACTTGCATTTTCGATTTGAGAAAATATGTTACTTAAAAATTTATAAAATCGACTGAGGACAGTATGAGCGACCTTTATTCATGTTTTTGATATTTGAAGATGAGTTTTTCCACGGAATTGCGATTGAGTTAATAGTTTCATTAAGAAATTGCCAATTAAATGGAAAAGTTAGAAAAGAGTTTTTGAAATGGAAAAAGTTAAACTGAATTTTGTATGTTAACAATTTAAGAAGCCTACCCACTTTCCTATTTGTTAATATCACAAAATTCCTCAAAAACCCTTCATTTACCCTATTTCGAAATTTAGCTTTCCAAATCTCGTAGAATATCCCCTCCCTCAGAACTTTAAAACTATTTTTAAATCCGTATAACATCGCTGATTATAAAAATTGCTCTCCTTTTTTTTTTTTTCTTTTAAAGCTGTGTGAGTTCGCCATGAATCAGACGTGGAACGCATTTACTTATAACACTTACGTGTGGGGTGCCCCAACTCCAATTCCAGGCCTCTGCCATGATGGCATGCCATTAATGGGTTTTGCGAATTAAGTCCGCTTAACGCGTACCTGATCGATATTAAACGCAGATGGAAGATCAAGTGAGTGTGTGTTGGAACTTAAACGAGATGATGATGAATGAGGGCGAGGGCACACCTGAAACGCAAATGACGATCATCATCATCATGACTTAAGATTGAGACAATCTGATTTCTCGATTGATGCGGTGATGCGTGTACATTTAAAAGATGATAAATTCCTCGCTGAGATACTTTTGTTTTTTATTATTTGTTTTGTAAATCGATAAAATGTCGAAACAAAAGCAAATAACACCTAAGGGCCCCACCTTCTTCATCTTGTTGTACCTTTTGCGAGAGAAGAAAAGATCAGAATGTAGGTACGAAGCACGGGGAAATATCTCCCCGCAATGCTTAAAGATAGCTCAGTAAAAAAGCAGAAGAAAAAAATAAACACTCGAAAGTATAATCTGTGAGATAGAATTTAAATCGTGACCGAAATGTTTTTTATTCGATTATTTTTTTACTTTTTACTTTACTTTCGATCTCCTTTTGAGTTTTTTTTTTTTTTTGCTTTCGAAGAGGTTAAATGGGAGGTTTGTATAAAAAATAATTTGCGGTTATTCAGTGTATGTTGGGAAGAGGGCAGAAGGTTATGACATGATATCCACACAAATTTCAAGAAAATATTATATGGGTGAGAAAATTATTAGAGATAAATTGGTAGGTATGAGAGCATGGGCAGGTACTCTCATAAAAGAAGTTAACACATTTGATAGGTGAAGAAAAAAATTATGTTTATTCCCCTAGAAAACGGTTATAATCAGGAATGTATGTATAGAAAGTTCACTTTATGGACATCGATTTAAGTTAATTTTCGATATGGACTAGATGTTGGGTTGAAGTTTATAAATTTGAGTAAGCCCCGTTACTCAGACTAGCCAATCTTTCGGGAATAATTTTTCAATTCAATTGACCTTTTCTATACTAATGGCATCTAGAAATTAAATCTAATGATTTCATCGAACGAAAGAGGAAGTACCCTTTAAAAATAAAAATTTGGATGTAATTAGACAAAATTCCATCCTTAAGCTGACAACTCATAAGACTGTTGGAGTTCTAAAATAAGAATACCATCGAGATTTTTGAACATGCAATTATGAAAATAAAAATTTAAAAAAATAAGAGAGAAATTAACTTATTCTCTTATAATTAAAATTTTCTTAATGCCATAATTTTTTTTTCCAAATTTGTGTTATAATTTTGGGCACACTTAAGGGATTATGACCACTCTTAAAATTTTAGAGGATTGAAAAGAAGATACCGCTGCACACTGGACTTGAATGCCTTAATATCATTATGGGTGGATGATATTGAGTCGGGTGCAGCATTCCACATTCGGGTAGTGTTGCTATCGAAAGAATATTTAATGGCATTCAGTATTAAAAATAATGTCGTTCGAATGGACCCAGTGGCTGTGATTTTGGTGGCCAGTAGTAACGAAACAACCATAACCTCAAATCGCCCCTTAAGAACAATTCGTTGGTACCAATATCTTTTAGTTTCGAATTAAATAAATTAACTATCGTCAATCTGTAACATTCGCCGTTGACGGTTATGGTAATGTCAGCTCCATTTTGGAAAAATTACGGAGCAATTTTATGCTTGCATAATGGACTGATAATTCCTCGAGCGGAGCATAGACATGGCTCCTTTAAAATAATTATCTACATCCTCATTGGAAGAGCATTCAAATACTTAAGATTTTTAATCTAAGCTTTTGTTTCAAAAATATTATGGACATTTTTCTGAAAATTTGAATTTTTGAAATAAGTTTTTTGCATTATTTCAAACTCATTATATAAATGTTCTTTCTTTTGTTTTTTTTTAGGCCAAAACAATTTAGGAAATATTTTCCACTACAAAAAAGTGTCTCATATTATTTCTCTACAATTTTTTCTAATGTATGTATTGTATGTAATCTTTAAAATTTTATGCAACTTTTACATTAGAAAAAGAAAACAAATGAAACAATCGTCCATTTTATTTCGGACAATTTTTAGGTCAAAAGAGGATTTTTTTACTAAAGAGTGCATATGAAATATAATACTCGTATATTTTCTATTTTCTTGACTTTTTTATCATTAATATGACCTAAAACCCACTTAAGGACATGATATTGTACATTAATAAATTAATTTAATTTTACTGCGCAACCTTTAAAAATTTTTATATAATTTTTTATTTGGATTTTGAAAGGAGAAATGATTATAAAATATTTATTTAAAAATATTTCAAAACAAAATTTCGTATATAACAAAAATGAAAACCTTTAACTATTTGCTTATAATATAAACTGAAATCGTAAACTATTGAAATAAGGCTTGTTCAAGAAAATAAATAAGTTTAATTAAAAGCAGCTCAATTTGAACGAAAGAGCTGAGAAAGAAACTTTAAAATAACTTGCGTTCATACTTACTATGAATTCGTAAATAAAATTGAACTAGAGATTTTGATCAAAGTTGACATTACGACGATAGCGAAGACTGAAAAAGTGGGTCTCCCAATTCTGTTTGTCTGTCTGTCTGTTCGACTACAGCCTATACGGCTCAGCCGATTTTCTTTAAACTTGGTAGATATCATTTCTATTTTTTTTCTCCCAAAATATTTTTTTCTTTTTTTTTAAGACCAAAAAGAACGGTACCTGCCATACGATTTTTTTCGAAATTTTATAAATATTTTTTTTTCTCAAAAACTGTTCGACAGATTTAAAAAATAAAAACACAAACAAATTTCATTCAGTTAAAGCTAGGCAGTAGTTGAAAAAAATTTGCGAAAATGGTTATTGAGGATACCCCCCATGGAACCATTTTTTTCGTTTTTGATTTTCTCAATAACGGTACAACCGATTTTGATAAATTTTTTTTGATAAAGCTCCCCAAAAATTTGAATAGAATTGTGTATTCAAATTTTCAAACAACTTTTTTTTTTTGATTTGTAAATAAAACTTCAAAATTTTTTTTTAAAACTCAATATTTCGGAAACTCAATGCTATAATATTTTGTGTTAAACTTGATAAATAAAAGTTTCTTAATATAATCTACAAGAAAAAAATTTTTATTTTACCTAAAAATAAAGGTACCCACCATAGAAATGTAAAAAAAAAATTAAAACATGGTTTTCAAAAATCGTATTTTTCTCGAAAACGGCGCCTAGAATTTTGATAAATTTTTTTTTCTTTCGATTAATTTTTATGGTCTTTAATTTAATAAGAAAAAAATTGAAATTAAAATATTACAGTACCTACCATAGAACCATTTTTTCGAATTTTGAATTTCTCATTAATGACATGACGGATCTTAATGAAATTTTTTATGGAGATGCTTCCAAAAAGTTTAAAAAATATTGCATTTCAAAACTTTAAAAAAAAATATTTTTTTTTGAAAAAAAAAATCTATTTACAATACTAGAACTTAAATTGGCGTACCAAAATGTTTTAAAAATTTTTTATATAAAATCTTATTTTTGTAAGAAACCACTACAACGGCTTATAATTTTTGTTCTTGCATAAATTCATATTTGCATAACATTCTGTTTCTATCTCTCACTCACTACTAAAAGAGTTTAAAAAATAAAATTTATCCTTATGAACAGTTTTCTCTAGTAACATTCATTTTTAAATTTCTATAGTCTATTACATAGGAGCAAGTTCGTGCGACCCAGTTGTGCATTTTATTTTTCTTAATCCAATATGAATTTATGCAACAGTACAAATTTTAAAATGGTTCTTAAATAAAACTTAAATAAATTTGTATACACAAGTTATTTTTGAAGAGCGGAAAACTTTAAATTGGCAATGCTATATTCTCTTTTAGTGGATTTGTAAGTTCTCAGTTGTTCTGAATTTAGTTTGGTATGACAATTGATCATCAATAGACACACGCTAGAGCAGTGTTTGCAAACTGTTTTTGCATTAAATAGTGCTCATAATAGTCCATCAGCAAGTGATTAATTCAAGAATCTATGGATCTGTTTCTTGTCTAAGTGACAATACGCAATGTGTCAATTCATCATTGTGCTCAGCAATTAAACCTATGTCCAACCAATTTATGTAGAATTGGACCGCCAGATTACGGCATGAATAAGCCAGCCATCGCTGCCACATGCCCAAAATAATATTCACACATAAGTGACAAAAAATTATATCTAAAACTTAAGCCAATTTTACTGATATTAAAAACAGTTGTTTGCGTTTTATTTCAAATTAAAGTTCTCCGCCTCAAAAAAGACATGCTTTATAAACAATTTTAAACTTTTCAAAGCAAATAATATGGTAAGCTATGTACTTTTAAGTTCTTATTATTGTACAAATGAAAATTAAATTTAATAAGATCATTGAGTCCTTTTTGAAATATTCAATTTTCAAGAAAAAAAAAAATGAAAATTAAATTCCAAAATTTAAAAAATTCAAAAAATATTCTTTATTTTCAATTTTCGATATTTATTTTCTATAACTTTTTGGAAAATTTTGTTTAAAATTTTTAATTTTAATTCCGTCATGCTTATATTGAGAAAATCAAAAGCAGACAAAATGGTTCCAAGTGCCACTAATAACAATTTTTTGGAATTTTTGTTTTTACTTCAAACAAAAGAAGTTTTTTGTATAAAAGTTAGTGGTCGGAAAATTAAAAAAAAAAAATAATAATTTCTAAAGTATTAAAGTAGAGGCAAGACAGAACTGAGACCTAAACAAGAATTATGACTAATTTGTATACTAAGAAATCATTGTAGAATATCTTTGTTAAAGTCTTTAATCCATTATAAAGTAAATTTGGAATAGCAGTGAAGCTAATGTCATTTGAAAATACTCAATCTAACCTTTTAGTTGCACTAATTTTGGATATTCAGTTCTTCCGCTCTCTTGCTTATCTTTATAAATTATTTCTTGATTAAAACTTCTTACCCATTTCAATGTTTCACTAACGACAGACCTTTTAACTTGTAATATTTTTCTTTGGTTGTAGATCTGAAAAGAGCAGCTTAAATCATCTCAATATATTTCGATCTTGAAACCATTATACAGAGTGCATTTTATGTTCCCTGTTGATAATTTTTTAAATAACTTTTAAATGAAATATAGTTTTAGAATTTATGTTTATTGATTGATTATATTGGCGCAAAATTTAACACAAATTAGTTCGATTTTAAAATCGTTTTAGAATAATACGAGTACTTGGTTAAAACAAAGATTTTGCTAATTTTAATTGAGTTTACCAACATTTTATTAAAGTCAAAATTTAAATTTAAAATTTAAAATTTAAAATATTTATATTATATATTCTAAATTTTAAATATCATGCTAAAATCATATGACCCTTTGACATTTATAAATGTCAAAAATTCATTTAATTTTCTTACATGCTTATTTACAATTGAACTATTTTTTGAATAAAATGTTTAGTAATTTCGAAAAGTTGTTGCTCCGTTTGATGCTTCATAACAAATTTTTATCGATCACTCTCTACAACTATCAAATGCCATCTGACAAATTTTATGTCATAGGAAAAGGCAACCAAATAAAATCGAACTGGAACATAAAACGAACCCTGTAATGAGGTGTTAATAAATGCATCGATTTTAATGCTTCGAAACACACACAAATTTCTTCTGTTGGCAAATATACTCATATACCTACTCAGGCAGGCCATTATCCATGAATGTCATTCGCTTCACAAAAGCTGAAAAACTGTCAATTGTCGGAATGTTACTGGCAATATCTTATGGAATATTTAGATTTTCTATTTTTTTTAAATGAATGTGGAAGAAATGTGTGTCCGCTTTTTAGAGTAATCATCTTTATATGCACCCAAAAACTTAAGTATAAATCTCACATTCTGTCGAGTGTATACATTACTTACTGAATCTATTAGAAAGAATGCAGAAAAGAGTCCAAAAACTTAAACGAGACATCTCTTTTACGGAAGCTTATGTTTCTCTTGAATACAATTGTAACGTCTCTTATCGCTTTTTCTGTCAACAGTGCTTAGATGAAAAATCTATTGGAATTATTCTCCTCAAACAATTTCATTTTAACACTCGATTCGCCATGAAAGCTCATCAGTTTACCCTTGAGCCCATCTTCAGATATACTGTAAAATGTATAGGTTCTTTCTTTGGTCGGACAACTTAGTTTTAGCTTACTTTCCTTTTTTTTGATTTTCCACTTCATTATTATGTACAAGCTTTCGAGACCAATCTGCATCGAATTCTTCTATTAATTCCTCTCTGCTTAACCGAAACGCTCGCCATAAAATTTTAAGGGTATTCACAAAGAGGTATTCAAAAGAACTCATTAATCAATCGCATTTAAAATATCGTAAGTTCTGATTTTCTTCAATATTTAAAATCATAAACTTAAAAAAGTTAATAACAACCAAACCAAAAAAAAAAGAAACAATAACATACTCTACTAACTCCGTGACCATGACCTTCAAAAACAAAAACCAATTTTCCGCTTCTTTTTCTCAAGCAACAAAAAAAAAAAAAAAACTACTTATAAGAGTTTCCCTTGCACACGTTTTCGCTTCTCCGATTAAAATTATTATTAATACCATTATTATTGTAACGACTTATACGAATTCGTTACGGATATTTAAAGAAAGCTTATACGGTGGCGGTCAGAACTTGTGTTCAAAAAACTAACCTATACCACATACAACCGCAACGAATTCAATCGTTTGGAACTTAAATTACCAAAGCCAAAATGAAAATGAAATTACTTTATTGTTTGGATTTAAAAAAAAAAGCGAAATTATTTGCTCATCAGAGCTACAAGTCGTACAACAAATAAAAATTTAATGTGTTGAAGATCAATGTCAGATATTATTTGTTTTTTGTTTCTTTAGCATTTTTAATCATTTTATTTTCTAATTCTTGCGAGGAAAAAAATGATTATGAAATACCTTTTACGCTCTAATGAGCTCCTTTCGACAGTGACAAGAAACGCAAGTAGTACATTTTTAACTGCTTTTTGAAGGAAAATATGTATGGGAAAAGGAACAGATTTGATGGATTTGTTTCATCTTCTTGCTGAGACATAGAGTCAAGGTCGTTCTAAATTAGAGTGACCATACCTCTGAGGATAAAGTATAAATATTGTTAAGAAATAATTGTAGTTTTCAGCACTGTCAGGAAGTTATAACCGTGGTAAAGATTTCTTTCCATACAAAAAATCTAACTTCTAAGGTCCAACTTGGTTATTGACAAGACTAAATTCACCTTAGAGAAAGAGACTTCATTTCCAGGTCTTCAGTATCAAGGTTAAAATGACATCCTGAAGGTTAGATTTATTGAAAAATATAACTTCCAGAAAAACTCCAGAACGGGGTTCAGTAGCAACAAACAGAGGGCAGGCGATTCAAATGCCATCAAATTGTATACTAATAAATCGAAAACATGTCAAGGGGACAGGTGCAGACATTTATGGGCCCAGAAACAAACTTTGTCTACCGATGGAAAAGTCCGCAAGCATTTTGCATCCAGAACTTAATCTCGAAAAAAAATATCACCAAGCGTAACTTAAAGCATTAAGCCATTAAATCTAAGCTAGGTAGTACGGGAGTGCCTGGGCAAGCTAAATGGCCTCGGCAAGAAATATAATGTCACACCAGGATACGTAGTTAACATGAGAAATGAAGTGGGAGACTACTTGGCAAGTACAGGAGCAATGACTTCTCTAATCGAACCAGAGCCATATTGCAGAATATTAGAAAACGTGATTAAAAATAAAATCGAAACAAGATTTCCCAAAACTGAGGCAAGCAAAAATGCTTCATGGGAGCTTCAACCAAGAACGCTTTATATCCTGAATCGATTTAAGCGGGAACAACATTCGCATAAACAACGCTGGCCAGTGTAAACTGAGAAAACACCTCAGTATTCTTATGAATGAGCAGTACGACATGCAGAATAGCAGAGAATAAACTACAATCTCTGAAACCACTCCATCCATGTACTTAAGTTTCTCAGAGAAACTAATCCGAAGGAAGGAATATAAGATGAGCGATCTCATTTAGTTCTATAAGAGGACAAGGCAGAGGTAGCAGTGCACTCAAACCCCATATTTATTCATTCAAAGTTCAATATCTGAAAATATAAATAAATAAGCGGTGTTTATTGAGCCTTTTATAATTTATACAAAACTTTATAATTGAAATAGCCAGGGAAGTTGCTAGATGTACTGGTCACTGGCTTCATTTTCGTAGTTATGGGGATCAGCAGGAAAAGGAAACAGTCATTAAATTCATCTGTAGATGTTCTGTTACAAAATGAGAGCCCAAATATTCAGAAAGTCATCTCTCCACGACTTAAATGAATATCGGAGCTGAATATCAAAAACTTTCTCTTCTCTTTTCATAATACGATAAAGTGGCTCTGAGACGAACCTAGTTGACTTCTGATACGGGTACTCCTAGATCTTAAGTCCATAAGCTGGCAAACTTCAGGAAGAAGGAGTTCATGAATCCCTTATCATTTTTCATTAAATGAGATTAAATTTGAGATTAACTATGAGATTTAAATAAAGAACAGATGGCCACCATATTTTTTGATAAACAAACCAACTTAATAATTCAATAAAATTTAGTTCAAAAGATTCAGCAAACTGTGTTTTTTTATTATTTTTTTTTATTTGTTCATTGATATTTTGGTTTGTGTTCTTAGAAATAATATTATTAATAAGGAATAAGATTAAGATTAATAATAAAAATTTTTTGGAGATCGAAATGCTAAATTATCACATAACATCTGAACGCGGAAGATTTATGGCTTAAAGATTCAAAAATTAATATTCTATTTAATTTTTCATCTTAGCTTGTATCGGCGACTGATCTTTTGTTTTGCACTGAATGATTTTAAAATAAAGGAATATATTTAAGATGAAAATAAGGTGCCGCACAGTGAAGAAGGTTAGCAAGTTTAAAGTGTAAGCTCTTTTTGTGACTATTTTCATCAGCGTATATTTAAATGATAGAATTTTGTTTCCTTTTATTATTTTACAGTTTTATTTTTCCAAATTTTAATTAATTTTTTTGTTATTTAATTTTAGATTCCGAAGAAGGTGAGTTCAAAGTCCTTAAAGGCAGCTGGGATACCTCTACTGAATAATGCTCTAGAATGTGCGATATGTTTCAATTGAATTCAGCATCAATGTATGTAAGAAAATTTATTTATTTATTTAATCCAAAATTAGATTTTATTGATAGTACGACATTGGTTAGATTGAAGGAATTTACTTTAACTTTTTGTAATATTTTTGTAAATTTAGCCCAAAAAAATATAATTAAGAATATACAATTTTACAATTGTATCATTTTATGAATCTGGAGTTAAGTTTTAAAATATTTTTCATTTTAATTAAAGCTATATATTTCATAGCTAATCATTGAATTCTCAGAGTAAATTTAAATTTTCAAGTTTAGTATTAGATACAAAAATAAAACGTTACTTTCATATTTTATTTAAAACACGGAGTAGCTTGACAATGCGTTTTTTTTACACATACCTCGTAATTGGAATTTCAAATTTGGCATCAGCTTAGGGTGGGGTATTTTCTTCAAGGGCCTGAATTCTTTAGGGGTGATTCAAAATAGATTTTTTGGCCTTTACTCCACAAAATCGATGTAACATGAACTAAATTTAACAAAAATTACGTATTGACAAGGTCCTCACAGTCAACTGATGAGTCCATGTGAGATCACCCGGACGAAACGCCGATTTTTGTGGACTAAAGGCCAAAAAAGCTATTTTGAATCAATAATTCAGCAAGTTCAATAATAGTGCTAAGTCTTCTACTTGGCTGATTTATTTCAGTAGTATATAGAATTTGTGTTAGTGATAGTTAGCATCGACATAAAAGACCCCACCTTCCCAAAATTTGTTCTATTATTGAACTCGGAAAACATCTGCAGTTGCAATACCAAGACTTCGTCATACACTGGGCTAGAACATTATATTTGTCTCTTCCTGGTTGGAAGAATAAAGGACAATAATTACGCCGTTGTTTTTGGAAAATATTTCTTACATTTCTCTTGCTTCTAGTATCTCATTGTACTTTAGTAAAAAATATTTCGAAGCGTCCATGCTGTTAATAAAACCCTACAACATTAATATCTTTAAATTTCTTGTAAGGCATAGTCATTTTGTGTTTATGAAACTTGAATATTTTTTTTTAATTTCATAACTTATCACTGGCCTCCATCTTACTTATTGATTAACGTGGATTGCTCATAATTTCCTGTCGAGATTACGTCTCACGTTCTACCGTCGTTCCTGACGTTGATTTTCTTGTACGATTTTCCTTAACATTTTTCCGTTCTTATCCAAGCTGCTGAGCCCACAACCAGATAAGTTGCGAACTCGGCCCATCATAAACTTGTGAGAGCATTAAAGTGGGTACAAAACACAAAACTATCACACGTACTTTTCTGATAGCTCTACATTGCCATACGGCAACATTGCCCTTTATGTACTTGAGAAGGTAAATCAATAAATGGGACAGATATATTTCTGGACTCGTATATTTGTAACGCCCTTGGATACCTTGATATAAGCAAATCCGCTGGTCCTATTGATATACCCCTATTCTTCAGAAGATATGATAAATATAGCAGGCAAAACCATTGCGTAAGCTTTTCAATCTCTACCACTGTTCTGGAATGTTCCCTACAAGGTGGAAAACAGTATTTGTCGAGCAAGTTCCTAAAAGAGGCAACCCTTCCTCCGACATCGTATAATAAGCACGTTGAACTCCGATTTTTACAGCATTGTAAAATGGGGCATAAGAGATCGTGTTAAGTTTGATGCTTCTAAAACTCAATGCTGTCTATTGTCGTTCAAGCAACATGTATACGGCTAATGTCATTGACTTTGAATGGCACTTGCATCGAAGAAATCAAAAAGCTCTCAGAAATCGGTATGTGTGTCAACAATGATCTTCTTGGAATGACCACATTCTGGAAACCGCCAAAAACGCTGCTAAATGCTTAGGATTTCTATATCGATGTAAGAAATTCTTCGCTCTCTCGAGTATAACTTAAATCCAGAAAAGAACATTAAAACTGATAGGAAACAGAGCTATTATGGATTCATTACCATCTCTTGAACACTGTCGAAATGTTTCATGTATTTCCTTGTTTTATCGCTTCTGTCACCCGTAATTCTCAGTGGAAGCCAGGTACCCTCAATCTGTTCGCCCTTGATAGGCATTTCGCTTACCCGCGTGATCAGTTTACTATCGAGCCTAATTTTGGTCGAACAGTCAAATACATACTTTAGTTGCACAACACGACTTTGCAAACATTCAAGACAAATGTTCATCGACACCTTCTTCCTTTCCCCTCCCCCCTTCTCATTTACAAATTTCTTGGGCTATATCGAGGGTTTCTCAATAAACCATTGAGCACGTGTAAAATATAAAAATCGCAAAACAAAGAATCGCCGCACTTTTAATACTCCTATAAATACACTTTCAGCAAATTTTCTCACCCAGTGCGTCAAGTAAAAATTGGAATTTTAATTTGAAAATGCCCAGTTGCAGACATTGATAAATCATTATGCAGGGGTGTCAATATAATTTAATTTTTTCAAGACGTTGGCTTTTTCAAAATAAGCCCCGACCGCAATTGTAAACGTTTCTCTCTGTTCGAAAATATTATTTCGACTGGAGGGATCACACCTCTCGGAATGAGGCCATTCTCTCCCCTCTCTGACCCGAATGACTGAATTACATTCTTTAAAAAATGGAAGAAGAAACCACTTATTTTTTAACCACTTATTTTCTTATTTTAATTTTTATATTTTTTTTTGTATAACTGTTTATCATTTTTTTTTTAAATAAAAAACATCTTTTTAGATCCGGTTGAATTTCGATTGGTTTTTCAGAAAAGGATTGAAATTATTATTCCAATGAGTTCAACATAATATTAATTTTTTTTTCACTTTTTCACATTTCACTACATATATTATTGTTAAACTTAATGTAAATTTTTCAATTCACTCGAGGAAAAAATGGTTTTTACACCCTTAAAATGATACTTTATTTTTTCATTAGAAATTTAGGGAAATCTTGTGCCTTCCAAATTGTGAATTTCACTCTAACACTCCATTAACCATGAATCTTTGAACACCAATACCCCAACTTTATTGTTGCCAAATACATTGAGATAGAGAAAAAAAAAGGTTCTAACCTCAACTCTTTCGTTTGTGAAATCCAAGCCCAAGAATACAACTTGTATCAGTGAAATTTTCACAATATCTCAACCTCAATGCCCATAGCAGTTCAATTTTGCAATAATTATAGCTCTAAAACGATTCTAGTTCACCACGTCTTGACGAACACATCCGCCGTTTGTAAATCCCTTAACCTCTGCAACTTGAAAATGAAAATTACAACGAAGAAGATCACAAAAAAAAATAACAATCACTATATCAACAGTACTAACCCAGTAAACTTCAAGAACAAACTGGAAAATAAAACGATTTTCAGTTTTCCTATTTGAATATTCAAAGCAGGTGGAAATCAGCTCACGATGATCTGAAAGACGACTCGGGCCGTCTAATTGTCTGTCTATTTGTTTTTTTTTTGCATTTTCCTTCAGAGCTGAATAGCTAGCTAGCTGTCTGTCGTCTAAGCTATTTGTGCTTTTTGATTCTTTGCCCTACACACACAACAACCGTCAGAGTTTGTCTTCTGCTCTGCTCTATTTAGCAGAAAAATTTGCTAACATGGCAATCCTCTAGTTGTCTAGTTAATGGCACACTGATGAATATGTATTTTAACGTGCGTCCTGTCTGCACTCTGAGCGCTACGTTACGCTGCGCTGTTCAAAACTCATTGACCATTCATGTAAACTTGCGAGTTTCTGTGTGTGAAGATCGGCGTTAGGCCAGACTTAAACGTGATAAATATCGCAATTGCAATAGATGTTGAGTGGTTAGTTTTTTTTTGTTGTATTTATTTTTTTCATTGCAATATCGTTGGCGGTGTGCGATTTTATTTTTTTATGCTTTGTAGTTTGTTAATTGTTTAATTTAAATTTTTTTCTGATTTTCTTTTTAAACTACTGTCATTGTGAGACAAATGGCGTTACACGTTGCATTGACAAGAAAATAGCAAGGGGTTATGCAGGAGCATGAAGTGGAAATTAAAATTAAGTTGAGGAAAGAGGAAAGAATTACAAAAAAAAAAATGTGATGGACAGAATTGGCAATTGCAATTGCTTTAGTGTGTGCTTAACAAGTCAAGTGTATCAAAGACAGGTTATATTGAAAATGATGATGACGACAGACTGACGACAATGAATAAGACAACTGTATGTACGACGACGACGACCACAATGACAACGACGACGGATGGCTGCAACTAAAAATGATAGACAACTAACACAATGCGAATTCTTAGAGCGACTCTAATTCTGGGTCAGTATTTGTTTTATTTTTTTTTTTTGCCAGTTTTGCATTGAATAGATACTTCACTCTTTTTTTTTGTTATGATTCATGGGAAATTAAACAAAAATAATTAAATATTTGGAATTAGGTGTATTCACTTTTCCACAGATCTTACAAACGAAAGAACTGAGGTGCGAACTCGTTTATTCCTTGAGTAGCTACAAACTGTGAGTGTTTGAAGTAGTGTATGACGTTTTCCATTGATCTTCTTAAAACCTTTTGTACCTCTCATTTTCTAGTGGGCATTGCCCTGCGCATGTTTCAATGCCATGTGACAGAGCTGAATAGTTTTCTCGAGCTCTCGAAGTCGGTCATCGACATATAGATCTTTTGACGACAGATACTATGATATGCGGTTTAGAAGGCGTTACAACATTAATGAGACGAGATTAGCTGTTTCAAACATTCTGCTTTCCTATTGTTTGGCTTCTTAATAAAATTTCTGGGTGTTATTTCAGTTCCGATACCCTTCGATCTTCTTAAACTAGGACGCTGCCTAAGTCCTGTAATGTCTATGTAGGTTTATGTTATTCTTCTATCTACTTCTTGATCGATACTTTTCTTTCACTGCTCTTCTTTGGCGCTCCAAGATATTTTTATATAGTACTTCTGCCAATTTTGTTCAGTTAAACGCCATCATCTTTAGTAGGTGAATGCACAGTGGAGAGCCATCCATCCAGGTCGTTTCTATAGACTCTGTGAACTTCAAGTCTGCTATGACGTCCAACGTCGATTTTCTTTTTCAGTGCGGTTTTCTAATGTAATTTGGTTTGATAGTCAAGCTCGGAATTTTTCGCAACTAGGAAATATTAGACTTGATATTTGCCCTAGGGGATAAAGCGCGTCCAATATACTAGTATATGATACGTACCTTGCGTTGATTAACACATGGTCAATCTAGTTGGTGATTTAACTAGCTGGAGAGTCCAATGTCACTTTATGAACTCTTGGGTTTAAGGAGCTAGTGCTTTATTTTACCATATTATGAGCTCCTGCAAAATCTATTAGGAAACCGTACTCTGTTGCCGTTTTGTCGAAGCTGTGTTAACCAACTAATTCGCTGAAAATGTCTTCCTGTCTTATTCATTAAGGTCCACAAGCGCAACATTGACATCGCATTCAGGACATGCTTTATAGCCTACCTCCAGGACTTCATGTTTTATATTTTTTTTTTTTTTTATAATTTACTCGCGCTCAAGGGATTATGATTACCCTTTAAATGTTTCAACACAGCGCGGGCGTTAAGCTACGGAAGAGAAAGAAGGATAGGAAAGATGTGTGACACGATGTTGAGACTGAAGGTTGTTGTCTCAGATTTTTTATCTCCAGGGATGGCGGCTTAACTAAAGCGGAGGACTGCCGTGTCTTATTTCTATGTCCCTTATAATTCGCATTATTTTTTATTCGTATTCATCCTTGTTGGGCATACTAATTTAACTCAATCACATGTTGTTAGTGTTATGCCTAAACAAGATGTAATGAGTAAACTAGCAACCCATTGATGACAATTTTAGAAGGTTTTAATGGAATTAAAGAAAACATAGACGACGGCAGGGATCGAACCTGTGATAATGAGGTTGACAGGCGAACACACAACCATCGTGCCACGGCTTTTATGTTAAACACACCCAAGCGGTCACTTATGTATATGGCCTTGGAGCCGAAAAATTTCTTGTAATAAGTTCTAATATCTGTCCCATTTTGATGTTGATACCTAATTCTATCCATCATACCTTCTGTATTTCAGGAACATCTGCTTCATATCGCATGAGTTCAGATTCAAGCTTTTGAGAAACATCTAGGACCTAGGTTGTAAAGTCTTCTCTAGTTCCAGGAATAGGGTGCGCCATGATGTATGTCGGTGTGCAATTTTTTGGCCTTATAATAAGCAACATGGACTCTCTGTCTTTTATATCACTTAAGTCACTTGCACTTTATGAGGATGCAGAAACAAATGCAAATCATTCTTCAAAATCCGTCACAAGGTTGTTCCAGTGTTCTTGACACGGTGAAGATTTGACATACCTGGGTTCATGTCAGCACTATTCCAGGTTTTTGGTGTTTTTTCATGGTAGAAAATTCAACCCGACACCATACCCCGAGGACAAAACCTCTTTCTTGACTTAAGGATAACAGAACACATTGTAGAATCCCGGCAACTCATCACGGGGTAATAAGAGCTCCCGCTCGCTCAGACAGATTCATCCGTCAACATCTGTTGTTTTTTTTAAGCTAGATAAAATTAAAATAAATAAAATTAGAAGCCGTGACGGCTCATGGAGAGGCTTAACCTAGTGACTTAGCAACACTTTCATGACAGAAGCTACTCTAGGAGGATTTGTCAATTCCTGGTAAGAGGTAGTACACCCCTGATTTTCTTTCTGCCAGTGGCTGAGAATGTTCTTCAAATCAGATACAAAAGTGCCAGAGTAGCTCAAGCAAAGTGAAAACCAAAAAGTTCGGCCTAACTGGAACTAATCAAACCACCGTTGATCATGTTTAGAGAATTCGTCTGCTACCGTATTTCGAATACGTCTTGGTGGGAAAATACATTCGTTTCAGGGTTATTAGTAGTCACAACACTTTAATTTATTAATGTCAATTATTTGTGGTCTTTCTGGAGAAACGAGTTCCACGATCACAGAACTCAGAAGATGCAATAAATAATTTTTTTAAACAATAAACTTCTATTTTATGTTAATTTCTCTTGAAGAAAATAAATTGATTTTGTTTTGTTTATTTTTAAGCAAATTAATTTTTGATTTTTTTTGTTTCAAAAAGAATTTCAACAACCATCTTTCATATTTTTTTTTTTTTAAACAAAACATGTATTCGAAAGTCCTTGTAAATGTTTCAAATCGAGTTATTAACGGCCCCATCGAATTATTATTCAACTATTAGGTAAAAACTAAAATTAGTAGAATAACAAATCGATGTGTGTGCACTCATTCATTCGTAAACAATGACAAAGTGCGAGTTAAAATGGTATGATATTGCAAGCACATATTGTCTTCACTTAATTATTTAAGTCACGGTATCGAAATTAACAACATAAAACAAATCAAATACACACAATCTAAGTACAAAAAAAGATTATACTTAACACAACGACCTTGGTACATTTACACAGTTTTTTTTTTTATTTTTATTCATGCCATCATCATTTTCTTATTTGTTTTTTTTTTTCTGTTTTCTTGGCTTGGACTCAAAAGTAATGCAAAGTAATCCAAATATTCACGCATCGTTACAATTTTCCCACCTTGATATTTTTTGTTTTTGATCGACAAACATAAAATTCATGATGAGAATTCATTTTTTGAATTAAAAAAAATTGTGTTTTCTGTGAGTCATATTTTTGAAGAAAAAAAAAGTGCAATTGTAAATACGATCCACAAAAATTGAATGTTACACTTTCAACATTTATTATATTGATTGATGTTGTAGCAGACATGGCAGACAAATTTCAAGAAGGAAGTTCAAATTGTTAACCCCCAGGGAGTGATCAATCAGGAAGAGGAAATGTGCGAGTACACACAAAATTCGTGTGTGTTTGCACAGAGATACTTTTTCCGGCCATGCGCATTGCAACTGTCATATGGATGATCGACAAAAATTTGTTTTTTTTTTTGTTCCATCTGACACGCATTTGAAATTCATGACAAATGACCTTTCATAATAAAAATCGCTTTCATATTTTGCTTGTCATTTTACAATTTGGAAAAATTGTATTGAGTTCCTTCTCTTTGAATTTCAATACAATTATATATCGTTAACAAGATCATCGATCATATCTGAAAACTGAAATTCATATGGCAATTCAATAGGCCGTCACACCTTATGTGCTAATTTTCGGATACAAATTGCAGCAAATTTCAATTGTTAGATACTTTTGCTGGGTTTGGAGCTAGGAAGAGTATGGGGGTAATTGTAGTTTTGAAATTGTGTTTATTGAGTTATTTTTAAAGTTTACTTATTGCTTTACTTAACCTTTTTAATTTTAGAAAATTAGACTTGCTTTATTTTTGAATGTTCAATATAGAATCCGTCAGCATAGATAAGTGAAGGTTAAACGAAAATTCGAACTTTGTGTCAGATGGCCATAAAGTTCTTCCATATTTACGTTTTTCAGAAGGATTATTTTCGTAGTATTAAAATTACTGGATTTTTATAAAAAAAAATAATTTCTATCTCTGTTGAAATGGAAAATAAAAACTGAGTCTTTAAAGATCTCCTCTTTAATTTCAAGTAAACGATTTTAAATAAAAACTAAATATTATCTGTTAAAAAAATTATAAGTTTAAGCAAAACAGACATGTCCAAGAAACTTTTAAGAACCCGATATTGGAACGGAACTTTTTCACCTGGGAATATGGTGCATTTTGTGCGACTGCCTGTTTGTACCTCCACTCTTCCAGCCACCATAGTTGAAATGCAGTACTTCAATATAAATACTTAAAAGTCTAAGGTAATTGCAACACTGCGTATTTAAAAGTAAATAACTTCAGGTTTTTTCAAAAAGAGCGGAAAAGTGTTGAAATAGAATAAAGTAAGTTGAGTGTAAGGCATTAACAAAATGCATGTTTTCATTTAAAAAAAATCCGTGTGCGCTATTATGTGTGAAATATAATTTTATTCAAATGCCTGCCTCGGCTTCTAACGGTGGCACAGATCTAAGTGACTTCAATAACTCTTCCGCATAACTCCGGCTGAAGTCGAATTTGAGCAAAGACCTATGATATATTAACCTCAAGCGTCGATTGTGGTTCATTCGCATAGATCTACGACTTCAGGAAAAGCCACAAAAATCGGGGTCAAATCGCACGTATTTGGTGGCTAATTCACGTCACCTCTGAGAAAAATAACTTTACCCTCAAATCGTTCATACAGAATGTCAGTCGCAGACCTGGTTTCAGCTATCTGGCACGTCCGACCACGTCCTGCTGGAATCACATTTCGTCTTGGTCAATATGATTGAATTTGGGCCATGGGAAATCGGTTATCATCGTTGTGAAGCGCTCGGTGTTGATGGTGATCGCCTCACTAACGTCGTTTTCGAAATGACGTAGACAGCCTGAAATCCAAACCAAAGAGTTACGTTTTGAGAATGCATTGTCACCTGGTAAGCCTCGTGTCGGTTGCTTTTTTTTTGCTTTTTTACGCATCCGACTGCGCCACGTTTCAAAAGATAATTCATCGGCCAAAATTCGGTAACCTTTCAAGCACTCCAAAGTCCAGTCAGCGAACGAATGGCGTTGTCTGTGGTGATGAACTTTGAAAGGTGTAGGACCTAGTCCCGACGCAAAATTCGCCAAATTAAAGTCTACGAAAGGCCGAGAGCTCCTGTGCACGGTGAGAAATTGACTGCCTTGGGTTCTACTGTACACTTTTGTAGAAAGTAGCGATGTTCTCGGCCGACGGGCGTTCCTTCAACGTAAGAATGTTGGCTGATTAAAATCGGTTGTCTTAAACTTGGTCACAAAACGTTAAAGACTCGATTGTGAAGGGCCCCAACGTGTACCGTAAAATGGGTGTAACACGCCCAATGTTTGCACTGATTTTGATAATAAAACATTGTCATTTGGACGTGGTGTCAGATTTGACTAATGTCACAAAAACAACATGGCCACCACAGGCCGTCAAAATTTACCCGCGCCAATTAAGCAGATCTCCAAAGCCTGGAATTATTGACTCGCAGCACTCAATCGTTCATACGTGTGTATTGTAACAGAAAAATGGAGGACGTCGAAAATTTCCAATCATTTGGTACAAGACCGTGAATAGTTTCAAACGAATTGATTCGAAATTGTTCTGTTGCAACTGGATGTCAAAGAGACTAAGGTAGACTAAGTTTGCCAATTTAAAATTTTTATGAAATATTTATTTATTTTTTTTTTTAAATAAGACATTTTATTTTTAATTTTATTATAACTTAAATTAAAAACAAAATATAAAATTTTCACTAATTTGAAAAACTATCTACGATCACTTGTTTGTTCATCGTTTTGGTGTCGAATTGCTGAGCATTATATGTACGCAGGCCTGTTGAAATTCAGTACAACCAGCCACTTTTAGAGTTTCTAAACTATCGAGATTTCTTTCAAAAAATATACTAGTGTCGAACATGAATATGAGCGGTTTATTTTCCTCTTTTAATAGAAGATAGCCCAAGAAACTCATAGATTTTGAAGAACATTGATCAATAGTTTTTTAAGAAGATCGCTTTGAGCTGTTCTAGAAATTCTTCTGAAGAGTTTGGTGTGACGAGAAAGTAATCAAAAGAAGACGTATGATAACTTCATGGAAAATTTATGAATGGTTTAAGCCGAGTCCAATTTTTGGGCTAACCATTTTCAAGCCTTCAAGTGTCTCACTGAAATGAAATGAATAGCGGTGTTTAATTTTAGATGAATAAGAATAAGTTGGTGCGATTTGTACTTGCGATATAGGTACTATAGGGCAAGTTCTGCATCTGGAAAAAAAAACGAACTCGAGATTTTGATCAAAGTTGACATTACGATGATAGCGAAGACGAAAAAAGTGAGTCCGTCAATTCCGTCTGTCTGTCTGTATGTCTGTACCTCTCACTACAGCCTAAACCACTGGACCTATTTCTTTCAATTTCGGTAGTTAAGGGTCTTCGGTGATTCCCTAGAGGAGAAATTGAATTTTTTTTTTTAGCTCCAAAACTAACGGTACCCCCATACACCCGTAATGCAAAATCTTATTTATCTCGAAAACGGCTCTATAGATTTTGATATTATGGACATGGACTACATTTTGGTCAAAAAAAATTTGGGGCAAAATGTACCTGTCATAGAACCGTTTTTTTTTAATTTTCAACTTTCCCATTAACGGCTTTAAGGATTTTAACCAAAAAATTTCAGCAGGAGTCCCCTTAAGCTTAAAATAATATTCAGCCTTATCGTCAATTCCGAGGGAGTTTGTTCTCCCTCGGATTTTTTTTGTTCCCGGGAGGCGAACACTCCAATCGGAAATCTCCCCCGAGTTCGTTTTCCCCCGGAAATCACTTCGAACATTTTTCGAAGTTTGTTGATAGAATTATTAATATAAAAATGATTAAACTGTCAGATAAATAAATAAATTAAATAAAATTCTTAAAGCATCTGATACGGTTTTTTTTTAAATGCATTCTATAGCCTTTCGGTTAACTGTAGAAGAAAGTGATCGAAGAAACAATTTAAGAATTCGAAGATCTTTAAGAGATTGCTCAAATCCGTTAGAGCTACCACAGGCTTTGTAAGTGTTAACAATGTTAGTTGTAATACCAAAAATATATTTTTACAGATTCAAGCAACATTATCGTTGCAATAAACCGGCTTTTAAGTACTTGCTCGACATTTTGATGGACTCTGTGCCATCACCCAAAAAAGCGTTCGGCATACCGACCATCGTTAAATTATGAGCATGCTTAAGCTTTTTTTCAGAAGGAGGCTACCAGAAAGGTGTAGGAAGGGATAGCGAAGTAGGATTGGCCCAATCGAGTGTCAGCGAAGTGTTAAAGGAAGTTTTGTTTGTTTTTGAAAGAGATTTCTGTTCAAAATGGATACAATTCAACACGGACGTGAGCCAAAAAAGGGAAGTTGCGCTCTCTTTTTTTGAAAAGTACAGGATACCTGGTGTTGTTGGATGCATTGACGGGACCCATGTTCGAATTGTGGGCCCATCAATAAACAAACACCTTTATTATAACAGAAAGGGGCTATTTAGCCTAAATGTTATGCTGGTAACTTAAAATGTGTATGCAAAGTGTACATACAATAAATCCATTTTTCATTTTAAGGTATGTGACCATGAAATGAAAATACGTTTTGTTGATGCTACGCACCCAGGTGCATCTCACGACTCAATGATTTGGAACGTATGTAAGTGGCCTTAGAAAACATTTGGAGCAGGAATACTTGCGTGGCTCAAATCCTTTTTGGTTAATAGGTTTTCTTGATTTTATTATTTTTATAATTACAAAGAAATAATCATTTGCAATTCAGGTGATGCTGGATACCCTCTAAAGCCTTGGCTGTTAACCCCACATAGATCCACTGAAGAAGGTTCTAATGAAAGCAAATTTAATAATACCCACAAAAGCTGCAGAAACATAATAGAAAGAGTTATAGGCGATCTTAAAGGACAGTGGAGATGTCTTTTAAGTGCAAGGGAGTTGCATTACTCCCCTGAAAAAGCCGTGAAAATAATCAACGTCTGTTGTACGTTATACAATGTTTGTAAATATTTCAATTCCACAATCATATTTATTTGGTGTTTATTTGATGTGTTATATCGTCAATTCAAATTGAAATTTTAAAATAAAATTAAAAAAAAAACTTAAATTTTTAGTAATACTCACATGCTATATTTTCAAATTCCTTTTATAAATTCAAGGGAGTTTTTTCCAGAGAAATATCAAAAAATTTTCCCTAGAAAAAATATTGGCGATGCCTACTTTCTTCCATCGATTTTTTTCCTTTTTTCGAAGATTGTTTGCGATAGGAGAGTATCACTCGGGGGAAAAAATCCGAGGGAGAATTTATTCATGATAAGGCTGATTGTATATAAAAATATTCGAAAAAATATTTGTTGGGTTTTTTGAAAAATTTTGTTTTTTTGAAAAATCAATATCTTCAAAACCTATGAACAATTATTTTTTTAAATTATTTTCCGCTAAATTTTAATTGAATTAGTACGATGCTAAAGCTGTTTTAGTATGATACTAGGTTAAAACAACGAATTTGCAAATTTTAATCGAATAAAGGATCATACTTTCTCTACCCTTTTATCAAAGTTAAGACCATCGAATACCTACTTTATTAATTTAGTATTGTGCTAGCTTCATATGACTCTTTGACATTTGCAAACATCAAAAAAGTTTCGTGTACTTATTTACTTTTTTACACGAAATGTCATTTTCTTACGTGTGTTCAGAAGCAATTTATTAAGAAAATTCTTTAAGTACGATACTAGTTAGAAAATGTTTCAAATTAAGAATGAGTTAGTAAACTACTATTATGTTAGCAAATTGTTAAGTAGTATCATACTAATACCTTGATAATAGCCTGTTTAAAATTCTGCGCTAATATTATTAAATACTTAAAATTCGCGTACCTCAAGTTTAAACAAATTTCTTATATAAAAAATGTATTTAATAATAAAACGATTTTTTAAAGTTTGTTTGCATAAATTCATACTTTTCTAGAAATCAGACGGCAATTTTATACATTTGAATATTATTATCTGATTAAATCCATGTTTTATATTTATAAAATGTATCTTAAATTCCAAAGTACTTTTACATAAGAGCAAGTTCATGCGATCCAGTCGTGCATTTTATTTTTACTTAAAACAATATTGTATTCAATAATTTCAGTTTTTTTAAATAATTACAAGTTTAAGATGCATTTCTTAGGAGATATTGGTGGAAGAAATCCTTAATTTCAATGGGTGTATTCAGGCCATTTTAATCTCCACCAACTGCGGTATTTACAAAGCTTTCATCTTTCGTTAACTTCAAATTACACTAGATTGAGATTTGGCTGACTTCAAAAATTCAAGTTTTAGTTAGATTGAATTATATATGTACATATTTGGACAATTATAAAAAAAATGTTCCGTTTCAAAAAAAAAAAAACAAAATTTTTTTTATTAAACATCTATTAAAGAGCTCAGTGTAAATATATATTTCCGTTGAGTTGTAGAATTCTAAAACAATAGCGCAAAACTTACAATTGAATTTTTCCGGACTCTTAACAAAATGCTAACAACTTTATTACATCAGCCTTGAAAACGGTTGCACTTCGGTAAATAGTTTTCCTTCAAAGTCAATAGTTTATTTTTCACGCTTATTTTTTTTAAATTTTTTTTTGTTGCTCCCACATACAATGCAAAAATAAATAGACAACTTTATGTTTATCTATATTTTTTTCTTCTTTGTATATATTAAAAAGGGATTCGCTCAATTAGCTATACAAACAATAATAAATGAACATGAAAGTGGTGTACTCGTTTCTATGAAATAGCACGAATAGGTTGGTCGCATATTATAGGTGTACAACTTTGTAGTAAGTACTTCAAGCTATCCAGACTAAACGAAGCTTATTAAAATGTTTTGTTTTTTTTTTATTTTGTGTTGCTTGATTTTCCCCCTTCCTCTCAATTGGCATAAGACTATGGTCTTGAGCTCAAAGGTTAAGAGTTACTCAAAAACCTACTTGAATGAAATGAATTCGTTGAAATGGAAGCAAATATAATGTTTCGTTAAGTAGCGCACTTCAAGTCGGTTTTATGTAAACAAGACACGGCCACCGTGTCTCCAGTGTGTGGCGTCAAATAATTTTGTTTAGAAAAATATATTTGTGGCATCATTTTCTAAAATAGAAAAAAAAAATTCTGCATATTTTATTTAATTAGATTCAAATTGAATATAGATTTAAAGTTATCTAAGAAACATCATGATAATGAAAATCACTTTTTGAATAAATAATTATATCAATTACATTCTGATTCTGATGTGTTGAAATGAAATGGAAAAATTAATGCAAATTAAATGTGGGAAAATCCAAGGAAGATGCTCACAATCGCAATCAGTGAACAATTTCCAAAGTGACATTTAGTAAGTGTTTAAATTATTGATATGTAACATGAACAATAACAATTAAATAGAATTATTTATGGTTGGCAAAACTGTTCGAATTATGCATATTTGTCTTGCTTGAAAAGCTACACAGACTCCATTTATTATTAAGATTGAGGATTACACTGAAATTCCTATGCAATACTATAGTTTTAAATAGTTACAAAAATCAATATGACTAGACTAATAATTTATGGATGAGAGGCCTGTTTTGTTTAACATAAAATTTCTACAGAAACTAGATCTTCATTTGAAGACCTTAACCGAGCCATTCCTTTCATCTTAGTTGTACATAAAAATTAATCTCCTATTTTCTTATTTTTAACTTCCCATAGGGAGTTATTGTAATCGGTCCGATTTGTCAAATTGGAGTTTTTGACATTTCTCGACGTTTCAAGGTCCCTAGAGGCTATATCAATCATTTTTAGAGAGATGTCTGTGTGTGTGTGTGTACGTACGTTCGTACGTTCGTACGTTCGTACGTGCGTACGTTCGTACGTCCGTACGTTCTTGTACCATTTTTCGTCGTCGATATCTCAAGAACGAGTAAAGATATTGACTTCAAATAAATTTTATTTAATAGATAATAACTTCGAAAGAGGCTGAAAGGGCGTTTATTAAAATTTAGTGAGTAGTTTTTTCACTATAACGGTTTAAAAAAAAAGTAAAAATTTTGGTTAGTTTCAAATATCTCACGAAAAAATAATGCTATTGACTTCAAATAAAATTTATTGTACTCATTATAAGGTCATACAGATTTGGTATGAATTTGGAAAAAAATGAACATACCGTTATTTTTTTAAATAAAAAAAACTGAAAAAAAAAATTTCATAACCCAGATATTCTAAGAACGGAAAACAATTTGAAACTCAAAATAATTTTATTTTACGAAAAATAATGTGTTTGACAACTGGTGAAAATTTCAAAAAAAATCAGTTTACAGTTTTTTTACAAAAAATAAAAAACTATATAAAATTCTATTGAAAATTGGTAAAAATTGTTTTTCGACTCAAATTTCTCGAGAACTAGTAGTGAAATTGACTTCTAATTTAGTTTATTTTATACATAGTATAATTTTGTACAATTGGTAAAATGTTGACAAATATTGAATTAATAGTTTTTTTTTTTAAATAAAAAAAACTATTAAAAATTCTAGTGAAAACTAGTTAAAATTGTATTTCAAGTCGAATTTCTTGGGAATAAACACCGACAGTGCCTTCTAAAGTATGTTGTTTTATACATCGATACCTTCCCGTAAGAATGTATACTAAGCGACATTTCTAAAATTGTTCAGGGAACAAAAAAAACGAAGAAAGTTCGTTGGCGAAACCCAGGCCAAAACGTGGCCCTTAACATATATTATATTTCCTCATCAAAAAGTCATTTTCGAAAAAAGTGCCGCTTAGTACATTCTTACGGGAAGGTATCGACATAATACAATTATTAACATATGGTTAAATTTTGACAAGTATCGAATTGACAGTTTTAACAAAAATATAAAAAAAAATCTACTAAAAAGTGGTAATATTTGTTTTTCGACTGGAATATCTTGAGAACGAGCAATGATATTGACTTTGCCATTATTTAATTTTATACATAATACAATTTCTAACAAATGGTTTATATTTGACATATATATAGTTTTAGAGCGGATATATTTTGTAAGTATCCTTCCATCAATAACCAAACCATATCTTTTATATTCGAATATTTCGTTTTTAATTTTTTTTCAATTAAAATGTTTGGAACCGAAATAATAAAATAATTTCTATAATATAGTATTAAAAAACACGGAAATCTATAATTCAGTATATAATATGTACCTTACCTACCAACCTTCGTAATTATTACAAGTTTTCAAGACCACAAATGGGAAGTTATCAGTGTGGGTCGCACCCAGCCTCTTTTTTTTTTTTAATATTTATAGTTTAAATGTTTCCTGATTTATAAATAATTTCTCCTAAGTTGCAGCTTTATTGACTATTGAAAATCAATATTTACCTGAAGCCCACTTATGGACATATAATTTTTTTTGGGCTTAAGTTTCTGTTTAGTCTTTTAAAATTTACTCAAGAAATGCTCGGAAAAAAATTCTTTTAGCAGTTGTGTCAATGTCAAATCATGAGAAGGAAAAGCATGTTAACTTTGATAATATTTTCACCTAAAAAATGCCTTCAAACCCGATCGAAAGTTGATGTTGTATGGAGCTTAAGACTTGAGTTCTTAATGTTAAATTTTTAAGGTTAAGTAATTCTTTTCAGTACAAATAACAAACTTCGTTCAAATTTATTGAGGATCATCAAGAAACTCATTTTTCTGTTTTCTTCAAAATCCTTCGTTTTCTATTGTGGCTCTAAAATTCTGGTAGAGTATAGAGCAAAGCTTAGCCATCTACTAGTGCCATACGCTTAATACAAATTATAAAATTCAAAAAAATCTAAAACTGATTTTTGACGAATAGTCATGACTTTCAACCTATGAAAATATGTAATTTGAATCAATAAATTCCAAAGTGTGACAGATGGTTCACTTCCAGCAAAGACATTTAAGAGATGGTCCTTATCTAACGCCATATGTGACAGACGTTCAACATTAAAACTAGATTGAAGGATCGGGTTCGCACTGTCATATTTATATGTAGAAGGTTCTCTTGAAGAATTGATCTCTCAAATGCTAACTGGCAGGATTATAAATTCACAGCTGGTCGAGTTTTCTGCAATAAGATCAGTCAGTGGAGTGATGCTGCAAGTCAGCTTTCTTTGAAACTTTTTAGCGAATGAGCTGTTGAGATATCTTGAAGCGGAGAGTTACTGAGTGATTGACTATGGGGATGATATTGCTATTTGTGTATCAGGAAAGCATCCTAATACCCAAAGGTTCTCTTACATTATGTTTCAAACAAGCCAAGATGCTGGGCCGATCGGTCTGGACTGGGTATTAACCCTCACAAAACAGATCTTTTTCTGTTCTTAAGGAAATATAAAATTCCATTAAATATATACCACTAATATTCTCCGACGAAGTAAGGTATTTTGGTCTTATTTTAGATAAGAAGTTAATTTGCAAACCTCACATTCAAGAAAGAATTAAAAAGGCTACAGTGGAAATCTTCTCTAAGCCCACATTACTCCCTGGCTAAATACCTCGTTAATAAGTCAGATTCTAATGTACAGCGAGGCAGTATGGTAGACAGCTTTAGTCAAACACACTAATTATTGTTTAATACTAAGCAAGGTTGAACTGTCAGCTTAACTGTACATGGTTAGAGCACTACGCATGACTCCCTCTGATGCACTGGACATTCTGTTCCTTCTAACATGCCTTGATATATCCGGCAAATAAACGGCTACAAATACAGCTATTCGTCTAAAAGAACTCGTTCCCTCGGATGCAATTTGATAAATACTTTCAGGTAAACATCCCTCCTAGAGAAATCTGGGAGGATATGGTATTCCTGGAAGATGATTTAATCCACTTTTACACCGATGAATCAAAAATTAATGACGGGGTTGTTGGAGGTGTACACTCAAATGGACTCAAGTTAACTCTCTAATCGTTTTTCCAATTACTGTAGTGAGTTCTAGGCGGACCTCTGGGCGATTATATAAGTCCTTTCTTGGCTGAAGAAACACGTGATATTAAATAAAGATATCCACATCTTCTCGGACAGCTCCAATTGGTTTAAAGATTAGAGAAAAATTCTCCAAGATTCAATGCGGTGTCACAATGAACAAACTCATGGTCTTAGTATGTCGGCACTCCTGCTGACAGCCACGTCAACCTAACCTAACCTTGAAGGATAATAGTACAATAGTGGCAGTGCAAATCATCATTTTAAGAATAGTCAAAGTCTAGGAAACTAATCCGTGATTAAATATTTCTCCAACTAAATTTTTGAGAAATAAAAGGGACAGCAAAATGAACGAAAAAGTTCACCATAATGGTAGATTTTGCTGAAAGCAAATAATTCTTCATTTTCTAATTTCTAATGTTTTTCTTGATTTGTGAATAAAAAATGCCAAGTGATCATTTGACTATTTCCTTACATTATATTCTTCAGTAGGGATGATTATGGTAATAGAAAATTTTAATTGTTCGAATTTTTTGCATACTCTACAAATCCCGGTTCGTGAACATTAATTTTTACTCCTGCGATTTAATTGAATTAAGCGAATAAATGTGTATCAATTTTTTTCTCATGAAGCATAGTGAAGACCATAAAATTCAACTTTGACAACACTACAGCATTATAAGGCATGAGAAAAATGGACATAAGTTGTATGTATTTTGGAAAAATTTTGTACCACAAATGTGCAAGAACTATGTGTCACTTTAGGTGGTCTTTTTTGGGTATTTTTATCTAATCCACAAAAGTGCGTCCAAAAAAACACAACATGATTTGTCATTTTTTAATTTTATTTAAAACCTAACGGTTTACAAACAAACAACATTTTGTAATAAAGGTATACTTATGGTCCATGGCATATTCTATAGAGTACATAATAAAAGTTCTCATCTTTGAAAACTATGTGAGACCTTCAATGCAAACTAATAAACATTAATCTGTCTTATAATATAATCCACTTAGCCCTAGATAAACAAATCTTCAAAAGAATCGGCGGATATCCACAAAACAATTCATATCAAAATATAACTAAACAAAAGAGTTGATGCACGAACCTCTTTTCATTTACTAAAAAGCGAACAAAATTCTATTAGCTTTTTTTAATCGGAATCAAAGAATGACTAGTTTTGCTAACAATAAGCTTAAGTTTAAGATTATCAAAGGTTTCTATTTCTTTGATAGTAAATATTTCCATGGTGCTTCAGATAAATTTACAATAAGCTCCCATAACCAATCAATTAGAATTTAATTTCACGTAATTTTCATAATAAATTGCATTGGCCATCAAATCAAAGCAAACAATCATATATTAAAAGAGATTAAACTAAAATAGTGAACGTACTATGCAACTATTAAAATTCCCCCATTGGATTTATATAAGCAAACGAAAAAAAAGTAACAATAACTCCCATTGATATAGACTGACTGTGTGTTGAAGAAAAATCTCATTAGTTCTAGATCTTCACAAAATAAATTACCCCACAATGCGAAAATAATAAATCCACGTGACTATATCTATGTATCTCTGATTTTCATAAGATACTTTTAGTTTTCTTCAGTTTTTTTTTTTATTTCTGAGGCGCATCACTACTTGAAGGCACAAAAAACGAACGCGAAAAACAATAACAAGCACGAGTTGTATCTATCTCTGTAAAGTTACTTCTCTTGGAGCTTCCAAGTCAAGTGGCTTTTAGTGTGTTGGACATTATTGTATATTTTTTCTTCTCCATCTCTGTCTTTTATATATATCTTCAACTCATTTACTATTGCATTACTATTATATTTTTGCAACTGAACGTAATCAAAATATAATTCACGATTTGCTCTAATGATCTTGTCTTTATCTTGAATTAAATTATTATACCCTTGTGTGCTCTTTTTGTATTTTTTTTTTGTTTTTTGTATTTGTCATTGTTTAAGACTTTACGAACACATACTTGTGTTGCCATTGTGGTATTGTTTAAATGCAGTGCAAAAACAACATTAGAAGTCTTTTTTGTTATTGTTGTTGTTGGCTTAATCGGATTTCCTCTTTTCTCACATCAGCCAAGTCGGATGTTGGTTAGAAAATTATACATGAATAACTTTTGAAGGTAAAAGTTTGCAACTTTAGAATGATGGAAGTGCAAGTTTATATAATTTTTGTTTTGTATCTGATACTGATGAGATTTGAATCTAACAATAATTATGTATTTTTTTTTTGTTCTTTCTAATTGATGAATGATTCTTCTTTTGCTTTGAGATGGAAAACATGTGCTCCTTGTGAAATAAATGAGGTGTGACTTTGAAAAACGAATCTAGTGAGAAACGAGTGTGTTCTTAGGAAACTAATAATATGATTAGATATAAAGATCCAAATTAAACTGGAAAAGTGATAATTGTATGGACTTTTGTAATAAAGGCGGTTGAAAATTTTAAAGCCAACATTTTGTACCTTCCCTTCTCTATGACACAGTAAGATAGTTCGTTAAAAGACTGACAACCTCCCTTTATTTTTTCTTTCACTACTTAATTATACCGACAGATTACCAAACAAATATGTTAGAAATTTTATTCAGCCAAACAAAGCTGTTAGGCGTTAAGAAAGAAAGTTTATCTCTCATTCATATATATCGCTCTAAGAATAAAACGCACAACACTCTTGGGTTCGATTCTCAGCCGCTGCAAAAAAGTATTTCAGGGGTATACTGCCTCTTACGAGGAATTGACAGATCCTTTAAGAGTATGTCTTGTCATGAAAAGTTCTGCTCATTCCCCGTTCGGAATCTACAAGAAATTGTGGGTCCCCCCCATTTCTGGTAACACGCACACAGGAATGGTTGACAGTTGTAAGTCACTAGGTCTTTGTTCTCTTGGAGCAGTTCCACTACAAAATATAATTTTAAAAATAAAACGCAACCAAAGTGTTTTCTTATTTTACCGTTCGTTGTATTAATGGTTTTAAGAGATGCTTGGAACATATTTACAGATTGTGCTCAACGGTCAGATGCGTGTTATATGTTTATTTCTTTAACACTTAACATTCTTTGATGTAATGAGGGCTTAGATCTAGCAACAAACATACAATCAGAGGGTGATCATAAGTACATGTGTTAATTGTAAGTAGAATGTAAAATAATTACTGACATTATTTAAAAGAAGTTGGAAATTTTAAGGAAGTTGTCAAACTAGAATAATTAAAATAATTTATTTTCTCGGATCGACATACATTTTCAGCACAAAATAAATTCTGAGATTCCATTTATAAGACTTCTTCGCTTTGTTATTGTATGGTTTCCATAGTGAATGACCAATTCGTGCCCATTTTTGTCCATAATGTCTACATCCACATGTTTCTGACCCAATCTTATTCTACAACTCGACGTTGGATATACATATATTCAAATCCTCTAGATGTACTGTAGACATTGGTAAGCCTGATCAAAATGTTGGCAGAGCATTTCTATATTTCACAAACATATAATAGCACGGAATTTATGTCGACAAAATTTACTAGAAATCCACTTAGAAGAGATGGTTCTTCATTTGCATTGGGTCCTTAATATTATGATGTTTACATCCATGTCCTTTCCACCATTACTTTCTTTACAACTGTTAGTATTGTTCTGTTAATTTGATGTTTTTGACGCATTTGATTCAAGCCATCAATACTTTTCGCTTATCATCGACATATTTGAGCTTGTCAAATGGCCTACATTAGATACCACTTCCCGCTCCCTTTAAACCCACCGTGTCAGTTATCAAATCACGAAATACTAGTAATAACTGGAAAGGTGAAAGAACATCTCCAACAAGTACCTAAGAAGAATGGAAAAACTGTCCATTATGCAACACGAAGCACCTTCCGTTCTTGTAGCGCTCTTTAATGACATTAACTTTCTTCACAAAGACACCTCTCACAATCACCAATCTCAACTATACATTCTCAATTAATCCAATCGAAAGTCTTTTCAAGTTAGGCGATCAAAACTTGACCAATTGCATAAGTATCATTCGCCAGAGCATAATGTGATCGACAGCATTGAATGTGGCAATACGGATAAAAAGGCAATAAAACGTCCCAGTTATTGCAGTTTTAACAAAGTTGGGATCCCTCAAAAAACAAAACTCGGACCGATGCTGTCGAAAATTTGTATAGCTGATCAACCAGCTAACATACTATAGAAACAGAGACGAAGCTATATGCAGACGATTCAATTGCATACGCCATCACTTTTTTACTTGCGACTTATAGGTACTGTTTACGTCACACTCAAAGTTCAAATATATTACATATGTACTTGTTATTTTTATTTATATTCAAAAACACTTTGATTCAAAATCACTTGCTGTTCAAATATTATTTTGATTAAGGGTGGCTACGCTTTTTATAGTTTTTTTGTTACTATGTTGATTATTATTTTTATGTGAAATAGACTCATTCTTTTGTCAAACTTTCAATTGGAAACAACGTTTCGATATTATTTTTTTTCCTTGCGACTCCGTCGAAGGAATTTGTGAACCAGCGCAAACAGGGTCAATTCGCACCCGCACATTTTTGGTCCAACGAGCCATATAAGAAGAACAAACTACGTTTATATCTCTTATTCCTGGACTCTCCAGCATTTTCAATCCTTTTTCAAGAATTAATTCCACGTGTATTATATCTCTCCGAGAACCTACAACGCAGGAAGAATTAAATTCTGTTCAAACTGAACATAACATATTATATTCAAGCAACTGCAAACCGCAAACCTTGGAGAACTTAATATTCATGTGCATTTTCTTCAATTTGCACTCAAACATCAAGATTTCACATCATCAATCAATTTATCTGCAAGTTCGTAGAAGTCATAAAAATTGACGAAGAAATAAAAGAACCGGAATTTTCAAACTTTCAAGTCCTTCAACAACAGAAGAAATCAAGAAGCATATTATATAATACATACATATTTCATTAATTTCTGTTAATATACATAATCAGGTACGTACATATTATAGTTATCAAAAATAAGTGCAAGTGAGATTTTGCTTACGTATAATAACTGCATTATATTAAATCAAAAAATAGGGTTGTTTGTGATTTTGAATAGTGATTCAATTTGTTAGTATAATTATTTACAAAAAGTTACGGTATTACATGCCTTTCTGTGTTTAATATCAGGTGCAGTTTAGTGTCATTCCACCCACCAGAACACTTTTCTTGCCATCTTCTGGTGTTTCATTTAGTTCATTATTCTTTTTTGAAACATAATCATAATTTTATTTAACATGACGGCATTAAATGATTTCATTATTGCTAATGATGACCTTGTGGTATTTAAAACAAACTATCAAGAAATAATTCTTAGTGATCAAACAGAAAGTTCCTTAGAAGCTTATAATATAGAACTTAACAATCTTTGGTCAGAAGTTAAACGATGTTATGCGTTATGTCTTCAGCCTAACTCATTACAGGATGACGCAGACGATGATGACAATCTTTCTTTAGTAAAAGCTAAATATCGATCTTCATCTACAACCTATATTCACTGCTTAGCAGATATAATCGAAAATCACAAAAAACTTAAGATTATCAATAGTAATAATGTAAATACTTCGCCTATGACTTTTAATTCATCTTCTGCTCCCTGCATCAAGGTTCCTGCATGTGACACACAAACATTCGCTGGTGATTATTTGACGTGGCCATCCTTTAGGGATATGTTCACGGCCGTCTACATTAATCACCCGAAACTATGTTCCGTACAAAAGCTTTTTCACCTACGTGCGAAAACAACCTGGGAAGCCTTAAATATAGTTTCAAAATTTCCCCTAACATCTGACAATTTCGTACTAGCTTGGGCTGCTCTCGCAGATCAATACGAAAACAAGCGTATTTTGGTAAACAACCAACTCAAAACTTTATTTAATTTGCCAACAGTAACTTGCGAATCCAGTAAACAAATAAAGGATATTCAAAGACTTATTAATGATGCTATATCGAACCTAGAAAATCATAAAGTGTCAACAGAGTCCTGGGACCCAATTTTAGTTTATTTGTGTTCAAGTCGGCTACCAGAAAATACACTTTCTTTATGGGAACAATCTGTTAATAAACCATGCGATATTCCTACATGGAAAGAAATGGATTCATTCTTAACAAACCGCTATCGTGTACTGGAAACCGTTTTGGATATTAAATACTCTGGAAAACTTCCTACTAATAATGTCCTTAAAACTGCCAAGACCTTACAACGTAAAACTTTTCATGTTCAAACTAATAATAATTTACAATGTAAGCTTTGCCAAAGTAATCATCATATCCGATTTTGTCCAAAATTTATGAAAATGTCAATTAATGAGAGATATGCAAAAGTCAAATCTTTAAAGATCTGTGAAAACTGTTTATCTCCAACGCATTTATCTATTGATTGCCGAAGCAAATACTCTTGTACACAGTGTTCACAACGACATCATACACTATTACATGGAAATAAAACCTCAGGTTCTAATACCTTTGGTAACCCAGATTTAGTGCAAGAATTTCAACCATCTATAAGTCACCAAAACACTTCAAACCCATCCATACAGTCCACTCCTAATTCAGTTAAGATCCAATCTTATGTTTCACGACATAACAACAAAATATTATTGGCAACTGCTCTTGTAGAATTACAACATAAAGGTGAACAATTTACTCTAAGAGCATTAATTGATCCCGCATCAGAAGTAACTTTTATAAGTGAAAAAATACAGAAAAGTTTGAATCTTCCAATAAAACCTATCCAAGCTTCAATATCTGGTATGAGTGATATCGTAACAGCAACGTCCTCTAAGTTGTGTTCATTTATGTTAGGTTCCAAATATAACCAAAGGACTATAACAGCAACAGCTTTTGTATTGAAACAACTAACAGGAAATCTCCCCTCATGTGAGATATATCCAACAGACATCCATCCAATAGATTTTGATCTTGCACATCCTTTCTTTTATGAAAGTTCTAAAATCGATTTGGTTATTGGTGCAGACCTATATCCTTCAATTGTCATAGAGGGAGTCAAAAAAAACATTTTCGGTTCTCTGCTAGGACAAAACACTGTTTTTGGTTGGATCCTTTCGGGACCCTTTCAAACAAAAAATGATGTTAAAAGTTACTCGACTTTTTTATCACATTGCAATGAGGTTTCCCTCAACCAACAAATTTCAGAATTTTGGAAAATTGAGGAAGTACCTGAATCCAAAAAGCTTACCATTTCTGAACAATACTGCGAAGATTACTATTATGCTACTACTAGCAGAGATATCGATGGTCGTTACGTTGTTAAACTTCCATTTAAACAACCAACTCCAATACTTGGCCGATCTAGAGACATCGCTCTTAATCAGTTTAAACGCAATGAAATACGCTTATCCAAGAAACCAGACTTTCATTCGCAATACAACGATGTGCTTCAAGAGTATGTTGATCTTCGTCACATGCACAGGGTTCCACCCAATGAAGAATACAAAAATAATGATATCTCTTCATCTTCATATTATATGCCACATCATGCCGTAATTAAACCTGAAAGCGTTAGCACAAAGGTACGAGTAGTATTCAATGCCTCTAACTCTACGAGTAATGGTACGAGTCTTAATGATATTTTGCACCCTGGTCCTGTATTACAATCAGATTTAATGACGCTTATTCTTCGATGGCGATTTTTTAAATACGTTTTCAATGCAGATATCGAAAAGATGTACCGCCAAATCAAAGTAGATCCTGAACATACTGCATATCAAAGGATCTTATTCCGGAAATCGTACCAAGGTGAAATTGATGACTATGAACTTAATACGGTAACGTTTGGGGTCAATTGTGCTCCATATCTTGCTCTTAGAACACTGAAAAGGCTAGCTGAAGACGTCAAATATACCTTTCCACTTGCTTCTAAAGTCTTACAAAAGGATTTTTACGTTGACGACGTATTATCTGGAGCACATGACCTTGAAACAGCCTTACGCATTCAAAATGAGCTTATAAAAGCACTAAGTTCAGCTGGATTTTCACTCCGAAAATGGACAGCAAACTGTACTGACCTGATTTCTGGTTTTCCACTGTCTCATCTTTATAATGAAGATCTTTTAAAATTCGAAGACAAAAGTATTACGAAAACTTTAGGTGTGCAGTGGAATGATAAGACAGATTCGTTTCAGTTTTCTGTAGAAAATTTCGAATTTAAAACAACAAAAAGAGCTGTACTTTCAGTAATAGCTCGATTATTTGACCCAGTTGGATGATTATCTCCGGTAATCATTACAGCAAAAATTATAATGCAGCAAATCTGGAAGGATAAGACGTCTTGGGACCGAAGTCTTATGCCCCTAACGTGTCATCGCTGGAAGGATTTTTTTGATAACTTTTATCAAATTGAGTCTATTAAAATTCCTAGATGGATTAAGTATATGTACTCCTAATCCAAACTCAATTCAAATCCACGGATTTTGTGATGCGTCCGAGAGTGCTTACTCTGCCGCCTTGTATTTGCGTATTCAAAATCAAAATGATGATAACCAATGGGTAACTCAGCTTCTGTGTGCTAAAAGTAAAGTGGCACCTGTGAAACAAATTTCACTTCCAAGACTGGAATTATGCGGTGCTTTACTTCTTTCAAATCTTGTGAAAAATGTTCTTCCACAACTCAATTGCGAAAACTACGAACTCTTTCTTTGGACAGATAGCTCTATTGTTCTCTGTTGGCTTGAAAAACCATCCTATACCTGGGCTACATTTGTTGGTAATAGAGTATCTCTTATACAAGAAAATACATCTCATGCTAAATGGATGCATGTTCGTTCTTCTGAAAACCCAGCCGACCTGGCTACTCGAGTATTGACTCCAAATCAGTTGAAGGAAAGTAGTCTCTGGTGGAATGGTCCATCATGGCTTAGCCAGTCAGAACAGTTTTGGCCAAGATCAATATTTGCATATCCAAAAGAAAATGATTTGGAAAGAAAACCAGTTAAGTCAAACCATACGAATTTGAACATTAACAACATAGAAAATATAATAAGACAGTGCTCGTCTTTGACTGAGGCAACACATTCAATAGCTTACATGCTTCGTTTTTTCCACAGGACTCATCCAACCCGTAAACATGAGTTACATAGTAATTCGGAAGATTTAACTCATGAAGAAATTCTTGAGGCAAAAAATCTCATCATACGATTATCGCAATCTATGTATTACCCAACTGAATATTCCCTACTCTTAAAAGGAGAACAATTATCATTAAAAAGTCCTTTTGCCAATCTCAATCCTATGATTGATTCCAACAAAATCCTACGGGTTAACGGTAGATTGGCTAATTCATCTCTTTCTTATAATGAAAGGTATCCAATAATTCTGCCATATCAGGCACATATCACAGAACTAATCATTGACTTCAATCACGAAACATCATTGCATGGTGAAAATCAGTTGCTTTTGCGTTTGACACGGTGTGAATATTGGGTTCCGAGACTGAAAAACCTAGTCAAAAAGGTTATTCGAAAATGCAAAACTTGTAGAATCAATAAGAAAGTGATGCGCCAGCAAATTATGGCAGCTCTTCCGCCAGAAAGAACAGAAATTTCATTGCCTTTTATAAACACTGGTGTGGATTTTGCTGGTCCTTTTACCCTCAAGTCCTTTACAGGTCGTTACTGCCGCTTATCAAAAGGATATGTGTGCCTATTTGTTTGTTTTTCTACAAAAGCAATTCATTTGGAAGCTACCAGTGATCTGTCAAGTGAATCTTTCCTAGGAGCCTTAAGTCGTTTCATTGCTCGTCGAGGAATGCCAAAAACAATTTTCTCCGACAATGGAACTAATCTTGTTGGCGCTAGTAAGATAATTGCAGATGATTTTCAGTCTTTTATAAATTCACTTCCTTCTATCACTGCCGAAAAATATAAAGACTATAATTTGGAATGGAAGTTCATACCTCCCGGTGCCACCCCAACCAGACTTGACTGACTCTTCTCTCAGCTCTATAAACAGATGGAAAAAACTCACTATACTATATCAACAATTCTGCCTTAGATGGAAAAATGAATATCTAATGGAGCTTCAGAAGCGTCATAAGTGGAAACAACCCAAAGAGGATGTCAAGGAAGGTGATTTGGTGGTAGTGAAAAATGAAAATCTACCTCCAAATGAATGGCGCTTAGGTCGCATTATAAAGGTATATCGTGGTATTGATGAACGAGTTCGCGTTGCTGATATTCGAACACAGCACGGTATTATTACTCGTCCAATTGTTAAAATTTGTATTCTGCCCTTCGATTGAGGAGCCTATTCATATTCCAAACTCACAGAAATTCTATTGTTTTTTTAGATATTTGTATAAATTTTCTTTTTAATGTTAAGGTAATGGTAATAGTAAACGATTTTTCTATTCCTTGCACTAATTTTATATTATAATATGTTCGTATTACGGTAATTTGTTTTTTTTTGTTTATATAATTTATCTTAAAATCTTGGATATAACCACTTGTTTAATTAAATATTAATTGCTTAAATATTTCTTAACATAATTCCATTAACTTTCAAAATGCTACCTTCTTTTAATTTTTTAATTTTGCAACATGCGTTATTGCAAGGCGGCCGGAAATGTTTACGTCACACTCAAAGTTCAAATATATTACATAATGTACTTGTTATTTTTATTTATATTCAAAAACACTTTGATTCAAAATCACTTGCTGTTCAAATATTATTTTGATTAAGGGTGGCTACGCTTTTTATAGTTTTTTTGTTACTATGTTGATTATTATTTTTATGTGAAATAGACTCATTCTTTTGTCAAACTTTCAATTGGAAACAACGTTTCGATATTATTTTTTTTCCTTGCGACTCCGTCGAAGGAATTTGTGAACCAGCGCAAACAGGGTCAATTCGCACCCGCACAGGTACTATAAGGAGAGTTATGAATTCGTAAAAAAATCGAACTCGAGATTTTGATCAAAGTTAACATTACGATGATTGCGAAGACTAAAAAAAGGGTCTCGCAATTCTGTCTGTCTGTTCGACTACAGCCTAAATGGCTCGGCCGATTTTCTTCAAAGTTTGTTGATATCATTTTTAATTTTTTCCCCCACACGTTTTTTTCTTTTTTTTTAAGACCAAAAATAACGGTACCTGACGTAGGAATTTCTTACGAAATTTTATAAATATTTTTTTTCTCTCAAAAAGTGTCCCACAGATTTAAATAAAAATCAAAAAATTTCATTTAGTTTAAGCTAGGAACCATATTTTTTTGTTTTTAATTTTCTCAAAAACGGTAGAACCGATTTTAATGATTTTTTATGCTAAAGCTCCACAGCAATTTGAATATTATTGTGTATTCAAATTTCCAAACAATTTTTTTTTTTTGATTTTTAAACAAAATTCAAAATTTTTGTTTCAAAACTCAATATTTCAAAAACCTAATTCTCGATTTTTTTATAAAAGGTTCTTATAATATCTATAATTAACAAGATGTGAGAAAAAAAAATTTATTTTACCTAAAAATAACGGTACCTTCCATACAAATGTTAAAAAATGGTTTTCGAGAATCGTATTTTTCTCGAAAATGGCTCAGAGAATTTCGGTAATTTTTTTTTCTTTCCATTAATTTAAAAAAAAAATGGAAACCAAAATATTACTGATTGTACCTACCATAGAACCATTTTTTCAAATTTTGAATTTCTCATTATCGGCAAAGCGGATTTTAATGAAATTTTTATTAGGGAAAAGCTTCTAGAAAGTTTAAAAAAAACATTGTATTTCAACACTTAAAAAAAATGCTTTTTGAATTTTTGAAAAAAAAAATTATTTTTTCTTTGGAAATTCGTTATCTCAAAAACGACTCAATATTTTTTTTTGTAAATTTAATTTTTATTTTAAATTGGCTTACCAAATTTTGTTCTTATTTTTTTAAGAAACCAATAGAACAACTTATAACTTTTTTTCATGCATAAGCTAAAATTTGCTTGAGAAATCATAAGGCATCCTGTTTTCAGCTCCAAATTCTAAAGGAGTTGCTTTAGTCATTTAAAATATGAATATTATGCTTATGAACAGTTTTTTCTAATAACATTTTTTACATAAGAGCAAGTCCGTGCGACCCAGTATTTTATTCTTTTAAGAATTAAATACATTTGACTCAATGAAATTTTTGGCTTTTTTTCAAATCTGTGGTTTTTGAGAAAATAAAATATGTTTTTATAAGATTTAGAAAAAGATTTGTATGGCAAGTACGCTAATTTTTGGCTTTTAACAAAAACGTTTGGGGGGAGGGGGAATTTGAAAATGCTATCTGCCAAGTTTAAAGAAAAACGGCCTTGACTTCGATTTTTTTTCGAATGCTTAACTTGTCATATTAGGATAAGTTAAAGTTAATATGATATTTTTACCAAATAACTTTATAGAAAGCTTAAAGAAGAACATTGGGCCAAACATTTTTAAATTTAGTAAGAAATTATTTTATACTCAAATTGTATATAAAACAAATTGAAAAATAAAATTCTTAATATATCTTCACCCGATCGGCGGTATTAAAAACAATTGCGGTTTTTAAGTTGATATGTTTAACAGAAGATATTTCTTGAATTCATTTTTGGGGTTTTGTTGTAAAAATAAATTTAAAGACGCATTTCTATTCTTATGTGCATAAATCTTTAAAACAAAAATTAAAAATTTAGATTATCCATTCAAAATTGTTTTTACTTGCGAATTATAGGTACTATAAGGCAAGTTATGCATTCGAAAAAAAAAATGGAACTCGAGATTTTGATCAAAGTTGACATTACGATGATAGCGAAGACTAAAAAAGTGGGTCTCGCAATTCTGTCTGTCTGTCTGCCTGTTCGACTACAGCCTAAACGGCTCGGCCGATTTTCGTCAAACTTGGTAGATATCACTTTTAATTTTTTCCCCCCACACGTTTTTTTACTAGATAAATAAAAGTTTCTTAATATAGTCTACAAGATGTAATAAAAAAATGTATTTTACCTAAAAATAAAGGCACCTTACATACAATTGCTAAAAAATTAAAAAAAAAAATTGTTTTCAAAAATCGTATTTTTCTCGAAAACGGCGCCTAGAATTTTGATAAAATTTTTTTTCTTTTACTTACTCGTAGTTTTTACGATCTTTAATTTAATAAAAAGAATTTGGAAATTAAGATATTACAGCCTGTACTGACCATAGAACCATTTTTTCGAATTTTGAATTTCTCATTATCCGCATAACAGATTTTAATGCAATTTTTTATAGAGAAGTTTCTAAAAAGGGTAAAACACATTGCATTTAAAAACTTTAAAATAAATATTTTTTGAATTTTTGAAAAAAAAATCTATTTTTTTTTTTTTTTGAAAATTCGATATCTCCGAAACGGCTCAATATTTTTTTTTGTAAATTTAATTTTTATTCGAACAATATTAAAAACTTTAAATTGGCGTACCAAAATTTTTTCTTAAAAACCTTTTAAAAAGTTTTTGCATAAAAGCTTTTTTTTAAGAAACCACTACAACGACTTATAATTTTTGTTCTTGTATAAATTCTTATTTGGATAGCATTCTGTTTTTGTCCCTTACTACTATAAGAATTTGAAAAAATAATTTTATCCTTTTGAACAGTTTTTTCTACTAACATTCGTTTTTAAAATTCCTAGTCTATTACATAGGAGGAAGTTCGTGCGACCCAGTCGTGCATTTTATTTTTTAAGTGTCCACCAACTTTCCTTAAGGTGAGAAACTATCATATCCAAGTCCGTAAATATTAATGAAATCGATTCAAGAAATCCTCAGCAGTAATACATTTAAAATTGCCTCTTTCCATTAATCTTAACCTTATAATGTTCCTAAGCATACCTATTTATGCACATTTAAATCGAATTATCATTTGAATATTATTCTCCCAAATGTATAAGACTCTAACCAATCAGGGTCGACAAACGATTATAGGCAATATCACCACCACTGTCGACTATACAAATGGAAATCAGCATCTTGTCAATCAAGAAGCAACTTACCATATCAATCGATAACCACCGAACAATAATAACTGCCCCAACCAATTATGGCCATACCACACCACTATATCGCTTAGTTATGTTAAGTTTTCGTGTCTCTTGACTTAACAGCAGGACCAGCAGCATCAGAATTGGCATCAGTGTAGCTTTTAATTAGATGTGATCAAATTGATCACACGATCATCTATGCATAAACGACTTTTGATCTCTCTCTCTCGATCTCGAACCAATCGAATCGAATTTGAATAAACAAAGTTACCAATGAGATCTGACACTGGTGATAAGCGAAGCGCGTTGACAACCCCAAAGAAACACACTCAGCTGCGCCCCACTCCGCAAGCGGAATCCAATTCCACTATCAAACCATAATGCACAAACAATCTGTGACATTTTTTATTATTATTTTTGATTTTCCCTGGCTCCTCTCTATAATGAATAATTTATTAAATTAGCATTTAATTTCTGCTGCACGCGTTCAACTGGTTTTTCTCTGCTCCTGCTTCTGGCTGTGCTGCTGCTGCTGCTGCCAATCTTTTTATATTCTTCCTCGTCGCAGCGCGCGTCTTCGTTTCGCTGTCATCGTTATCGTCTGTATGTCTATCTATTCAATTCAATTTTTCACAACTTCGGACAGGGATTGCACGAGCTAACAAGACAAAATAAAACTCGGGCCGAATGCTGCAGCAGGTTGACATCTTTCTGTAGCATCCGAGATTTGTTTCAATGCTGCATCATCATCGTCATCATCATGGGTATCGCATCCCAGCACCTCCGAAACATTCACTTCCTCTGGGTCGTCATACCTCGTCAGATGCAGCTTCTCATAGTCGTTGTCGTCGTTGTCAAGTGTAAACCAATTTTCGTAGCCATGAACAAACTTCAGTGACAGTCAACTCGGCACCACCAGCCATCAACCAACCACCATATTGCGCCATTGCCATCGTCTTCAATTTTTATTTCATTTTTTGCTCAAACAATTTGAAATATTAAAATACAACACGACAACATGCATTTATTGTAGAATTTATTGTAAGTTAGGAGATTTTAATGTAAAAGCAGAAAAACTAAAAATATAATAAAGATCCACACATGAATACGAGTATGTGGAATGGAAACGTTTGTTGTAAGCAATTAATTAGCTATAAATAAAAATTATCTCATATCTGCAACCTGAATGCAAATGCAGGTGGAAGATTAAAGTGATGCGCGCTCGGCAGGCTTGAGGCGCATCATGCGAAGGGGGGTAACTTTATTAAATTGTGAAATATGCAGCTCTTGTGAAATAATTTATTTTTATTATAACAACATGAACACACACACACATCTTGATGTGGGATCTTTTTTGTTTTCTTCTTTTAAATCCAGGTTATGATAATAGTTTAATTTAATTGAGACTGAGGCTGGAACGGTATTACAGACCTGAAAATAAATCAAAGCATTATCAAGGCCAAATTCTTGAGTAGACCTGTAAGGAATTCCAATGGCAGCAGTACTTTTCATTTTCTACAATCGGAAATGCGTTATTATGTGAAGTTGTGTACTTCAAAAACGATACTAAAATGTATTAGGAGCAGCTACTGTGGCCGCAAACCATAACCGCCTAACTCGAGTTATGACGAAATTGAGTTTTTATCATAATCGTGCTGAGAATATACAATTCTATGCCCACTCAATTTTTTACGTCTGTATCTTTTTTTTAAGAAAAGTTATAAACAAAAAACCTAACAACCTAACTCGTTTTTCAAAAATTATAATTTGCCATAACAACTTAACTCCATAAAAATACAACGGCGGTTTCATAACTTAAGATAAGTTTATATTATTTTCCATTAACAAAAAAATATAATAAGGAATAAAAACATAAGTCAAGTTAAGGAATTTTGAATTTGCCAAGAATTAAAAACGCTTAGTTTTCATTTTTCTTATGTTAACATAGGCTCTTATTCCCTAAAGTAAAACAAATATTTACTTTTCTCAACTTGAGTTAGGTTGTTATGGCAAATCGCAAATCTATTTTTTGACAAACTTAACTGAACATAAGTGCTTTTGGCTAACCAGACTATAATTGTATGAAAATCATAAATCGAGTTAGGCCGTTATGCCGTGTTTAAATTTAAAAAATCAAAAATCTAAGTTGACTTATGTTCTTTTGCCTTAATCAGCTTACCGTAAAAATGAGTCGTAAGTGAAGATAGGTTATTACGAACAGTCGCATCTGTAGTGTAAGTGCTGTTTAAAATTGAAAGGTTTAATTAAAGAAGTGCGTAGATACCGAAAATGAGCTGTGCAAATAATGGAACTAGCAAGGATGCTTACAAATTACAACAAAATAATTATGTATTACCACTCTGATATACACGATATACATAGTTATGAGATGTATTTAGGATCTGATATCACATTGTGGCAGTTCCTTACTAACAAAATTAATATAGGTATTACTTAATAAGATAAAGTACTCGTTACAACATATTTACTTTTCATTTGTTCTAAAATAAATGTTAGGTTTCAAATTCAAAAAGAAATATCAAAATAAGAAGTCTTAAGAATTTATCTTACATTGAGTAATTTTTTTTTCCTACAAGGCTTAGGAAAATTATTGTCTATTATTTTTAGTACAGGACAATGTAATAATAGAGATCAGTTTGTTCGCAAAGAAAATGGAATGAAATTAAAACATTCATGCTGCCAGTCCCTGTTTTCATGATTTGTACATTGTCATTGAGTGTACTTTTAGAAATGCATTTTTGCTTTAAATCAAAATATAATATTATTAGTTTTATTACAATTAAACCAAACAAAATTGTTTCCATATTTTGAACTGAATATAACGAAACACAGTCATCAATGAACGGCCAAACTTTTGATGTTGACTTGATCCAATTACTCTTCTTTTTAAGTCATTACTTATAGCAACAAAACTTTTAATATTTAATACAATTCTAAGGTTTGTGTTAAGATATGCATATAATTTTTTGTTGTTCAGGTGAACTATTCAACTATGTACAGTGTACATACATGAAACTGAGAACGTTGAAAATGATCTCGATTTGATGATTTGATGGTAATTTTTTTTAATAAACCGGAATATATACACTCAAATGATTCAGTGAAATATCGAAATTTGAATTTATTTCAGTAGAAAGCCCAAGCCGCTCCAGCTGATATAAATTATTATTCTGTACATTTATTGTTGGATTAATAAATAATAATAATAATAATTTATTTATATGAAGGTTTTTTATAATACAAACTCTATATACTACTGAAATAAATCAGCCAAGTAGAAGACTTAGCACTATTATTGGACTTGTTGAATTATTGATTCAAATTAGCTTTTTTGGCCTTTAGTCCACAAAAATTGGCGTTTCGTCCGGGTTATCTCACATGGACTCATCAGTTGACTTGTGAGGACCTTGTCAATACGCAATTTTTGTTAAGTTCAGTTCATCTTACATGGATTTTTGTCAAAAAATTCATGTAAGATGAACTGAACTTAACAAAAATTGCGTATTGACAAGGTCCTCACAAGTCAACTGATGAGTCCATGTGAGATAACCCGGACGAAACGCCAATTTTTGTGGACTAAAGGCCAAAAAAGCTAATTTGAATAATAATTTATTAAGAAAGTCTAGTAATTCAATTTCTGAGAGCTCAAATATGTAGAAGAAACGTTTGCAAGATCATATGCAAAACTAAGTAAAAGCTTTGTATTAAACTTCCAATCAGCAGAAAGACTGTTAAGGCTAGGGCCTTTTTATATTTTTAGAAGTAAATGCAGCGAGAGAATTAAATTTTAAAAACTTGAACTGTAGGTCAACAGCTACTGGTCATTAGGAATATATAACCAAAGAATTTTATATATTGGTTCCCTCAAACACATTGAAGATACAAAATTTGACACCTTGGTGTACGCAGTTAACTGGAAGCCAAAACGCGACCGTAGTATGAAGAATACGAAAATATTTGTAATGTTTTTTGTAAAACATATTTTCATCAGTTCTTTGACGAAACTGAGAGCTTCTTTAAATCCGTCATCAAAACAAAAATCTTCACTGTCGTTTGTGTAGTTCGATTCCATTTAAGGATATCAGAAAAAAACGTGCTCCTAACAATAAAACGACATATTTCGAGGTTTACTGCACATGAAAGCCACTTCATTTGAAGGGACTCGTGTACAAAATATTTAAACGCTAGCTTTAATCTTACATCGATACACGGCCATTATAAATCATAATTTTTAAATCTGGCAAGCTTATCAAAATACTTAAAAATGTTTGGATTTATCGGCCAAGAGTTTAATGCCCCAAAAGTAGACAAGTGTTCTTTTGCTTCGAAGAGAAAGGTTACCGAATCCGAGAATGAAAAATTCGCATTGCAAGTGAAGCAAAAGGCAACGAAAAAAAGAGGCAATAAAAACCAAACACTTTTAAATTAAAGCTTGGACCTTCATCGATCCTTGAACCAGGGCTTACAAATGTGATTGCGCCCATCACGAGCTCAATTAGCTTAGTGAGAAAAAAACGAAGGTCCAAATTGAAACCCCAAGATATTGGTTTTATTTCGTTAATAAGACTGATTTAATTGACACGAAGAACAACGACAATGATTTTTCTGATTTTGCCAAATTTTATAGATCTAAGTTTTCTTGGAAACGAATAGATGAAGATGGTAACAAAATAACTTGGAACTCTATTCGGTAGCTGCGTTACTATAAAAACTGCATCAAATGTCCTACACAAATTTCTTGCACAAAGATGAGGTTTCTAAAATTATAAAAAGTAAAAAAAAGACGAAAGCTTCTTTAAATCTAAACAACTTCTTTCCCGAAAGAAAAGAAGATTTCATGGACTTAAAACATCAAGTCTTGATTTTCAGACTTTTTATGACAATCTTCCATCCAATATGGACGAGCTAAATACTTATCCTCATTTAACAGGCCCTGACAACTCAGAAGATACTTAAATATCAATTTTGCTCAAAATTTAATCAATAATGTACAATACATAATTTAAACTTATGCATATTAAAAACTTGAATAGATAAAATATTCTTATTACAAAATGTTCCTTTACTTGTATGATACTTTCACGACCAAAAGAAAACAAACATGGAAAATTAACTTAAGTTAATAAATACCCTGGTTTATTGGTAAGGAAAAAGAACTTAAGTCAACATATGAAATTTTTTCCCACAATCTCACACATGGAATAACGACCTAAGTCGACAAAAGAAATTTTAATCATTCTTTATTAATATGCCATAACAACCTAACTCGACCTAAGCTTTTTATTTTTTTAAAGTTCAATAAGCCATAACAGCTTAAGTGTTTTTTTCCTTAATTACTCATTAAATATAAGACATACATTTTATTACTCCTAGTATATGAGAAATGTGTATTCTTTCTTCATTTCTGCATTTAAGAAATTTAAAAATTCATAATTCCTGATTCATAGAGAGATTATGAAACTTAAAACTGCTCTCCTGAAAAATATGAAAAATCGACTTAAGCGGTTATGCCCTGTGACCACTGATATCACTTATTAGTTCCTATTCGATATTTTATAATACATAGCTTAGATTTTGCCTGAACCTTCCCTTATTATCTTTACATTGTTCTGGAAAAAGTAATAATATTGGCGCCTGATATTTCTAACTTTAATATTAATTATTAATTGATAAGTGCATGTGTTCCCCAGGGCTCCATTTTGTCTCCAACTCTCTTCTTCATTTTTATAAACGAACTTTTGTCTGAAACCTCTAATCCACTCTAAGCTTCTCATATTCGTTCTCAAATTCACGTCAATCTCCTTTGAAAGTGGAATTTCAATGGTATCGTATGATTAGCTCGTTAAACTCCGATCTTTACAGCATTACAAAATAAAATGCACAACTGGGTCGCACGAACTTACTCCTATGTAATAAGACTAAGAATTTAAAAAATGAATGTTATCAGAGAAAAACTGTTCATAAGCATAAAATTAATTTTGTAAATGACTAAAACAACTTCTTTAGTAGTTGGAGGTAAAAATAGGATTCCATGTGATTCAAGCAAATATTATAAGTCCTTGTAGTGGTTTCTTAAAAAAAGAAGCTTTTATACAAAAAAAAATTTTAAGAAAAAATTTTGGTAGGTCAATTTAAAGTTTTTATTATTGTTCGAATAAAACTTAAATTTACAAAAAAATATTGAGCCGTTTTCGAGATATTGAATTTTCCAAAAAAAAAAAATAGATTTTTTTTTCAAAATTCAAATAAAAATATTTTTCTTAAAGTTTTGAAATTCAATGTTTTTTAAACTTTTTAGAAACTTCTCTCAAAAAAATTTCATTAAAATCCTTTATGCCGTTAATGAGAAATTCAAAATTTAAAAAAATCGGTCTATGGTAGGTACAGTCAGTAGTATCTTGTTTTCAAATATTTTTTACTAAATTTATAAATCTTAAAAATTAATCGAAAAAAAAATTAAGCAAAATTCTCGGAACCGTTTTCGAGAAAAATACGATTTTCGAAAACCATTTTTTAACATTTGCATGGAGTGAACCGTTATTTTTAGGTAAAATAAATTGATTTTTCTCATATCTTGTAGATTATATTAAAAAACTTTTATTTATCAATTTAAAAAAAAAATCAAGCATGGGGTTTTCTATATATTGAGTTTTCAAAAAAAAAACTTTGAAATTTTTTTTAAAAATCCAATTTTTTTTTTTTTTGAAAATTTGAATACACAATAATATTGAAACTGCTGGAGAGCTTTAACATAAAAGAAAATATCAAAATCGGTCGTACCGTTTTTTGAGAAAATCAAAATCTAAAAAAATGGTTCCAAAAATAATAATTTTTTTGATTTTTTTTTTCAACCATTACCTAGGTTTAACTAAATGAAATTTTATTCATTTTTTTTTAAATCCGTGGGAAAGTTTTTGAGAAAAAAAAATATTTATAAAATTTCGAACAAAATTCGTATGGCAGGTACCGTTTGTTTTGGTCTTAAAAAGAAAGATAAAAACATCCGGGGGGAAAATTAAAACCCTTTTATACCAAGTTTGAAGAAAATAGGCTGAGCCGTTTAGGCTGTAGTCGAACAGACAGACAGATGGAATTGCGAGACCCACTTTTTTAGTCTTCGCTATCATCGTAATGTCAAGTTTGATCAAAATCTCGTTTTAGATTGTTTTTACGAATGCATAACTTGCCTACAACCTACAAGTCGCAAGTAAAAATGAGAAGTTTAGTGCTTCAAAAACTCAATGCTCTCTACTGTCGTTGAAGAAATATGTATATACTCTTTTTGCCATTGTTAAATGCTTAAAATTTGTATATATGTAGGTACAGGAAATATTTCACTTCTTCTGTTCTGGCTTAAATATATAAGGAATTATTACTTCCTAAGCTCGAGTTTAACTCGCATTTTTAGGCAGATGCAGCCCCAACTACTCTTAATTCATTGTACAGAATACAGAACAAAGTGTGAAAACTGATAAGAAACAGAGCTTTCATAGAATCATTAACATCTCGTGAACATCGTCGGAATGTTTCATTTCTTTCCTTGTTTTATTGCTTCTTTCACAAGCAATTCTCATAGCTCACTCGAAGTAGCCAGTTGCATTCCTCCCCTTTATCGATTCACCCGTGATACCCGGTTCGCTAGGAATGCGATTAGCCCTCGCCATTTCAATTCCCAAACATTCAAGACGAATTTTCCAGCTAGCATGCATGTACTAACTGAGTCCAGTCCTAACCTAATTTACTATCGCTCTGGACAATAATCAAAAGTGTTCCACGCCCGAGTATTAATATCCATACGTATTTCATTACTTAGGAACCTTAGTTAAATAACTTAATAAGAAGCCCGAAGAGAACCTATCCCAGCGAGAAGTTATAAATTTCCTAAGCCCTCGTACTGTTCTCAAGAGTAGTTAAAATACCTTCAGTTCGCAGTTACAACTCACAATAACTTCTGTGTTCTTATAAGTAGGAATGAAGGGGATCTGCAATATGTCTACCTTCTGTATGACCAAAGTATGTACTTAACACTATGCCAAATGGTACAGACCATAGTTGTTGGACTTTAAATTGTTTGGCTAGGTCAGTGTCGCGGTACAGCTCCAACAGTTTGTCGGTAGTTATGCCGATCCCTACACCTACGAGTATGTATATGTAGATATCGTTGTGACCAAAATACAACCGAAGAATTTCCTCATTAAACGCTTCAAAATATCTGATTCAATCTTGTAAAGTTTCATGCTAGGAAAGGGACACTATACTTAGTAGAGAGAGGGATTTACTACTCAACTTCCTTCTTAACCCAAAAAATGCTTATCGACTGACAAGTGTTATTTTGATAGCAGAGCTGGAATTTTTGTTTGAGTTGATAGAAAAACAGTATCTAAGTAGATAAATTCCTTTAATACCTAAAAGCTATGGATGTCAAAAAAGTTGATGCTGGGTGTTCTCTCTTGATGATAGCATAAATACTTTATGCTACTTTCATTGACCTAATAAAACTGGCTTTGCCAATTCCATCTTAAAAGTCACAAAATTCTCACTGATATGAGACTGTTTGTCGATATTCATAATATCGCAACTAATTTTACGAAGCTTTAAAAGATTATGCTTTAAGAATTAGCTTAAGAGTTTTGCAATATTTTTAAAGAACTGAAAAAGTTGCATATCAGTCAAAAATTCTTTTTGACATTAAAGGGATCGGTGAAGTCTTTTCCCACCATGAAACGTGTGTTTTTCATCTTCAGCCTGGGCAAACGGACAAGTTTACCGGGAAACCAAAAACATAAAACTTCGTCTCTACAGATGCTGTTGTATGCCACCATGGAATAGATGAAAAGTTGGTGGCAGTCGCTTTTAAGTTCCTGTGTTTTTGAAATAATTTACCTCATTTTTGGAAGTCCAATCGGCTTGTTAACGAACAGGTTTTGGCACTCACATAATTTTAGGGCCTCCATTTATTAGGCTTAGTACAAGCTACTTCTCAAAGAAAAGATCTTGTAGATAGAGGTCTAGTTCAGAGGTTTTCCTCTCTATAGGATCGGCCATTTTTTTCGCCGATCATATTTTATCTTTTGGTAAATCTGCCAAACATCATTGTGCTGTGAAAACCCTATATGAATCCCTTCTTTCTAAGATGCCTCCCTTCTTCTTCTTAGAGCTCTTTAGCAGATCTGATATGCTTCTTAGTGGGCAAAATCGCATCGTCACCTCCGCGCGGTGCCCGCTGGATAACCGAAAGGTGAACTAACGACGAGCGTTGGATCCATCGGATCCATAGGTTGTAGATACCTGAGTTCTCTTCTCAGGAACTAGGAGCAGGAGAAAAGATGCGCTCTGAAGATCCAACCACCAACACGATCTACACGTCATGCACAGGCCTCACTAGCCGGTCATGAAAGGGAAAATTTATTGTGATGAAAACCGCAAATTATGCCTCGGATGACAAAACCAATAACGTTGACGACCCCCCCCGCAAACGAAAAACGGACAACGATTTACGCATTTGCACATGGAATGTGCGAACTCTAAACAGGCCGCGCAAAGCCGAACAGCTGGCCGAGGCCCTCACCAGTCTACAAGCTGATATAACAGCCCTCCAGGAGATGCGATGGGATGGACCGGGCCTGAGAATTACAGATGACTGTAACTTTTACTATGGGAAATGCCACCTTGATGGAGGATCGCGCCTGTTTGGGTGCGGATTTGCTGTCAGAGGAAGACTTAGGCAAAATGTCTTGAGCTTTCGCGAAGTCAGCGAAAGAGTGACAACAATCCGCATTAAGGCCAAATTCCACAATATAAGCCTAATAAGCGCCCATGCCCCTACAGAAGAGAAGGATGACGCTACCAAAGAAAGCTTCTATGAGCTCCTCGCCAAAACCTATGAGCAGTGTCCCAAACATGACATTAAAATTCTCTTGGGAGACTTTAATGCCAAGATTGGGAGGGAGGACGTCTTTGGTATGACGATCGGAAAACACAGCCTGCACGACACCACCTCCGATAACGGATTTAGGCTCATCGATTTTGCAGCGGGAAAAAACATGGTGCTGAGCAGCACACGATTCCCACGTCTCGACATCCACAAGGGCACATGGCGATCCCCAGATGGTCGAACCTGCAACCAAATCGACCACGTTGCGATTGATGGAAGACACTCCTCCAGCATTATGAATGTCCGTACTTTCCGAGGAGCAAACATCGACTCGGACCACTACCTAGTCGGTGCCAAACTTAGAGTACGAATCTCCATGGAAGTTCTTAGGCGAACACCGACTACGCCGAGGAAATTCAATGTTGGGCGACTTCAATCGGAAGAGACCGCCGCTGCCTATGCCGACCGCGTATCCCTTGAGCTTGCGAGAAATCCTTCGACTGATGATATGAACCCGGAAGAACAATGGCAGCTATGTCAACAAGCTATAAGAAGTGCTGCGTCAGAGGTGTTGGGCTTCTCACGCCTTCCCGCCAGAAACCCCTGGTTCGACTCCGAATGTGCTCAGGCAAACAAAGCCAAAACGGAGGCATACAAGTCGTGGCTCCAGAGAGATACTAGAGCATCAAGAAATCTCTATGTTGAGCGAAGGAAAGAGGAGAAACGCCTACTCAGGAGGAAGAAAAAAGAACACCAGCAACACGAAGTCGAGGAGATGCAGAGATGTTTTTGCAGAAAAGAGGTGCGGAACTTCTACAGAAAAGTAAAACAGTCTACATCAGGTTTCACAAACCGCCCTGGGCCCTGCAAAGATCAGGATGGAAATACCATAGTGGAAACGCAGGCAATGTTAGCCATCTGGAGAGACTACTCTAACCAGTTGCTTAATGGCGATGACAGTCAAAATCCCGCCCAAAATCAACTTGTACCAGCGAATCTAGATGACGTCCATGAGTTACATCCACCCGACCAAAATGAAATCAAAGTAGCCATCAACAGACTAAAGATGAACAAAGCAGCTGGATGCGATGGTCTACAAGCGGAGCTTTTTAAGCATGCTGGAGATGACCTGGTCAGGAGCATACACCAACTCATCTGCAAAATATGGTCGGAGGAAAGTATGCCCGATGAATGGAATCTCAGTACCATCTACCCGATCCACAAAAAAGGAGACCGCCTACTCTGCGCCAACTATAGAGGCATAAGTCTTTTAAGCATCGCCTATAAGATCCTGTCCAGCGTTTTATGTGAACGTCTCAAGCCCTTTGCTGATGATATTATAGGTCCTTACCAATGCGGCTTCAGACCTGGAAAATCTACAACTGACCAAATATTCACATTGCGCCAGATCCTGGAAAAAACTCAAGAATATAACATCGATACCCACCACCTGTTTGTCGATTTTAAAGCAGCCTACGACAGTGTTAATAGAGCTGAACTTTATCGTACCATGTCCAACTTTGGAATCCCTGCTAAACTGATACGCCTTATCAGGATGACATTGGAAAATGCTCGCTGTTCCGTCAAAGTTGGTAGGGACTTCACTGAATCCTTCGAAACCACCAGAGGGCTAAGACAAGGTGACGCACTGTCATGCAGCTGTTTTAACATTGTGCTTGAAAATGTCATACGAAACACCCATGCAAGCACATCAGGCACCATCTTCAATAAATCGACACAATTACTTGGGTTTGCGGACGACATTGACGTGATAGGAAGAACAAAGCGAGCAGTAACCGGTGCATTCACTACAATGGAGTCAGCAGCAAGCAGAATGGGACTGAAAATAAACGAGGGCAAGACGAAGTATATGCTTTCATCATCAAAAGTCCAATCCCACCACCGACTGGGTCAGAACGTGACCATTGATAGGTATAACTTCGAGGTAGTCAGTGAATTTGTCTACCTGGGCACTGCTGTAAACTCAGGCAACAACATCAGCGCCGAAATCAAACGCAGACTAACTCTTGCTAATCGCTGTTTCTTTGGGCTGAGTAAGCAATTGAGGAATAAAGCCCTATCGAGAAGAACCAAGGTGACACTCTATAAAACACTAATCATCCCGGTCCTGTTATATGGTGCAGAAGCATGGACCCTCTCCCAATCGGATGAAAAATCACTTGGAGTCTTCGAGAGAAAAGTTCTGCGTACGATCTATGGCCCTGTTTGCGTAAATCGAGAAAACAACATTTGGCGAAGAAGATACAACGACGAACTATACGAACTGTACAGCGACATAAGCCTAGCCAGAAAAATTCGAATTCAACGACTAAGATGGCTGGGCCATGTAGAGCGAATGGACAACGACGCTCCAGCTCGTAAAGTCTTCAACGCCAAACCCGAGGGAGTCAGAAGCCAAGGTAGACCTCATCTTCGATGGAGCGACCAAGTAGAAGGAGACCTCCGACAACTTGGAGTGCGAAATTGGAGACGGCAGGCTAGCGATCGAGTCGGCTGGAGGGGCATACTAAGCAAGGCCCAGGAGCACCACGCTCTAGTGGCGCCATCGTAAGTAAGTAAGTAAGATATGCTTCTTAGCAGTGCAGCTTTGTATACGTTCTTCTTGCTAAGCTGAATGACTTTGCCAGATCTCTTAGACAAACAGCGGGTTTCGTTGTGCTGGTGGTCGTTTATGACCCAGGACGTCAGAGACAACATCTCAGATGGCTTCTTCTCAATATTCCCAATAGTTCTCATTTATGATTCAACTGCCTACTGCCATAAGAATTTAAAAGAGATATATTAGAGCCTCTATTGGGGAAGGATCTAGTGAACATTGAATATTCATTGCACTGCACTGAAGTGGTGCCTTGCGTTCACAGCTATGGTCAGGAAATCTTTTTAATGTTGAGAAGATGTATGCAAACTGCGTTCTATTTTTAAATGATTCACCTAGCAGCAAATTCAGCCTAAATTTGTTAGGCAGTGTTGTCGTGCATGATCTATTTCTCTGTGGGGGGCTCCAACTTCTGTAACTGGTTTCATCTAGAAAATAGCTCAAAAACCCTCAGAGAGTCGACATCAGGTCTTATGTGCTGATTTAAAAAAGTCGAGGAGATTTTTTTCTAAAGCTTCAGGTGGAATGTGGTGGTTAAATGCATTTGTCCATCACCTATAGTGTTAGGGGTGCAGCCAATCTAGAGAGTCATTATCTAGTTCTTTAAAATCTAGTACCATTTGTGTTTCAAACTACATCCCATGAAAAATGTTAGTCTTTGAAAATTAAAAATTGCAATTATTTGAAATCATACTTTTTCCTTTTTTTCACATCAAATTTTTTTAGAGCTCTTATTTCATTACAATTTCTCTTCAAAATAGAAGAAATATAAAATACTTTTTAAGCCTAAAGTGAAATTATTTACCTAAATCTAAATTATCAGTTCCTGTAGTCTAACTATAATAGTATAATAGTACTGCAATTAAAAAAAAAGCCTTGCAACAATCTAGTCTGTTCTCGAATGCCAATGTAAAAAAAGAGTGGTGAAAACAATAATTTACAACACTTCACCTGACTTTGTTCCACTCGTAAAATTTTAACAAGATAGTTATGTCGGGCGCATTTGGCTTAAATTGTTTTCTTTTTTTGTATTCCAACCGTAAAACATGAACTATGACAACATTAAGATTCCATCCTGGATATATATCCAAAACATCTTCACCAATATTACAAAATGAACTAAAAAACCCTCCCTATACCGAATACGAGTAAAAAAAACCTAAGAACACAAACTTTAATGAACGGTACCCGCATACCTCAACATTCGAAGCAACACACATCACATATTATACAACATACCTCCATACTCTATGGTTAAACTAGAAAAAAATAATTAGTCTTGAAATGAATTCCAAGTCTTCTATAGATAATAGTCAAGGCCTTCGAAGAGCCACAATGAATCATAAATTCATGTAGCAACATTTTTATAGGTCATATATCTTTGGCATAATTCGTTTCATGTAGAGCCCCAGTCGGAATCACTGTGCCAGCCGCACTAGCCGCCACTGCATTCAGAAGTGGGTAAAAAGTATCTTTTCTATTCATCTGTGTATAGCCATCATCACCATAAGTCGAAACATAAAGACGTTCTGGCCAAAAGATTCCTTAACAACTATTCTCACGGAAAGTAACAACGATTTGTTGTTGATGTTTTTCTTTCACGCTTAAGGATTTAACATTTTGCTTGTCTAACTATCCTTTTTGTTGTGGTGGCGGTGAGAGGTGGCGGGCAATTCGGTGTGCTGATGAGTAATTCAGTGTTACCATTTCAAGGTTTTTTATTTCTAAAAAGACAATTTTTGCTCTCGAATGCATAGGTTGGTTAAAAGTATTGATAAACTCGCTTCCTAGTAAGATTGTTTAAGTTTTGTTCACTTTTTATAAATCCAAGGGCCCATTTGGCAAAAAAAAATTAGACCGTTCAAGTTATTGAAAGAAATATTATAAGCAACTTTGTGATAATCCAAATACCACAATAAAGCCAATATATGCACTCTAAGGGCAGACGGAAATTACCAGAGATCGTTCCAGTGACCATTTTTAAAAATCATTACAGCAGTTGTAATATTAACATTTTAAGTAAATTTTCGGACATAATTTCGAAAAAAAAGTCATGACCCTGTTTTCAAGAAGGGGTTATGACTGCTCTTATGATGTTATGGTGAAACACAGTGTCTAGCACAGTTTAGAAAATTTTAAGAGGATTCAACAGTAGAAGTTAATGCACATTGGTCTTGAAAGCCTGTACTTCACAACGAAGGGGACAAATCGAGATGGGCAAAGTATTCCAAAGTAGTGCGTCTAAAGATCTCTATATTTGACGGTATGTACATCCGAAGTTATGCTCAAGGGTAGACTTATGTGGATTCATAACTAAACGAGTATTGCGGCGGAATTGTTAAAGGGGAAGAATTGTTGATAGAAAAAGCTATAAAATATGGAAAGGCAGGAAACGTTTAGATTTTGTTCAAGAGAAAAACACAATTATTTTGTGTACCGACATACCGACAATAGATAGAAATACTATTATAAATTTATTGTAAGTATTGTTATCTTTTGAGCTAAACAAAATAATTGGTGGATTGGTGTTTTTTAATCCTAATGTCAAGTTTGATTAAGATCTTGAATTCCGTTTTGTTTCCAAATCTAAAACTAACTCTTATGTGCCTATATAACAAGATAAAATGTATAAAGGTAGTAAATATAGCCAATCCAAGCATTTATCTATGTTTCTAAAACTCGGTTATGGGCTTCGAAACTATTAAAATATTTGAAATGATACCGGATACTCAGTTCGGTTTTAAGGCAGGACATAATATTGGTCATGTTGCGTCTAAACTAGTATCTGATATCCAATAGAACAAAGCTAAAGCCAGTGTACTGATGGAACTTGTCTGGTTGATTTGGAGAAGGTTTCGACACCGTATGGTTAAAGGGTCTCTATCTAAAGCTCACCAGACTCAACATGTTCAATGGTAAAAAGTATGTAGTCAAAAGTGGCAATGTAACTTTTACCGAAATCAAGCATCATTGTGCATGGGTAGTACTTGGATGGAGGACCGTTTAAATACCAACCGTGTGCTGTTGAAATGTGTTTCGTATGTTGTTCTTTCTTTCTGTGTGTCTCTCTCTGTTGTAATGTCTAAGCCGATGGTCTCAGTTGCCAGTGCTTTCAGTGTCTCTACTTCTTGGATTTATCTACGGAGTAGTAATGTTATATAATGTAAAAATGGTCTTGAGCTGTAAGTGGTCAACTAGCCGATTCATTTACACCAGCGATCTGAGGTAGTCTAAATCGGGCAATTGCATATGCCGACGATCTAATAGCGTACAGTACAGCTCTAATAGTCGAGGTAATCAGAATTCTTTTGAAGGGTGACTTCGACAAGGTTCAGCGATATTGCGATGAAGTTGAAAATCAACTTCCAGAAATCTGAAACTATTCTGTTTAGGACTCCGTTGCGTGGAGCATTAAGGCATACGCAAGAAATAACTGGCGCCAGCTAGTGATCGTAGGGCCACATGAAGAGCTACTGGCGAGTGTGGTAAACTACCTTGGCATCTGGTTGGATCAGTATTTGTATTTCGACAGACCGTTTGCCCAGACGAAACGGTTCTTTTACAGCTTACCTAATTGACTTGATAGCAAAGTGAAGGTGAATTTTTACATGGTCCTCATCCGGCCGATGATATCCTATGGGTGCTCTTTGTGGTTCAAAATTGTCCCATCTCAAATAGAACGGATTCATGTGGCCTTGGATTACACAGAACACCAGAGTCGAATTATACAAACATTACTCTTCCAACCAGGTTCTGTACAACGAAGCCGACATAAGCAGGATTGATAATTTTTTGTTAAAGCTGATTTGGGGGTCACATTGCAAAAGCGATATGCCCGACCAACAGCCTTATTTTTGAGGCTTATTATAAGACTGTGCGTCTAAGTGGCTTAATCCTTCCCGATGCATTCCTTTATATAGACAGTCAAGGGCTGGTGCAGGATAGAATGGCGATTTCGCTAATCTACCCCGTCGGCAGCTCCCTTATAGTCAAGACGTCTTCGCACAAGTCGGAGCAGATCTCAGTAGGACTAGAGCACCCGCATAGAGCCCGTAAGTTAGTTACAATTTACCTGATAAGACGGCTAGTTTTTTTATGAATTTAGTCTAGCTTTAAGAATTTGATTTGATTCTTTTTAAATTCAGTCTAATTGCAGAAGCCACAAGTTCGATTGTAAAGGGTTAAGATCTAAATAATAATCAAAATAAAACCTTTTTATAGGTTAGAATAGGGTAGAATCGACAAAATTTAATTTAATTTAAAAAAATCTATTGTATTTGTAAAGTAAATTTAAAACTATGGGCTTAAGGAAATGGTTACGGCTTAGATATTTTCCAAAAATAAAAGATGAATTGTGGTAAAAAAAATAAATATGTTTTAAGGGCTTGGTGTATTTTGACTAAGAGGATGGCTTAAAGATATACAGCCCTATTAATAAGCACAAAATAAAGACGAAACAACTTTAACACGTATTTTAACTTATAATTCTTACTAATAAATGTGTGTTAGTCTTAAACGACGTTTGACAATGATTTAATAACTTATCATACCGATTTTGGTGATTAACGAGCGGCTATCTTTAAGTTGCTCGTCAAATTTGACAGAAACATTTTATTTAATAATACACATTCCACCAAGTGCCCAAGTAATGGCTGCCATACGCTATTTTGTTAACTAACCTTGTCGCCAGAACCAGAACTCTAATGTTCAGTCTTATTTTTCTTTTCTAGTTTATATTCATTTTTTTAGATTTTATTTGAATTTTATTACAAAAATAACCGTTTCGAACTTGTTTGATATCAAAAATTATTTTCTATGACTGAGATGACATGGCGACTTTCAATAATGAAAAAAGTACTAGAATATTTAGTAGAATTTAAGGATTTTTCCTCGTTATTCAGTGAATAGATAAAATGAAGAAACGATAGTTTTATTAATATTTTAATTTATCAAAGTGAAAATTTCATTATCCGTGTTTTGGAAAAAATGTGTGTTAACGAGCAATTAATACGGCTGATAATATTTAAATTTATATTCTAATATAGGCTTAAGAGTTTGAAAATTTTTTCTAAAATCATAGCTTAAAAGTTAAAACTATTTTAACAATGAGATTTTTATATAGTGAATCAGAAAGTAACGCCGGAATTAAGTTCAGTATTTGTGATAAGAAATTTCAAAATTGGTAAATAAATAACTAAAAAATCATTTGAATAATTCTAAACTATGATAAATTATATTTTAGATTCTTCTAATGTTTACAAGACTATAAATCATTACGAAATGCAAAACCAAAAAATAGGGTAACGATGGTTCTTAAGGGTTTCTTTTAAAGTCTTGAAAATTTAAAATAAAAAGCATTAAATTTATAGTCTCAGCCAATTTCTCTTAAGTATTGTTAAATAAATTCTAACAGCTGCATTTTGAAGGCAATGCAACGTTCGGCTGGCACAGCTAGTAGTAAATATTTCTGCTTTTTATTATATTATTTTTCATTACTCAATTTTAATTTATTTTGGAAATGAAGAGAAATGTTTATAGTTTATAATTCTTTATTAAAAAAATTTACAAAAATCGCTCTCAGCAGGAGGTGACTCGCATCAACAAAAATTTGAAACTCCACGATTTATTTCTTTTCTTACCTCGATTTTTCCACTTTGAATGTTTTTTTTTCTTAATACACCTATCTTACAAATGTTGGTGACAGAATCACTAAATCTAGTGCACAAATTGTTGTTCGTCCAAAGTCCTTTCTTTATATTGAATTATTGGCTGTTTTTGAAACATTTAAAAGCCCCTCTACATAATAAACTGAATATATACGCCATATTACCAGACAAAGACTGCGCCATTTCTCTCTGAATTAAGGAAGAAATCCCACACCCTACCAGACAATTGGTGATAAATGTAATCTTGTAGTGATGGTGCGCACATTTCCCCTAATTCAAATTTAAATATTCTGTTTGTACTTTATTTTTAATGAAAATTCTTAAACTAGTTTTCTTGTCATAGCAATTGGTCACACTGATGCGTACGTTTTCCATCCTTGGCTTCAGCTATGTATGTCAAAATCAGATTTCGTGTGCACACGGCCTTACATCGGTTTAAGTCTAGCGCACATTTCCAGCAATCATAACACACGAATCTATGAATTAATATATTCATGCAAACAAGTCCTCCGAGCAAAGTGAGCGCAACACTCTCTTTTTTCGAGACATGAACCTCTCGAATAAAGAAGACGAATAACAAGAACCACCACCTCCTGTTGAATATTAATCACGAATTCAGTCAGCAAATCGATCTAAATTTTGAAATGCTGCCTGAAGTCGCCTTACTTAACCAGCTAGACGAAGCCGATTTGTGCCGATGGTCGCGGCCTGGACGTATTAAATTTTCCATTCCATGTCAACATGGTAATGTGAGGTGTTGTTGCAAATTTATCAACCAAATGGAACATTTTCATAAATTTCAATGAACAAATAAATAATCTTCAGACCAATTTCTCACGGGATGTCCTATGTGTATTCGCGAGATGTTCAGGAGGTGTCGCGAGTGTTGGTTGAATCATTGGCCTTGTGGATCGATTGACCATAACCGATAAGGACACACAGAAATTATAAAATAATGTTTCATTTAGTTGGCACAAGCAGTGTGATGGGAGGGGGCAGACGGCAAAGGTAGCTTCTTCTTCTTGTGGTGTTGGCAGGGTCTTATCTCAATATTGATACCTTTAATATTTTTAGCAGTTGAATTTATTGCGCTTAGAGTTTCAATGTTGGTTTTGTAAATTTTTGTTTTTGCTTTTGAACTTGTTAATAAAATTATTATCAGATAAATATTGGAAATACATATGATATGTTGCTAATAAAATAAATATTTTTTTTTTCTTTATCACAGATGAATCAAACGTGTAAAGTTTGTGGAGAACCTGCTGCTGGTTTCCATTTTGGCGCTTTCACTTGTGAAGGATGTAAGGTGAGAAAATGAAAAATTATTATTTCTGATAAATCAGAAACTATTGAATTATTAGCATTTACAAACATATTTAAATTAATTAAATTTATTTCTGTATAATGATAAATGTGAGCTTTTTGGTGAATGGTTACATTCCCACCTTAATTCAACAACTAGGAAACTCGAATTTTTACTCCTAAGTTAGAGATCTAAAAACTTTGACGGATGATTGGGGCCACGTTGTTGAAGATACAATAACTGTCAAATCATCCGTCATTTATTAAGTTTTTCTAGCCAAATCAACATAGTGTGTTTGAATTTTAAACAACATGTGCAAGTTATTAAGTTGCTGTATGAAAATGGCTCTTTTGTTCGAGAAATATTTCTTGCAATTCACCCATTTTACAGTCGCCATAATGGTCCCTCTAAGAGGACTATTCGCCACGTAGTGGTTAAATTTGAGTTGACCAATTCAGTGTACAATCTTCCAACAACGTTAATGAACGCAGGATCTACCGAAAGAGTTTAGAGGAGAACTCGGCCTTTCACAGACCACAACTTGGCGAATTTTGCGTCACGACTTGGGCCTAGACCGGTAGGAACTTCAACTGACCCAGAAACTCAAAGTTAATGACCATAGAAAACGACGTTTGCTCACTAACTGGTCTCATGAGCTGTGGGAAGTTGCGTTAAAACTGATAAGAAACAGAACTATCATGGAATTATTCCCATTTCTTCAACACCGTCGGAATGTTTCATGGAAATCCTTGTTTTATCCCTTTTTTCACGAGAAAATCTTACTCAAATTATAGCCAGCCGCTTTCCGCCCTCAATCAGTTCTTCCGTGAAACCCTTTTCGGTGGGAACTCACATCAGTTTACCTTGGAGCCTAATCTTAGACGTACCATTAAGTACAGGAATTCGTTTTTCTAGTCGCACAATTATGGAATAATTTAACCGGCACGGTTTGCCCTTACCATTTAAATTTTCAAACATTCAAGTCCAATGTTCATCGACTCATCCTTTCTCTCCATCCCTAATTACTTCATCGATCGGGCTATGTTTAACTTTAACAATTCAACGGTCTCACAATCAACCCTTCAGGGCGTTTGAAGTATAAGCAAATGTAGTTCTAGCTAAAATCAATTTTTATTGCGGATTAAAAAAATAAACACTTAATTTATTGTCCAATAATTTTGGAGTCTAAATATAGCCTCATTGTCATTTAAGCTTTATTTTAAGACTTAAACTTTGAGGATAAAAAGATTATAACTAAACTTGTAAGGTTATGAGCCAACCATAGATTTCTTTTAATAGATTTGCATACATTTTGAGATTAGCCCCTGGCAGTTGAAGGTTTTTTTATTTATTTTGCTTAATTTTTGGATTAATTTAAATTTTAAATTATGATTCTTGATTCAAGCATTTCCAGTAAAGTCTATGATTTATCTTAACAATCGTTGTTTCATTTACATATGATTTAAGAAAGAATCAGGAGTAATAAAGTGATCAGTAAAAACACTATAATAATTTAAATTATACCCGTTTAACGGTATTCTATTATTTAGAATATTTGTACATAATATCTAACTCAATAATTTATATCATCTCTCAATATTTTAAGATTAGAAGCCTTCATCTTAAATAGGCAACTATAAAAAAAATACTAAAAAATTAATTTAATACTGAAATATTTCGATATAACTTTTTTTTTAAAGCTGAACTTTTCCTCTGAATTATACTCTAGTGAATTTTTGTTAAAAAAAAAATCAAAAACCCACTATATCGCTTTAAAATCGAAACAATTGACGTTAATCCTGCTACCTTCCTCATTTCCATAGAAATAAGGTCCGATGATGCCGCCATGTCGTAAACCGCACCGAAAAGTCATTTTTACTTGCGACTTATAGGTACTATAAGGCAAGTTATGCATTCGAAAAAAAAAATCGAACTCGAGATTTTGTCTGTCTGTCTGTTTGTCTGTCTGTCTGTTCGACTACAGCTTAGCGGCTCAAACTTCGTAGATATGGGTTTTAATTTTTTCCACCCGGATGTTTTTTTCTTCATTTTTTTAAGACCAAAAATAACGGTACCTGACCTACGAATTTTTTCGAAATTTAATAAATATTTTTTTTTCTCAAAAACTGTCCCACAGATTTAAAAAAAAATTCAAAAAATTTAATTTACTTAAACCTATGTAATGGTTGAAACAAAATTTCCAAAAATCATTATTTTTGGTACCCCCCTTGGTACCATTTTTTTTAGTTTTTATTTTCTCAAAAAAGGTATGACCGATTTTGATCATTTTTTTTGTGTTAAGGCTCTCCAGCAGTTTCAATATTAGGTGCGTTTTATTATTCACAAATCTATCTGGATCCGGATCTGGATCTTCCCTTGAAAACAAAACGATTCGGATCTTAGTGACAGCAGTGTTATAAGTCCGTCTCTTTTTATCCTTGGGTTTGTTAATTTTCAATTATTTCTTGTCTTTTTTCTTTACACTATAGATTACACTACCTTATCATAAAAGCCATCTACTCGCCAGTGTATAACTAATTCTTGGATCTTTGAAATAGATCCCGATAGAAAACAGGATCCCAAATTGTTTTTGTAATACATGTTAAAACTTAATCCAGATCCGGATCCAGATAGATTTGTGAATAATAAAACGCACCTATTATTGTCTGTTTAAATTTTGAAATCAAATTTTTTGGATTTTTAAAAAAAATTTCAATTTTTTTTATTTGAAAACGCAATATTTCAAAAACCCCATGCTCGATTTTTTCAAAACTTGATAAGTAAAAGTTTCTTAAAATAATCTACAAGATATGAGAAAAAAACTTTATTTTACCTTAAAATAACGGTACCCTCCATACAAATGTTAAAAACTGGTTTTCGAAAATCGTATTTTTCTCGAAAACGGTTCCGAGAATTTTGCTTTCATTTTTGTTCTTTAAATTAATTTTTAAGATGTATAATTTAATAAAAAAAATTGAAAACAAGATATTACTAACTGTACCTACCATATAACGATTTTTTAAAATTTTGAATTTATCATTATCGGCATAACTGATTTTAATGAAATTTTTTAAGGATAAGTTTTTAAAAAGTTTAAAAAACATTGCATTTCAAAACTTTATGAAAAATATTTGTTTTGAGTTTTGAAAAAAAATCAATTTTTTTTTTGGAAAATTCAATATCTCGAAAACGGTTCAATATTTTTTTCTTAAATTTAATTTTTATTCGAACAATAATAAAACCTTTAGATTGACGTATCAAAATTTTTCTTAAAAATGTTTTTAAATTTTTTTATATAAAAGCTTATTTTTTTAAGAAAACAGTACAAAGACTTATAATTTTTGTTCTTGCATAAACCTATGTATATCTGCTTGAATTGAATCACATGGCATCCTATTTTTAGCTCCAACTATGTACTAAATAAGTTGTTTTAGCCATTTAAAAAATGAATTTTATGCTTATGAACAGTTTTTCTCTAATAGCATCCATTTTTGAAATTCTTATTCTATTACATTGGAGCAAGTTCGTGCGACCCAGTCGTGCATTTTATTTGGGGATGCATCGATGCATATTCGAACACTTCTGGGTGGTGTTCGCTTCAATAACTCTCATTTCATTGTTGACGTAGGTGCTGAGCCTAAAGTGGGGCTCTTCCAATAGTTTGATTTTTTGGCCAAAATTCGGATCTGCGGCAAACATTTATAGCATTCAATTAGCGAACTCAAGTTGTTGCTTACGGTCGTCTGGAAGAAATAGCAAACAGCTGAATGTCATTGGCATTTTTTTTTTGACAGCAGCTGAAACATGACAATTTGACAAACTATCTTTGCCTTTTGGTCAAACTTAAGAAAACTTGTTTTACAAATATTGGGATTTTCAAAGGTACATACTTATGAAATTGTACAATTTTATATATAATTAATTTATATATACAATTTTAAAGACCTGAACTTGAATTCTGCACGCATCTTTTTAACTAACTAAACGGCAACATTTTTTTTTAATTTGGATAAGAAACTGCGTTTCGAACATCACAACACAAGTTTAGTTTGACGGTGTTAAGTTTGAAATTTATAAAATAAGTGCTGGTATGCCACAGGGCTCCGTTTTGTCTCCGACTCTCTTTCTGATATTCATTAATGATCTTTTGGCTGAAACAGGAAACTATGTAAGGTACTTAAACAAGATCCAAACCAGAACCGAAATACGGCTATTATCACAGACAGTCAGGCGACTGTTAAGGCAATTAATTCTAGTACAACACCCTTCAAATTAGGCCAGCCATGCCAGAATGAACTTACTAGCCTCAATATTAACCACAATGTCACTCTTATCTGGGTTCCGTGTCATTTTGACATTGATGGGAATGAACAGGTGAACGAGCTGGGCAGGCAAGGATCAGCCCTTTATAACTCACGTTCGGAAAGAGCCAACATTCTGCTCGGAGTTATAAGGGCAATATTGTCTCAATTTTTCTTAACGCATCAAACCGTAGGTGGAGCAGTTTAACTAACTGAATTATATCTAGAAAGATTTGGCCCACATATAATAAATATAGAACGCTTGATCTGATATCCAGAAACAAGCAATACATAGCCCGGATCGATGCTACCTGTAGAGGATACTAGCCAAAAGGAGAGAATACAGCGAAGCTACTCGTAGGCATTCCTCACAACACTCATTATCATAGTTGTGGGGATCAACGGGAAAAGGAAACTGTCCTCCATTTACTCTGACCGCTTGATTGCTGTGGCCAATTTTAGAGCAATATCATTATCATTATGAAGTACAATTTTTGACGACATGGACGAAATTTCGGAAATGAAGATCAAAGACTTGATCTCTTTTATCAAATCGATGGAGTGGGTCTTGGACGAACTTCGGTTACTTTTGTGCCGTGATTCGTTAGATCCTGAGCTAGCGGACTGAAGGCTTTGATGGAAATTCACATTGCGGAATTTCAGGGTGATCACTCAATCGGATTGGCAGTCAACAAGCTACCTAGCTTGGCACAGAGTATATGGTCTTGGATGAGTGTAGTGGTCCGGTTGAGTAAGTGATCGAAGTTCCGGCTTATTGTGCAAAATTAAACACACAATAAAACAATAAAACACTAGATCCTTTCATATTTTTGTACTCTTTCCAACTGGATGACTTCGTTAAAATATCCACAATTTCCCATATCAATTTCATTCACAGTTCATACGAATTATGATATCAAAATGGCGCACTTTAGCGCAAATTGGTCGAAACGGCTAGACTGCCGTTGGGCGCCAATTCTAACCTACCTACCTACCTTGGTCTGAAACTTCTAATAAATTGAATTTTTTTTCCAAAGGCAGTTCTCTCTGCTTCTCACATTCATTTTCAGGTATACGAGTATGTCCTCGTTCTTCGGGTATGAGTTTAGAACGGCAGCATATGATAAGCTTATTAAATTGTGATCTCGATAGAATTTTTAAATGGGGAACCATTAACTGCATAGAATTTAATTCTTCAAGAACTCAATGCTGTCTTAAGTCGTTGAAATACAACCCACCACCTTGCTTTTATACATGAGTGGCACTTGTATTTAGGAATCCGAACAGCTCTCAGTTCTAAACATGTGCATCACAGACCAACGACTGTGCCAACTTAGCCAAAAACACTGGCACTTGCATTTAGGTTTCCTTTTGGGCTACCACAAATTTTGCACCCCTTCTGTTTTGGCTGTAATCTTTAAGGCATATATTCGTCCAAAGCTCAAGTTTAATTGTTCCAATAACTCACTTTAGTCTATTGGATAGAATCCAAAAAAGAGCTTCGAAAATGATAGGTGATATAAGTAGGTATAACAGAAACATTTCATGTTTCTTGTCTTTCAATATACTCGTATTACCGTTATTTTTATAAACAGTGTTCTAGTGAAATAGCCAGTTTCATTCCTCCACTTAAACCATTCAACCATAATACGTGCGCTTCAGGAAATGTCCATTAAGTTACTCTTGAGTCCAACTTCGGACGTACTGTTAAATTCAGAGATTCTATCTCTAGCCGCACTACGCGAATGTGAACTGCTTTACCCAGCTGAACATTCTCAATTTTTAGTTTTCTCAAATATTTAGTTTTTTTTTAATTCTGGAACAATTTTGTTCATCAGATATCAAAATACGTATGTCCCGTCGGAGACGGATTAACTTACACAGCAAATTGCATACAAGACTAAAACCATGGACACAAAAATAATGGTCATCACTCAATCCAGTTCGATCGATTAAGTCCTTAATTTTAGAAATACATTATTATGTGACCAGAGCTTCATCCATGTGCCGATGAGGTCAGTAAATCCGTTTTCAGGTCTTGGTCCTTGATGTAAAAGTAGCATTTGAATATTTTATTCCCTATGTACAAAAGATGGATGTGCCGGTGGTATCTTAATGACCATAGGATTTTTAAATCTCAGACTTCAATAGGCAATAAGAAATCCAAATCGAATCATCAAGCACCTTAATCTCTTAATTATAACAACCAAATTCCTATTCACCATATTCTCAACCGCTTTCGACCCTCATATACATAATTGTATGAGTATTGTGTTCCAAATTTTGTGTTCACAAACAAACAAAAAAAGAATACCCCCCTGAGCGCTAATGATGTTGTTCAACAATAACAATTGCAAGTAATTTGTCAAAAACGCTTAATGCATTAACCATTACACAATTCTATTTCAATTATGTTCCATCATCTCTCCAATGGCCATTACGGTTCACCGCCTGCGATTTAACCTCTCTTAAAGAATACCGCCCACCGCAGCTTGCCGCACCACTAATCGTCGTCAGTTTCTTGCCCAAATGCACGTTCTAATAGCTCTGCTCCGGGTATAGCAGGCTCGGGACCGACAAAAGAATCGGCCTAGTTTTGAGCGGCCAAATTGCATAATAATTCTTACAAAAGCCATTACTAATGTTGTTACTTGTTTTGGCTTTTGTTTATCCACCGTTCTGCGTAGCTTGTTGCTCATTTCGGTTAAGACCGGCCCTCAATCCGTGCCTCAGTGCTGTCGCGTTTCATTGTCCATAAATGCATTTTTTTTTTAAATCCAAGAACGGCCTTCAACCCGATAGATTCTTAGATATGTTCGCTTAAATGTTGTATCATCACTGCACGTTTTTTTTTTTTTAATTTTTCATTGTTTACTGCGCTGCTTCTTCATTTTTTTTCGAGCCGCCTTCACTCTTACCAGAGAGCCCGCACTTGAGGGGGCTTCTGTGCGCAGTATCTTGAACAAAAAAAGGTACGATCGTAGGTAACAACTGCAGAGGCGGGAGGCTGCCTGTTCGCACAGTAGCCCATAATCATTTTTCAAACGTCTTCGCCCAGCAGACCAATTTGTCCGTGGCTTTTGGTACGTTTTGCGTTCTACGAATACCTTGCAGCAGCCATGCGGCATGCTGAGGTTATACTTGTTGCAAATTGACCTCAAAAGTTATTTAAGGAGAATGAAAAAAAGAGAAACAACAACATTTAACAAACTTCTGTGGATAACAATAGCAACAAAAAGAAATTGTGTAATTCCACAAGTTCGCCAAAAAGCACGAAGTTAATGACTTCCAACAACTATAAACGTGGAGCTCCAGCTTAAAGAAGATTTCTTTGGCGATCTACCGATCCATCCAAGCCGGCCGTCCGCGCATCGCCGCCCTCGCCTTCGTCCAGCATCGCGATCGCGAACTCGATCGACCGAGCATTTGGTGATCCATGGATTCACGGCTTAGATGAATGAATTTATATTCTTCATACTCGAATTATTATGTTAATTACTTTGGTTGGTCCGCGCAATTCTTCATCTTGAAACTTTGGTCATGAATGGCAGTGCTGATGCGAAGATGATATAGGAAGTTTTTTGTTTTAAATTATTATTGTTTTTTTTTCCATGGAAGTCAGGTGGGCTCTGGCCAGTTTAAATGTTGAATTTTCGGAGTCATTAAAATGCGGTTAGACGAAGTGGAAAAGGCTCGAAATAATGACGGTTCTGCATGACCTTAACATTGGAAATAAGATTAGATTTTTCGGCAATTGCAGTCAAGGTTGTGTCAGCTGTTCTTCCTATTTCTTGGTGGACTCAACTTATTAGTTAGTTCCCAAGAAGAGATCCTAGCTTATAACTGTTCCCTTTTTGTGGAGAAATGGTATTTTAAGGTGGTGTAACTGTAGCAAATCACTAGGTAATCGGCATCTCCATCAAACATCATTCAAACCTGTTAAGATATTAAGAGCTACTGAAGTAAACGTATCCTCACATTTATAGCATCAAGAGAATTCTAAGGTTATAACGGAAAACGGACTTCCCTTAAAATCATTGCCAAATCAAGTTAAGTCTATATTCATCGATTCTGAATTGTTTCTGTTAAAACTTAATGTTAAAAGGTTCAGTGCAATCAATTAAAACCCTAAGTTAGAACAGGCGCCATCTTGAATTTTACGGGCTGTGGTTATAATTGCAAAATGGATTATCGTAGAATATGATTTAATGTTAAATTAACCGGTTTCGACTTTCAAAATCAGGAAAACTTAAATGAAATGATTTAGAAAAATTTGACAGATACTCTTTTTAATTACATAAATAGTGTTAAAAGAAGGTAAGTTCACAGCCCAAATGCGCCGAGGAAAGTGGAGGAACATAGAAGCCACATAACTACATATACTGAATATTGGGTCATAATGTCTGCTAATGTAACGAACGAGTAGTTCGAAAAAGACTTCAAAAAGTCATTGCTTTTTTTTTTCAAACTATCAACAAATAAAATGCACGACTGGATCGCACGAACTTGCTCCTATGTAAAAGTACTTAGAAATTTAAGATACATTTACATTAATATAAAACATGGATTTAATGAGATAATAATGTTCAAATGCATTAAATTGCCGTCTGGTTTTCGGAAAAGTATGAATTTATGCAAATAAACTTTAAAAAATCGTTTTATTATTAAATAAATTTTTTATACAAGAAATTTCTCTAAAATTTTTCAAGAAAAAAATGTGAGATGCGAATTTTAAGTATCTATTAAATAATATTGATTTTAGGAAATAATTTTAAAAAATAATCGTTCATAGGTTTTGAAGATATTGATTTGAAAAAAATTTGTTTTTTCAAAAAATCCCAACAAATATTTTTTCGAATATTTTTATATGCAATATTATTTTAAACATAAGGGGACTCCTGCTGAAAATTTTATGTTAAAATCCTTAGAGCCGTTAATGAATTTTGTTTGACCAAAATGTAGCCTATGTTCATGATATCACACCTAATTTTTTTTATCAAAATCGTTAGAGCCGTTTTCGAGATAAATAAGATTTTGCATTACGGGTGTATGGGGGGTACCGTTAGTTTTGGAGCTAAAAAAAAAATCAATTTTCCCTCTTGGGAATCACCGAAGACCCTTGACTACCGAGATTGAAAGAAATAGGTCCAGTGGTTTAGGCTGTAGTAAGAGGTACAGACATACAGCCAATTTTCTTAAAATTTTTTTAAAAAAAATTGATATGCAAATGGTTAGTATTTAATAAAATACATTTTAAACCGTATTTTAAAAATTTAATCGTGTATCGGTTTTCAAGATATTGAATTTTCAAAAAAAAATTGTATTATTTTTTTCAAAATCCAAAAACTATTTTTTCGAAAAAATTTTTAATTTATATTTGTTCAAATGCAAAGATCAGACCACCTTTACTATAGGTTTTCGGGGTCGTTGAATCCGAATCCGACCACCATTTTACCCTATCACGTCAGGATTTTTTGCTTGCGTTTGAGGAAGTTTGTCTGTTTTTGTATCCCTGCTCTGCGAATGATTTCCTGGAAGAGCTAAAACTCTGGTGTCCTTAGGTTTATTGGGGTTAACCTGGTTGGGTTTTAAGTAGTTTGAACTTTTTTGCACCTGTCATCCTTGAGCTATACCCTCCGAGAGCTTCAACTCGGGCACCCTGGGTCACTGAGGGTTGACACTGAGGTCACTGAGGTTATGAAAAATCCTGACGTGATAGGGTAAAATGGTGGTCGGATTCGGATTCAACGACCCCGAAAACCTATAGTAAAGGTGGTCTGATCCCATATTTAAAAAAAAAAATTTTTTTTTGTGGAGCTGTGTTATCGATGAAGAGGGTGGTCCATCACCATATTAATGGCAATTTTATTTATTAACAAACCCAGACTAACGGAAAAAAGCCTCATACATTTGTCTGCAGCCTAAACAGATGTGTTGATGTCTTTAAACTTGGTTCCTAGTTTTGTGATTACAGTTATAGGGAATTTGGTTTGTCTTTTTATCTGCTTGGCTGTCGGTCTGACTACAGTCTAAACAGCTACACAGTCCTTAAACTTGCTACATTCAGTTCCTTTTTTTCTTTAAACCAATAATAACGGTGCTTGCCATAAATTCTTTTTCGAAACTAAGGATCAAATATGTTTTTCTCAAAAATTGTTTCAATGAAAAAATTAATCTTAATAAAATATGGCTGCAATAAAAATGGCCTCAGTGCAAAAATGAAAAATGGCTTCAAAAATGTTTATGAAAATCAAAAAAAAAAAACAACACCGATAAAATTTAATTGAATTTGGGGTGATTTTTCAATTATTTGCGGACTTTTTTCTATTCTTATTTTTGGGACAGATTTCGTTATGAAAAATGGCCCCATATTCAAAGTCTTTAAAAAATGCAAAATGACCGCAAAAATTGGGTGATTTTCATAACTAAATAAAATGCATGATTTTGAGTGATGCAAATCTTTATTTGGGCCTTTAAAATTTTGTATGTTAAGTTGAAAAGATGACGTTGGTCAAGTGGCTGCGGCCAGTGTCGATACACATTTGTGTCCGTTTTATCGCATTTGCCATAAGCCCACAACTTCAAGTAGAAAGAAGTCTGAGATGGTTAAATCGAGCGATCTTGCTGGCCATGCCAAATCGCCAAAACGGCAGATTACACGACTAGGAAACGCTTCCTTGACAATATTTATTGTGGCTCGTGCGGTTGCACCGTCTTGTTGAAACCACATGTTCACCAAGCCCCACTTATCTAATTCCAGCTATAAGAAGTCGGTCCTATAGCGTTTGCCACGAATAGTGACTGTATTTCCAATGGCGTCACAAAAAATACAACCCAATCACTCCTTCCGCGTGAACGCTACAACACACCAAGCCATTACGTCCACTCAAAGCCACGAGTGGACGTAATGGCTTTTCGAGCATCACTCGCAGATTTTTAGTGCCCCAGAAACGAAGATTTTGGTTATTGACGTAACCGCATAGTTGGAAATGCGTCTCGTCACTCATGATGATTTTCGACACAAAATCGTTCTCTTCGTTGTTGAGATTGAGGATGGCTTGACAGTCATTAGCACGCAACGGACGGTCAGCAGCAATTAACTGATGCACAGTTTGCACATTCTACGAGAACGTAGTGTAAGTGTTTTATTTAAATACCCTGTAGGGTTCGTCTGGTTATGTGGCCCGTGCGTCGTCTAGTTGATGTTTTTTCGTTCTCAGCGACATCGCAGCCACAGCCGCGATAAGTATGAACTTACATATATGTAAAAAATCAGAAAACATTATTTAAAAAATCCTTTTTTTATTTAATCAATTTTTTATATAATAAATTTCTTTTAAATTAAAAAAAAAAATTATTTAAAAATATACACTGTACGACATAATTTCAAGAAAAATTATGTTTTTTCAAAAATCTAAATTAAAAGTAGCTCCTGGCATTAATGATAATGCGTACCAAAATAAAACAAAAATTTGTTTAGACTAAAAAGAAATTCGAAGGAAAAAAAAATTATATATATTCATTTTTGTGTGTAGTTAAGTATAAAAAATGTTTACTTTCTTCCTTTTACCTTTTTACTTGCGACTTATAGGTACATACTATAAGGCAAGTTATGCATTCGTAAAAAAATCGAACTCGAGATTTTGATCAAAGTTGTCATTACGATGAAAGCGAAGACCAAAAAAGTGTATCTCACAATTCTGTCTGTCTGTTCGACTAAACGGCTTGGCCGATTTTCTTTAAACTTGGTAGATATCCTTTTTAATTTTTTCCTCCAACATGTTTTTTTCTTTTTTCTTAAGACCCAAAATGCCATACGGTTTTTTCGAAATTTTATAAATATTTTTTTTCTCAAAAACTGTTCGAAAGATATAAAAAATAAAAATACAGAAAAAACTCATTTATTCAAAGCTAGGTAATGGTTGAAAAAAGTTTTCGAAAAATGGTTATTGATTGTACCCCCCAAAGAACCATTTTTTTGTTTTTTATTGTCTCAAAAACAGCACAACCGATTTTGATCATTTTTTTTTTGCAAAAGCTCCCCAAAATTTTTGGATTTTTCAAAAACTTTCAATTTTTTTTTCAAAACTCAATATTTCAGAAGCCCTATGCTAGATTTTTTTAAACTTGATAAATAAAAGTTTCTCAATATTATATACAAGATATGCGAAAGAAAAATGTATTTTACTTAAAAATGAAGGTACCCACCATACAAATGTTAAAAAATGTTTTTTAAAAATCGTATTTTTCTCGAAAAAGGCGCCTAGAATTTTGATAAAAGTTTTTTCTTTCAATTAATTTTTACGATCTTTAATTTAATAAAAAATAAAATGCACGATTGGGTCGCACGTACTTGCTCCTATTTAATAGACTAGGAATTTTAAAAACGGATGTTATTAAAGAAAACTGTTCATAAGGACAAAATGAATTTTTTAAAAATAAAAACTTGAAAATTTGAATATGTAATAATATTTAAACTGTGGAGGAGCTTTACCATAAAAAAAATGATCAATATCGGCTGTACCGTTTTCGAGAAAATCAAAAACAAGAAAAATGGACCCAGGGGGGGTAACAAAAATAACAATTTTTTGGAAAAATTTTTTCAACCATTATACCTAGTTTTAACTAAATGAAATTTTTCAATTTTTTTTTTTAATTCTGTGGGACAGTTTTTGAGAAAAAAAATATTTATAAAATTTCGAAAAAAAAATCGTATGGCAGGTTCCGTTATTTTTGGTCTTAAGAAAAAAGAAAAAAACGTGTGGGGGGGAAAAATTAAAACCCATATCTACCAAGTTTGAAGAAAATCGGCCGAGCCGTTTAGGCTGTAGTCGAACCGACAGACAGACAGAATTGCGAGACCCACTTTTTTGGTCTTCGCTTTCATCGTAATGTCAACTTTGATCAAAATCTCGAGTTCAATTTTTTTTACGAATCCATAACTTGCCTTATAGTAGATACCTATAAGTCGCAAGTAAAAATTGAAATTAAGATATTACACTTGTACCTACCATAGAACCATTTTTTTCAAATTTTAAATAACTCATTATCGACATAATGGATTTTAATTAAATTTTTTACAGAGATGCTTTTAAAAAGTTTCAAAAACATTGCGTTTCAAAACTTAAAAAAAAAATATTTTTATGAATTTTTGAAAAAAAAAAAAATCGGACGGATGCAACATTCTTTGAATTTTTGTCTTGTCCTTTGGGATCAACAACATTCGTACAATAATTTGTGTATAGATTAATGATTTTTTTGTTCTCAAAAGATAATTGCGGTATGTCCTTTATTCCATCCATTTTTCCCCTTATAGTTTCAATAGATATTTGGTTTTATACGACGTATTTTTGAGCGAAAAAGTCCTTCTTCAGGTACGAAAAAATTATTTGGAGAGTTTCAACTGAATATGATTTAAAAATGCATGATCACCAATCCCAAAATTATGTGGAAAATTTAGATTCCATTAAATTTTCTCTCGAACGGAACGGAAATTCTCGAGACATAAAACATGAAAAACTTGCAAATGTCGATATTCAGTTTTTTAACTGCCTCAAATCGTAGATGTAAGTTTAAGATCAAGGATCAAGACAGTAGGATCTAGCACATACAACAGGTTAAGCCTATTTGGGAGTAAACCAAATGACCCTGTTAAACCAGGGTATAAGTGTTTCCACTGATGGATAAGAGTAAAATAAAGAAATTAACATACCCAAAAACAACACCATTTCTGTCAGGTTATCATCATACTCGTAAGATTAAAGTCTTAAGATCTTCGTTAAAAATTCAATCCAAATTAATTGGTGAATAAATTATATTAATATTTTTGTATTTTTCTACCAGTATAATAATAACTATGATAATTACTTTTCTTTAACAATGCTTACTAGAATAGGGGTTGTTTGTTTCATTAAAAAATAACAAATATCTATTTTAAATTGTTTTTCCAAACATCCTGGTTTTATTCAATTTGGTTGCTTCAGAATTTTTTTTAAATTAATCATAAATTAAAATATTATAAAGTTAAACTGATCAAACTGATCAGGTCGGATTAAAGCACCCGGGCGCCAATTTCAGTTGTATTTTATTTACATAAGGATTAATATATTTGCTTAAGCTTAGGTTATGATTTGCACATAATTGAATCATTTCCTCAAAAAGAACTTCCCATTTTTCATTTTAAGTTTTTTTTTTTTTTTGAAGCTGTTTACTTTGGCTAGAGGTACTATAGGGGAAGTTTTATATTTGGGTAAAAATCGAACTCAAAATGGCATTACGGTGATAGGGAACACAAAGAAAAAAGGAAAAAAGAAGGTCTGGCAATGCCGTCTATCTGTTTGTATGTATTAACCTCGACCTACACCCTAAACTGTTGAACTGATTTTCTTCAAACTTGGTTTTTAAGGTTCTTCAATGTTTCCGTAGAATCACCAAAACTAACGATACCTGCCATATAGCAGTTATTAAAAATCTTTTTCATCTCAAAAATGGTTTTAATTGTTTTGGTAAAAATAATATGGGTGCTATTGTCGGCATGGTCTACATTTTGGCCAAAAAAAAAACAGCAAACATTTTATGAACAGTAACTGTCATTTCAAGGTTTTTATAATTTACGACTTTTTCATCAAGAACTCCACCGATTTGGAATTTTGAAAATATGTTAACCGGAGCTTAAGAATCTTCAAAAAACATTCATTTTTTTTTTTGAAAATTCAATATCTTGAAAACAAGTGAATGCTTGTTAATTTATATTATTTCCTTAAATTTACATTATTAAGTACTTAAAATTGGCGGAACAATTTTCTTATAGACAACTTTTTAAATAAATTTTGTTTATAAAGATTAATTTCTCAAATGATTTTTAAAAATGTGTTGTGCATAAGTGTATATTTTTTCATACAATTAAATATAACTGCATAACTTTTGTTCGACGAATGCTTGAATACGCCTTTCAAGTGTGATCGCTTTATCAAGCTATTATTTAGAATTAAGACCAATCAACGCCTTTTCTACGATTTGACATTTGTGGTCCGACTTGAAATGTATATCTGCCTATCATGACAATCTGGAGCTAATTAACTTAAATACTCTGGAAGAGTATTTATCAACTCTATTCAGATACCCTTGACTGCACTAATCTTTATAACTAATTCTTTTTCAACGCTTACCCTATCCGCTATTGAAAGAAATCCTTGCCTCTCTTATCAACCCACCCACCAATCCTCTTATGGCTTCAACAAACGTAGGTATAACTCGTATAGGTAATTTGGTAGAAATTGCGGCCGCATGGCTTGCTCAGTTATGATACCATCAGCTCGTTTGACCTGTGCATTTAATGGGTATATTAAAGGATTCATGAACTCCTTTCAACCTGAAGTTCGCTAGCTCGCGGTCTTAAGATCCAGGTGTACCCATTACAGAAGTCTTCGAGTTTCGTCTCAAGGCCACTTTGTTGTGTTAGAAAAAAATAGATGAAGCCTGAGATCTTCAATTCAGATAGTTCGTTAAGGTCGTCACAACTCATAATTCGAGCTTTAAACGTTTCAAATTCAAACCTAGTTCACTCTGCCTTAAACTTTGTCTTCTTAAACATCCTCCCAGTTCATCCCGATCCTCAGTTTTAAGTTAGAACATATTTCTTAGTTAAGTCACATTAAGAATAAGCTCTTACTAAGCCAATTAAATGAAAGTCTTGACCTCACAAAAATTGAGTATAGATTTATTAGTTGTAACAACCCTAGTGAACCTACCGTTGAATTAGTCACATTAAGGAGGAGGTAAGAGTTAGGCTAGGACCGCACTTGCGATTTCAATCGCACGATTTTTTAGTCGCAAAAATAGATCACATGAATTTAAATGAGAATGAACGCACTTGCTACCAACAAATCATGACGATTTAAAAGTCGCAATTTGTTTCATTTTTCTTGCGATTCGATTGTCGTAAACTTGAATGAAACACATGTACTCAAATGGATATGCCCACACTTGCGATTTAAATTACTACGACTTAAAAATCGTAGTCGCAAAGAGAAATTGCCATGCACGCACTTGCGATTTTTAATCCACGATTTTTTAGTCGCAAAAAGTAAGACACATGGTCTTAAATGTGAATGCACGTACATGCGATTATAAAAATGAGACAAGTTCTATTTTTTCAAGCGATTTTTCTGTCGCTACTTATTTGTAGCAAATGCGTGCACTCACTCACTCACTCGCGATTAAATAATCGCGCGGCAAAAATCGCAAGTGCGTGCATGACAATAATTTGTAGCGACTACGACTTTTTAATCGCCTCGACGAAAAATCGCAAGTGCGGTCCTAGCCTTAGTTCCAATATTGTGTTTTTTTTTTTTTTTTAATTCTAAAATTTTGCTTAGAATTTGTAATGTCAAGGACCGTCATCTTTTTTGTATCACTTTGCAATCATTTTAATATTGGAATGTAGCATTTATGGTATATTCAAGTCTTTTACCTTGAAAATCCAACGACTAGAACCGATGTTATAGCATTTACGGAAAACCATTTCCTCCTTCTTGGAGCTAGTCATAACAAAAAAGCTGCAAACCGATGACTGTTGTCCATCCTGATGTTCGAAATTACGAGTATCTATGTACATATTATGTAGAATTAACTTGCATTCAACTGAGAATCAGCAGGTCCTTGAGATGGTCAATAGGTTTCTCATACAATCTCGTAAGACAAATAAATACACATATTGATATTGATTACACACTGATGATGTGCAGACAGTATATTTAACAGTTCAGCACCCCGATAGATCAAGTACTTGAACCACCGCACCGACTCAATCATGACATTTCATTTCCGATCGATTTCATTTCGATCCAAAAGAATGCGAAACTTTTTATTAATTGAATCTTGATTACTCTTGCATCACCAGCACATTCAAAAACACTCAAGATACATCAATCAATTGGGAAACATCAAGAACTTGACTTGCTGCACTTTTGTATTTCTGTATTTCTTTTCGAAAGAAGCCCAAACGCAGATGTTCTAAGTTGATCTTTACTTTGTTTCTGATAAGCCGAATAAATTGCTCATGCCGAATGAATCTCGTACCTACCATCCAAGGTACCAAGGCAGTATTACACTTCTCTCAACAGTCAAACAATACAAAACTTCTAAGGTTAATTGGGCATCAAGATTACTGGGTCGGAAATGCAGAGCTGTTACTCTGCCGAAGACTTTTTTACGCCCCCAAAAACACTTTTTCACCTTTTGCGCCTTTTTCGTAAGGTTGAATTTATTTTTCATTATTGTTTCGCAGCTTTGGCATTGCGACTTGTGGAGATTGCTATCGTCTTGTGTCGGGATTCTATTGGAATTTATTGCGCATATTTTTCTTAAGTAGGTTGTAAGTTAAATTTTACTAAATGTTTGTTTTGTTTGTTGAATGAATATTTATACTTATGCTCCGATGGGAGTTCTGTGAGACTGACTGGGACTTCTTGTGGTACATAGCTTCGTAGATTATATGGATTTGTGGCATGAATGAATGTTATGGGATTAAGTTTTGATTAGAGTGGAAGATATGTTCGACAAATTGCATGATATTTAATCAATTTAAATGGTTTAGTTGAAGATTGTCTATCCAGAATGAATTGAATAATGGATTTCTAAGTGATAGCATCTGTGCCTTGGAGTCTTAATAATCAGAGTCCAATAGTTGTTTTAGTTGATGGTTGATGTTTAGAATTCGATGTTATTTTTTCGTATCTCAAACTCCAAATGCCTAATGGGATTTGGATGGGGACACTATATTTGTTGGTTTTAATATGATATAACTGAAAGACATTTACAACGAAATCCTTCTGAATGTGATGAAGATGCATTCCTTTGAACTATAGATAGCGGAAACAAACTATCCCCAGACTCAAACTCATTTCAACTTTGCAGGTTACAGACAGTGTTTCATTTTGAGCTTTTAAAATTGTCATGGGCTTATTGAATCAAGATCTTAGCACGACATGAAAAATGTGGAAATGAAAGAAATTTTATTTTGGACACTTTAAGTGTAAATAATTAGAAGATTTTCTTGAAATAAATTTTGCAAGAAAATCTACATTTTGATTCCGATAGTAAAAAAAAAAAATCGAGAATCTCAAGGCCTTTTTACTATATTTGTTATTGTTTGTAACCTTATAAGAAGTTTTTATATATAAATTTCTTAAAACATTTTTTAAGAAAAATATTTTAGCACGCCTCTTTCAAGTTTTTATTAAGGCACAAATGAAATTTAAATTTAAAAAGAAAACATTTCCCCGTTTTTGAGATTCCTAAAGAATATTTTGGGTTTGATATGCAAACATTTTTTAGAACTTCTGTAAAAAAAAATATTAAAAGGCGTTATGCCAATAATCAGAACGCCAAAATTTGAAAAATTGTTCTAACAAAAGTACAGTCAGTAACGTCTAAATTTCATTTTTTTTTATAAATTTATAGAATTAAGCGAAAGAAAAAAAAATTTATCAAAATTCTACGTTCCGATTTCGAACAAAAAAGGGTTTTCAGAAACAATATTTTAGCATTTGTATGGTGGGTATCTACTATTATTTTTTAGAAGAAATACATTTTTATTTTGTTTTCATACATCTTGTAGATAGTATTAGAAAAACTGTTAAGAGTCAAGGTTTAAAAAAAAATTAATCATGAGGTTTCCGAAATATAGTTTTCAATTTTTTTTTTTTAATCCAAGAAATCTTTTTTAAAAATTTGAATACACAATAGTATTCAATTTATTAAGGAGCTTTAGCATGAACAAATTATTTAAATAAGTTGTACCGTTTCTGAGAAAATCGAAAAAAAACATAGTTTTATATTTATATATGTAGATATGTACGCATGGCAAGTACAGGTATCTTAAAACAAAAAAAAGGTGGGGGAAAATCTACAAATCTAAGAAAATAGGTCAAGTCGCTAAGGCTGTAGTCGATTAAAAAGAATTGGGAGACCCACATTTTTTTGTCTTCCCTATCATCGCAATTTCAAGTTTGATCAAAATATCGAGTTCGATAAATTTTATGAATCCAGAACTTACCATATACGAGCCTAAATGCAAAATCTATGCTAGTTTATTGGGAATACATAGATGTAAAATTTTCAACGTTACTTATTTAAGGAATAAAACCGGCTCCACTCAACATAGTCGTTAAGTTTGGAGACCTTGTCTACTTTTTTCATAATTTTAAACACGTTAGACAACTCTAATGTGAGTTTCGCAACAGAACCTAAACGCATTTACTTTGAACAACCCTAAATTTGACAGATAAGGAACTCAAACACAACAACACATAAAAAAAAGAACACAAACAAACCAAATAGTTTTTCACCAAAAAAAGTAAATATAGTAATATAGTAAGATTTGTTGCTGCAAGATGCAAATTCATTTAGCTATACTCGTACATGCAAACATCCATACATATGTATATGTGCATTTGTAAGTACAGATTTGTTTGTCCTGGCCGCAATATTACAAAATTAAAGATCGTAGAGCACTTTTGTATGATTACTCGTATTTCGCATTTCTAATATACAGTCTATTTATAAGGCACATCTCTTACAAAATCAAATAAAGCGTCAGTAACCATTTTTGCTTCCATTTGTTTTGGTATGAAATAACCTTTGTCAATCTGGACAAGGTATTGTGTACTTAAAAAAAAAGTTGCTATTGACTACTGTTAAAGTTTGACGAGCTCTTTAACGTTAAAGTATAGTCTATGTCAATTAAATTCAACAAAGAGTCGGTTCTCGTTTTATGCATTATATTAAGAGTCGACTCCCATTCCAAAATTTATTAAAACAATAAATGTTTAAAATTTTGCGCCATAGCGTTTAGGAATTTGAAACTTATTTTACTTTTTCAAATGAAAAACATTGTGAATGAAACTAAGTTTGTATTTATATTTTATGTACAAATAAATTATTAGACTTAAGTTAACTTCGCCATATTGCAAGATTCACCGTCTTCTTGAAATACGGAGCCTCCCTTAGTTGACTGAAGCTATTTTATTGATGGAAGTACATAGATGTTCCTCTAAGATATTGCGATATTTCACGGACTTTACAAGACCATCAAAAATGCATCAGCTACCTACTCCACGATCAGAAATCCATCCCCATATCATTGGTGATGCTGGAAACTTTATTCTTCGTTTCAAACAGTCTTTATGGATGGCTTCTTTAGATTTCCGAAGAACACGTTTTCGTCCATCGTCAACGCAAATAATATTAATTGCCAAAGAAATAGAAATCTTATTTTTTCTATCTTAGTAAAGTCAAACAATGATGTGCAGTAAACCAACTCTTTTTTGCTTATAAAGTAGAAAAACTATTTTGGATTCATTTTTAACGTGACTTGTAGTGATCTTTCTTGAATGCGCCATCCATACAATCAAAAAACATATGGGAAGATCAACTATTTTGCGTTCGGGTCGCAAATAAAAATGAGTTAAGAATGTAGTTAATTTGAAAAATTGAAATTGATTTACCCACTACCGCCCTCTGTACTCGCGCGAGTACACCTATACAATCAACGTTTTATTACTGTTTGTGTATGATTTCCAGGAAAGTAGTATTTTTAATTTTTAATAAATGCCGATTGCTGTGTTTTATAAAAAAAAGTTGACCGTTGATGCGAAAAGTCTATTTTTGTAGTAACAAATAGGAATAAATAAAATTAAGTTAAAAAATAATTTTAATAGCAGTCTTTTTCTGTGCGTTAATGGGTTAAAATAAAAAACTCAGAATTTTAGTTAATTTAAAAAATTAGAAATTTCCAAGATTGCTTCTATTAAATGAGTGATGTGTTTAAATCAAATAACTAAACTTAATTCATTTAACACATTTCTTAAAACTTAACAACCTTCTTGGTTAGATTAAATGAGTATCTAGGCTTAAATAATTAACTAGATTTATTTAATCTTATCAAGCAAACGGCCATGAATTTATAAAACTAAAAATTAGAAAAAAAAAACTTTTAATAACTTTGAATGTACCTAAATATAATACGAGATCTAAAAATGGATTGACTTGAGTAGAAATGCATTTGAAATTCAGTTAAATTTCAACCAAAAATCGTTACACGATAACGTACATATGTATATGTACATTTAAAATAGTATAGTAAGTAAGTAAGTATAGTAGTTATAATAGGTGCGTTTTATTATTCACAAATCTATCTGGATCCCGATCTGGATCTTCTCTTGAAAATAAAACGATACGGATCTTAGTGACAGCAGTGTTATAAGCCCGTCTCTTTTTATCCTTGGGTTTGTAAATTTTAAATTATTTCTTGGCTCTTTTCTTTACACTATAGCTTACACTGCCTTACCATAAAAAGCCATCTACTCGCCAGTGTAATAACTAATTTTTGGATCTTTGAAATAGATGCCGATAGAAAAGAGGATCCCAAATTGTTTTTGTAATACATGTTAAAACTTAATCCAGATCCGGATCCAGATAGATTTGTGAATAATAAAACGCTCCTAATAAAACGCACCTATTATAGATAACAAAATCTGGAAAACATACTGATAATCATAAAGATTAAATATTTGTAATACTATTACGATTTTAAAACTGTTTTAGTATGATACTTGATTAGAACAATTTTATTGATTAATTGAGCTTAGCTTCATGCTTTCCCTAGCATTTTATTAAATTTAAAATCATCAAATAGCTATTTTATTTTTTCAGTATCGTATACTCGTAATTCACAGGACTTTGACATTTACAAACATCAAAAAAGGTCTGCTTACTTAGGTTTTTACACGAACTGTCATTGTTTTAGGTATGTTCACAAGCGCGAATTATAAAGAAAATTGTTTTAAGACAGCAATAGTTACAAAATGTCTTAGATTAAAAATGAGTTGGTAAACTACTTTAATACTACGTTTTCACCAAGAGTAAATCCGCTAGAGATTTAAAATTAATCTTGAAGTGTTTTCGCCAAAGAAACTGAGATTTATTTGACGTTTTCACTCTGTCTTGTCATTCAATTGTCAATTTGGAAAAGAGAAAAAAAAATTGAAGTTGGATAGTAAACAGGAAAAAAACAGATATTTCTATTTTATGTTGATTGTCAATGAAGAAAGTGGGTTTAAATAGGTCCGTTCTACAAAATAAGGTTTGTTTGTTTTGCAAACCTTCTGATTGCGAGAAGATTTCAAGAAGATTTATTTTAAATCTTCATTTGAGGTGATTTATATTTGTATGGTAAATCTACGTGATTTAAAGGAGATTTATACTACGTTTTCACCAAAAATAAATCCGAGATTTAAGGCAAGAGATTTAAAATAAATCCTGAAGTGTTTTCACCAAAGAAAATGAGATTTATTTGACGTTTTCACTCTGTCTTGTCATTCAATTGTCAATTTGGACAAGCGAAAAAAAATTGCATTGGGTAGTAAACAGGAAAAAAAACAGATATTTCTATTTTGTGTTGATTGTCAATGAAGAAAGTGGGTGTTCATAGGTGCGTTCTGCAAAATAAGGTTTGTTTGTTTTGCAAATCTTCTGATTGCGAGAAGATTTCAAGGAGATTTATTTTAAATCTTCATTTGAGGTGATTTATATTTGTATGGTAAATCTACGAGATTTAAAGGAGATTTATGGTAAATCCACTTAAATCCCGGATTTACCTTTGGTGAAAACGTAGTATTATGGTAAATCCACTTAAATCCCGAATTTACCTTTGGTGAAAACGTAGTATAAAGTTAGCAAATTGTTAAGTAGTATCATAATTCTACCTTATCATAAGGCTGTTTAAAACGTTGCGCCATTATCACTAACATATCTTTTCGGAAGATATAGGTCCAATAGGTCCAACATCATATAATAAAACGGCGAACATGTTTTTTGTGGTACACTTTTCGCGGCCCACAAAAACCGAAGGGGCATAAATTATATATTAAACGAAAGCATTTTTTGTATAAATGTACAGAATACCAAAATTATATAAATATACTACACCGAAATTGTTTAAAACAATAAATAAAAACTGCAAAAAATAACCCGGAAAACAAAAACAATTAGAAATGTCAAATCGACTGACACATAATTGGAAATGTCAAATCCAGAATAAACCATTCAGCGAAAACCCAAAACCCAAAGCCAGAACCCGAAACATTAAGGTGGGTTCACAGTGGTGTTCACAATACACAAATCCGCCAACACGACAGAAGTTGATGAACATGTTGTTGTTGTTGATTGTGAACCTCCTTAACTGAAGAAATATTATCAATATAAATATTTTCTTTCTTCGTGACCTTTTATTTAATTAAATAATGTTTATCCTCAAGTGGGCTTTAGGTCAATATTTTGTTTAGTTTTAAAGTTAAAGTTGTCTGAAGAAGGGTGTAACCACATCCGAAACGTCACAACATAAAAAAAACTAAACAAAATATTGACCTAAAGCCCACTTGAGGATAAACATTATTTATTATCAATATAAATATTAGGCATGTGTTTGATTAGTATTTGCGCTCTTATAATAAAATTTTGAAACATTAAGCGTTAACTACAATCGGCACTTTTTGCAAAAAGTGAAAAAGAATACACACATACACTAGCCACATCTGTTGCTGAAAAGAGCGTATAATTTACACCATACAATTTCAGTTCAGACATCTGTCGGTGATTTTCTGAAAAAATGTATTCCATGTAATAGTGTTTTTAAAAAGTGAAAAAGTAAAAAGGTAGAACTATTTAAACCATCAAGCGTTAACTACAATTGGCAATTTTTGCAAAAAGTACAATAAATAAAAAAATGAAAAAGAATACACACATACACTAGCGACATTTGTTGCTTTCAGTTTGGCGACATCTATCGGTCATTTTCTGAAGCAATTTATTCAATGTATCAGGCTAGGCGCACACATTCAATTTTTAGTTGCACAACTAGTTGGTTGCTTATAGAAAACAGATGAACTATTTGGTTGAATGTCCGCGGAGGTGCATATAACTATAAGTTACACAACATGGCGAATTCATTTTAGGCAATCGTTTAGTTTGTGTCAAAATACAAACTTTTTAGTTGCTCGAACCAAGCAGTTGCGAAGCTAAAAATTGAATGTGCGCGCCTAGCCTTAGTGTTTTCAAAAAGTTAAACATAAAATTTTAAATTGAGTTGGAAAATGAGAGCAGAATTTTTTTTAACATTTTCACTTTTCAAGTTTATTGCAGTTATGGCTTTTCAATAATAGGCGTATTCTTGCAAAAGTGTAGGCTTTGCGTATTTGTATAAGTCATTTATTTTCAAAACTAATTTACATTTGTCTGCATTTGAATTTTAAATATTTTCGAAAAAAGAGAATACAAAATACTCGAAATGTGTTTTGTCAGGGAAAGAGAGAAGATAGAAAATACAGACGTGAGACGTCGCGTCGTCAATGCGGACGAACATGACTTAGGTACGATACAAATTTAAATCTTCATATGGCTGAATGCCTTCCATGGGCTCAAACCTACCTCCTTTTCGAAAAACTTCCATTTATGTCATTTTTTGTTGACAATAAACAGCTGGCCGATCGATGTGCAAACAAAAAAAGTTTTACAAAAGTAAAATAAATTTATGTTTTTGAAGTTATATTTCTTTAGGCGCGTTATGAAAAAAATGATGAGAGTGAAAGTTTTAGATGAAACAAAAAATTCACAGGTTACCGTCACTCCTGCGACGTGGATTCGATTCCAATATTATGATGATAATGAATTAAATAAATAAATTGGCACTCTAATTTCGAGAGCTGGGTCGGCTAGTTTATTTTAATCTAAGACACATAACTTATTCTTGTTAAAAATTGAGGTTCAGATCGCCATAGGAATTAATTTAGAATTTTTTTTAAAACATAGCCATCAAGTTGTATAATAAAATCATAAATTGACCGATACCCCGAAGTAAGTAACACATAATTCATTTGGAGGAATTCAAAATGAATATAAATTCACTTTTTGCACCTGCAGATATACCAGTTCTTCCTTACGAAAAACCTAAAACGAATAATTTGCAAAAAATTCCAGTTCACAAATTATTATGATGTCATGTCAAATTTAAGCTGAAACAAAATAAAACTTGCTAATAACTAAAAATCTTAGAATTTCCCACTTCAAAACTCGGTCGAACAACACCAACAAAAAATATCATTAACAATATTTTTCGAATTAACATCATCTCTCATATTTGTTGTTGCTTCTTCCAATTTTATAATTTATTTGCTGTCGAATACTCTTAATAATACTTAAATGATATTATTCAAAATCAAACCGTCTACAACTATAAGTATCGCAATGTATAACCGCCTTGTAGAACTAATTCAAAAACAATGCAAATCTCAACTTAAAATGTCATCGTCAATCAAATCGAAACAAAAAACAAGATAAATAATGATAGCATTGGAAATAAAATTAAAATAAACACAAAAACGTGTTCGTAATTATCGGTGAACGAAATAAATGCCAAACTGTGTTTCAATCAATCAAAATCACACCAATACTCACACACACGCAGACACATTAAAAATCCTTCCTCGACTCCAACTCTTAGCCCATTTAAATCTCATTCCTAATCATTTCATTGTATAGATTCAGATACATCAAGTTTAATCGAGTTTTTACTTTCAAGACTGAACATTTAATTGCTGACGTCTATCACACCAATCCGTCTCACTTCACTTAATCGCCTAATGTTGTTTTCTCTTTCTATTTTGCAGTCATTTTTCGGCCGCTCCTACAACAATTTGTCATCGATATCCGAGTGTAAAAATAACGGTGAATGCATCATTAACAAGAAGAATCGGACAGCATGCAAGGCGTGTCGCCTGCGGAAATGTCTCATGGTTGGGATGTCAAAGAGCGGCTCACGCTACGGTCGGCGCTCGAATTGGTTCAAAATTCATTGCCTGCTGCAGGAGCAGCAACAGCAGGCGGCCGCCGCTGCTGCCGCCCACCACAATAGTCACAACAACAATCAAAAGGGCGCTGCATCGGGCACCCAACCATCTGCAGCCACATCACTCAGCATGCTAGGTCATCCGGGTGCGTATCCATCTGGTCTCTATCCGCCACGTACAAAGGAGGAACTCATGATGCTGGGCATTACAGAAGATTACGGTAAGCATCTTGCTGCGGCTCAGTCACCTTCGGTCAGTTCACCCGATAGTCATAATTCAGACAGTTCCGTGGATGTTAATGTGCGGAGTAATACCTTGCTGCGGCTGGGAAAATCTCCGATGGACATGCCACCGCACATGATGAAAGACGTGTTCCTGCCACTGCCGTTCCCAGGCTTGGGTTCGATGCCAGTTATGCCACCACCAGCCTTTCTCCCGCCGTCCCATCTTCTGTTTCCTGGATATCATCCTGCTCTCTATCAGCACCATCAAGGACTGTTGAAGCCTTCGCTCGAGCAGCAGCATCACCTCTTTAGCAATACTTCGCCACTTTCGACGAGTGGCAGCAGTAGCACGAACAATCGATACACTCCGACGAACAGTGTGGAAAAGGATGCAATCAGTGATCGGGGTAGTCCTGGCAGCAATGCGCTCTTCCTCAACAATAACAACAACAACAACAATCATATTGGCATCACCGACAGCAAGGCAGCAGCTGAAGAGCTGACAAAGAGGTTCTACTTGGATGCCATGTTGAAGTCACAACGCCAGCAATCCTCCTCAACGTGCAACACATCCACCACCACCTCTACCACGACCGTAACGCATGCAACAATCACGCCAAATTCTGACAGCGGTGTGGTGTCTGGCAACAAAAGCTCCACCGATGACGACATTGATGCCGAAATCGAGGAGAACTGTGATGAAGATGAGGACATTAACGATGCTGCAACCGACTGTAGTGAGAATCTAGTGGTTTCCATGACACCGCCAAGATCACCGATTCCAGGAGCCACCGCAATCGATCAGGATAATCCTATCGATTTGAGTATGAAAACCGGAAGTAGTTCGATGAGCAGCAAGAGCAGTATTGATGGTTCGATTGATGACAATCGACGACTTTCCGGTGCTGACAGTGATGGCAGAAGCAGGCTAGGGGAGGGCGATGATGACGAGACGAGAACTACAATTACAACAACCATAAAGAAGAGCACACCATTTAGTAACAATAAGGCCAGTAATAATAATAGTGACGATGAAGCTTCATGTGAATTTGACCATCATAGTATAAAACGAATTAAAATGCATATAACAACAACGCCTTTGGACTTAACGACAAGGGTTTGAGATGTTTTATGTTTTGGGAAAGACAGTCGAACCTGGTTAAGTGTATTAATTCACATATAAGTGATTCTTGAAACATTTGTAAGTTTGTCATTTAATATTATAGAAACACATTTTGTATCTTTATTTCACTTAATCAGGTTCGACTGTAAGTCAAATTATGTTTCGGTTTTGTTTGCAGTGTCTTCTCTTCTAGCCAAAAATACTCAAAAATTTTTCCTGCAACGTAATTTTAGCTTGCAAGAAGAGCCATTTCTCCTCGCACTAAGTATCAGTGCAAATGGTTTCTTCGAATGTTTTAAGCAAATTATTCGAACATATTTTTCTAAAATGGCCAAGAGCCTAAGTTATTTTTGAAAAAATAAATCTGAAAAAATGTTGATAAACTGCAGACATTAGGTAAGGTGGAAAAAGTGACCACTGGCAGGTTAGTCCTGTGGCCGAATGAGAGCTGAAGTATCTTCGAAATTTTGATAAGCTGCGGACATTACTCGGCATAACATTTGATGTTTTTAAGAGTTTCTCCACTTTCATAAGGAGGAAGGCTTAAGGTGAATCTTAATTTTCAAGTCGCAGAATATATTATATTTCGTGAAAGTTAAAGTCTAAATTTTCTGCTATACATAACGCACGTTTCTATTTATGAAAAAATCAATTGATTAATACATATTTTATGAATGTATTTCGCACTTTCAAAGACTGTTTCAATTTTGTTAACATTTTATGAAATTTTTGAAAATTGTTTGTGAGATAATTTGGAATGCATTCATTTTTGTATTCCACGAGAGCAAAAGAGAGGAATAAAAGACCTAAATTCAAAACTGAATACGTTCCACAACTTCTTCAGTGTTGATTTTTTGGATATTTATCAATTAAATCCCAGGAGTGAACACACTGAAAAAAATACATCTTTCCTGAATTTTGAGTCATGCGTGAAAATAATAGATTGACAAATTCCAAAACCGGCAATTTAGTTTTGAGATTTTCTACCAATCAATTTTTTTAAATGAAGACGGCACTGTTAAACCAATACATTTTTGCAGTTTGTTGTATACACATAATTCCACGATGGCATTAATATTTTTTTTATAAAGTAAGTAACCTAAATAAAAAAAAATTGAAAAATACAAAAATTCCAAAAAATATTGCCGTTTGATATTTTACATTTTTTTCCTTCATTTGTTGTTATTTTCATATAAATCAATTTGTTTAATAAAATATAAAAATATTCTAAGAAAATTTATGATTATTTATTTTTAAGAATATTTAAGTAGTTAACAAATACTTAAAAGAAAATGTGATGTGAATGTTAAAAATCTTATAACAAAAAATATTGTTTTTTTTCTTTAATTTGGAAAAACTAACTAATTTATTTATTTCTATTGAAAATTTAAAATTATAAAAAAAATTGTTACAAATACATTTTATAAGGTAAATCTAAGTTAAAACAGTTAAATGAGCCAAGTATTTTAATATTTATATACAGTAAAATATGTGTATATGTTTTTTTTTATTATTTAAATTGTAAATAAATATTAATGCATATTTTATATAGTTTGTATAAATATAAAGTCAAAAAAAAAATCTAGCAAATTCTCTTTTTTAATAGCCAGTAAGTCTATGACTTTTATAAAAAAATGATATTATACAAAAAATTGTTAGTTCAATATTTAAGGAAAATAAAAATAAAAAATATTTTTTGAAACAAAATCTTTAATTTTTTTTTAATTATAATGCATTGTAGTTATGGGTATATTTTTTATAAGAGGTGAGTTTGTTTCTATTCAAATAAATATTTAATTTATATGAACTTTCTTTGCTTAAAACGAAGATGAATAAAGTCAGGAAACTATAGTCGTATACGACAAAAATTTTAAGCATGGAACTTAGATATTCAAGCTTGAATTAACAAAAAAAAAACAATAATTCCGAAAACAGGTTCAATAGTTATATCACCGCACAAGAGCTTGAAGAATTTCGAGTCACTCAGCAAAAGCTATAATTGGATATATTATCCCAATAGAAAATAAAAGTGTTAGTTTTCGACTTCGTTTCATGGAGATAAGACAGTTTTGTAAGTATGAAGTATTCTCAACCAAATAATTGATATTGAAAAAATATTTCCACTTCTGAAATGCCAATTTATTATTAGAATAAATAGTAAAAGAAAAAATAAGAGTAAAGAATAAAGTATGAAGTAAATTTACTGACATTATTTACATGTATACATACACTAGCGAACCCTTGTTCTTAAAAAATTGAAAAAATAAACTTTTCCGGAAAATTAGAAAAAATCTAGACCTCGACAACCTCACCACCTCCCTGTTCATCTTTAACAAAGAACTATCATAAATAAAGGGTTTTTCAACAGGGACGCTACAAAAGTAGAGCGACAGGGACAGTAAACGATGCCATATTTCTTGCCGCTCTTTTGACATTTCTCTTCAGTAACAGTAAAGTTTGCCATTTTATGATAGAATCATATAGGAGCCAACAACGAGTCAAAATTATTAAAATTTACTACCGAAATTCGGAGTCAGTGACCTCAACGTTAAGAGCGGTTTGGTGTGGTTTATGGGCCGGCGGCGGCGTCATTGGGCCGTACTTCTTCCGTGATGATCAAGACCGGCACGTTACTGCGAATGGGGATCGCTACCGTTCAATGATAACCGAATATTTTTGGCCCCAATTGGATGATATGGACTTGGAGGACATGTGGTTCCAACAGGACGGCGCCACAAGCCACACAGCGAATGTCACAATCAATTTATTGGAAACCAAGTTTGGAGAACGTGTTATCTCACGAAATGGTCCAGTCGCTTGGCCGCCTCGGTCGTGCGATTTGACGCCGTTAGACTATTTCCTGTGGGGCTACGTCGAGTCTATGGTCTATGCCAACAAGCCAGCGACGATTGATGAACTTCGTACGAATATCGAACGTGAAATTGCAGCAGTATCGGCCGATTTATGCTTGAAAACCGTCGAAAATTGGGTTCAGCGTCTGGACTTCTGCAAGCGTGTACGTGGTGGCCATTTAAAAGAAATCGAGTTCCATACATAATGGCATCAAACTACTTTCACAGGAATAAAGAATTTCATTGATATCCAAAACCGTTTTTGTTTCATTCAAAAAAATTTTTGTAGCGCTCTTATTGGAAAACCCGATACAAATAAAAATTCATCAAATTCGGTCAAGCTGTTTAGGAGGAGAAGAATTACGAACACGCTTACAGCGACATTTGGTAAATATACGTCCTTCTTTCTTATTACATTTGGTTTTTCCCAGATTAGCGAAGAATTAAAAAAATCATAAAACTAAATAACTAGCTACATGCTCATATTCAAGTGACATGGAGTGTATATGATTAAATTTTTAAATTAACGTACATGAACGTACTTTTTAAATTTGTATATAAACGAAAATAAACATTAAAAAAAAAGTAAAAAAAAAAACAGAAACTCCTTAAATACTTTGAGTCAGAAAATAAAATCAGTTTGGAATTCATGAACAAATATACAACCACGAAAAATAATAAATCGTAACATTATTTTTATGAACAATTAATATTTTATATACAAAATCACTTTATTATACATATTTCTTTTGTATGATAATATTAAGTTTTTGAGAATATAGATGATTATATTTATGGAAATAATTAAATGAAAAACAACGGATCTACCATTTTCCGAGATATTTATGTATATTTAAAATATTTTCTTAAAATATCATTTCAGAATTTTATTAATACAATATGAGTTTTATTTGAATTTTAAGAGAAAGAATACATAAAGAAAAGGTTCTATTGTAAAAACTATTAACAACATTTTTGTTAAAACCTTTTGAGATGAAATGTTTACCACACATCGTACACTGGTCTGCAAATGTGTATGCAAAATAATTCAATAAGTTACATCTGTATGAAAAAATTTAAAAAATAAAATGCACGACTGGGTCGCACGAACTTGCTCCTATGTAATCGACTGGGAATTTTAAAAACGAATGTTATTAGAAAAAATTGTTCATAAGGATAAAATTAATTTTTAAATTCTTTTAGTAGTAACAGAATGCTATGCAAATATGAATTTATGCAAGAACAAAAAAAAAAGTCCTTGTAGTGGTTTCTTTAAAAGAAGCTTTTATATACAAACTTTTTAAAAGCTTTTTAAGAAAAAATTTTGGTACACTTATTTAAAGTTTTTATTATTGTTCGAATAAAAATTAGATTTACGAAAAGAAATATTGACCCGTTTCGGAGATATCGAATTTTCAAAAAAAAAGAAAAAAATAGATTTTTTTTTCAAAAATTCAAAAAATATTTATTTTAAAGTTTTGAAATGCAATGTGTCTTAGACTTTTTAGAAGCTTCACTTTAAAAATTTTCATTAAGATCCGTTATGTGGATAATGAGAAATTCAAAATTCGAAAAAATGGTTCTATGGTAGGTACAAGCTGTAATATCTTAATTTCAAATTTTTTTTTATTAAATTAAAGATCGTAAAAATTAATTGAAAGAACAAAAATTTTATCAAAATTCTAGGTGCCGTTTTCGAGAAAAATACGATTTTTGAAAACCATTTTTTTGAATTTTTTAGCATTTGTATGGTAGGTACCTTTATTTTTAGGTAAAATAAAAAAGTTTGTTTCACATTTTGTAGATCATATTAAGAAACTTTTATTTGTCAAGTTTAAAAACAAATCTAGCATGGGGTTTTCGAAATATTGAGTTTTGAAAAAAAAAATTTGAAGTTTTTTTTAAAAATCCAAAAAAAATTTTTTTGAAAATTTGAGTATACAATTCTATTTATGTTTTGGGAGAACTTTAGCAAAAAAAAATGATCAAAATCGGTTGAACCGTTTTTGAGAAAATCAAAAACAAAAAAAATGGTTCCATGGGGGGTACCCTCAATAACCATTTTTCGGAAAATTTTTTTCAACCACTACCTAGATTTAATTAAAAGAAATTTTTCTGTATCTTTATTTTTAAAATCTGTTGAACAGTTTTTGAGACAAAAAAATGTTTATAAAATTTCGAAAAAAATTCGTATGGGGGGTACCGTTATTTTTGGTCTTAAAAAAAAAAGAAAAAAATGTGTGGGGGGAAAAAATCAAAACCCATATGTACCAAGTTTAAAGAAAATCAGCCGAGTCGTTTAGCCTGTAGTCGAACAGACAGACAGACAGACAGACAGACAGACAGAATTGCGAGACCCACTTTTTTAGTCTTCGCTATCATCGTAATGTCAACTTTGATCGAAATCTCGAGTTCGATTTTTTTTACGAATGCATAACTTGCCTTATATTACCTATAAGTCGCAAGTAAAAATTAAATTTTATGTATGGTAATTAATGGTATGTATATGAAACCATTGTTTTTAGATTTTTAATGTGCTCAATGAGCTTTTCTGAAAAGTAAACAACTTATTTATAAATTTAAAAAAAAAATCAAAATTTTATTTTAAGAACTCAAAATACAAAAAACTACACTATTATTTTTTTAATGTCTTAAGTTTACTTAAGTTTTTGTACACGGTTGCTACCTAAAGATCATTTTATCTAACGTCCAAGCATTAATTATAGAGTAGAAATATATTAAAATGAAGACGATTTTTTTTTTACTTTTTCATATCATCAGCGTTGGTTTTCAAAGCTCTTAACATCATCTATTGTCAAAACAAAGATTATAGGTTCTAAATATCTTCCTTGAGGAACTCCAGACAATGCATGGAAATGTTAAGAAACTCACTTTAAACAGAGAGGAAAATTTGTAAAATGCCGATAATTGTAGATGTCAGTTTTACAGCTTTTGTTTTGTAAACAGGGATTAAGAAGGAATCTTTCTTCAGTTTAAAAAAAAAGCACTTCAAAAAGAACGGTGGGATAATTAGAAATTGGACTAATTTTTCCATACATATTTTTGAAACCATTATTGGAAGATCACTAAGTGGGAGAAATCATTCAATTATAATTTTATTGACGATTTTGTATTGGGAAGTGCTAATATGCGTTAGTGAGGTCTAAGGAAAATTCATTAAAACTCCAAAAAATAGTTTGAGCTGATCTGAGTATTATTGAATAGAAACCTTTCGGTTTGAGTCCTAATCCGTGACTCTGGCACGGCAACAAGAGGGACCATCGTCAACAGGTCCAGCCAGTTACTGGCTTACGCAGACGACATCGACATCATCGGAAGAACCGAACAAGCTGTACACGATTCCTTCATCCAGATCGAGCAGGCGGCACAAAATCTGGGGCTGCACATTAGTGAAGGTAAAACAAAGTACATGGTGGCGTCGAATGCGAGAGGAACAGTTGGTCAAACAATCAAGGTTGCGGAGCACGAATTTGAAGTGGTGCAATCCTTTAAATACCTTGGGTCAATAGTAGCAGCCGATAACAATATAGAAGAAGAAATACGCGGGCGGCTTCTCAAATCCAACAGATCCTACTATAGTCTGACTTGGGTGCTTAGCAAAAGGCACTCCGACATCTTAGCTGCATTCGAGAGAAAAGTCTTAAGGAGAATTGTTGGCCCCGTATGTGAGGAAGGACGATTCCGGAGACGGTACAATCATGAACTGTACGCAATCTACCTTGAAGCAGATATCGTGACAAAAATTAAGTTCGGTAGACTCCGAAGAGGAACCTGCTCGGAAAGTTCTTTGTGGTACATTCTATGGTAGACGACAGCGTGGTAGACCATGCTTGCGCTGGAGAGATGGCGTAGACCAGGACGCCCGAAGCCTTGGGGTGCGCAACTGGATGGCGTCGGCTAGGTGGAGAGACTTGTTGAAAGAGGCCAGGACCGGAACCCGATGATGATGATGGTTTGAGTCCACACTCATTGGATTTGTTCTTTTTTTTTAGTTTTTCGAGTAAAGAATAAGGCTCAGAAAGCATCGTATGTAGATATAATGATAGATAATTTGAAAAGTCACAGCTAGACTTAAATTTTAAATAAATTTACCAAAGTTTATTACAATAGTTGCAAAGTAAACCTAGTGAAATAGTGAAATTAAATCCTCTGTGGGATAAGGACTATAATGCTCACAAGTGTACGCAAAGCTATCAGAAATGGATGGATGATAGTTGTCCACTTCAGAGAAGAAGTAACTATTTTGGTGACAACCAAGAAAAATCGATTTCTCAGTATACACAAAAAATTCTAATTAAGGCTTAAAAATTGACGAGATATTTCTTCAAGAAAGCTTCTTAATGACCGGCAGTATGGCTATCGTAGCAATAGGTCCACTGGTGATCTGATGGTATATCTCACCCAAGAGTGGAACAAATCTTAACATCGTTATGGAGAAAGTAAGATTATTACACTTGATATTTGAAAGGCATTTGATAAAGTTTGGCATCTTGCTCTTTTATCGAAAATGCGTGCTTTTGGTGTCGACGAATCCCTTCTTCTTTGGATTAGAAATTTTCTTTCGAACCGTTCAATTCAAGTTGTATTAGACGGATTCAAGCCTGATACCCACAATATAAATGCTGGTGTGCCCCGGGCTCAGTTTTGTCCCCAACTCTCTTCCTCATTTTTATAAATGATCTCTTGTCTGAAACTTCTAATCCACTTCATTGTTTTGCCGACGACTCATAACTCTCAGCTTTTCATACTCGTTCCAAAATTCACGTCCATCTCGTTAAATGGGGTACAAAAAACTGTGTGGAGTTTAATGCTTCGAAAACTCAATGCTGTCTATTGTCGTTAAAGCAAAATATACCCCCTATGCCATTGTCCTAAATGGCACTTGCATCGAAGAAACCGAAAAGCTCTCAGTACTCGGTATGTGTGTTAACGACGACCTTCGTTGGAATGATCACATTCTCGAGACCGCCAAAAATGCTGGCTAAATGCTTAGGATTTCTATATCGATGTTAAAAATTGTTCACCTTTCTGATCTGGCTACAATTTATAAGGCGTTTATACGTTCAAAACTCGAGTATAACTCACACATTTGGGCAGGTGTAGCACAATCTTCTCTCCATTTATTGGATAGAATCCAGAACAGAGCGTTAAAATTGATAAGAAATAGAGCTATCATGGATTCATTCCCATCCCTTGAACACCGTCGGAATGTTTCATGTATTTCCCTGTTTTATCGCTTCTTTCACAAGCAATGCTCACTCGAAGTTGCCAGTTGCATTCCTCCTCTTTATAAATTCACCCGTAATACCCGTTTCGCTAGGAATGCTCATCAGTTCACCCTTGAGCCTAACTTTGGTCGTACCTTCAAATATATAGATTCGTTTTTTAGTCGTACAACACGATTATGGAATAACTTACCCGGCGAAGTTTTCCCTCGCCATTTCAATTTGCAAACATTCAAAACCAATGTTCATCGTCACCTCCTTTCTCTCCCTCTTAGGGTCCCTAAGGGTCTATAAACATACCCTTGAGCGCGAGTGCATTATATAAAAAAAAAAAGGTTAGTCTATAAATTACACATCTATTTTAAAAGGGCATAAGACCTAAAACCAACGTTTTCGGTAGTAAATTTTTACACTTGCAAGTTCAAGATTGGAGACATTTCGGATATATACTAACGATATGTCAAAATATAAATGCAAAGCTAATAGCACACATTACGGTCTGGGGGGCTAGTTCTGAAGGAATCATCACAGGAGTAAGAAGTATCGTTTCAGTCAGAAGTAAAGATTTCCCTTCCTTCACATTGAAATGCGGTTAGTAAACATGTTCCATGACCTGATTCCCAAAAGGGATATCGTCTTAAATATAAGACATAATATACGCAAATAAAGAAGAACCAAATCACCAAATCCCATATGTGACTAAAGTCTTCCAGCCTTGGGAAACAAGAATAATTATCAATCGATATTTGATAAATTGCTCCAGATTTCCAGAGGATGTTCATGACCTAAGAATCGGAAACAATTTGGTACTGAATATTATAATTAAATATTTCCACCTGGAGAAAAAACAAAGAAAAAACTAGGTACCTCACTATTATTTATAAACATCACCTAAATTGTATTCCAATAACATCTAAGCACATGAAATCATCTTCATAAAATACATCATTTGATATTCACCTGTCTACCAAGGCCTTATTCAACTCTGATAAATAATTGCCAACCTTCTCAATCTATTCTTCTGTATAAAGATTGCTTTCTTTGGCATTGGCCGGATCTCGATCTTCTTTTAAATCACTATACATTTTATTAAATGATCATCAGTTAACTCCATCATCCAAGAGCTGAATAATTTCGTCAGCAATTAACCTTAGAATATTCCAATCTTCCTTGTTGCACGAGAAGAAATATATCAAATCTAACTTTGTGCAATTAACCTTAATCTCTAAACAAAACTACAACTACTCTACCCCTCGCCACCATCCACCAACGAACCCTTCATAAAATCAAGGTTATATACAATAAAGTTGGAACAGAAAATTCATTCGTTAGCACTTTGCCAGCACAAACTGTTTCAACATCAATTAATCATGTCGTGTTGGGCTCTCTGTTAGTGAGGTATATAAGTTAGCATTCATAACTCCATCTACATTTAGACACTCAAATGATATTTCAATTCAATTCGATGTGACTTCTTTGGCAGCAGCGGCGAAGAAAACGACGAAGATGATGACGACGACGACGACGACGCCGACTACGATCTACGACGACAACGTCAGCAGAACATTTTGCAAGAATCGTTCAGTGCACAAAAGAATAAAAATCATTCAACAACACAATGATTAATGCGTTTCATTAGCTTCATGGCTTTGAATTTAATGGTTAGGTAAGTGATCAGTATTGCCAATCTAAATTAAGAGAATAAACTTTTCAAAAAGAGTTGACAGTCAATTGCAGTTTTTGATAGTTAGAAAGTCTTAAGAACCTGTCTCAAGAAATCACAAACAAATTTTTAAACTTTCGAAGTTGTCAAATATTGAAGTTTTCAATAAAAAATTTGGAAATCTTAAACGGATCGTGAAAAGGAATGTCAGAAATAAGAAAACCCATCACATGGGATCTCCCCTTCCATAATCAATTTCGACAAATTTGATTTAACTAATTGTTTACCTGCAATATAACTAAGACAAATTTTGTCAAACATGGTCGACAGATGACAGATAACGTTTTCCTTAAATGTTACATGCTATCAACGTACTTCTTTACTGATCTTTCTTCCAGACATCCTCGGAGATCCAAAAGCACCAAGTTCACACATAAAAATACGTGGTTAAGATCAACACATGACTTGCAAAATTAAACAAAAAATGAGAATGCTAATATACAACCTGCAAACTTACTCGGTTAAATATCCTACTCGGTTAAGGAGTCAACTCAACTCTAATTGATTATTTAAACCAAATTGGTGTGCAATTTTAACCATCTTCAGCCAGTCAAAATAAGGAATTGGATGTTACTCTATTCGGTTAAATCAAACGAGAAATTATTAAATTTAAGAAATGTTAACCCATTTTACTAACTAAGATACTTATTTAATTTAAACAAGACAACCATTAGTTTAATTTTAGGAAGAAGGTTGCTTAATATTATAAGAAATGTGTCAAATTGATTAAGTGTAGTTATTTGAGTTAAATAAGTTACTCGTTTAAAGAAAATAATCCTGGATATGGAGTAATAGCCTAGTTTCTGGAATAATTTTTAACTAAGATTTTCGATTAAACTCATAATCTCAGCTGTTTATTTTAAGTAAGTTAATTAAATCGATTTAACTAAGTTATTTGAACAACATACCCCACTTAGCTTTTACCTGATTCTACGTTTATTTTAACACATTTTTGAATTTCAATAAATTTTTTAATAGAAAATGCTGTATTTTCACAGCATAACATTATCTATCTGGCAATTCCTCGCTCTTCTATTAATGATGATGGTTTAAGCGCAGTGTAATTTTACTCACCTACGCTTTCAATTTAAATTGCCACAAAGAGCCTTGTAACGAGAAAAGAACTAAAGTTGGAGCGGCATCGGCATCGGCACCGCACAACCTAATAAAGCCATATAGCTATCAAACGATCCACAGCACACACGCATGTCGCCCCGTCTTTAAGCCAGCTCACATTTGGGGGGAACTCCTTAAATTTACGCCTCGCGATGTTATGATAATCCAATTTCATTATGCTATACGTAACGTATACGAGATACCTCCTCCGCAATTAGCACGATCACACAGAATGGAAAGCCCAGAAATGATATGGGAGCGAGCCAGATCTGGGATCACATTTAACGTAAGCTCACAACAAACACCCATCCCATTGCTTCTAGATAATGGTAAGTGAATTGCTTGAGATGCCTGCCAACCAACAGACACACACACTTCTACCTTCTACTCCACAAAAGTATCTATATGTATCTGGATGCTCCAACAGTTGCACTGCACCGGATTCGAGTGCAGATTCATGGAATGAATTTGTATGCAAATTTTTTTCTCAATTTGAATCCATTAAATTTTCATCCCGGAACGTTTAGATGTAAGAATACACCTCAGAGATCAGACTGATGCATCAACGCTCGGATCTACGAGAAGAGGTGTTGTCTGAGTTTCCTTTCTTTCTCCGGTTGGATTTGTGGGGCACGTCACCAGCAGCAGCTACACTCGACACACACGGCTGAGTTTGAGAGCAAAATTAATGTGAAATGTCAATCTGAATTCATCATTTTGCGGTGTGAAATAAATAAATGTGTTGCGAGCGATCATTTGATGTACGAATGGGTATGTCCTGTGTGATCAATGGCTGCGGGATTAGGTACATGACGTTGAGGTGTGGTATTGGACTGATTTATTTCAATTCAAAAATTAGTTCACCGTAGTTTCTTTTAAGAATGTATGGATGCATGTGTGATGGACGAAATAGATTTTAGAGGTAATTGCGGATGCTAAGAGTTCTCTGCAAGTTGGAATTGGTAATAGAATAGCTAATTGTTTGACTGGTGGACTAATTGAAAACTTTTGAAAACTTATAGTTTTCGATTATGATTACTTTACAAATATGCCTATTTGTTTCTAGCGTTAAAACATTTTTAATATTAAATGTACTAGGGGCCCATTTTTAAAAAATATGGTAAATCTATCTCATTAGATATTTAGAGCAAAAAATATCTGCCATGATTTAATTTCGATTTTACAAATAAATATTTCTTAGTTGTTGAAGTAGTATCAAATTAAAACCCAAAATTTTAGAAATTCCATTTGTGATAAGTAGGTAGGTACTAAAAGGTTTCCCAATATGGGCCGGTAGATGTTAAAATTGAATTCCAAAGTTATGTATGAAATATCAACGAATTTTTTTTTAATTAAAATGAAATGCATATCAATGAAATTATGTCCTGAATGTGGGATGTCAATTAAAAATTTTTAAAAAAAATTTCATTTTTTTTTCCAAAACTAAATATTTCAAAAACTCCAAACTCGATTTTTTTAGACTAGACAATTTAATTTTATTTTTTTTAGTTTTGAATTTCTCATTATCGGTATAACTGATTTTCATGAAATTTTTTATAGAGAAGCTTCCAAAAAGTTTGAAAAGCAATTAATTTTTTGAAAATTCAACATCTCAAAATAGCGTCAATCTTCTTCTTCTTCCTTTGTTTCGGCGCTGTTATGATCTCGATGTCGAGGGGATCATAACTCTCTCACGTATCTGCTTCACACTAGTGATCCGCCTGTGGGGCTCGCCAGGTTGACCTCAGAAATCGGCGGCAAGCCTCCCGGTTTTGTATTGTTCCATTTCTGAGGCCAACTGAATGCTGGTGTTTTTGCATTTGTTTGTACCAGGAGTGTTTAGGCCTACCTTTCTTTTTATTCCGAATTGGAACGTTGTATGATATTGCCTTTTTGACGGGGTTCTCAGGATCTCTCCTTTGAACATGGCAATACCAACTGAGTCGGTCGTGTTCAATTTTTTGGGAAATGGTATTCTTAACATGAAGGCTTCCTCGGATCTTCGTACTTCTAATTCGATCAAGCTTTGTAACTCCTGCTGTCATACGAAGCATCTTCATCTCAGCTGCCGTTAGCTTACTCTCATACTTTTTGTACATTGTCCAACATTGTGAACCGTATGTGAGTGCTGGACGCACAACTGAAGTGTAGAGCTTTCCTTTCAGCTTAGGGGGCATTTTTCGGTCACAGAAGATAGCAGAATTTTCCCGCCACTTCATCCACCCTACGCTTACGCGATGATTGATATCGTCATCACAAGTAGCTTCGTTATTTATCATACACCCCAGATATTTAAACTTTTCACACTTGGGAAGCACTACTCCATTCAAATAAATGTCTGGAATAGGCCTGTGTGGATCAGAAAATGGACAGCATAGGTATTCTGTCTTTTTCGCGCTTATGCGGTACCCACTTCCTTCTAGAACATCCACCCATACGTCAAGTGCTCGTTGTAGGGATATCGGGTCTTCACTTATGATGGCTCCATCGTCAGCAAAGAATAACTGATGTACTTTTGGATCCGTCACTTTGCCTTCAAGCAGGTAATCAAGAACTGTAATAAAGAGCAGGGGACTCAAAATAGCGTCAATATTTTTTTAATTCAAATTTTTAATCGTAAAATAATAAAATTAAAATTTTTTAGTTATTTAGTTCCAAAATTTGTTTCTTAAAAATGTTTCGAAAATTTTGTATATAAAAGCTTAATTTTTTTTTAACTTTTTATGTGTCAAAATAACGGTACCTGTCATATAAATGCTAAAAATCTTTAATTCAAATCATAATTCTCTCAAAAACTGCTCTAAAGATTTTGATAAAAATTATCATTTCTGCTTATAATATTCTTATGATTTATCATCCAATATGAAATAATTTTACAATTAAGTCCTTTAACCTACCAGGCCTCAAAGGCCCAACAGTAGTTGTTGAGATCTAAGAGTTGATAATATAAAGTGAATTACTAGAGCCGTAATAACCACTAGTAGTCGGTGTGAAAGGCATTTAGAGCTTGATTATTTTTGATCATAACTCGTTTCGGATCTGAAATGCTTGGAAAATAAGAACATACGAACGGGAGACCATACCTATCAAAAAATCTCTAGAGCAAATAGTATCGGGTTTTTCAATAAGAGCGCTACAAAAGTTTTTTTTTAAATAAAACAAAAATGTTTTTGGATATCAATAAAATTTTGTATTCCTGTGGAAGTACTTTTGATGCCATTATGTATGGAACTCGATTTCTTTTGCATGGCCACCACGGGCACGCTTGCAGAAGTCCAGACGCTGAACCCAAGTTTCGACGGTTTTTAAGCATAAATCGGCCGATACTGCTGCAATTTCACGTTCGATATTCGTACGAAGTTCATCAATCGTCGCTGGTTTATTGGCATAGACCATAAACTTGACGTAGCCCCACAAGAAATAGTCTAACGGCGTCAAATCGCACGACCGAGGCGAGGCGGCCAAGCAACTGGACCATTTCGTGAGATAACACGTTTTCCAAACTTGGTTTCCAATAAATTGATTGTGACATTCGCTTCGCTGTGTGGCTTGAGGCGCCGTCCTGTTGGAACCACATGTCCTCCAAGTCCATATCAATCAATTGGGGCCAAAAATATTCGGTTATCATTGAACGGTAGCGATCCCCATTCGCAGTAACGTGCCGGTCTTGATCATCACGGAAGAAGTACGGCCCAATGACGCCGCCGGCCCATAAACCACACCAAACCGCTCTTAACGTTGAGGCCACTGACTCCGAATTTCGGTAGTAAATTTTAATAATTTCGACTCGTTGTTGGCTCGTATATCTTTCCATCATGAAATGGCAAACATTACTGTTACTGAAGAGAAATGTCAAAAGAGCGGCACGAAATATGGCGTCGTTTGCTGTCCCTGTCGCTCTACTTTTGTAGCGTCCCTGTTGAAAAACCCTTTACTACCTACGAGTATAAGATGCATTTTAAGTTTACAAAAGCTCAACAATCCGAACTATGATCATTAACAACCTCCCGAAAAGTATCGTGTTTCTGACCCAAAAATGCATTGCAGAAAGTAGGGTGGTGAGGTTATATGGGTCTAACATTATAAACTACCAATTGAAGAACGTTGGAAAAACTGTGATTCGGCCGACTGAAAATGCCGAAAATTTTTAATTTTAGTAACAATATTTCCAGACTGTTTCTTTTAGGTTCCAGTTAATATCTACCGAAACCGTTACTAGGGTCGTAGACTATGAAACTAATACAAACTTCATGAAAGTACTCACTTTTTTAAATATTAAGAGTTCCTGCCAGCTGAACGATTCAAATTAAATTTTTCTCCTTAGCTTAAATGTTTAGCCTTGATAACCAGACAAAGAATTATTGAAAACTCAACCTAACGACCTTTTCTGTTATAACGTACATCATATAGAATCCATCTTTAAAACTTCTAAGATTAATGGAAGCATTTACTAAAGGTTCCTTACCGTGCTACTCTTAACAAGAAAATCATTCACTATTAAGTCTGCCACAACAAGAGTGGTATTAACCAGAACAAAGTATCAAGATGAGCTGCACGACAAAAAAACAACAACAACAACAATTGCTAAAAAAAAAGTAAAGATAGATCCCAGCAGACATGTCTTGTTCTCCTTCACAACTCTTAGGTGCAAATTGATGTCTATTGAGCGTGTTAAAATACAATATCAAGACTGTTTGCAATCCCATCATAACTGACAAACAGTTTAAGACCCCTTTTAGGCCACATTAGAACGTCTCTCATCGACTTCTATGCCTAGGCATAGGTACGAGTATATGATGCACTTATAAGGAAGGAGGCATGTTTCGTATGCCTCTTCAAAAATTGAACTACTAGACGCTCGCGTTCACGCTCGCGCCCGCGATGTTTTCATAATAGGAGTCGCAGACTTTGAGCTGATGGGCTGATGGTTATGTCTGGAAAGGCTATTATCGCAAGATCAGCAGAGGGAACAATTACCAAATCAATGACCATCCATATGGACATGTTTTGCTAAATCATGTCCTGTTCTATTACTGGATTACCCATAATGACAGGTTGTATAAGTATCTTATAAATGCAACACTCTCTTGGCGAACGTTAACGTGCAACACTCTATCAATTGCTTGTTGCTCGGTTCGAGTTCGGGGGTGGAGGGGTAGTTTTATTGACAGCAGCAATTATGTGTAGCGAGAATCATTGCAAGTGATGTTGAGGATTGCATTTTGCTGTCGTCATATTGGCCACTCGACTAGGTTCACTTCACTTCTTCTCTCTTCTTTTTTCACCCATCAAACGTTGGACTGAATGAAAATGTTTTGGAAGACCAATCAATTAGTAGGTTGGTGGGAAAATATGCAGTTGAATAAGTCCAAAATGAAAGTGTTAATGCGTTTATGGAAAATTGCTAGAAAATAGACATCACAATAACAACAACACTGAACCAAATTTGGTAGTCATATTGAAGAAAAAGTAGGTAGAATTGAAGAAAGGGTGATCAATATACGGTCAATGAAACCTATCCGTTGTTTTGAAGAAAATTTTGTTATATTGAAGAAATATTGTCATTTTGAAGAAATGCATAAAATTATTCGTTATGGTGTTAAATCCACAAAATTTTGTGAAATTGATTAAATTTCATCCTTCTTTCTTGAAATTATATAAATAAAAATAAAGTTTTTTTATTAACTGTTTGGTTTTTTTATTATTGTTGATTATTTTGGAGTTCTCTCCATTTTTTCCTTGTCTCCCTATATTCGACTCTTTATGTGATTTTTTGCTGAAATGAAAGAATTTTAAAAGTAATTTTTTTTAATTTACCTCTGTGCTTCCACTGAGATTCGAACTCGAGTCCTCTCGCTTGCCGTGCTTGTGCTCTACCTATTACGCCAATGTGATACATAAAATATCTTGTCTCAAAGTGCTACTCAAATAACTCTCTCGTGTTTTCGTATGAATTAAGAAATGTGATACCGAAATTATACCATTTTGTGCTACTTGTGATGTAAAAAAACTTTTAATACAAATTTGTCTTTTCGAATAATTGCTTCATCAAAAATTAACAAATTGTTTTCGTAGATATGACAAAATTTCATTCGTTTGAATAAAATACTAAATCATTCATCATTTGAAGAAACCTTATTCATTTTAAATATTCAGTCTTCAATATGAAGAAAAATACTATGAAAAATTGTTGATTTGAATAATTGATTCATGAAAAATTAACAAAATATTTTCTTCAATATCACCTACGCGATTTGGTTCAGTGAACAATTGGGGAGCTAATTGATGTGAATTAAACATATGGTACATCTGGTTTGGAAACTTGAATTTTTGAACGACGCATTTGGTTCTGAAAAAGAGGAAAGGTGCAGAGCTGTCGTTTAGAATTTTTGTTTTGGTAAATGTATTGACGTGAAACGTATGAAAACCTTAATGCCGCATAAGGTGCTGAATTAATGCTGCTTTTTTGGGTAGCTCTTTAAGCACGCGAGCATTTATTAGATCGTATCCAGGAGCTTTATTATTTTCAAGATTTTTAATAGCTTGATAAAGTTCTGATAACGTGATATTCCGAATAAGAAAGTTTTCAGATGGCCATTGGATATCACCATGTTCATTTATCAACGCCTGACCGTCAAAAGGTTTGAAAGTTTCCTCTAGATGTTCAGCAAATAAATCGGATTTTTTGCTATCGGATTTAGACCATCCATCATTATTTTGTCTGATTGGTGCTGAATGTATTTGCGGCTTTTTTACATCTTTTATAGCTTTCAGGAATGAATAGTTCGTATTTTTATCTGCAGTCAGACCTTCAAGATAGGTAGAAATCTTCCGATTTTTTGAGTCGCGGATAGCATGTTTGAGTTCATTCAAGAGGCGGTTTAAGATGGTTTTGTCCTGAGTTGCTCGGGATTGATGCCAGCTTTTTCGAACAGTTCTTTTTTTCGCGAAGCAGATCTTATATTTCCGGTGGAATTATATCTGTGCTTCTAATTGCATCTCTAAAGTTGTGTGGAGTGTTTTTCCATGCAGCGTCTTGCATGATTTTAATAAACATTCAAAGGATATCTATAACACATTTAAGCTTTACTTTAATTTTTCGGAGTCAATATCTCAAATGACTGAACTGAATGAGCCACTTACCAAAATATGAGCTGTTCCTTGTCTTTTTTTTTTTTTGGTATCAGCCACCACTCTAGCTTGTCAAAATGTGTCTTTAAAAGACGAGTGGAAATCCATCAGCAGAATGCGCTGCCTCTAACCCTCTTCAAAAGATTCAACAAGCTTATTGTGTTGTGTTCAACTGCCCTGTTGTTGGGACTTGGGAGGACGTATAAGATCCTCATACACTATGATGGCTCCATCGGCCGGCGCATCGGGAAATCAATAAATGTCACAAAAAAAGTCAACATTAATCCGTGCTGTGCAGACCTCACAGAAGAAGATTCCCGACCGGTTGAAAATGGAAATTTGCAAGAAACTTACACAGTATACAGCACACACACTCTACGTTGCAGCATTATTTCCAAAAGAGATTTCCCCGTACAGATCGTTGGGTCATATTATGAGCCCCCTATAACATTCGCATCATAATACCCTCCGAATCCGAGTCAGAGCATGAAATTGCTTTATAGTTTCATGATAGCCAACGTGTCTCTTTGGTCGCGCAGTGCAGTCACAGTACAGACACAGAGCGTGTCCAGTCAACCATGCTGATTGACCTGCGAGGTCAACCGCACGTATTTCCGCGTAAAACAATTAACAGATGAAAATATCTCGTACACACACGACACACACACAATGCAACATACATATGTCACCACCGCACCGTGCAGCTGTCCATATTGCAATACGCGTTTATCAAGTATCATCATTTTGTCCTCTAACAGCACATATGCAGCATCTGAATCTGAAGGCATCTAGATTCCAAAACAAAGCCAAAGATGTCACCCACTCGGAGTCGCCACCGTTCGAAGATGTTATGCATAAATTGAGGTTGTGCGTTTTTTTTTTTTTTTTGTCATCGTCATGGTTGTCCGTGACTGTGAATAACTTAAGCAAGTAGGAACCCATTTATCCCAAAGTAAACAAGATGCAAAAATATAGAGTGTTTTTGTGAGTGCACCTATTGAGGGAAAAGAAAAAGGAGGACCATCATCCAACAGTATGAAGACGGCAGCTACAATATGGTGATAGAGCTCAACCCAGGTTAGTTCACATACTTTATACCACCGGAACGATATCGTCAGATACAAACTTCAAGATTTCAGGTGAATTTCATCATTTTTCCTTTTAAGTGAGTCTCTAAATAAATAAAGTATCTACTTTTGACGTGACATTTTGTTTATAAAGGGTTTTCCATTAAGAGGTTTCCTTTCTTACTTAATGGTGGCACTACAGTCAGGGGTGGTCTTAACCAACAAACTTTTCCAGATAGCTCGGTCTCTAGCTAGATGGCTGCAGTCTCGCACGTCAAGTTGGTAGAGGTCGTTTCCCACTTATGTGCGCCAACTGAGGAGCGGTCTTCCTCTACTGCGCCCAGCCGTCCCTCGGGGTTGGATTCATAGACTTTCCGGGCCGGAGCATTGTAGGTCCTTTCACTCTACATGACCTAGCTATCTGAGTCGTTGGAATTTGATTCGTTTAAACAGGTCAGTTTCGCTGTACAGCCCGAACAGTTCATGTTTATATCTTCTCCTCCACTCCCCGTCTATGCACAATAAACCAACGATCACACGGAGAATTTTCCTCTCGAAACATCCTAAAGTCCATGTGTCTGCCCCATAGATAGTGACCAGGATGATGAAGGTTTTATAGAGGGACACTTTAGTTGCTCAAGAGAGGACTTTGCTACTCAATTGCCTTCATAGTCAAAGAAAGCAGTGAATGGCAAGAGTTTTTCTCCGTTTGGTTTCAGGTGCTGGTGTTATTTTCTAAATTAAGAGCATAGATATACAAAGTCCTTAACTACCTCAAATTTTAAGCTGTCCATGGTGACCTTCTGTCCAAGACGTCGGTGTTCTGTGTCTTTTCTTGATCACAGCATATTCTTGGTCTTGCCCTCATTGACTGCTAAGCCCATCTTCTTTGCTTTCGTCTCAATGCTCACAAATGCACCATGACTTGTTTTTCCAATGATATGTCAATGTCGGTGTATCCGAGTAATTGGACGGACTTTTGAAAGATTGTGCATCTTGTGTTACCGCGTGAGTTCTGCACTATTCTTTTTTTTAGACCTATGGTGAAGAAGTCGCACGACAGAGCATCGCCTTAACTAACACCTTTTTTTGACATCATCCAACCTTGGTGGCACAGCGTCCATTCTCCCTCGTCAGCCTGGACAAACGGAAAAGTTTGTCAGGGATGGCTAAACTAGACATTGCTCTGTATAGTTTGTTCCTATAGATGCTATAATACGCGCTTTTCAAATCGATGAAAAGGTGGTAGGTGTCGATTTGTAGCTCCTGGGTTTTTTTCCAAGATCTACTGCAATGCGAATATTTGATCGATGGGGGACTTTCCTGGTCTAAAGACGCACTTAAATGGACCTATCAGGTTGTTGACGAAAGGCTTCAGACGTTCACATAATACTTCAGAAAGGATCTTGTACGCGATGTTCAGGAGACTTATGCCTCTGTAGTTGGCGCAGCTCAGAGGGTCTCCTTTCTTGAGGATTGGAGTCGATGCTAAATATCCATCTATCGGGAAGGCTATCTTGCGACCATATTTTGCAGATGAGCTGGTGTATACTCCCAACCAAGTCATCTCCTGCCGCTTTGAACAGGTTCTACTATACGATGTTCCCTTGCAGCCGAACCTTTGCTACAAAGAAGTAGTAGTCTTTGATGTCTTCATCTTTCCCTCTGTTGGAGCATGAGCGCATATGAGGCTTTTGTTGGCCAATTTGGCCTTGATGCCGATTGTCGTGAGTTACTCCGTTCACATAGTCCCATCGTATATCTTGGATGGCTGTAATATCTGCTTTTTAGTAGTTTGGGGCTTTCGCTAATTGTTCGGCTACACATGGGATATTAAAGAACCTAGCATTCCACGTACAGATCTTAAGTTATTAGCTGTCCTTATTTCGTTTGCATGTTTCGTCATCAGTAAATCCGTCCGTATCCGAGGCTTGTTTTTGCTTCGCTACTAAAATTATTTTATGTGACCAGGAAGTCACCCCGACGCGACGGCACAACTACCAACTTGGAGTGAAAAGTCTTTAACATGACTTCAAGAATGGGGAGCCTGATAAACCATTCTTTAAAGGCCTGAGCTCCAAATATATCGGAGTAGCTCTGTAAGGTCTTCACTAAGGAACTATAGACGCCACGGTTGATTCCATCGGGGGAATTCCTCCGCTGCCGTCTGAATGAAATTAAAAAATTGAGAGTAAGATATCATTAAATAATTTAAATTTTTAAGAAACCTCATTTATGCCATTATGTTTGGAATAAAACATCAATCAAATGTCAGTCGTGGCCGTGCTGGGTGGCAAACCATATTTATTATGTTGGCTTTAAGGACAATGGTGGTTTGTTGACATAGACCTGTGACTGAAAATAAAACCCACAAGAAGAATTCTAAGTGTACAAAAAGATTGGAGCGGAAAAAAAAGCTGAGAAATTCATCAGAGAAAAGAACAAAGAGCACGAGAGGAATGCAAGAATGAAGTTCATAAGGTGCTCTTCGGTAGGTGAATGAATCTTGTAGGAAAATAGGACTTTCAAAATATTTCTATCCTGATTTGCAAGAAGTCAGAGACCCATCGTCTATAGAACGGGAATGGGGTTTTTTCAGTATTTCCTTGCAAAATGTGTCTCGAAGAATCTTAAAATCGCAAGGTCTTGGTGACCGATTTGGATGGCACCCGCTTGAGATAACTACAAATGTCCATTTTGGCACGGGTTGTGCGGCACGTAGCGCCCGTCCTGTTGAAATAACCTTCCATCCGTGATGTCCATATCATCGAATTCGAGCCAATAGAAATTGGTTATCATCGACCGATAGCTCTCACCTTTGACGTCGTTCTCAAAGAAGTATGGACCGATGATGCCGGAAATCAAAAATGCACACCAAACAGACAATGCTGTCTGTTCACGAACCCATTCATTCTCTTGGACGGACCATTATGGCGACCGTAAAATTAGCGAAACGCGCGAATTATTGCTGGAACAGAAGATCCACATTCATAAAACAATTTAATCATTTCCACATGTTGTTGAACGCTATAATTCTTTACGTTGACTTTAACAGTCGAGGTTAATAAAAGACAGTTAATTTGACAGATTTAGCTTAACAGTATGATCGCAATCACCTGTCAGAATTCAGAAATTTCTATTGGAATACCCCTATATTCGTCTTTCTTCACTTCTAACTTAATTCTATACCTATAAAATGAATATATTCCACAGTTCATCTCACGTTGCATTTTAAATTTCAGCTTAATGTCACCATAAGGAAAAATTTAAGAGAAGCATGTGTACCAATTGATTGGTTAAGAATAGAGTAGGTGAAATGTAACATTTTATATAGTTTTCATATGATATTATCATTTTCCTTAGAAAAGTTACTACCTTGTATAATGCTTAAGGTTTGTATAAGGGTTGTATAATTACAACCAGAATCATTAATGCATCTACTAATTTATGTAAATAAAAGATTTTATACCTAACTGGTTAAATTCACCTTGAACAAAATTAAAAATTAAAATAAAGAAAACAAAACGTCAATCATCAACCAGGTAAACCAAAGAGACAGCAAAAATGTGTAATTCAAATGCAACCATAGTACCTACCAGATCCCAAACCAACGCCAATCCACTGACTCAAAAAACCAATAGAGGCCCGAATTGAATTGTTTTGAAAGTGGCCAAGGAGTGCTATATGCGGTCGGCCGGTGCGGCAAGTGCCAGATGTAAGTACCTATCCGCGCAAAAATGAATCATCACAATCAAGAGTAAAACCGTCGTTGCGCAAACGTTGCAGCCTTAAAAATGTGCAGCATTTAAAATTAAGAAAAGGTAAACATTTAGTCAAGTGATAGTGAATAGAATTTAAATGTAATTCGAGTTTTACGGTACACACACAATTGTTGCAGTTGTAGCAGATTCCTGTGATTATTCGTGCCTGATGATGATGATGATGACGATGAGGAAACACAACAAAAAAAAGGTACAGCGATGCATCAAGGATATGTGAATGAAGTTTGACATTGAAGTGGTTTATTCAGTGTCAAGGGTGTTGTGGTTGTGGGAGAACAGTTCGTGCTCTTTGGGTCAGAGTTGAGATTTCGTTTTGATATGGATTGAGATTTGAAGGTACACATTTACCTGTTATATGTTTACATTTAATTAAGAACCTTTTGGTTAAAATAATTGGTTAAGAGACCCTTTTGAAGCAACACGTTCATTGTAATTACTTTATGTGACATACCTTCAGCAACACCTACAGGTGTTTGATAAGTTGACAGAAATCACCCTCGTAAGACACTTTAGTTTTGAAATCGTCAGGTCTAGAGATAGAGGACCACAGTTTTCTTCATCCACTAAGTGATTGATGATAAAAGCCATTAATCTGAAATTATCAGATGACTGGGATTAAGAAATGATATTTGTTTGAATAAAGTTCCTACTTCCTTCTGATTAAGAAAGTTTTTTAGGGTTGAGTAAGATTTGTCGATATTTAAAATTTTGATTAAAAAAATAGATTGCCTGCATAAAAATGCCGAAATGAAAATTACCGGTTTTAATGTATGGTGCAGAGACCTATTCTTAAGAATCCAATTTTGGAAATTTCAACTTTTAAGATCTCAACAGTGGCTTAAGATACTTGCAGAAAAAATGTGGTATTTTATTTTGAGAGCTAATTTAATTTGGAATTTTAACTGTCCATTAATGGCTTCTTTCTCTTGTGCACTTTTTCAGATTCACATTTTTGTATGCACCAAGGGTGGAATTCGTAACGGGTGTTCCACATTTTATGTCTGAATAACTTTGACGTTTATCAACGGAATGACTTGAGAGGACATGTTTTCGAAACGTCAATTCAGTAAAACAAACGCGGCGAAATAGCGACGTTGTATAACAAAAATTTCAAATAATTACCAGCAATTTATTGCAACTTTAAAAATACATACATTTCCTTAAAGCTGTTTGACGTTTAGAAATTTTATTTATACTAAAATATTTTTTTTTTTAAGTTCCTTTTGTTATTGAAAATAAAACTAAAAATTTTGTGACATCAACTATTATGTATTGTATGAAAGCACATATTTTGTACATGTAATTTAAAAGTGCTAAAGCACAAACTAGTTGTTAAGATCTATGAACTTAATAAAATAGAGCAGTCTCTTGTTGAGCATCTAAGCGGTTGTTTCAATCTTCAGCATACATATTAATTGGCGACGAGGACAAAAGTACAAAAAAAAAATATATATACATATATATATATTACATACATACATATATGTCATCCGACTCGGAAAGCAATAAATCGGTGCCCTCTGTTAAAATAAAAAACGAAAATCACATGTCTCAAAACGTGGTCAATTTTATCGGCGCGATTGAATTTTTCAATCCATCGGAGGATGAGTTTGATATGTTCTTAGAGCGGTTTGAAAATTTGATGGTCTTAAATAAAATCACCGATGATAAGAGCAAGAAATCTTATCTTTTGAACCTTGGAGGAAAGGACCTGTACAAAGTCATCAGAAATGTGTCCAGACCAGACAGTATTGAGAACGTAGAATACGCGGATTTAAAGACAAAGCTGAGAGGTCATTTTAATCCACAAAGAAACATCACCGCAGAACGCTTTAAATTTGGAAGCCGGAATCAGCAGCAAGAAGAATCAATTAGTGACTACGTCATTATCTTAAGAGAACTTGCCGACACGTGCGATTTTGGCACTTTCTTGGACGATGCTCTTCGGGATCGATTCGTGCTTGGAATCAAAGATAACCGCGTGAGAGCGAAACTGCTTGAAAAATCCACATTAAAATTCCAAGACGCGGTAGATCTAGCGAAGGGTGACGAAATGGCAAAGAATCAAATGAAAGTGGTACAGCCAAGCACACTGTCATCTGGTGAGATCAATGCCTTTTATCGCTCTTCAAGGCAACATAAATCAAAAAACGAAAAGTATGACAAATCTGATCGACAAGAGAGATCAAAATCGCGACAATTCAGAACCAAAAACAAAGAACTACAATGCTTTTACTGTAAAAAGTATGGCCATATCAAAAAGAATTGTTATAAGCTGAAAAATCGAACTGGTCATGGAAGAGTACATTACGTGGATGGTGCAGAGGCAGACAGAGCGGAGGATGATGAAAGCTCAGACGATCGGGCTTGGTTAGGTATGCTAAATTATGTCAATGAGGTTGTATCGGGAACATTAAAGGTTAAGCTATTGGTTGATGAAAAATATGTTAAGTATGAATTGGATACAGGTGCATGTGCTACTGTCATTTCTGAAAACTGTTATTTATCTTTATTTAAACATATTGAACTAAAAGAAATTTCTAAATCCATAGAAGTTGTAACTGGAGAGCGCGTGGTCGTATTGGGCAGTATAGAGGTTATGGTCAAGTCAAAGAAGTGGAATAATCCAATGAAGTTGACAATGCTTGTCATTAAAAGCAAAAATAATTTTGTTCCTTTGCTGGGGCGAAATTGGTTGGATCGATTGTATCCTAACTGGAGAATGTCTTTTGCCCAGGAAATAACAGTAAGTCCTGAAAAGATAAATAATGTTTCTGAATGTTCTAACAAAATTGATGACATCATTAACAAATTAAAACATAATTTCGCGAGTGTTTTTGATAAAAACTTGGAAAAGCCGATTGTGGGTTTTGAGGCTGATGTGATATTAGATGAAAAGGCTAGGCCAATTGTATATAAGGCATACTCGGTTCCATTTGGGTTACGAGAAAAATATCTTGCAGAGCTTGAGAGACTCATAAGTATAGGAATTTTGGAAAAGGTCAGGCACAGTGAATGGGCAAGTCCATTATTAGGCGTCATGAAGAAGGATGGAGAAGTGAGATTGTGTATGGATTGTAAAGTCTCCATAAATAAATATATGAAAACCGAGCACTACCCGCTTCCTCATCCCGAGGATATATTTTCTGATTTAAGTGGCTATACTCACTTCACCATTCTTGATTTGACGGGTGCGTTTCAGCAGCTTAAGTTGACAGACTCTTGTAGGGAGTACTTCACCGTGAATACGCCTTTAGGGTTGTTAAGATATACTAGACTTGTGTATGGAGCAAAAGCATCGAGCTCAATTTTTCAGGAAGTCATCGATAAAATTTTAAAAGATCTAGCTTATGCATCAGGATACATAGATGACATAATTGTTAAAGGTACAAGCTTTTTAGATTGCGTTAAGAAAACAGAAGTTGTTTTGGGAAAATTACAGAACCATAACGTAAAGATTAACATTGATAAATGTAAGTTTTTTGAGAGTAAAGTAAAGTATTTGGGATTTATTATTAGTGCAGAGGGACGTCAACCCTGCTCAGATAAAATTGATGCTATTTTAAATGCTCCCAGGCCGAAAGATGTTTCACAGCTGCGTTCTTATTTAGGCCTCGTTAATTATTATTCAACATTTTTACCTAACTTATCTTCGGAATTGCATGATTTATACAATTTACTAAGGAAAAATGTTGAGTTTTCTTGGACTAAGCAATGTGATGAGACTTTCGAAAAGACCAAACTGTTGCTGACAGGTGACAAAGTGCTCGCTCATTTTAATCCACACAAAGATATTGTTTTATCTTGCGATGCAAGTCCCTATGGTATAGGGTGTGTCTTGTCAATTATTGATGAGGGAAAAGAAAAGCCTTGCATGTATGCCAGCAGTTCGTTAAGTCCATCGGAAAAGCATTATTCTCAGTTGCATAAAGAACCCCTTAGTATTATATTTGCTGTGAGAAAATTTAGAAAATTTATTTTCGGCAGAAAAATAACTATTTTTACAGACCACCAGCCATTAAAACAAATTTTTGGGGAGAAAACACCTACCCCGCCTGTTGCAGCTTCACGGTTGCAAAGATGGGCTGTTGAACTGTCCATGTATGATTATTGCATATTATATAAGAAAGGTGCAAATAATTTGAACGCGGATGGTCTGTCCAGATTACCTTTGCCGCATAAATCAGGAGATGAGGAAACCTTTATAAACACTTTCAATTTTTCAGATGAAATTCCATTAAACCTGCATGAAATAAGAAAAAAAACCGAAAAGGATAATATTTTAAGAGAAGTTAAAGAGTGCATGGAAGTTAATAAGTGGCCTGATAGAAAAAGTTGCGAATTAAAGCCTTACTTTTTAAAAAGAAATATTTTAGAGTTAGAAAAAGGGGTTATTTTTTATGGCATGCGAATAGTGGTACCTTTTTCTTTGAGAAATTCAATTTTAGAATTACTACATGATGGCCATGTAGGAATAGTTCGCATGAAAGAACTGGCTCGTTCTTTAGTATGGTGGCCTAATCTAGATGAAAACATTGAGAATCATGTTAATTCTTGTGAAACTTGTGCGATAACAGGAAATCATTATTCAAAACATAAATTACAAGAATGGCCAAAATCTAGTTTTCCCTACGAAAGAATTCATTTAGATTTCTTTTTCTTTGAAGGGCAAACATACCTGATAATTGTAGACAGCTATAGTAAGTTTGTGGATGTTTATATCATGAAAAACACTAACGCAAATTCGTTAATTGAAAAATTAAGGACAAATTATGCAATTTATGGTCTTCCATTAAAATGCGTTACAGATAATGGTCCGCCATTTAATTCGAATGATTATAAACATTTTTGTGAACTACATTGTATTGAAGATTTGAAATCGCCAGCCTACCACCCACAATCAAATGGCCAAGCCGAAAGGCTAGTCCAAGTCGTTAAAAATAATTTAAAAAAATCAGTTATTGACCAAAAGACAGAACGACTTTCGCCGCAGCAAAGGGTGGACAATTTTTTAATAAAATACAGGAATACACCAAATACGACAACTCTTGAAACTCCAGCTAGTTTAATATTCAATTTTAAACCTAGAACTAAATTGGACATTTTGAAAGAAGAAAAACATAAAGAACATAAAGAAAATTCTACATTATGTCAAAAATTTAAAAAAGGGGAAGATGTATACTATAAAGGCAATTTTGAAAAATACATTAAATGGTATCCAGCTGTGATCGTTGAACAAATTTCTTCATATGTGTATCTTATTAAGTTCAAGGACAATTTACGACAAGCACATATTAACCAAATTAAAAGAAGGATAAAAAAAGTTGCGTTTGCCCCGGAGCACTTATACATACGAAGAGGTTTGTCCAACGAACATAGCGGTACCAATAAAACATTTAACAAAAGACGGTCATACACTAAAAACTTATATCCAAAACGATCGTCTGAAAGAATCAAGACAAATTTAAATAAAAAACAAGTAAGTTACAAATACTAAGTAAAAAAAAAAATTACATAAACTTTTAAAAACTAATGTAAAAAAAAAAAAATATGAATTTTGTAAAATATATAAAATGAATTACTTTAAGTTTGTATACGCTTTTTAATTATAAAAATGTTAAAAGAAAAACAATGTTTTTAATTAAGAAAAGGGTGAATTATTATGTATTGTATGAAAGCACATATTTTGTACATGTAATTTAAAAGTGCTAAAGCACAAACTAGTTGTTAAGATCTATGAACTTAATAAAATAGAGCAGTCTCTTGTTGAGCATCTAAGCGGTTGTTTCAATCTTCAGCATACATATTAAACATGAAAATCTAGACAAAAAAAAACTTGGTCACGTTTAGGTATAATTTACATCATATATTAAGACAGTGGCCATTCTGTTATTTCAACTCACTAACCTAGACCTGGTAAACTGTTATTATTTGACTTCTTTATCAACTTAAGAGCACTACTAGGTCTCACGATCATACTCTTGTGATTCAATGACGTAACATAGCGACCCAAACCTATTGAAGATGAAAACGGAATGGGTTCAAAACTTGCCCCTTCCTCTACAGACTGGTGACATCATCAGACATCAGAGGCGGCTGTGAAAACCTGCTGTTTACTGATGACTCGCTTTCGTATGCAACCTCAATGTCACCACTAGTCGCTCTCTAGATAGTAGAGGCTCATATTAACAGACTTTTCGAATTTTACAAAAAACGGGGCATCAAAATCAACACAGCAAAATCGGTGCTTGGTTCCATCGTTGCAGCCAAAAGCAACGTCAAATACCTGAGGATCAATGAACTTCAACGAATTACTATATGGTTGGACCCGCACTTAAAAATAGCCAAGTGGACATTCCACTGACTACACCCCTACATGAAGAAAAGATCAGAGATAAGCCAACAGACGAAGGTACTCGTGTACCAGCAACTCCTGTGGCCAGTTATCAGCTATTGCCAGTCTGATTTACGAACTAAAAGTCAGCGATAAAGGAATACTAAATCTTTGAGAAAAAGATGCTAAGAATCTGCACCGGACTTCATTTGGACCGGCGGCGAGTAAAATTTTACAGGAATGAGGAAGAGAATCACCCTAATCTGCTAATAAGGAAGATGTCCACCGAGCAACTGCATCCCGAGCCGAGGTACCTCAATGTGATGGAAACCCTGGAGGACAATATTTTCACGGACAACGATGAAGCATCCATTTTCTTCTAGGCTGACACAAGGTAAGATAGTAAAGACAGGCAGTTGTTCTAATGCGTTTACGTGAAACGCATTCTCTGGCATTTGCTAATGTTAAGCTTTAAACAATTGTTGGTACACCAGGTTGAGAAACTTTCGAGATCTGTTTGGAGGAAAGATATGTCTTCTGGTGCTGCGATGATTTTAAAAAAATTTGTATCGTCAGCGTAAAGGGATATTTGACAATGTTTAATTACCATGTCAATGTCGTTAGTTTTAAGGACAAAGAAGAGAGGGCCTAAATGACTAGCTTGGGGGACACCGAAGTGGCTAGAATAGGATTGGAAAGCGCGGATCTGAACCGGACACAATATTCACGATTCTCTATGTAAGAAGTAATCCATTACAGGAAAAGGGGTTCAAAACCTGAAGAGGATGGTTTAAAGACTATGAAGCTGTGCGAAATTTTGTCGAAAGCTTTGCTAAAGTCAGTCGAGACCATATCAACTTCGTTCCCGTTTTCTAAGGCTCTAAGAGTGAATGAAACGAATTCTACAAGGTTTGTGGAGGTGGATCTGCTTTTTAAGAAACCATGCTGTGCTGGGGGTAATTATAAAGACCTGCAACAGAAACTGAGGAGTTCATATAAAATGCTTTCAAAAATCTTTGGGATATGTGAAAGTTTAGCAATTGGTCGATAGCTTTTCAAGTCACCTTTCGGGCCTTTCTTATGAATTGGTGTTATGAAAGATGTTTTCCATATCTTGGAAAATGTTCTCTGAGATAAGGATAAATGAAAAAATTTTGATAAAGGATTTGAAAGAGAGGAAGAAAAGTTTTTTAGGAAAATGACAGGAAGACCATCAGGACCCGGAGTGAAGTCATCATTAAGTTGAGAAATTTTTTTTTAATGGCTGATGGAACAATGCAATCAGGTAAAAATGAACCCAGCGAAAAATTCGGTAAATATTCAAAGTAGGTCCAATCTGGAAAATGAATCCTTCAAAATGATGCAAAGTAATTAGCTATAGTTATATTATCATTGGAGGTTTCATTATTGAAGGGCAAAGAGAACTTTCTTTTTTAATTAAAGAAATGAAAGAATGATTTGGGATCGTTGATAAGGTTAGATTGGGTCTTCTGTAAATATTCTTGGTAGAGAAAACTGTACAGTTCATTAAATTGAAGATAAGAACCGAGGTACTTTGAGGAGTCAGTTGGGCATTGAGAGCTTGTTACTTTGGTTACACAGAGAATGTAGTCTACGATTATAGCAAGGCGGGGATGAAGGAAAAACTCTACGTCATCGGTACGAAGGGACAAACTATTTTAATAGTTTAAACAATGAGCTGTACGCATTTTTAAATTGTTCTCTAATGGTTTTATATATACATACATAATTAATAATTATAAATACATAATTTTTAAATTCCAAAGTGCTTGTCCATAAAAGGAAGCAAGTACGTGCGATCTGGTCGTGCATCACATCAATCACATGGCATCCTGTTTTAAGCCCAAAGTACTAAACGAGTAGTTTTAAGCATATAAACAATGAATTTCATTCTTTCCAAGATTTGTCGCTAATAACATCTATGTTATTAAATTTAAATTTAAAAATGTAATAAATTCCCTTGAACATAAGAACAAGTACATTTTATACTCCTTATGCAAATAATGCGTTAAAATCCCACAGATCCCAAAAGGTCACACTGCAGTGTGTCATAATTCCTTATTCCCAAAAACTAGAGCAGGATGCAAATTAGGGTGTGTCAAAGTGCTCAACTATGGTATTTTCGAATGTAATAGCTTTTAAAAGTTGCATTGCTTATCAAAATTAAATTCTGCGTTTACAAGTTTCATTTTAATCAATATCTTTGGCTCGCTCAAAAATAGGATGAAATCCAAAAAAATTTGATTTTTCGAGATTTTTGAAATACATATGTGTTGTTTTGAATTGCGCCAGGTGGATACAAAAAAAAGTTATATAAAATATTTTCAGGCTTTCAAGTGAAAGATAATTCCAAGGAAACACTTTTAAGCTTATATTTGTTTAAATTGAACACTTGATAAAGAAGCTATGAAATAATAAAAGAAGGACGAAAAAACAGTTTTTAATGTAAAATGGTTTTTTTTTTACAAAAAAACAAAAATTCTTAAAAACTGACGGAAACAACTACAATATCATGGTATATCTTTTTGTAAAGACAAAAATTCTTTTTGTATTTTGTTTAGTTTTTTTTTTGTTTTTAGTATCCGTAAGAAATAAAAAAAAAATTAACTGAAAATTAAGTTTTTTTTCAACTTCAACCGATTTGAGCAAGCCAAGGACGAACGATATCTTATTTTTGTTTTACATGTTCTTAAACCTCGGGAACTAATACATCTTCCGAGGAGCACTATTACATATAAAAATAAGAGTACTTTTTTGCGGCCATACAAAAGTGACACACCCTAATACACATACGGCCATAAAAACCAAAGCTGCGCCTATGAAACTTATCCCAACAAATTTGCGTATCAATGTCTATACAAATTTTATTCAGGGTTTTGACCCATGATAAGAAAAACTAGAAATATTTTGTATTAAGATTACGGCATCTTCTTTGGGAAATAAACTTTTCAATTAAGTGGTGTTTCAAAGTGTAACACTTCTTGATTGGCTTTAAAGGCCTATTCACACTGAAATATTTTTTTAAATTAAAATATTTAATATAACAAGATCGTATTAAATTTGACTTGGTTCAAAGGTTGTATCAAACCCCATTCCACTTATACAGCAATCAACAATAACGCAAACTACAACGAGTTAGTTTGTCCAATGTGTACAGTGCGCAGTGCGCATCCATAAGGACACCTTTTGCATTTTCCACACGTCAATTTTCCACTTCGCGCGTTCGGCGCACAAATAATGATTTGTAATCCTATTCGCAGCGTCAAATTCGTTTTAGCTAATACCAGCTTTGATCCTCGAGGCGATTATTCAATTGGTCATCTTCATTCACCGTCACCGCCACCAATGGCGCGTATGGATTAAAATTGCTTTGATGGCGCAGTACGCGGGTCGTCGGAGAGCAAGCGGCAAGGAGTTATTTGTCTGCGTACGTCCATCCGTCTGCCACAATATATATACGAAGGGACACCCGCTGTGGCTCAGCCTGTCAATTACTTTAAACAAATTATATCACAAATTAGATGAAATCTCATGCTGATTCTCTTCTTTATCAAAAGCCCAACAATAATAGCAGCAACAAAATCAAAAACAAAAGCATCATCCACGGGCACGACGCGATGCGACGGAGCGGGCGCATTTCGCAAGAATTGCACTCGCGTTGCATTGCGAAAATGTATCTAGATGTTGCGGTTGCGGACATCGTTGTTCTCATGGTCAGCTGCGGCGGCGCGGCGCGGTGGCGACAGCAAGCGGTACACATTCGGATTTCGGATGTGTGGTGAGCACAGTGCTGCACATATGCGATGCACCATAGACAAAAACGGCAGATTGCAATTGGCACGCTGCTGGCTTCAACAGCTAAACGATGGTGCAACATGGAAGTATTAATAGACTTCTGTATCTCATATGGATACGTTGGCTTTGCCTCTTAGTTTGGTGAGATCTTCCTGGGGCTTGGTTCTTCGTTTGGATCTCTGCAAGCCGTTTCTCTTGGGCGTTGGTTGGCAAGAGGGTCGGCCGGGGGGGCTTAACACAAGACCTGAGAATTCTTTTTGGATGATTTCCTGATTTTCTGGCAGAATAATTGATTAAGATGAATCAGCCTTGGGGTCAACACTCATGTGATACTTGTTCTTTCATTTTGGCTTGGGAACACACATTTTTTGTGTGTGTTTTTGAATATTTTTCAACTATTGCGCACGATTGGGATCGCGTTCCATTGATGGCGCTCAAAAGTGTGGTCGGTCAAATAAATCAGGTATTAGATATGGGAATCAATCGATTTCACTTCAATGAAATGTGTTCATTTATTTTACGTCGCGTCCAGTGAGTTACAGAGTTCGACCGCGCCAAGGTGTGCAGTATGAATAATGAAGCTGCATCATCTTCAGCTTCTCAAAGTGAAACGATTGGTTACATATCTGCGGAGAAATCAATGACTGATTGGTGAAAATGTTAGACAGATAGGTAGTATGTATAAAACTTAAGTACGATTTCAGGTACCGCGATTATGATTTTTTTATTAAATTAAATTAGACAAATTATTTAAATAAATTAAGACAACAATGGGAAAATACACAAAATGAGAAAAAAAAATAATCGAAAAATGAAAAGGTAATTGCACTTCACAGTTAAAATGTCGAGTTAAGACAGAAAAAAACGACCAGGATGGAAGTGACGTCACACCATACAGCATAAGAGGACTTAGGTTAGGTTAGGTTGGCGGGCTGACAGTTGATCTTGTTACCGTCACACTTAGATCAATATAGATCCGTTGTGATACCCCAGGGTTTGTGACCACAAAAGGGGACTTATTAAGAGCAATGAAGAAAAATCGAAACAAAATTCCACTTGGTCATTTGCCAACGACGAGTTTCTGTGGAGGGTTCTTTGAAAAAAAATGAGTTCAAACGTTCGAACCTTCAAAATTAAAAAGTCAAAATCAAGAAAAAACTGCAGATTACAATTATTATAAAACTTATTTAGGGAATTCAATAATAAATAATAATTAATTTTTATCAATTAAATTTTTAATATTCTAAATTTAAAAGTTGATGGAAAATTTCGGAATTTTGAAAACGAATAGGTTTTTATCTTCGAGACATCGAATGAACAGTGTGTTTTACGAAATTTTTACAGGTAAGACTATTTTTATTAGAAATGGACTCCATGTAATTGCATTCAAAAATCTGCACCTTTCAGTGGTTTTTTTTTTAAATTTTATATTAACAGGCATCAGTTCTAAGGAGTTTTCCAATTTGCGCGGGTAGATATTAGTGGCCTGTGGACGCCATGTTGTTTCGGTGACATCTGTCAGGTCTGTTGCTTAGTATTCAATTACTATTGTCAAACCCTCATGGCAAGTTACACTATCGTCAAAATGATAAAACTTTACTAAATATAAGTGTTCATTAGTGCATACGTTGCACCCATTGTACGGTTGACGTGGTGGAGCTTCACAATGGACCCTTCAACGTTTGATGGCCAAATTTGAGACAACCGGCTTCGTAACTGATCAGCCATCATTCAGCCATCATCATCAATGCAAGATTAGCCGAGATCAACGCCACAGTTGGTGAAAGCTTACACCAGAAAATGAGACAGTCGCCGTTCAAAAGAAGTCGGCCCTTCGCAGAATTCAACTTGCAAAATTTACATTGATTCTTGGCCTACATCCGAACAAGATCCAACTGACCCAGGAGCTCAAAGTTCATGACCATAGACAACGCCGTTTGTTCGCTGACTGTGCCTAAGGTGAGTTTGGACGAGGACACCAATTTTGGCCGAAAAATCATCTTTAGCTACGAGGCGCATTTTTGGATGAATGGCTGTGCTAAGAAACGAAATTGTCGCATTTGGGATGACAACAACTCACACGAGGTTCACCAGTTGACAAAGCATCCTCAAGAAGGTAACTTTGGTGTGGATGATGGGCCGTCGACGTCATTGGTCCTTAACTTTTCGAAAACGACGTTGGTGAAATAGTCACCGTTAATAGAGAGCGCTACAGAACGATAATAAACAATTTCTTATTGTCAAAATTGAACCATATGGACCTACAGGAAATGTGACCCCAGCAAGACGGCGGCGGCGGCGGCGGCGCAATGTGCAAGCCAGTGGACGAAACTATTGACATCCAGCATGAACGATTTAAGGGTAAGGTTCTCTCGTAAAGAATTTGGCCCCACTAAACTTTTTCTTGTAGACTTTTCGGAACTTGCAGGTCTATGCGAATAAACCCCAATCGTTCGATCACCTTAAATCCAACATAACATACGAGTACTCGTAGGCCATCGCTCAAATTCTATCGGATTTATGCACAAGACTCATTGAAAATTGGATCACTTGGATCCGTGATATCGTAAGAAGCCGAGGTAGGCATTAGAATAAGGTCTTATTTAATACATAGTGACATACCTACATGAGCCTTTCAAATTAAAAAGTTGTTAACATCCCACACAAAGCTTATTTCATTCTATTTTAACATCTACCCGACCTTATTGAAAGACCCTATATTATTTTTTAAACATTCCACCTTTTAAAAAAAGAAAATTTTCTGTGAGTAAAACCTAGCTAATGGTTTAGAAAATATATGATAAATTATGAACCATTTGTGATTTTCTAATATCTCGAAAACGATAAAACTGATTTTGGTTTATTTTTGAAATTCAAAATTTACATAACATTTATAGTCAAATATTTTCCAAGAAATATTTTTTTTTTATATAATTTTGTCTGTATCGTTAAATTTTTACGTTCTAAATATATTTTTCAATTAAATTTTAAATTGAAACGTTATTAACAGTACGTGTCACAGCACCGATTTCAACTAAGTTTCCTATGCGGAAATTTTGTTCAAACATATTATATTTTATGGATTTAACAAAAAAAATATATTTGTGTGTTTTTTTTTCTAAAACTCGATTTGTAAAAAAACGGTTTGAAGGCTATTTTTCAAAAAAAAAACTTAAAATTAGATAGTGCACCAAATTCTGTTTTTAAAAATCAGTGCAAAATTTCATAAGCGAACACAATTTACAAACTTAAAAATTGTTGTTCAGTAAATTCACCAACCTGTTTCAGAATATTGAATTTTCGAAAAAAAAAAAAAACAAAAATCTAAGAAAAATTTGTTTGATAAATTTGTGTATGTAATAAAGTTTTATTTTAATTTTTTATACAGATTTTGTTTAAAAATTTCAATAAAAATCCGTACAGCCGCTTATGAGAAAGTTAAAAATAAAAAAAAATGTTCTGTTACAGCCCTTTTCCATATAAATACCTATACTTTTTCAGTTGTTGGGAGGCAGCTACCGTTTTTTTTTTTGGATCTCACAACATTCCAATTTCCACTATAGTTAAGAGTTTTATGTACCAAGTTGGAAGAAAAACACCCGTGACGATTGAGTCTAGTAAGAAAATCGTGCTAAATCTTAACTCATATATGAAATTCTCTCCAAATTTAAGGAAAACTAAAATCTAGCAAAGCATTTATACCGATAATTACGCTGCTCTAGCTAAATTAATACCTTTTTTTCCAACTGTACAACCCTTATCTATTAACATTTAGGGAATGAAATAGTTTTTCGGCATATTAATGTCGAGCTAAATTTGATAGATTTTCTTGCTCATTTACTTCATGTTAAATGTTGTTGTTGAAAATGAAAATTTAACAAGTAATATCTTTGGGGATACAAGTTTGGGGATGTGGATTTTGGGTTCCTTTCGAGGTTTTGCTTGCCGGTCTGGCCAGGGTCTTTCTAAAGAAACACAAATTTTGGATAAAAGGTCTTTCCAAACTTACAACAAAATCTTTATTACGAACAACAACAAAGATGGATCTCTTCTGGTAAGCGAGTTTTCGGTGTAGGGGTATTCTTGTTCTTCGTGTTTCAGACTCGGAATCTGGTTTCTGATGAACTGCGTTACGGGATTTTAGTTTGATGGCTTACTAAACTGGAATTCACTCCTGATGTTCTGGTAGGGGGAAAACCAGCTTCGGATAATTTTGACAACAGTGCACAGGTACTACGCCCCTGATGGCACTTCAGAACAGCAGGCTAAACGCTCTGGTGCCTGGTACATCAGCAGGTGCTACGCCCATGTGGCACTGAAAGAGCTAAACGCTCTGGTTGATCAGCAGGTACAAAACTTCTGTTGCAAAACGGAAGGCTGAACGCTCTAATAGACCGGCAGGTACAAAGCCCTGGTAATAAACGACAGTCGAAACGCTCTGGTAGATTGGCAGATACAAAGCCGCTGCGCTGGAGACAAAGGGCAGGCTGAACATTCTAGTGGATCGGCAGGTATAAAACCCCTGGTGGCAATTAATTTATAATGACCAAGACGGAATCGTTGCCGAACGACTGGTGGTTTTCGTCTTCCAAAACAGTTCCTATTATACTATATTTGCGTAAGAACTGCATGTGAACTGTAAGGCATGTGAATGTAAATTGGTATTTGCTTACATTTTTCTGTGACGTCAGATGCTTCTAGATAATGTAAGTTATACTGATGACATTCAAAATTTGCTGGTGATGACTTTCAGGTTGAAATAATATTATTAATGATGACATGATGCTCTGTGGCATGAGGGTAGTAAAACTGACGGTTATATTTGAATATTTGCTACTCAATCAGAAAATCAGAGATGTCACCTGCGAAAGTAGTAAAGAAAATGGTGTAGCATGGAGCGCTTTGTTACAAGGCTAATTCATTTTATTTGATTGAATTCATATAAAATTAAAAAAAAAAATATTTAAAATATTTGTTTTAGGGTAGTGATCCGAAAAAACATCCCGGAACTCTCCGATCCGGAATGTCCAACGAAAAAGTTGCAGCAATGTTTTTGATTCAGAAATGTTTGTATCATTATATGAAAAGTAAAGCTGTCTTTGCCTTTTTGAAGCATTTGACAATGCTTTCCAGATCAAAATTCAATTCTAAGTACACATCAGAAGGACAAGGACATGAATTCTGGAAACGAATATGAGAACCTGAGAGAACTGTCGTCGTCAGCAAAACGATGCAATAATTTAGAAGTATAAGATAAAAGTTCATTAATAAATATGAGAAAAAAAAAGCCGGAAAAAAGACGGAACCCTGGGGTACACCAACGTTTATTTTATTAAGCTTGAAAACATTTATAGATAGGTTTGAAAAGTAAATTCGGATTGGGGTCAAAACAGTGTATGGGTCATAATACTGTATTTAAAATACTGTATCTCAAAATCTTCTTCTTCTTCCTTTGCTTCGGCGCTGTTATGATCTCGATGTCGAGGGGATCATAACTCTCCCACGTATCTGCTTCACACTAGTGATCCGCCTGTGGGGTTCGCCGGGTTGACCTCAGAAATCGGCGGCAAGCCTCCCGGTTTTGTATTGTTCCATTTCTGAGGCCAACTGAATGCTGGTGTTTTTGCATTTGTTTGTACCAGGAGTGTTTAGGCCTACCTTTCTTTTTATTTCGAATTGGAACGTTGTATGATATTGCCTTTTTGACGGGGTTCTCAGGATCTCTCCTTTGAACATGGCAATACCAACTGAGTCGGTCGTGTTCAATTTTTTGGGAAATGGTATTCTTAACATGAAGGCTTCCTCGGATCTTCGTACTTCTAATTCGATCAAGCTTTGTAACTCCTGCTGTCATACGAAGCATCTTCATCTCAGCTGCCGTTAGCTTACTCTCATACTTTTTGTACATTGTCCAACATTGTGAACCGTATGTGAGTGCTGGACGCACAACTGAAGTGTAGAGCTTTCCTTTCAGCTTAGGGGGCATTTTTCGGTCACAGAAGATAGCAGAATTTTCCCGCCACTTCATCCACCCTACGCTTACGCGATGATTGATATCGTCATCACAAGTAGCTTCGTTATTTATCATAGACCCCAGATATTTAAACTTTTCACACTTGGGAAGCACTACTCCATTCAAATAAATGTCTGGAATAGGCCTGTGTGGATCAGAAAATGGGCAGCATAGGTATTCTGTCTTTTTCGCGCTTATGCGGTACCCACTTCCTTCTAGAACATCCACCCATACGTCAAGTGCTGCTTGTAGGGATATCGGGTCTTCACTTATGATGGCTCCATCGTCAGCAAAGAATAACTGATGTACTTTTGGATCCGTCACTTTGCCTTCAAGCAGGTAATCAAGAACTGTAATAAAGAGCAGGGGACTCAAGACACTTCCCTGGTGTACACCTACTGTGATTTCGAATTCTTCGGTGACTCCAGCTGCGCATCTTACTTTAGTAACTGCTCCATCATACATGTCCATAATTATCCGCACATAGGTTTCTGGAACTCTTCGTTGCCTGAGGGCCACCCATATTAGATCTCGTGGTTGCCGATCGAATGCTTTTTCAAAATCAACCAATACGACATGCAAATCCTCCAAAGAATCTCGATGCTTTTCCATAATTATTCTTATACTCTGGATTGCATCCGTGGTTGACTTACCCCCGACAAACACGCACTGGTCATCAGATAGCCTAATTATTTTTCGCAGTCGGCTACCCAAGACTCGCTCAACGATCTTCATGGTGTGTGACATCAGCTTAATCGAACGGTAATTATCACAGCTTCGAGTATCACCCTTTCCTTTATAAATTGGAAGAAGGTAAGTTTCCCTCCATTGATTAGGCATGCGATCACCTCGTATACGTTTGGAGACAAGAATCATGAGCCATCTAAACCCGATGTCTCCCATCTTTTTCCAAAACTCTGAGGGTATTTCGTCTGGGCTAACAGCTTTTCCCGTTTTGGAGTATTTTACCGCCTTACTAACTTCTTCGACTGTGACGTCGGATACTTCGCTTAAGTTAGGTGAAGCTATTGGAAAGTATAGCCTTGGAAATTGTTCGTTTAGAAGTCCGTCGCAATACTGTCGCCACCTGTGAAGAATTTCGTTGTCTTCCACAAGTAGTTGGCCTTGAGCATTGTTAATGAGCTTTGGCGAACAAATCTCCTGGGCATTTCTTCTTCTTTGAGCGGCTATTTTGAAGATAGTTGCGTCCTTATTCGTATTTTTCCGTAGCTCTTGAATAGCACCAGCTGTCGGGGTAGAAATTTCATCCAGCGATACAGGTTTTCTGTATTCTTTGCTTGAATTTGGGCGCACTTCTTCTTCGCTTCTTTCTTGCAGTTTCTATATTCCACTTCGAGGCGTGACTTTTGCTCTGTATCATTACAGGGGCACTTCGACCAAGCCTTGAAAGCCATTTTCTTTTTACTTATGACTGATTTAGCTTCATCATTCCACCACCATGTTTCTTTGTTGTTTGTTTGTTTGTTCTCTGTAGGAGATCCCATATACTTTGTGCTGTACTCTCTTCATTTCGAACTATATCGGTGTTGTTATACAGAACGTTTTGCATATTCGAAATAAAAGCTTCGCCTTTTTCCTTATCCAGATTATACCATTTGATCTTCCCACTGTATCTCAAAATACTGTATTTTAAAATACTGTAAATAAAAATCGTTTTGATAATGTAAAAAGCGCGCACTTATTAAAAATGCCGCTTTTATAATCCCGTTTTTTATAATTCCTTTTCGTATAACGATGTATAAACAGTAAGGTATGCAAGGGGAGCATGCTGCCCCCTGCAACCTATAGGATTTAGTGGAGGTGCGAGTTTGGGTGTATGCAAAGTTTCTTTAGCATTAAAAGAATCTAGAAAATAACCAACATAAAATCAATAAAATATTTGTTAAAGAGTTATCAAGGTTGATACTCATCGGCATATTTTTACAATTGTTTTGATCATAATCAATAATTGCATAAATAATTGCACCAAACTAATTGATCTGCCAAAACTTTCAGGTGTTCATGCTCATACAGCATTTTGAGATGAAACATTTTGAGATACAGTATTATGAGATACAGTATTTTGAAATACAGTATTTTGAAATACAGAATATTAACTATACAGTATTATAACCATACAGTACCATACAGAAATTTGACAATACATTATTTTAAAACACAGCATTTTGACCCGCTCCCATAAATTCTTTTCCAACCAAGAAGAACTTCATAAATACCAAGTTTACGCATTTTCTGCTACACAAGAGGTACTTACGTTCTCCAAGATATTTCTTCATCTCATATGTTATTGGCGTTTCCATGATCTTAAAAAGAAGGGATATAAGTCCTATTGAACGATAGTCAAAGAAGAGGAAGATTCACCATCTGGATTCACGAGCTGGAAAAATTCACCTGGAAAGAACACCTCTTCAGAACAATGAAAGGGATACTATTCAGGCCAGCGGATTTGTGTACAACGAGGTCATTTATTACTATTGCATACATAGAAGTCTATAACTAACGCTCTTAATCCTATATTAAAACAAATAAAATAAAATTTGGGAACAATAGCATGTAAGAAACCAGGACTAAGTGAATGTAAATCATTCCTATGTGCATGCTATCAGGAATGGAGTTGACCTATAATTTAAAGCTGACTCCAAGCGGCTCAAATGAGCATCACTTTTCATGACAAGATATACTCTTAAGAGGCAGCAAACCCCTGAAAAACATTTTTGCAGTGCCTGACAATCAAACCCAAAACTTCTTGCATGATAGTCCAATGCATTAAATAAGTCCTGTATAAATCTTTCATTTTTAACATCCTGGTAAATGGCATATTCTTTCTCAATTAAATAAATATAGGAATACAGTATGGTAAGTTTCATAGAAAAAAATTTAGTTTCTCAAAAGGATTTCACATAATATAAAAAAATGTTTTGAAATGTCTTATTTTTTTTAGAAGCTTTAATTGTCAGTAAAAGAATGCCACAGATTTTCGGCGTGGTGAAATGTAGAAATCCTTAAGATGCTATAGGGAAGGAGAAAACGAGAACGTTTCCCTGGCATGGTTAAAACAGGTTTAGTGATAAAAAGTTAATCGAATTTTTGCGTAACATTTTTCTCTATATATCTACTCGTATACCCTATAACTTCTTCTATAATTATTTTAATTTCAAACTTTAAGTGAGAAACTGTTTAAATTCTCTACAATCGTTGAAGTATTTACGCTTGTTTTTTTAAAACCAAATCAAACGAACTGATACTGATTTCTCAAACATATTTAAGGTTTTTATTTTTTTCGATAGACTCATCATCCTTTCTCTCTTGATTGTGTTTGACTAAATTAATTAAACCCTATTAAAAGAGGATCCTTAACTAAATGACTTACATAACTATGCAACGTGATTACACGAAACTCACATACGCTTTAATTGTTCGTAATTAAAATGAAATCTCCTGATGGCAAAATGGTTAACTCAATTACCGAGGCAATTCCTTCAATGACTTCATCGTCTTCTTCAGTTGGTGGCATTAAAAACTATTTAAGAGTCCTCTGCTCAATATATTTACACATATCTACATGCCTTACCAACTATCGCAACTCGCAGCGCGGGCTCCTTCTTTTCGTTCGCTCTTCTTCATAGGGAATCTATGAGCATCAAGCTCACTCATACTCGCTGCCATCGCCGCCGTCATATCGTAATTTATCCTCCGTGAAATGCTGCACGGCAAAAGTTTAAAACTAAATTAAAACGTAAGATGCCGTGATGAATTCTCACCAATATATCACAACAATCCCCCTTTACTTCTTTTGCAACAGACTTAAATGCATTTTGCACAGCCTTGCACAGCGACTGTATGTACCTTTGTAAGGTTAGGTTTGCATTTTGTGTGATTTCGGTTTAATGAACTGGTCTGCCAGTGAAAAGATCATAATTACAAATTTCCTCTTAAAAAATACAGAGCTATAGATATGATGAACCGAACCAAACCAAACCAAACCGAACCGAAGGTACCCAGAGAAGAAGAAGAAGTAGAAGTATCTATGGGCTCTCAATGATTTAGCTCTAGATTACAGCTGCCAAATCCTAGCTGGAGTCATTCCATTTCAGCTATACTGTGTGCAAAAGTGTAATTGCAGTCCGGGAGCTATTCATCAGCATTGTACACAACTTTAAGACACATCGCTGATGCTGATATAGCTGCGGTGTTGTAGTTTTGCTGTGCTGTGGTCAGTTGAAGATCTCATCATCATCCATCCGGTTCCATTCAGAGTGCCATTGAGTTTCATTGAAGTGGTAATTAATTTTGTAGATCTTTCGCGCTGGGCACCATGTAACTTCGAAAATATCATCAGAGAAAGATCGATTTAAAACTTTAACAACAAAGTCGTAAGGAGTTGCGTTTAGAAACTTTGGTCTTAAGATTTTATTCAAATTCATATAGGTTTCAATATTTCGACAACGGAGGTCAAAATGAAAGATCCATCCAATCTTTTGCAATATTCCTTTAGGGAATTTTCATTAAGTCGCTCATGAAGTGTGCCAATTTCCCAATTTTAAGACTCATCTTCTACAATCATAGGGAAACGTTTGGCATTATAAAACATTTGGGTTATCTTCTGTGCTTTTTTTCATAATTCCAATACTAACCCCGCTTTTTTATCAACAAGTGAAAAGAATTTCTCACTGCCAATCTGAGGAGAAGAAAAAAAACGCCTCGAAAACGCTCTGAGCCCCCAGAAAATAGATTCACCTGAGCTTGAGCCCATGGGTGCTTTTGTATATAGGTACTTCCCAAACAGTGCACACTAGCTGCAGCAGTGAGAGAGATGTGTGTAATCCTAGATGACGTCTGGAATTAAGATAAAGTGCCAGCTAGTATTCAGCTGCTGGATATGGGTATAAGATTAGGAGCTGCTCTTTGGGGGTAGGTAGGACAGTAAATCATTGTTTACGCTGTAGTCACAGTGAAAAAGTGCCAACCATTAGGAGTTAGGCTAGTAATCTGTCTTCTTTTCTTTCTTCCTTGCTGTGTGTTTTTTTTTTTAGTTTTATTTTAAAAGTTTGCGAGAAATGTTTAGTTCAGGTGCGGGAGGGGATAGTAACCATCTTAAGTCTCTTGAAGAATTTTTTTTTTATTCTGTATAATGTCCAGTATACAAGAATGAAGCAATATACCTGTACCTGTGACGAGGAAGCGTAAAAGCAAAATGATTTTCTAGATAAACTTTGAACTGGCTACTGAATTTTTGTGGGAAACATCATTTTCCAGGTGTGATGAATTGACGGCTAATTAAATTTATATAATTCTTTCTCTTTCACGAAATACTTGCAACCAAGACATGTTATATTGGCAAAGAGGCCTGTAGGTACATATTCCATTTATTGCGAATTAAGGTTTTATATCAGTTAAGCTCAAGTTTAAGTAAGGATTTATATAGTGAAGACTTAATATTCACCGAAATCGTAGTAGTGACATTTTCAAAGAATCATTCGACAGCTTCAATATGCATTCGTATTTACTAAGACTAGACACAATACCTATAAGCAATTTTTCTTAAAGGCTTATAGCTTAGAACTTGAAACTCAAATATATGGCACCTTTTATTACATAAGGTTCGTTCCTTTGCAGTGAATATGAATTAATTTTAGTTAAAAGTAATTCCCGTATACTCAAAAACAAAGTATAGAAGAGAGCATTTGTCGGATTTCGGTTCAGTAGAAAATCACAATTTAACAAAATTTCAGTATGTGAGTAGAAATTTCGAGCCACGCAGAAAAAATATAAAATATACTTTAAGTTGCCAGAGTCTGTAAAAGAGGTTGGTGCATTTAAAAACCACAGTAGCCAACAAACAATGTTCCCAGTATCGCGATATCATCAAAAATGGCCGAAACCACCGTCAGCTACCAACTACCCCAGACAAAGAACCTATAGAATGATGATAAATGGATTCAACTAGAAAAGACTGACAGAAGATAAAACAGCGTATAACAAAATCAGTGGGAGAAGAGTATCGAGCCAAAATAGAGACCAGAAGAAGATCCTGTAATGAAAAAAGAGTACATATATGCATTCTGCATCCTCCGAGTTCAAGGAGATCGAACATTCTCCGAATTGAAACAACCTCGGAAAATCTATAAGCAACATAAGCTATACTGGTTTAAAGACCTGCATGCAATCTCTTTGAAACAACCAAGATAACCTGCTCACCCAACCATGAACAGCTGCTAAAAGAAAATCAATATTTATTTAAAAACTTTCCAAACACGAAGGTGATGTATAGGGTGTATTCATCAAATCATACTCGAAGTATTTGTAGAAGGTTGCTGACCCGATGATGGGGCCATCAGTTCTACAAAAATATAGTGACGCTATGTATGGAAGAACTATCAAGGCATATTCCTGCTAAAAGTCACATATAAGATTCGATCCAACATACTGTGTGATCGCGTTATGTCGTTGCACACAACTAAAGTCCTATATTTAGTAAGTAACAGCTTAGTTTCCGGCGCAGCAGATTGACCATAGACCAAATATTCACATTGACGAAAAATCCTTCAGAAGTTCTATATACCGTTGGCCAAATTCGGGATTCTGGGAAAACTAATCCAATTGTGTCGGGTATCAATAGCAAAAACGGGGTGTAATGTATAACTAAGCAATAGCAAGGAGATGCATCGTCAAGTGACTTCTTCAATCTCTTTCTGAAGCGTATTCCGTATTACCGCGTATTTTGTTTTCGCGTTCTTGTTTGCAATCTCGACATTTTCGAGATTCGTCAAATGCTTATAATTTGTGAGTTTTTGTGGAAAAGTAAGGAATCGGATCATTCCTAAATGTGCTGAACTGGGGGTTGGTCAGTATTAAAATGGGAAATAGAAATTATTAGAATGATTAGTTTTAAGCTTATAGAATTATTTTTACTGTTTGACGATTTTCAATTACCAATTAATAATTCATGATACCCCAATTGGGAACAAGTTTTGATAATTTATAATGATGGTGAAATTTTTGAATATCAGTTGTTTCTTATATCAACTTAATTTATGTTTCTCCAACGTAATTGAATTAGTTTTCACGGTTAAAACCGTTTTACTGTCTAAAATGTTGTTTCAAGTACACATGAAACTGGTAAGGTCGCTAAAATTTTCACCATCTTGTGTTGATATATATAAGAAAACAGATCCTTATTCCATTTCCCATGACCCCTTATTGCGCCCTTTTAAAGCTGTATTTCTTTGTATTGTATGTATTATAAAACTTGAAGTTTTCTTCATTATAATATTGTTCATTTTTATCAAGTATACTAAGTCACATAAAGGAGATTGTGAGATCCTACAAAGAATGTTATCTTAAAAAATAAGTCATCTTAGATGACCTTGTCACTACGCAATTTTTCCAAAGTATAAACAGCCTTAAATAGTTAGGTACGCCAACTTTAAGTTTTTTTAAGTATACGAATTAAAATTAAATTTCTAAAAAAAAATATTAAGCCGTTTTTCAGTTATCGAATTTTCCAAAAAAATTACTTTTTTTTCCAAAAATTCAAAAAATATTTTTTTTTTAACTTTTTAGAAGCATTTCTATAATTTTTTTTATTAAAATCTGTTATGTTGATAGTGAGAAATTCAAAATTAGACAAAATAGTTCTATGGCAGGTTCAAGCTTTAATATCTTAATTTCAAAATTGTTTTTATTAAATTAAAGATCATAAAAAATTATTAAAAGAAAAAAAAATTATCAAAATTCTAGGCGCAGTTTTCGAGAAAAATACGATTTTTGAAAACCATTTTTTAACATCTGTATGGTGGCGGTGGGTACCTTTATTTTTAAGTAAAATAATTTTTTTTTTCATATCTTGTAGATTATATTGAGAAATTCTTATTTATCAAGTTTAAAAAAATCTTGAATGAGGTTTTCGAAATATTGAGCTTTTAAAAAAAAATGGATTTTTTTTTAAATCAAAAAAAAAATTGATTTTTTTTTTAAATCAAAAACAAAAGTTTTGAAAATTTGAATACACAATACTATTCAAATTTTTGAGGAGGCTTAGCAAAAAAAATTATCAAAATCGGTTGTACCGTTTTTACTTAGGTAATTTTAACTTTCTGCTTGATTTGATTCTTCCTGGAAGTTTCATTCATTCGAAATGGCTTTTTTTTGGCCTTTAGTCCACAAAAATTGCCGTTTCGTCTCAGCGATCTTACATAGATTCATCAGTTGACTATAGTGAAGGCCTTGTCAATACGTAATTTTAATTAAAATCAATCCATATTACATCAATTTTTTGACAAACATCGAATGTGAACTATATCCAACAAAGATTCAAATTCTGAATCATTAATTCTGGAAGATTTTGCTTGTGGCCTGAAATTTCACACATAAAATATTTTCTTGGGATATTTAAGCCATTTTCAAACAGGGTTTTCGCCAAACCTCGTTTTATGTGAATGCAGTCACCATTATGCAATATGGTACAAAATGTTTTTGAATATCTCAAAAAGATTGTAGATTTTATCGAATACTCTGGACTAATCTTGAAGAAGATACACTGCTGTGCAGCGGTATAGTCAATGAATATAATTTTCTATCTATTCGCCTGGCTTGCAATATACATACAATATACATATTAAACATATTATACATATCCGAATCTCACAATTCATTTCCCACCTTCACTTGAAAATTTCAATATTTTCAGAGCATTAAGTTCGCTGTGAAAAAAAAAACCTGTAAAAATAGTGCTGAAAATTCCCCGATTTACATACAGTTACAGTCAGCGTTGCCATAAGGTGCTCCACCCGGCCATTTGGCACCATGTTTTGAGTCTTGGTCTTTGACCCCGTGCCAACTTGCAATGACTCACAATTCCTAATTATTTTCTTGAATTCATACATACATATTCTACACATTTTACTTACAAAATTTGAAATGCTAGATTCTATTAAGTTAAATATTATTAGCTAATGATTTTTTTTTTCAAAATTTGTGAAAAAAATATCAATTTTTAGATCTTTTGACTTTTTATATATTTATAGGTTGATTTGGTGTCTTATTATAGTATTGAAGTTATATTTTCTTCACAAATTAAAAACATGACCCCAAATTTTTTAAAATGGCCCTCAAGAAGCCCTTAAATATTTTTTCCTTCGTGGTAACGCTGGTTACAGTACACAAAGAGGAGCTTTTTTTTAGCAGAAACGGCTCACTGGATGAATCAGCATTCTTAAAATCCTCCTCATAAGAACTACACTTATTTCCACATATTCTTGTCATGGAGTGAACTGCTATTTTGAATTCCTTGATCTTCCACAGACATTTAAATGCTCAGCTCAGTTGTGTAAAGTCAGAACTCCGACTTAAAAATCTCTTAGCGAGTTCATTAGGGAAGTTGTTCTCTTACCTACGTTTGTACAAATTTCTATACAATCAAATCGATTGTCCACCCTCAAATATAATAGTAAAAATTAAATTTGTCTTTCTATAAAAAAATACATAAAAGTTCCTCAAGTACCAGAAATCTAAGGGAATTGTTGGTACCAATTGGTTTTATTTATCCCCTTGCTGTTCATGCGAATCGGAACAAATATCGCTTAATACTCGTAATTTTTTTTTCATGTTTTGATATTAAAATATATATATTTTTAACTTCTTTCGTTTCATTAGAGTCGATAAAAAAATTTCATTACAACAAAATATTCCACTAACAAAATTGTTCGATTTGCCTTGTAACACGACTTTTTCCTTCGTTGTACATAAGTAGGTAAATTGAATCTAAATATTTTAACAAGACAAAATAAAAACATTGAAACAAAAGTCTAAGGCCCATGTTCCCTCACCAAACATCAATATAAATCATTCAATCAACGATCGATTTCCTATCAAAAGTCTCATGTTTGATTTTTGTTAACAAAAAAGCTTTCTACCGACCGACCACCCCGACGATTACAAAATGATGACCGAGGTCCATGTTAAAAACAAACAGCAACACCAACAAAAAATGTTCAATTTCTCAGTCATGAGAATTATTATTTCAAAATGCCTTGGGTGCAATTTTTCGAGTTGGAAATAAAATGGTGCACCATTAAACATGGAAAGTGTTTTGTCTTGTTCACGATTATTTCATTATCCGAACCAGACGAATGATTGATCTTTCGTGTTGGGATGACCTTTCCCGAAAAAAAACAAACGATTGCAAATGAAACAAGATTGATTTTGACCAGATTTTGGTTCTAGTGGAATAAGAGTCATCGTGAATTCATTTAAGATGCATTATGTGGGGTGCTCCCACGTCTGATAATTTTTTTTTATTTTATTATGGTTTTATCTTTAAGAACATCTGGATATATAAATCGAGATGTCATTGGAGTTTTAAAAGGATCTTAGCTATATGAATGATCGCTCTAGTTATGGTTCGGTGAAGCCTAAAGTAGAGTCGAATCTATTCAATTTGGAAAAAAAGGGATTGAAAATTGAAATCCTATTACTCACAATACAAATCAGGCTTTATCCTTACAAATACACTACGCTCTTTAACTATTTGAAAACTTATGAAATGTTCGATTATGTGATTCAATTTGTTCTGTTACAACCACATGTCGTCAGTGTCCATATCCATCCAATTCGGGCAATACGAAATAGGTTATTTTTTTTTTTTTTACACTATCAGAATTGGTCGAATAAAGCTTATAGCAAGCTCCGTCTTTCGACCAATGGTTTGCCAACACAGAGAACTGTGTTATACCACCGGCTCATCATTTAGTGCAGTGTTAGTTGTTAGTAGGCAAACTCTATTACAATTAACACTGACACAAGAAAACATGAAAAATAAACAAATAATATTACGTAAGAACAAAACAATAACATAACATGAAACAAAGAACATTTAGGAGCGTGGACCACTGGTTTTGAGAAGGTTTTTTAATTTACATTTATTTATATTAAAATCAAAAATATTTGAATTCCAATTTACAAGACTACCCATACGTGTCAAGGGCTCATGAATGCCGTAGTTGGTCCTATGTGTTGGGACCTTAATCATATCGAGGCCTCGAAGATTATAACCTCCTCCCCGATAATTAAAATAAACCGAACATAAAAGATCTGGTGCATCTGTGACGCCTGTTATTAATTGGTGGAAAAATACCAAATCATTGTTTGTTCTTCTTTGTTCCAAAGTTTGCATCTGAAAAATAGATAATCGTTGGTCATAAGAGAGGACATACGAAGGATCACTCCATTGAAGTCCTTTCAAGGCAAAACGAGTAAAGTTTCTTTGCACAGATTCTAATCTCTCAATATGAATATCATAAAGAGGAGTCCAAACCTGCGATGCATACTCAAGATGGGGACGCACCAAGGAGTTGCATAAAGCCCGGGTGACATTGGGATCAACAAATTCTTTAGACCAGCGCTTAATAAACCCTAACATTGAATTGGCCTTATTCACGATTTTATTAATATGAGCAGAAAAATCTAAATTGGGTGTAAAAAGAACTCCAAGGTCCCTTACAGTCATAACACGAGTTAAAATGTGCCGTGAGATAACATATTCATGAGAGTAAGGAAAACGTTTTTTAGAAAAAGTCATAGTTTGACATTTTGTCGGGTTGAGGTTCAGACTGTTTTTTTCACACCACAAGGCAAAATGGTTAATATCATCTTGCAGTAGAGCCCGATCATTTGAAGATACTATATTTTTATAAATCTTCATATCATCTGCAAAGATTAGAATTTCGCTATTACGAACACACAAAGGAGCATCATTAATAGCCAATGTAAAGAGTAGTGGTCCCAGATGGCTTCCCTGTGGAACACCTGATTTGGAAATAAACTCTCTTGAGTATGAATTTCTGAATTTGACTTGATATAACCTATCTTCAAGATATGACGATATCCACTTGATGAAAGGTGGTGGAAATCCGTATGAGTGAAGTTTAAACTTGATAATCTCGTGAGACAGTTGATCAAAAGCTTTCGAGAAGTCAGTGTATACACAATCAACTTCTTGACAACTTTCTAGAGAGTTTAAACATTTATTCAAAAAGACAACAAGATTAGTAACCGTAGAACGTTCTTGCATAAAACCATGTTGTTGGTTGCAGATAATAGATTTACATATAAATGTCAAACTGTCACATACAACTTGTTCGAACAACTTCGGAATGCAAGAAAGTTTGGAAATTGGTCTATAGTTGGTAATATTGGCTTTATCTCCCTTTTTAAATACTGGCGTTAAAAATGCTTTCTTCCAAACTGCAGGGAATTTACCTAATTTCAAGGATAGAATAAAAATATTACGCAGAGGAAGAGCTAAAACAGACTTACATTTCTTCAATAAAGCGGGTGGTATTCCATCGGGTCCAATAGAATAGTCGTCTTTTAGATGTGACAGAAAGTCCAAAATTTTGTCGTGATCTATTGTAATATTATTAAATGATACCAGAGGACAATTTCGTAAGAATTGAAAATAGTTATCGTCAACAACAACAGGGGAATCAATGAAGGATTGGCTAAAATTATTTGCAAATCCCTCACAGATTTCTGTAGTAGTACTCAAGATTACGTCATTATAAACGAGATTAACAGGATAACCGTCGCTTTTCTTTTTGGAATTTATAAATTTCCAGAAGTTTTTCGGGTCTAATTTCAGGGAAAGCCCCATGGTTTGAAGATAATCATTATAACATTAATAAGAGAGTTTTTTGAATTCTTCTAAAAGGGAAATGTAAACTACTTGATTCTCTACTGTCATGAACCTTATATATTTTTTCCAAGCTTTATTTCGAAGGCATTTGAGTTCTTTTGTGAACCAAGGATGACAAGAAGAGTTAGAGGGAATAGATCTTTTTTTAGGGACAGTTTCATTTATGCATCTCATCAAAATAGAATAGAAGCTTGAGACAGTTTTGTCAAGATCATTAGAAATCGGTAAACGTTCTATACCGGAAATAATTAAACTATCTAAAAGCTGTTGAAAATCACCTCTCCGAAAGTCAAAAGTATAAGAACAGTCGTGGGGATTACTATTTTCAAGTAAATGACCACTCAAGTCTGTAGCATACACCTTTAAACAAAATACTCGTAAAACGTATAAAAACATATTTTTATATCAGCAATTTGCTGCATCGTATAAACCTACGTATGATATATTCGAATTTTCGAATCCTATACGTGAAAATAAAAACGTATCGAGTATCGATGGCCCACTGAACTCTAATTAGCAGACATCAGGTACAAATACATTTTTGGAGAAATTATCAAATTCGCGCTTTAAGCGTGCCTTTTCAATTTCAACTCGCAAGGAGATTACAAGTCCGTCACCATACTTCTTCGTCTGGGAATTCTTATAAGTATTTCCACTACTTATTCCTAGGTAAGTCAATTTCATCCAATGTTATTTAATATTGGATATACATTATTAATATTGTTGTTTAATTGCATTCTAGTTTTATAAAACTGCTTTACAACAACTGAAACAAAAAGCCAAACTTTAGCCTTGCGAAAGAAAATTGATTAAGACCTTTTTATACCACCTGCGTATAAATCTCTAAAAGATAATACGAGTAGTTATTCTAAAAAGACAATATATTCGTAAGCCCAAACTAAAGGTATGATAATTTTTGTGTATAAAAATAATATTTTTTTGGTTACCCTGATGATCATGCATTATTATGTCCACAGATATCTGCGGACGTAACTTGTCGAGATTGGCATAGCTTTCACGGCAACCAAAGACGGTACGTCCGCGAGTTAGGAGTCTTTAATCACGCAGCAATTTAATTGGGCATAACATCAAATTTAGCACCCAAAGAAAATTGTGAGAATCTTAGCTCCACCGCCAAACACGTGCTAAGTTGACAAGATCTCCATCATCTATACCTTTCTCGACATCGAGAAAACTAAATTCGGAGTCCCAAATTTCTGGTTGCTTGATCTCAAACGCTAATCAAAAAAAAAAAAAAAAAGGCGTCTCAAGAGATTGAAAAGAAACTCGCAAAACTACTACATCATAAGCTGACGCAATCATTTTTACGTGGTCATTTGTCCTAAAAACTACAAATAAATTAATCAACCAATACTTTAAAATCAAAAAAAAAAAAAAATAATAATACGATTTGTAAAGAAATTCAATTTTATAAATGTGTAAATATTCGAAGTTACATTCTTAAAAGTGCTAAATGAGTATTTTCTAAACAAAATTTATTAAAAGTTTACTAAAAATATTGCCACAGAAAGTTGACTTAAAATTACAAAATAAACAAATAATATGTCTTATGACAAAATATGACTAAGTTCACAAAGTTCTAAGTGGTATATAGAACCTACTGTACTTAGAAAAATAAAAATAAATTGCACATAGAACTTTGTTACACAACAGGATGTAGATTGAACTTTGTTGCTTCAAAATATTCAAACGATGCTCGTAGTTAGGACTATTAAGGCTATGAATTTTGTGTTAAAGTTGAATTTTATCTAAAATGCATTTGAAAAGTTTGTAGTGTGTAAATTTTCAAAATTTTTGTTCTAAATATGCATAAATTTTAATAAGTAAAGGTAAGTTTTTCTAGATTCAAAATAGCTTTTTTGGCTTTTAGTCCACAAAAATTGGCGTCCCGGCGATCTTACATGGACTCATCAGTTGACTGAGGACCCTGTCAATACGCAATTTTTGTTAAATTCAGCTCATCTTTTATCGATTTTTTAATAAAAATCCAATGTCTATGCCCAACAAAGATTAAAATTGTAATCATTAACGTTGGAAGATTTTGCCCGTGGCCTAGCATTGATTCTATGAAGGTTTTATAATAAAAATTCTATATATATCACTGAAATAAATCAGCCAAGTAGAAGACTTAGCACTATGAATGGACTTGTTGAATTATTGATTCAAAATGGCTTTTTTGGCCTTTAGTCCACAAAAATTGGCTGATTTATTTCAGTAGTGTATAGAATTTGTATTATAAAACCTTCATATAGGTAAGTATTTCTATTTCAAAAGTAAATAGGTGTACTTTATTAAATATAGGTACCACTCATTTAAAATGTCGTGGTAGAGAAAGCTTTTACAGGAATGTTTTCGGTACGAACATTAACCTTGATTTTTACCATCCCAAGTTTGATAAATGTGGCAAATGTGAGGCCTATAAAGCAGCAAGAAAAGAATATGCGTTAAGTGAAAAATTTATGAAGGAACATGAGGTCCCATTTAAACTTAAAAAAGATTTTGTTCTATCATGTAAAGGTGAAGAAACTTGCCATATTTGCTAGGCTTGGATGCATCACAAAGCCCGTGTAGGGCTTACTTGAACGGAATATCAAAAAATAAGTAAGCTAGATTGCAATGAAATTGCGCAAGATACTCTAGTTGCTATAATGCTATACCTCGTTAAGAAAGATTTAAGGCTGTTATCTTTGCCAAACGTATTATAACTTTCAATGAAAGTCTTGCGCCTCTTGGAACGAAAAGCGAAGAAATACCTTTTACTGCAATTTGGTATGAGGGTAACTTCCGTTCGACACTGAATTCATACTACTTAACTTTTCAAAAAGTCAATATATAAAGTCAACTTTTGTTGAACCATCATCATTTGTCCGCTCTCAGCCAAGAGAAATATCAATCGACAGAATAAATGTTATTGAAAAAAATCTCTTTCAACTGTTTCCAGAAAATAGAAAACAATTCTTGGACAATCTTCCTGCGACCGACCTTAAAGCAAACTTAGACTAGTTTTAAAAATGTTGCAAAAACAATTTTTTCTTAATAAATGATTAAGTTTTGTTAACATAAATTTGTTTTCTTTTTTGATTTACAGTTCAGTTAAAAAAGAAGAAATTTTAATAGAAATAGTTTGCAAATCGGTGTACATAGAGCTTTTTAAATATATCTTAATAATTAATTTCTATATCCGGATTACTATAAGAGATTTAGTGTTTTCCTTTATAACTCGAAGTATAAAAAATGTAGTTAGGGCCTTCACGATATTATGGGCAGTGTGAGCTTTACTATTAATTAACTTTTCTTTAATAATGTTTATTTGTTTTCCTTTATAAAAAATTCAAAAAAAAAGGAATAGAATCTTCGTTCAACGAAAATTCTTATTTCTTTAAGATGACAGGGTTCTATCTGAACAATTAAATTTCTTATCATGACACTAAGTTCTATCAGGTAATTAGAACCTTATTGTTCTATGCTCAAATGACTTAGCGTTGAGAAACAAGGTTCTATCCATTTTTTCAACCACCAATTACTGCAAAATTATGAAATATGTTGCAGATTTTTAAATTCAGATCAACATAACTTAGTACAAAATTTGTGTTTTCAAAAAATCATGCAGATCCAAACAAAAATATAAAAGTTATAGACAAACAAAATTTCAATCTCTGTTTTCTCAAAAGTGACTTGAGTGCAGTTAGAACCCTATTGTTCTAAGGTCGCGACATGTCTTATGACAAAATAGATCTGGCAAATGTATGATCAAGAAAGCTCTAAAAAAGCTCTAAAATGTGTTTGATATCCATTACTAGACTACACATCAGCTCCGTAATTGGGCTTGGTGTTTATTATTTTGACGAAGCTGTATATGGACGAGGAATTCCTCATCTTCTATGTACTACAAGCCCTGCTCTATCCCATAAGACATACATAGGTTCCATATTCGAAAGTTCTTCTTTGAGGAACCCAGTTATCTAATTAATATAGGCATTTTTGTGTTATCTCTTGCTTCATAAGTGCCTCAAAATGGTTGAAGGAATAGGGGGGAAATTTTTTGATTCAAGTGGTATCACGATGGACAAACTCTGGTCTAACCTAACATAAGTAGACGGTTTGAAGGTTGACATTACAAAAATAAATGGTGATGTGCCCCAAGGCTCAGTTTTATTTGCGATACTATTTTGTAGCTTCATAAATAATCTCTTGCCTAGAACTTCTTATCCATTTCGTTGTTTCGATAATGACAGCTGTATCAGCTGCGGTTGTGAAACTGAAACAGGGCATGTCTTAAGCTCATTAGATTTGATCTAGATGGAATCAAACAATAGAGTATACACAACCACATGTAATTAAAGGCTTCAAACACACAAAACTGTCTTCTTTCGGTGCAGTCGTCAGTCATAAATGGCACTTTGTGCAAAAATTGTAAAGCTTTCTACTTTCGGAATTTAAATCATTGATCCGTAATGACTTCAAAAGTAATTGTTGGCCCGTTTTTTCACAGAGCTAAGTCAGCATATTTGAAAACTTAAAGTAAAGTTAAAGCTATTAAGCGTTTGTTTAGTTCTGTTCATCTGAAATTTAGCTAATAAAGCTTTTACTACCCATTCAAGCTGAAAATATTTACCTTTAGCTATTTTCAAATATATCTGTCACATTTTATTACAAGTCTCCACATCTTTGAACCATAGATTCATGCGACCATTTTTTTCATACGACCGACGTAGATTCATTATTCATGCTCACCTTTCAATAAAAATCTACAAACCTTCTTTTTCGACTTACGTCTATAAAAGACTCGTATACCTTATGACTACTCAACTTTCGGTGAATGTCTTAATTAGATGCTTTTAATTAAAATCATTTTACATGAAAAACTAATTTGTACTACAACTTTTATAGTGCATAAGTATACCTAGCTAAAGCAATATGCGTGAGCATAATTCGTTCAGACTTACCCAATCTGGGTGTGTCAAATAATCAAAAATCCATTTTATTTAAGCGCACATTATCAAATGAAAATTAATCTTACCGCGGTTATTTAGCAACATCATCGAATAGTGCAGGCACAGAACAAGCATCCAACATGCACCTTGTGCACTTGCAAAATTGCACAATAATTCAGTGCAGAATATGGCCATACTTCGGCATTGGAACGATGAGGCCAACAAGAACGACGATGACGAGGACGACGACGACGAGGATGGCGGGCGGCAAGGCGGAAGCACTGCATCAGTGCCAGAGTTAGACTATGCTATCAAGTTATGGGCGCCTTTATGATGATGATGCACTCTCACTCCATCTGTGTGCGAAAGCCGACAACAAACTAAAGAAGGTCGTAGGTCATCTGACCGCACACATAATTTTCTTTACGGCTCTTGACCAAAAGAGTTGCCAATTGCCAGAGTTGTTAAAGTGGCTTGGTATAGAGTTATAGTGCAGTGCGCAGAACTATAAAGCGTGCAACCGAGTCATAGATTTTATGTTGTTTCGATGCCAACCCCAAGCGCAATATTCTGCGTGGATTTATTTATAAACCAATAAACGTTAAATGGGGTCCATCACCTATCGGATTGAACGTAAAAAAATATATCGATTAGATGGTGGAGATTTTGTGTAGATGTTTTAAAGTCTGATACTATGAATGCACTGAAAACAAAGCTAGGTTTCATAAGAAATCAAAACAAATTGAAAATTAATTGGAATTAAATTAATTAGGGCCAGAGACCACATAAAAATTAAGCTTCTATAAAAATAATTTAATTGGGTCAACTTGTGATTGCAATTTTTGTACCTCTTTCAAGTTTTTGAAAATAACATTAGAAGCTCAGTTAGTTGTGGCAGTGGCCTGGGCTTCAGAGTAATAATATTCGGGTCCCCGCAGGGAGTATAAGGTCTCTTCCGCTCCCACGAGTTGTATTTCAGCTCTTGTACGATTTCTTCCGCAAATTCATTGATAGCTTGATAGCTCACAGGTCTTTTGGAAAATTTATAGTGTCTTTCATTGATTTTTAAGGTTTTTTTTTTGTAGACTTAGTTAGATCCGAGAACCTAACAACAATTACTAAATTTAATTTGCTCTCTGATAAAACTGCTACTTGTCTTTTCTACAAATTTTTGCTCTTCAAAGAGACCATGAATTTTGTCTAAAAAATGTCAGGTCTGTAAAAGTACAAAAAAATCGACCACTAGCACTGTCCAAGAAGATCTTTAAATCCCTTTTAAGCCATCATTTCACACAGTTAACTTTCCGATCGATCATTATTTTGAGATTGCCACGATTGATCAATATCACGCAATTCACCTTTAACAGCCCTTTTTCCAGCCATCTTCGTCGTCGTCGTCGCCGTGCTTGGTTCGGTCGTTTGGTAGGTAAGTACTCATGATTCTTATCTCTTAATTCTTGTTCTGCTGATGTACGATTATTATCTCAGCATCAATAACTTCATTAAATCATAGGATAACTAAATCAAGGATAATACAATCGTGAGGACTTCGACGACATGCATAAAACACTCTCTATTTCTCACATTTATTTGTAATTCATTACCTCTGCCCACAATATTTCATAACAGTCCAGCGCCGAGCTGCGTTTTATACCATTGACCGAACAACAACGACGTTCGTCGTAAGCGAGCCTCCAATATGGAAATTTTCCCAGCCCACTAGGACCAATAACTCAAACTAAAACGCCTTTTACTGTCCAATTTTCGACACGTAGCCATTCATATACGAATAGCTAGCTATAGAACTGGACGTGCACTCTTCCTCTCTGCTGCGGGTAGAAATGACTATGTTGGAGACAGCCAGCAGGATGTGGACAGATCAATCGACTTGGGCAATGTTTACACGTAATACGACAAATAAATTACACCGATCAAACATTCATCGTCATATCGGCTCGTATACATCTGGTTGGATGATGATGATGAGGATGATGATGAAAGGAAGCTGGACAGTGATGCCAGGTGTAATGGTATCTTAAACAAGGAAAAAGAAAAATTATTTTAAAAGTAGTGAAAAGTTAATGAATCCTAAAACCATTTTAAATAAAATTCACAAATGGATCCCACAAAATTGCCTGTTTGAGGTACTCGTAAATAGCTTTAACGTGGCTAAGCTTTTAAAATGTATGCTTATGGTTTATTCATACATTGATAACGAAAAAGTGTGACCTAATTATTACTTACTATTATCAATTAAAAATAGATTGTACTCTTACAAAGTTGGAACAAATCGGTAAACATCATAAAAATAGTCAAAACTCTCTTTCCGATAGGTATGTATTAATCTTTTCGGCTTAGACCTAAAATACTTAGTTATTGAAATTGCTTCAGACATTACTGGTACAAAGTAATATCAGGATCGTTGAACTAGTTCGCTATAATATAAAAGTGAAAATAAAATGCCCGACTGAGTCTAAAATTATAAATAGTTGTAAAAAAATGAGTTTTTATTTATTTTTTTGTTTTAATTTTTTTTTTTTACTGTAAGTACAAATTCAATTTATAAAAAAAATATTGACCTGTTTTGTGATACCGAATTTTCAAATAAAAATTTTGATTTTTCTTTTAAACTCCAGGGAAAATATTTTTTTATCTTTTTAATATGCAATACTTTTACAAACTTTTTAGGAACTTGTGCTGTCACCTTTTTTAAAACCAAAAATAACGGTACCTTCCATATGATTTTTTTTTCCAAATTTTATAAATACCTTTTTTCTTTTCTCAATAACTGTTGCACAGATTTAAAAAAAGATGATTCAAAAAAAATCAGTTAGTTAAAGCTGGGTTATGGTTGAGAAATATTTTCAAAAAATGGTTATTATTGGTACCCCATTTTAGAACCATTGTTTTTTTTTTTTTTTTATTTTTTTTTTTTTTTTCAAAAACTTACGACAGATTTCGACAATTTTGTTTATGCTGAAGCTCCCCAAAAGTTTGAATATTATTGTGTATTCAAATTTTCAAACAAACTCTTTTTGGATTTAAAAAAAAAATCTAAATTTTTTATTTTTTCTCAAATTAAATATTTCAAAAACCCCCTGCTCGATTTTTTAACTTGAAAAATAAAAGTTTCTTAATATAATATACAAGATGTTAGAAAAAAAAAATTATTTTACCTAAAAATAATGCTACACACCATACAAATGTTTAAAAATGGTTCTGAAAAATCGTGTTTTTATCTCTCACTACTAAAAGAATTTAAAAAATGAATTTTATGCTAATGAACTATTTACCCTAATTACACATTCATTTTTAAAATTCTCAGTCTACATTATTACATAAGATCAAGAGCGACTCAATCGTGCATTTTAGTTTATTTAAATCTCTTATGTTGGTAGTAACAAATTCATAAATAAAAACAAATGGTTTCATGGCATGTACTGTTGGTAATGTCTTAATTTAAAATGTTTTTTTTGCTATTCAAGAGCAACACTTTTCTAAAAATTCTAGGAGCCTTTTTCGAAAAAAATACTATTTTCTTAAAATAACTTTTGAACATTTTTATGTTCGTTAGTTCTGGAACAGTATTTTTTTTACGTCTTTTAAGATAGCTTTAAAAAGCTTTTATTGTCAAGTTTCACTAAAATCAAGCATGTGGTTTTTGAAATACATATTTATTGAAAATATGTCCTTAAGTGGACTTCATATTATTAAAAAGAATTAAAATTTCCTTAAAAATCCAAAATAAAATGTTTTGATAGCTTATTACACAGTAGGGTGTGTCACTTTTGTATGGCCGCAAAAAAGTACTCTTATTTTTAAATGTAATAGTGATCAAAAGTTGTGTTAGGGTCTGAGGTTTAAGAACATGTAAGAAAAAAATAAGATTTTGTTTGTCTTTGGCTCGCTCAAATCGGTTGAAGTTGAAAAAAAAAATTTAATTTACAGTAAATTTTTTTTTTTTTTTTACGTATACTAAAAAAAAAAACTAAACAAAATACAGAGATAATTTTTGTCTTTACAAAAAGATAAACCACGATATTGTAGGTGGTTCCGCTGATTTTTAAGAATTTTTTTTTTGTAAAAAAAAACAAAACGATTTTACATAAAAAATGATTTTACTTCCTTCTTTTATTATTTCATAACTTCTTTATCAAGTGTTCAATTTAAGCAAATATAAGCTGAAAAGTGTTTTCTTGCAATTATCTTTGACTTGGAAGCCTAAAAATATTTTATATAATTTTTTTGTATCCACACGGTGCAATTTAAAACAACACCATATTTCAAAAATCTCGAAAAATCAAAATTTCTTGGTTTTCATCCTATTTTTGAGCGAGCCAAAGATATTAATTAAAATGAAAATTGTAAACGCAAGATTTAATTTTGATAAGCAATGCAACTTTTAAAAGCTATTACATTTGAAAATACCATAGTTGAGCACTTTGACACACCCTATTACACAGTTATATAACTTTTAAGGTTTTCGCGGTTGTTAACACATGACATTTTTAATTTTTTGGATTAGCCGCGTTAAATATGCAAATATGAGTCAAATAAATGCCCCTTGCTATCTATTATCAAAGCATTAAGTCGATGTTTTTAAACCTTTGTTTGGCTTGACGAAACATCATATAAAATATTCCACACATTTTGTGTCGATTTTATGTAGTTTAACACTTGAAGATGATGAATCGATGGTGAGTTTTGATGTTGAATCACTTTGTACGAATCTGCCGGTGCAGGAAGTTCTTGCCATCATCCGTGAGCTTATCTCAACTTCCGACATCCAAAATAGCTATGTTGCTCTTTTGGAATTCTGCCTATCATCAGGGTATTTCTGTTTAAACAAACAGTTCTACTTACAGAGAGATGGCGTTGCTATAGACTTGCCTCTGGCTGCCTTAATTACAGATATTTGGATGGAATACATCGAGAAAAATGCTCTGAATAGCTCTAAAGAAAAGCCAAAAGTGAGGTTGAGATATGTTGACGATTTCTGCATTCTTAAAAATTCCGCCATTGTGAGTTTTTTAGAACATCTAAACTCACAGCACCCAAAAATTAAGCTTACAATGGAAAAAGAACATGAACAGTCCATTGTATTTTTGAATGTGAAAGTTATAAGGAGACAAAACGGCATACGGCACATTAGCACACACATTTTACCGAAAAGGCACACACACAAATAGATATCATCATGCTTCTTCCCACCAACATCCGACAAATTTGAGATCTGTTGTCTCTACACTGGTTCAGGGTGCGCACAGGATTTGTGACAGTGAACATCTTACCGCTGATCTTACTTTGGTAGACAACGTTGTTAAAGCAAATGGCTATTCCAAAAAACAAAGATCGTGGAAGCCAAGTTTGTCACAGCAAAAGGAAGATAACCGATTAGAGAAAAAAGCTTTTCTGCCTAATATAAGGGGTGTAACAGACAGGGTAGGGAAAGTCTTGAAGCGATATGGTATAAAGTCCATATTTTTACCACTCAAACTTCCTTCAATCTCCAAAAGACCATTTCCCTCTGTCTGCAAACACCTGGAGTATACGCCACAGTGGGGCGACTTGTATGGGAGAGCGGACAAAAGTCCATAAAAACCGAACCACTTAACTAATTTGGATGAAATTTTCAGAAATGAAAGTAGTTTTGGAAAGAAAGCTCCACAAAAAATTTCCACCCACTGCCACGCCCACTAAAAAAAAACTTCAAAATTGATACAAATCCAGGTTTTGTTTGAAGTAAAGATGGTGCTCTTTTTGAAGTTAGTTGGCCATTCAAATTTTCCACACCCTCTTTTTGGCGTTTTTTACCTTTTTTTACTTTTTTGTAGTATTTACTTGTTTTGTATGAAGGCGGTCTTTTTTAGTGTGATAAAATCGGAACCACGTAACTGATTTAAATAAAGTTTTCAAATTTTATAAAGGTTAGCTTGAGAAATGAAAACAAAATGTTTCCACCCAATGACACGCCCACACAAAATTTTATCTAAATTCCAAAGTTAAAAAGTTAAATTTTGAGTAATTTGAAAAATATATTTTCGTGAAAAAAAACAAATAAAATGCTTGATTCATGGAATCATTATGTACATATGTATGTGTCGGCTTATACGTTAATTTTTTTAGAAAGATAATGGAAAGAAGCGATGTTATACTTATTATCGGATAAAAATTATGAAAATTCAGGGTTTCTTGTTTATTATAGCGAAATTGAGTGTATCCAAAGAAGTAACTTTTTATGTTGTGGTAAATCATAAAAATAATGTAACCATTAAAAGCTGACAAGTGTTAATTTACAAACGCATAGTCAATGAATGTATTAAACCAGCAACACGTTATGTGTTAAGTGTTTACTACTGAAACTTGCATCAAATAATGGGCAAACTTCAAAGCAGAACCAAAAAACAACGCGCAAAATTTTTAAGACATTTTTCTCAATTTTGAAAAAGAGGTTTTTGGAAAAAAGTATACGTTACAAAATAGAACCATAAGTATGTATGTAAAAAAAAGAAAACAAAGAGTTAAATTTATATTAATATTAATTCTAAGTCATTAAAAATATATATAAGTTCGCCCATTTTAAACCTAATTTTTATTGATGTAACATTTAACTCTGGTTTTTGCTTTTTAAATAAAAAAAAATCACTAATTTATTCAATATTGTTATCATATATTGCCAGCTGTAAGTTTGTATATTTTTCCTAATTATTGAATAAAGATTATACAGATACAATACAAATATTCCGTTTTAGGAAACAGAAGTGAAAAAACAATGATTTTGTTTGCAAGATTTCGTAACTTTAAACCTGCTCACTGTGCGGATTTGCAGGTATTTGCAGCTAAATTTTGTTTGAATGTAAACTTGGAGATATCTACATCGAGAAAATAGCTATCTCAGAGCAGAGGAACGTGGAGCTTTTTTTATATGACTACAACTTTCCATTACTGTGGACTGAGTCTTATTTTGTGCTGCCGTAATTCACTCAATTTTTTTTTGCCGAGTTTGACCGCTGTATTGTATTACTAGACATCCCAAATAAGCAAACAAAAAACAATCCCATTTTTAGTTCATCCCGAATAGACGTAACACCCTAGGAAAGTCAAATCAAATTCTTACACTATTTCAAATATTTGGACTTTGAGCGTCTTTTTAGGTGTTAAGACTTCAGTTTTGGCCCAAATCCTTAGTGTTCCCAGATTCTCTGGCTAATTTACTGTGAGAAACATGAATCAGCTAATCGAAATCAGCACTTTTGCAAAATCGAGTTTTGTCCGCCTTGGCTGTGGCGCCGTACCTTGCAGCTGCGGGTCATCATAAGGACAGGCTCAGAGGAGTATTGCTACACGTTTGGAAAAACATATAAACGCTGTAAGCAAAAAACAAAGGGAAAAGTCCGCCATATATACGGTGACCATCCGTCCTCTTTTTGAGAGGACAGTCCTTTCTTTTTGTGCCGTGTCCTTTTTGTTTGCTTTTCTTAGAGAGGACAGACATTTGTCCTCTCTTTTCTAAATTGTCCTTTCAAGGTCCTCTTTTTCTCTTTCAAACCACGATTTTACGACTAGCAGGACTGCTTTATGTCATTGAATTCCGTCACATATTTTTTGCTATTGTGAATGATTTTCAAATCTACATCTCCATCTGCAAGTTAGTGTTGTTCGCATTGGCTTTCTTTCGGCTTTTTGAAGAAGAAGAGTCATGTTAAATATAACAATATATTAAAGCTCGTAGAGTTTTCGCTTCCGGCTTCAAATGCCCCGACTGAAAGGGTATTTTCAATTTCCAATAACATTAGACACCTGAGAAATCCCAATTAAAAGTTGATATGCTAGAGACAATGCTAATAAAAAAAAGTGCAATTATGACTGTGCAGAATTTAACACATTTTTAAGAAATCGGGAAGATATCTTAAAAAAAATATATTGCGAAGAAAAATACCAACATTAAACATTTTCATAGTTTCTTTGAATGACTCTTATATTTATAGTCATTCACATATCGAAGTATATATTATTTCGTTTTTTGTTAATTCATTTTTATTTATTTGTTTTAAAAACTGAACTGAGCTGTAATATGAAGTACAAAACTTTTTAATGAAAATAATAATTTGTTAAACTTTTGTAAGTTAATAAAAGACTGTCCTTTTTTTTTGCTCCTGAAAAAATGGTCACCGTAGCCATATATGAACACATAATGGACCATCCAGACGAACACCACTGGATTCACTTCGATCAAGCTAGGGTTCTAGCTAACGAGCGTCACTACATCCCTCGTCTAGTTCGCGAAGCTATTAAAATTAAACGCCACCGTAATTTCAAGCGAGACGACAGTTTCAAGTTGTCGCGAACGTGGGATACTGTATTGCACTCGCTAAATATTTTTTTATATATATGTATAACGCGGCTAATCCGAAAAATTAAAAATGTCATACACAGTAATATTCAAAATCTAATGGAGTTTTAGTATACAAAAAATTAACAAAATCAGTTGCACTATTTTTAAAAAACATGGGCACAGTTAAAATTACTTTTTGAGCCTTTTTTTCAACCATATAAAGGGTCGTTAAATTTTAAGGGCCGATGTTGATTTTGAATAAAACACAAGTTATTTAGAAAATTATTGTCATTTCTTTTTATTATGATAAAATTGGTATGGTTCAATTATGTATGGAACAAAATATTGGCCAAATGGCCACCGTGACCTCGGCGGCACACCTCCATCCGATGGTCCATTGAATTTGTCGCGCAAAGAGCCATTGTTTCGTTAGCTGTGTGGCAACGTCGTGTTGAAACCACATATCGTCCACATTCATATCTTCCAATTCGGGCCATAAAAAGTTCGTTATCATCTCAAGATAGCGAACACCATTCACAGTAATTGCCTGACCGGCCTCATTTTAGAAAAAATACTGCCCGATGACACCGCCAGCCCATAAACCGCACCAAACAGTCATATATATATATATACAATAGTTTATTTTTAATTACACTCAAAATATGTTCATAAGATATTTACAATAATTAATTTCTTAAATCTGCGAGCACAAAAGGGGCTCTGCTTCGTTAGGTTTGTTATGTTTTCTTTTTACATTTGAATAACATTTGTGTCTTAGGTCTAAATTTTTTTCTTATTATTATTTATGATATTTACGTCAGCTTGAGCAGTGCTAACGGTCGTTGGGCACCAAACAGTCACTCTTTGTGGGTGCATTTGTTTTTCGACAATCAATCTTGGATTATCATTCCCCCAAATGCGGAATGCTTATTGACGAATCCACTGAGGTGAAAATGTGATCATCCACTGTTGCCATTTCTTGCCACCATTCTGACCATTGACGATTGTACGCACATTTGGACGAATAAATTGACCGAAAAAATCACGAAGTGCACGATATGCATTTTAATTTGAACGCCCATTTTCATAATAAGCCTGAATAACTTTAACGCGTTGCTCGATTGTATATCTTTCCATGGTTCAAATTGAGTTAGTCTGAAATTGAGAAATGTCAAATGAAATGCAGAAAAAAACTTGACGTTTAGGTGTGGTTCACATTCAACATCGGCCCTTAAAATTTCACCACCCTTTGGGTTCTTCCTGTTAATAATTATTGAAAACTTCGATTTAAAAATAAATCCAAAACTCTTTACATTTTTGTTCGTCTCGCATCAACTTTTTTCAATTGAAAGAAAACTTGGCAGAAGTCATATAATTTTGTTTAGAAAAACCGTTCCGAACTTAACTTGCATCTACCCACTTTTGGTGTTTATTTAAATAATGTCTTCGTTCGCAAATTAAATTAAAATTTTACTACATAGATTTATTTAATTATTTAACTTAGTTATAACTAACGTTAAATTGCCATTAAAAATATGCGCGTGGAAAAAATAACTTTTTAGACGTGAAATAAACCGACCGACATATGCAACAGAATAAACATTATTATTTGTATGTACTTAGACATAAAGATTAAAGCTTTAAATGAAACATATTTTCTAAGCCGATAGATGTCTTATAAAAGTACCTACGTAGGTATATCATAGTTCATAGGAGCTCCCAAAATAAAAAGATCTCTTCCAAACGGTTAAGGCCTTCCTTCTGTCAAAAGAATACAAAGGGATGAAATTAGAAGAAGTAAATTTTGATGAGATCTTGGAAATTTTACTCGAAATCTAGAGTTTGATTTGGTGAATAAGGATCATTTGGGCATCTACTCTCTATCCACACAGTCGTGGAGTATATCGTTCAAAAGATTGCGATCCAAGAAGTTTTACCATAAACTAAATTATTTACAATTTTTCAAGAACATCTGGCAATATTGTCAGACTGCCAGACAGTATTCCTTTATCAGTACAATTTCGTGGCTTATGATTTACTTTTAATTCAGTGAGTAAGTCTTCACTTTTTTTCGGATATTAAATGCATGCTCATGCTCTCACACCCAACATCAACATTGGAGTTTTCATTGAAAGCCTTTGGCTGGGATGGTTCCGATGATGTTTGCAGCCAACAATGACGACAGCAATCATAATGATGATGCTCTACACTACAAAACTTCATGCAGCTTCTGTTCCTCTAATTAACTGACACCTCACAGCTCAGACATCCAGATTAAAGTGGGAGCAAAAATTGCCTGGGAACCATAAAGTCTATACTGTATACATTTTTGATTTTTGTCTTACCAGAAGCCATGTCAAGGCGCAAAAGTGCGTGGATGGTTAACCACTATTCTACACGAAACGATTCATATTTTTATCGTTTGTATATATCTCGACGGTAAATAATAATTATGGATGTGGATACACATTTGATATGGGCTTAATTCATGTTGGGATTTTGATGCCTAACCTTTTTTTGGATGCGATGGCGAAGCTTTATGGTGTGCTACACAGTCATAACGTTTTGATCCATTTTAAACCTGGCAATTATCTTTTCGCGAGGTCGGTTGTGTATTTTGTAAAATTATGGACTTACCTATATCTGTTTGCATTCATCAAGTTTTAGAGAGGCTTAAACAGTGGCTGTAAGAAAAGAATATTAATGCAAAAATATTGATGAACTTATGTCGATATATCGATTAACCTGCCATTTTTGACTCTCCTCTTTTCTTAAAATAAACAAATAAGAGGCCATTACGACTTGTAGAGAGCCTTAACGTAGTGACTTACAAATCTGTGCGTGTTACCAGGAATGGAGGTGACCTACAATTTTCGGTAGTTTCCAAAAGCAAAACTTTTCATGATAAGAGATAATCTTGAACGATTTGTCACTTCCTTGCAACAGACAACACACTCTTGAAAAACGTTTTGGCAGCGACTGGAAATTGAACACAAGACCCACTGCACGACAATCCAACGCACTAGCCATTTTTCAAAGAGGTACTGCCTCTCTTTTAGGCTGTTCATATCCAAATAAATTTAGTACTCCCTTGTATAATGATTAGTAAGTAGGATATTTCATATCGGAGGTCTAAGCTCGCTCACTACCATCATACAAAAACAGGGGAACAGCCTCTTGCGAACAAGTTACAAATCCTCCAAGAGTATCTCTTGTCATAAAAGGTGCTTCTCATCTTCGATCTTTCGGACTCGTCAAAATTGCAAGTAATTGCTGTTGGCGATACCCAAACAGGAATGGTGTATGTCACAAAGTTCAGGATCTTTACGACTTCTAATAAAAAAAAATTGACAACTAAAATTTAGACCTTTTTCTCGTCAATGAACATTTTCCAAACCTTACGTCTTTTTACAAAAAAATTAATACAGATATCGCCAAGTTTTTTTTACTCCACTGTCCCATCAGTACTTCATAATATTTTCATTAGATTCGTTCAAATGAGTCACTCCGCTCAAACTTATTGGATCAATTAAAACGCCCAATATGGAAAAGGTTTATGAATCGATTCAGGAAACAAGGTGGAAACAGCTCACTAATTTCCTTGCCTATTCAGATCTATACAAACACATGTTCGTACATCATTCAGTAGGTAGGTATACATAAACACCTTGTACACAAGATGTTTGAGTTGAGGCTCTGTGGAAAAAAGTTCATCGCATTTAAAGACCTACATCCAATCAACATCAGAAATTATTGCTAAGCAATTACAGGGTTAATGTGGGCTCACATTCATTTAAAATAGCTCTAAGTATTGCGTTTAATGAACCAACGATGAACGATGAACGGATCGAAGCGAAGATGGACCGAATCTCCATAGACCCATAACAGACTTTGGACGGACAGAAAGACGCACGATATGGCAGTTGAAGTTGAAATGCATTTCAATAATTCACATGATCAGTCATTGCGTGTTTCTTGTAATAAGTGCGAACCTTTAGAGAATCTAAGAATCTATGAATGAGGGGGGGGGGGGGGGGGGGCAAAATGTATTTGAGCAAAAGATGCATTTTATTATTGGTTTTGATCAAAGTGGATAAGTTATAGTGATCTTCGGTTTGGTTAGCAGCTTAGATAGGATATTCCGATATGCGTCTTCTTGTTGAAGAATGTTTTGTAAATCAATCATAGAAGTTGGTTAGTTCTTTTTTTGGTGAGCATCACAGTGAAATATGGGTGTTTCTTTTATCATACGGAGTAATTGATTATGTTTACCTACAAGAAATTAGAATTAATTTCGTACTTGGAATTCCAAGTTTCCCTATGACCAAAAATACCATAAATGGAGAAAAGTATGTAACAGCAATTTGTCTTAGGTTTGAGCGAGATTCCTAAGACTCATCTTATTATTAAATGAACAAATTGTATCCAAGGTTTTTTCATGATGCAAATACAATACTACGTTGAAGTTAGAAAATAAATCGGTGCTCTGACTGGCTTGCCTAAAAATTGACATTAAAGACATTAGAAAAAAGACTAGAGGATAAGAAAGATTAACGAACTTTGAATAAGTCGAGGCCATAAATACAAATTAAGTTAAGGCTACGTTGGGTAATATGGAAGAAAGGTGCTAGGAGATTCACATTACATAGAACAAATTATGGTAGACCTGCTATGTGCAATTTGCAATGTGTAAGTTTCAGTTTTTTTCATTGAATAATAAATCATAAAAATTGCATAATAAATGCGAAACAGAACATTTTTTACCAAAACCTTTGAAGTAGTTTTCGAGAAAAATAGGATTTTCGAAACCCGTTTTTTAACATTTGTGTAGTGGGTATAGTTATTTTTGAATAAAAGGTCATTTTTTTTTTATATATTCTAGGAAGTGTAAGAAATCTGTTATTTGTCAAGATTTTTTTTTTTCAAAAATAAGTTTTAATCTCAACAAAAAAGTCTTGAGAACATAAATATATAATACTCTTCCAACTTTTTAAAAGCATTAGCATGCTAAAATTGATCAAGATCAATTGAACCGTTTTTGAGAAAATCGAGGACAAAAAAAAATCGGTAGACGCTGTATATACGAGTACAGTGAACACAATTTTGCAGTTGGAAAAAAATCGAACTCTAGTCTTGGATCTAACTTGACAATACGATGACTTAACATAATTTTTTAATGTTCGCCCTACTTTATTTTCACCAAAAATTAAGGTAATTGTCAAACAATTTGTTTTGAGAAATTTAAGAATATATTTTTTTTTTCAAAAGAACTCTTCCCCTCCTATATTTGCAGATGATGTTGTTCTTTTTGCTTACTCTCCGGAAACGCTCCAATTAATGATCAACCGTCTCGAAGTTTAATGCCAGTTGTGGAATTTACATAACTGTCAATTCAAACAAAAACGGTTTTTCTATCGATTCTGTTTCACATAGCGTAAAATACAAAGTAATTAATAGAGTAGCGGAATCTATTAAGATGGACGCAGCACAAGTTTGTGGCTATAGAAAATATGAATCGGTAGAAAATCTACTGAGATTCTACACCAAACTACATGATAGTTATTGAAACCGGGCTATCACCACTTTCATCAAAACACCTGAACTCCATATCGATTTTCTTTTAAGAATTTTTGACATGGGTGATAACAGGCTTTCTAAAGTGATTGCGATAAATATTATGCAGAAAAAAAGTCTTAGGTTCGAGAAGTTAAAAAAATTAGCAGATTACTGCAAACTGGATCTTATCAGATTTGGAAGTCAAAGATTCCCCGTATAATCTCGTTGCTAAAATTGATGAAAAATGTAGACTCAAATGCATTGCGCAGGGAACTTCTTAAGTACATAGAGCCACATAAAGTATTCTTTAACATAATCTTTGAGAAAAAAATTATTTTAAGATTGATTTTAGTCAAACGCTGATGTCTGCGGTTTTCAAAATGAGAGGGAACTAGTACGATTGAACTTCATGCCGCAACGCGAGGATTTGCCGATCAATTGCTTAATGTGTAATATGTCGGTTAGAGAATATATAGTACATAAATCAATTCATTGGAGAATGTCCAATGCTGAAAGAGTTAAGACTTACCTTTCTTGGCGGTAATGATATCTCATCATGATGTAATTTTGCTTCTTTACTGCGAATAATAACGAATCTATTTATACCAATTTTATAGAAAAGCTATGATCTATATAATCCAAACACTTAATGAAGTTTAATTTAATTTAATTCAGTTTCAATTTTCTCCAAAACGGTCAAATGGATTTTGGTCAATGTTAAGGTGCTATATCTCCTTGAAAGATTAGAGAATAATGTGTATTCAAATTTTCTAACATTTTTTTTTGTGAAAACTCGATACCTCGAAAACCCCAATCTTGATTTTTGTAATTTTAATAATTCACAGTACTTTAAGGCAATCTACAAGATATGAGATAAAATTGTATTTTATCTTAAAATAACGGTAGGTACTTACCATAAAAATATTAAAAAATGAAAATCGTATTTTCATTTTTTCATTTTTTTTTCATTTTTCATTTATTAATTTTATTTAATTATCAAATAAAATTTACAAGAACTAGTTCTAGTTAACAAAAAATATATATATAATATGAATAATTAAATAAATTAGTGACATTTTACTCGAACACAATTAATTCTTACGATCTATAAGGTATTACTGACCTTACCTCACATAGAATCATTTTTTTGAATTTTTCATTATAAGCTTCTAAAGAGTTTAAAAATCATTGCGTTTCAAAACTTAAGAAAAAATATTTTTTGAATTTAAAAAAAAAAAAAAATCATTCTTGTTTTAAAATTCGATACATATATCTCAAAAACGAGTCAACATTTTTACTTGCGACTTATAGGTACTATAGTTCGATTTTTTTTACGAATGCATAACTATTCGTAAAAAAAATCGAACTCGAGATTTTGATCAAAGTTGACGATGATAGCGAAGACTAAAAAAGTGGGTCTCGCAATTCTGTCTGTCTGTCTGTGTATCTGTCTGTTCGACTACAGGCTAAACGGCTCGGCCGATTTTTTTTAAACTTTGTAGATATCATTTTTAATTTTTTCCCCCCACACGTTTTTTCTTTTTTTTTTTTAAGACCAAAAATAACGGTACCTGCCATACGAATTTTTTTTCGAAATCTTATAAATATTTTTTTTTTCAAAAACTGTTCGACAGATTTAAAAAATAAAAATACAAAAAAATGTCATTTAATTAAAGCTAGGTATTGGTTGAAAAATTTTTTCTGAAGCTCCCTAAAAACATAAATAGAATTGTGTAGGGTAAGCTGGAGTACATTTGATACCGGGGCACATTTGACTTTGCGTTTTTCGGTATGATCGTGCCCTTAAAAAAGAAAAGTTTGGATGAAGGAAGAAGCTTAGTTCGATTTAAAGAAACGTTATGAAATTTGGCAGTCTTTCTTTAACTCTTCGTGGAGTACCACGTGTTTTCGTATTTTCTGTGTCTCTGATCTAATTTTTGACCACCGGTAAGTAAGCGATTTCTGAACCTAATAAAATAAATTTTTCTATCGTGAATCAATGTTATGATAGTACTATGCTTAAAGTTCAATAAATTAAAGCCAGTTTTGTGAAAATATAATATTAGTTATTAAACAAAAAAAAACTTATAAAGTTCCTTCGGGGCACCTTTAACTTTTGCACAAAATATTTGTTTTTTTTTTTTTATAATCTACTCACGCTCAAGGGATTATGATTACCCTTTAAATGTTTCAACACAGCGTGGGCGTGAAGTTACGGAAGAGAAAGAAGGATAGGAAAGATGTGTGGCACGATGTTCTGAGACTGAAGGTGGTTGTCTCGAATTTTTTATCTTCTTTATCTGTTTAAAAAATGTCAATATCGATAAATTTGAATTAAGATTTACATGGACTGATTTTTTTTATGTTTATAAATGAAATAATTTATGTTTTTTATTCTTGTTGTTTTTTTTAGAAAGTGAATTTATTGATTTATTTTTTACGTTATATTATTTAATAAATTGTTCAAAAACAAAAATTTACTTTTTTACTATTCAAACAACAGACGTGCTGGATCCGTTGATACTTTTAGAAATTTAATCCACACAATGTGGGGTTTAATGCACCATTGTCAAATGTACCCCTTTTAAAGTCGAATGTGCCCCACTACCGGGGCACTTTTGACAAAGTGACTTTTTTAGAAAATATTTTTCTTTAAAATGTGGAAATGTTTTAAAACAAAAAAATATATGTTAGCATAATCTTGAATAATCAATAAATCAAATACAAAACAAAACAATGGAATACATTAACAGTTTTCGAAAATATAGACTTTTCAAAACTAAGTGTCAAATGTACCCCCTTCTCCCCTACTCAATTTAAAAAAAAAATTTTTGGATTTTTAAAAAAAACTTTTTTTCAAAACTCAATTTTTCGAGAACCCCATGCATGATTTTTCTTCTTAAACTTGAGAAATAAAAGTTTCTCAATACAAGATGTGATAAAAAAAATTTTACATTACCTAAAAATAAAGGTACCTACCTACCATACAAACGCTAAAAAATTAAAAAAAATGGTTTTCAAAAATCGCATTTTTCTCGAAAACGACGCCTAGAATTTTGATAAAATTTTTTTTCTTTTAATTAATTTTTACGATCTCTAATTTAATAAAAAAAATTTTGAAATTAAGATATTACAGCTTGTACCTACCATAGAACCATTTTTTCGAATTTTGAACTTCTCATTATCCACATAACGGATCTTAATGAAAATTTTTATAGAAAAGCTTCTAAAAAGTCTAAAACACATTGCATTTCAAAACTTTAAAATAAATAATTTTTGAATTTTTGAAAAAAACAATTATTTTTTCTTTTTTTTGAAAATTCGATATCTCAGAAACGGCTCAATATTTTTCTTTTTGTAAATTTTATTTTTATTCGAACAATAACAAAAACTTTAAATTGGCGTACTAAAATTTTTTCTTAAAAAGCTTTGAAAAAGTTTGTACATAAAAGCTTTTTTAAGAAACCACTACAACGACTTATAATTTTTGTTCTTGGATAAATTCATATTTGCATAGCATTCTGTTTTCGTCTCTTACTAAGAATTTAAAAAATTAATTTGATCCTTATGAACAGTTTTCTCTAATAACATTCGTTTTTAAAATTCCTAGTCTATTACATAGTCGAGCAAGTTCGTGCGACCCAGTAAATAAAATGCACATTTAAAAGACTGGATGACAGGATCGCACGTAAACTTGCGCTTATGTACAAGTACTTTGGAATTTAAAAAAAAATATTTATAAATTTAAAAGCATGGGTTTAATGAGAGCAAAATTTTCAAATGCATAAGATTGCCGTCTGATTTCTAGAAAAGTATGAATTTATGTAAACAAAGTTTTAAAACATTTTATAATGAAATTAAAACATAAGAAAATTCTTTAAAATTTTTCTATAAAAAAAATTTGGGATGCCAATTTTAAGTATTTAATAATTTAGATTTTGGGAAATAATTTTGAAAAATAATTGTTTATACTTTTTCAAGATATTGAATTTTCAAAGAAAAAAAATTGGAATTTTTTTTTGTTGGGTTCTCTGTTTTTCTTATTGACCATAAATGACGTGGATCGTATCTTTAAAGGATTCGACCTATGCCGATTTATGCTGATTACATACGTATTTCTAAACATGGATGCTTGGATGATTTTCAACTTCTTCAAGCTGATCTAAGCAATTTCTTTACTTGATTCCAACACAACTTTCTTGAACTTAATGTGAATAAATGCAAACCCATTTCCTACTCTCGAAAACGACCTGCCTTACCGTAACGTCAATATGTCATTAAGAATGAGCCATTTGCGATTGTCACTTCCATCCGTGACTTAGGTGCTATATTAAAAAATAACGAATCTTTCTTTTTAAATAGAGATGTAATTGTTTTTTTTTCCTTTCTCTTTCTTTTTCTTTGTTTTATATTCAAGGTGTAGTTTTTAACTTTTAACTTTTTCTTATTTCAAATTTATTTAAATAAAATGTTATAAAATATTATTGCTCATACTATCAAAGTAGCTCTTCTTCACATAATTTTTAAATTTAAAATTTAGACTTACACTTATTTATAAGAAGTATATTATTAATATGTAGGTACTCATTGAATTCAATTGAAAGTTTTAGCGACCTCAACTCAAAAGTGCTTTTCGCCCAGGTACGACAGTGGGCTCATCAGGTAGATGCTGTCGTACACTTCTAAGACGCAATTATTATTTATTGGTAGATGTTAACCAACTCTTATAAATTTCACAGTAGTAACACAGTGTGAATTTTATTTGTCTAGGGGAATTTGAACAAATTCAGACACCTAGAATGTTATTGAATGAAGGGTACGACAGCATCTAACTGATGAGCCCACTGTCGTACCTGGGCGAAACGCACTTTGGAGTTGAGGTCGCTAAAACTTTCAATTGAATTTAATTCAATCACTCCACTTAAAAATTGAAATTATTTTATGATTTCATATATACCTTCGGTACTCATTGAATTCAATAAACTAAACTAAACTAAACTAAACTAAACTAAAACCAACTTAATATAATAATAATATTATTAATAGAGCTAACTCTACTCTAGGTTTCGTCAAGCACTGGTCGATAGAATTATTAAACCCATATGCTACTAAGTCTCTGTATGGCATACGTTTGTAAGACCTCTTCTTGAGTACGCCTCCGTTATATGGTCTCCATACCACCATTTTCAAAACAACACGGATAGAAGCCTTTTAACTCTTTTTCTTACGCGGCATTTATTGGGATGACCCATATAATCTACCACCTTACGAACCACAGCCTAAGATTAATAAATTTACAAACTCTTTTGACTGGAGCCATTGATAACGTAGGTTGGCTTGATAAATTCAAACCAAATTGAGAACCATTCCCCTATTCTATATCCCCCTCCAACATATCGAATATGACCAAAATGAACCTATTACAAAAATGATTTTAAAAGTTAATAACTCCGACATTTTTTATTTAAACCTCTCAAAAACCTGCCTCAAAATTGCTCTCCAATCATATTCTTCCTCTTTCCCAACTCAACTTATCTTTTAGATCTCAATTGTTATTTAGTTTTAAAATATTATGTGCTGAAACTTTCAATTATTGAAATAATTTTCCTATTTCTTTATGTTCGTCTTTGAAGTTGGTCACGTTAAATCCTTGAAATACAATTTAAGCTCATGCATTTGATATAAAAAGCTCTATATGTTTAATATGATATTGTTAAGTTTTTTCTGGAAATCATTTCATCGAAAACGTTATTATGAGAACTCAGGTCCCACAATTTCATCGGAAATAATTAAAAATCTTAATAAATTAATCTTAAAAATTAAATAAGACAAATATTTCTAATTTATTATTATAATTTTAAAAATCACGATCACCTAATTTTTAAAAAGGCCGTGAGAATTTTTATTAACAAATACATTTTTTCAACCATTTTTCTATTCAATATTTAATTATCTATCATAAATTATAAAATCATATTTGTTAAAATACCAAATTCGATTCTGCGGCTTAAACTAGCATTTAGAACTCAAAACCTAACACTTGCTAATTAAATTCCAATCGAAATCAAAATAATATATCTATATAAGTATACGAATATTTTACGAAAATCAGTGGCACACATCGACCCCCATTAATGCCATTATTCATATTTTTCTTCTCCTAGCCGACCAAATATACCACGTGAAAGCTTGAAGACGACTTCCCCCATAACATTAATCATATCGACACAATTTTATGTGTTGGCACTCTGCCAACGCAGACCAAACTAACAGTTGTTGTTACATAGTCAAATCATCCCGAATACTGACACAACAAAAATTATATTCCCAACCTAATCGCACTTTTGACAATCAATTCAAAGTATAATGGCCCATAATAGCAACAAGCGTATCATGAGATGTAATTTATTACATTGGCCAGGAGCAAAAGCAATTATGTACAACTGTGTGGTAGCAGTGATTCGACCGGGCAGGTAGGCTATATAGCAGTCAGTCAGATGAAAATTTGAATTCCCAAAGAAATGGTGAAGGTTTTATTTTGTTGGTCAATTCAACGATCGCCACATAGCCACGCTCGCCTAGTGGGCTAATGCTGTCGTTCGTAATCGAAACGAACATATTGGACTGTTACAAGTGAGATACGATGTTCCTAATTTGGAAGTTGGCGAAATTGGCCCTGTGCCACTCATAGTCATTCGGACTGCGGTCATAGGCGTCTGCGAGAAAGTTTCTATCGGGGGACTGTAGTCCAGTATATTAAAATACAAATGATACAAAATTGTACCGAATGAAGGTTTCTGAGATCAATGTAAGACAGAAATGTCTTTCTTAGATGCATGTGTGACGATAAATGAAATATTCTCGAAAACTACTCTGCCTGTTTTAATAAAAAATTACAACGTGAAAATCCTACTTAAGCTTAAATAAATTACCGAAATCAATTTTTAAAAGGAAAATACTTTAATCAGAATTGTTTTTTAGCTCAATATTTAACCGATTCTAGATTATAAAAAATCGAATGAATCTAAATATTTAAGAGGTCCAGACATTGATCTAAAGTTAATCATCTTCAATTTCTGAATGCCCAGAAAAATTAAGGATATTGATCCATAGAAAAGGGTACAAAAACCACCTCTTTCCCCTTCCTGCAATCGCTAATGGTCAATATAACATCTAACTATAGTTGGAAAATAAAAGATGATGAAATAGAAACTTTTCGGTTAAGTATACGCCCTCGAGTGATCGATTTAATGGTTCAAACTATAAATTTATCAAACCATGAAGTGTTTTGTTAAATAATAATACTGTGGGAAACGCTCAGATAATGGGACGTCCTTAATATAAATATTGATTAAATATGCTATGCTATCAAATTATTCACAGCGGTCAAACTTTTAAGTTGGCGTGTTTGTGTATTTATAATATTTTGTTAAAATAATAATATGGACGTGTAGAATTAGGTTGCTTTTTAAAAATTGTTCGACAAATAATGACTTAGTTTTTAATATTTCCAAAGACAACCAATTATTAAATTAATAGAAGAATGCCAAGAAGGGGAAGACCATTATAATATTAATGTTGGACTGAAAAATATTTCTGGTTTAAGTAGCAGTAGTAAAATATATTGGATTGGATCACATGATTTAACTTAATGTAATGTCAACTTGGGGGCGTATTAATGAAAGGCGGCAAAAAATGTAAATCAAATAAATGAAATTGACATAATTTTTAAAAATTAAGACAGAAGGGAAAATGTTGTTTATTAACTTCTCTAAGCTACCAATTATTATCTTTTTTTGTTTGCTTACAAGTAGTACGTATGCTATGGATTCGCCGCATAAGTACATAGTACATTTTACGATTTTTTTTTAGGAATTCTGTTCAATAAAAACCAGAGAATTGTATGTTCAGGTGTTTTTATTTCTTAAAGATCAAAAATAACAGTACATGCCATACAAATTTTTTTTTTTTTTCAAAAATTTAGAAAATATTTTACTCTCAAAAACTGTTCCACAGATTTAATACGAAAAAATATTCAAAAAGTTTTATTTACCGAAAGCTAGCTAATGGTTGAAACTGAATTCGGAAAAATGGATATTACGAGTAATGGTACCGCTTAGAACCATTTTTCTGTTTTTTGATGTTCTCAAAAACGGTACAATAGATTTTGGCCATTTATTGTAATGCTAAGATTCGCTAAAAGTCTGAAAAGTATTAAGTATGCAAATTAAAAAAACAAATTTAAAAAAAAAACAAAATTTCTTTTTTAAAACTAAATCCTTTTTTTGATAACATTTTTTTTTTACGCTTAATTTTAATATAAAATATTACATTAATACATTGCTGGCAGTACCTAGAACAGAAATATTTTGTTCGAATTTTGACTTTCTCATAATCAGAATAACAGATTTTAATAAAATAAAATGCACGACTGGATCGCACGAACTTGCTCTTATGTAAAAGTACTTTGGAATTTAAGATACATTTTATAAATATAAAACATGGATTTAATGAGATAATAATGTTCAACTGCATAAAATTGCCGTCTGGTTTCCGGAAAAGTATGAATTTATGCAAATAAACCTTAAAAAATCGTTTTATTATTAAATAAATTTTTTATATAAGAAATTTTTCTAAAATTTTTCAAGAAAGAAATGTGGGATGCGGATTTTAATTATTTAATAATATTGGGTTTAGGAAATAATTTCAAAAAATAATCGTTCATAGGTTTTGAAGATATTGATTTAAATTTTTTTTTTTCAAAAAAAAAACAATAAATATTTTTTCGAATATTTTTATATACAATATTATTTTAAGCTTAAGGGGACTCCTGCTAAAAATTTTGGGATAAAATCCTTAGAGCCGTTAATGAGAAAGTCGAAAATTAAAAAAACGGGTCTATGGCAGGTACCCCTAATAACATTTTGCCCCAAAATTTTTTTTGACCAAAATGTAGTCCATGTCCATAATATCACACTTAATTTTTTTTTATCAAAATCGTTAGAGCCGTTTTCGAGATAAATAAGATTTTGCATTACGGGTGTATGGGGGTACCGTTAGTTTTGGAGCTAAAAAAAAAAATTCAATTTCTCCTCTAGGGAATCACCGAAAACCCTTAACTACCGAGATTGAAAGAAATAGGTCCAGGGGTTTAGGCTGTAGTGAGAGGTACAGACATACAGACACACTGAAACATGTTTTTTGTGTACTAAATTTTCCTTAAAATTTTTATAAAAAAAATTGATATGCAAATTATTATTATTTAATAAAATACATTTTTAAACGTAATTTAAAAATTTAATAGTGTATCGGTTTTCAAGATATTGAATTTTCAAAAAAAAATTTTTATTATTTTTCTAAAAATCCAAAAACTATTTTTTCGAAAAAATTTTTAGTTTATATTTTTTTAAATGCAAAGCAGCTCCTGCATAAAAATTTTTGTTAAAATCGTTAGAGCCGTTGGTGAGAAATTCGAAAATCAAAAAAACCGTTCTATGACAGGTACCCCTAATAACATTTCCCCCCAAATTTTTTTTTCACCAAAATGTAGTCCATGTCCATAATATCACACCTAATTATTTTTATCAAAATCGTTAGAGCCGTTTTCGAGATAAATAAGATTTTGCATTACGGGTGTATGGGGGGTACCCTTAGTTTTGGAGCTAAAAAAAAAATTTCAATTTTTCCTCTAGGGAATCACCGAAGACTCTTAACTACCGAGATTGAAAGAAATAGGTCCAGTGGTTTAGGCTGTAGTGAGAGGTACAGACATACAGACACACCGAAACATGTTTTTTGTGTACTAAATTTTACTTAAAATTTTTATAAAAAAAATTGATATGCAAATTATTAGTATTTAATAAAATACATTTTAAAACGTAATTTAAAAATTTAATCGTGTATCGGTTTTCAAGATATTGAATTTTCAAAAAAAAAATTGTATTATTTTTTTAAAAATCCAAAAACTATTTTTTCGAAAAAATTTTTAGTTTATATTTTTTTAAATGCAAAGCAGCTCCTGCATAAAAATTTTTGTTAAAATCGTTAGAGCCGTTGGTGAGAAATTCGAAAATCAAAAAAACCGTTCTATGACAGGTACCCCTAATAACATTTCCCCCCAAATTTGTTTTTCACCAAAATGTAGTCCATGTCCATAATATCACACCTAATTTTTTTTATCAAAATCGTTAGAGCCGTTTTCGAGATAAATAAGATTTTGCATTACGGGTGTATGGGGGGTACCCTTAGTTTTGGAGCTAAAAAAAAAATTTCAATTTCTCCTCTAGGGAATCACCGAAGACTCTTAACTACCGAGATTGAAAGAAATAAGTCCAGTGGTTTAGGCTGTAGTGAGAGGTACAGACATACAGACACACCGAAACATGTTTTTTGTGTACTAAATTTTACTTAAAATTTTTATAAAAAAAATTGATATGCAAATTATTAGTATTTAATAAAGTACATTTTAAAACGTAATTTAAAAATTTAATCGTGTATCGGTTTTCAAGATATTGAATTTTCAAAAAAAAAATTGTATTATTTTTTTAAAAATCCAAAAACTATTTTTTCGAAAAAATTTTTAGTTTATATTGTTTTAAATGCAAAGCAGCTCCTGCATACAAATTTTTGTTAAAATCGTTAGAGCCATTGGTGAGAAATTCGAAAATAAAAAAAACCGTTCTATGACAGGTACCCCTAATAACATTTCCCCCCAAATTTTTTTTTGACCAAAATGTAGTCCATGTCCATAATATCACACCTAATTATTTTTATCAAAATCGTTAGAGCCGTTTTCGAGATAAATAAGATTTTGCATTACGGGTGTATGGGGGGTACCCTTGGTTTTGGAGCTAAAAAAAAAATTTCAATTTCTCCTCTAGGGAACCACCGAAGACCCTTAAGTACCGAGTTTGAAGAAAATACCTCCGGTAGTTTAGGCTGTAGTTCGAGGTACAGACATACAGACATACAGACATACAGACATACAGACATACAGATACAGACATACAGACAGACAGACGGAATTGTCGGACCCACTTTTTTTCGTCTTCGCTATCATCGTAATGTCAACTTTGATCAAAATCTCAAGTTCGATTTTTTTTCCAAATGCAGAACTTGCCCTATAGTACCTATATCGCAAGTAAAATAAAATGCACGACTGGATCGCACGAACTTGCTCTTATGTAAAAGTACTTTGGAATTTAAGATACATTTTATAATTATAAAACATGAATTTAAAATGAAATTGCCGTCTGATTTCTAGAAAAGTATGAATTTATGCAAACAAACTTTAAAAAATCGTTTTATTATTAAATAAATAAATTTTTTATATAAGAAATTTCTTAAAAATTTTTCAAGAAAAAAATGTGGGATGCGAATTTTAAGTATTTAATAATATTGATTTTTGGAAATAATTTCAAAAATAATCGTTCATAGGTTTTGAAGATATTGATTTTTCAAAAAAAATTTTTTTTTCAAAAAAACCCAACAAATAATTTTTCGAATATTTTTATATACAATATTATTTTAAACTGAGGGGGACTCCTGCTGAAAATTTTTGGTTAAAATCGTTAGAGCCGTTAATGAGAAAGTCGAAAATCAAAAAAACGGTTCTATGACAGGTACCGTTAATAACATTTTGCCCCAAATTTTTTTTTTACCAAAACGTAGTCCATGTCCATAATATCACACCTAATTTTTTTTATCAAAATCGTTAGAGTCGTTTTCGAGATAAATAAGATTTTGCATTACGGGTGTATGGGGGGTACCGTTAGTTTTAGAGCTAAAAAAAAAATTTCAATTTCCCCTCTAGGGAATCACCGAAGACCCATAACTACTGAGTTTGAAGAAAATAGGTCCAGTGGCTTAGGGTCTAGATCGAGGTACAGACATACAGACAGACAGACAGACAGACAGACAGACAGACAGACAGACAGACAGACAGACGGAATTGCCGGACCCACTTTATTCGTCTTCGCTATCATCGTAATGTCAACTTTGATCAAAATCTCGAGTTCGATTTTTTTTCCAAATGCAGAACTTGCCCTATAGTATACCTATATCGCAAGTAAAAATGAGCATGTAAAAACTTAAAAAAAAATATTTTTAATTTTAAAAACTTGATATTTTAAAAACGTTTCAATGTTTTTTTGTTTGAAATTTTGATTTTTATTTGCACAATGATAAAATTTTAAAATTTACGTGCCAAAATTTTTTCCTAAGAATGTTTCAATAATTTTATATACAAGAACTTATTTTTTTTATTTTTTTTTAACCTTATACTATTTTAGCAAAATAAACAAGAAATTGTATGCATTTAATGCTCATATTGAGCCGGCAGCTAAGAAAAGAATCTCTGAATTTAACAGTGCCTTGGAAGTTGGGAGGAAACTCGTTTTTCGAAAGTGCTAATTTTGATTAGCTGATTTATGTTTCTATCAGTAAATTAGCTAGAAAATCTGGGTACACAAAGGATTCAAACCAAAACTTAAGTCTTAAAACATTATCGAAATTCAAAATATTTGAAATTGTGTGTGAATTTTATTTACTTTGTTTAGCTTGAAGTTTGCGCCTTATTTTATGCAAGTTTCAATAATGAGCACTTAAAATAAAAAGTGTTGCTCATAAAAATTTTTATTCGAAAATATCATCTCTTGTTTTCATTATATAGCTATCTCATAACAAATCTGAACGTCTGAACTGACAAATACATAATGATCAAATCAAATTATGCATCAAGCATTTTATTTAATTTTTTCGCGACAATATATTTTTCTAATTAATTAAAATTAAAATTTTGGAGTTTAGATAAACTACTTTGTGGGCGTGTCAGCGGTTGGAACTATTTGGTTTTGATTACGTAGACTATCCTTCATAATATTTGAAAGTTTTATTTAAATCATTTGGGTGGTTCTGATCTTATCGTACTTAAAAAGACTGCCTCCATACAATACAAGTACCTGTTACAAAAAAGTAAAAGAAAAAAAAATTTGAACGGACAGCTTACTACAAAAAAACACCATATTTAACCTTTACTTGAAACAAAACCTGGATTTTTATAAATTTAGACTTATTTTATCCAAATCGGTTAAGTGAGTCGCCTTATACGGACTTTTTTGCTCTAGAGATGCAAATCAGTTATACTTCTCTCAATTTTTTTTATTTATTAAGGCCTATAATGTGTCCAAAGATTCAAAACATAAACTTTTAGCTTATAAGTAATATTGCATTGTTACCCGAAAGTGTGGAAAAGGACTTAGAAATTAAATATACAGTTTTTGTTAACTTTTTTTATCAAACGGTTTTTATGTGTTAGAAAAGAGTAATACTATAAAAAAAATATTGGTCGAGGCATTAACGAGATATAAGGGAGTTATATAAAATTAAAGTAACTTTCTAAAAATTTTCTAAGCGTGCATTTGTAGCTAAAACATAACAAAGAAGTATGTGAAGTACGAGCACAATATGAAGATATTTGATCAAAATCTGTAGAGTCTACAATGTGTCCACTAATGAAAAGCTAATTTCCTTACCCGAAATACTCGATGTTGTGTAATATACGGAAGTTTTAACATATTATGAAACATATGATTTATTTTTTTGATCGACTTTCGTCTTAGACTTCCCCATTTAGAAAACTAGAAATCGGGTATTAAATTTCTTTTGCTTTTTAGAAAGACTTCTTTAATACTTTTCGAGACTTTCTAAGGGGTTTTTAAAAATAAAAACAAAACTGTATTGTTTTAATTTTTTTACTTTACATCTTTTACTTTTTATTTTCTATTTTAACTATTTTTGCTGTTTCCTGTTGTGACATTGTTATTTAACGTTTTATTTGAAACTTAACTTTTATACTTATCTATGCTTCATCGGTATCCGAACTCGAGTTCTTATACCTGCCGTTCTTGTGCGGTACTTATCAAGGAATGTGATATACGTTAATGCTTGTCTATTAAAGCCTATTGAAAGAACGTTTTCATTTTCCAGTTATGCAAAAGAATTGAATATTTTTAGAAGGATTAAAGAAATTTTAAATAAACAAAAAAATAACACTAATTTAAGAAATTTCAATTGAAGAAGTATTTAAGATGCTTGATATAATAGTGAATAGAACATTTTAAGTTCTTGATGAAAACAGAGTTGATTAGCCAATAAAGTTTTAATAAAAAATCAAAATTTACAAAAATAAGTAAACATTTTTTTGGATTCTGCTTGGCTATTTGTATGGCCTTTATCAAATAACTCTGAGTTGCTTGTTGTAAATTGTTACAAAATTATTTGTCTCTTCTCACTCGAAATAAGACCATACATAAAATTGCAAGTGAAAGGCGATTTTATTTAAATACTTAGCATTTTTTTGTATATCGTTAGTAGATTACCAAAGGTAAATAATAGGGTTCAAATTCATATTTCCCAAATATGACGAATCTCTACTTTTTAAACGATAACATTTCCTTAGTAACCTATAACTTGACTTTTACTTGTCGGATCATCAGGGTCTGATGTATGTGTACATGAAAATTTAAATGTTACGATTTATAGGTTTTTCACATTATTCGGTTGCGAAAAAGCTGTGTGCGATGTGGCACCGCCTTGTTGAAACCACATATTCTCGAGGCCTAATTGATTAAATTCAGGCCCAAGAAAGGTTTCCAGCATTACCCGATAGCGGTCACTAGTAAATATTACAGCGTGTGTGGCATGTGTGATTAACACCAACAAATTTAAATAATTTTCTTCACATGTCTACAATTGAATAATTATTTAATCAAAATGTTTCAATAATTAATAATTAATAATTGTGTTGCTGCCCATAATAAATTGTTATCGACAACTCTCTACGACTGATAATTGCCCACTAAAAAATTTCATTCGCACTAAATAAAATCGTACCGAAACATAAAATGCACCCTGTACTACTTAATTTTGTTGCATAAACCTATAGACACTTCCCTTAATCGTATTCAATTTTTTAGTGTACTGTTTTATAGTGCACTACTTACTTGAATAAGTGACATTTAGTTCTTCTTTATTGATCACATAAATGTCACTTGATAAGATTGTGATACTGAGCTGTACGAAATTAAATTCTTTTTAAACGAAAGAGCTGACACAAAAACCTTTATTTACGCAAAGAAATCGAGGAAATTTACAGCATACATTTTATAAATGTAATTTTTTTATTTTAGTAGGCAGAAAATGGAAAGAAATATAAGAGTAAGACTGTGAAAAGTGCAACTAAGTCTGTCAATTCTTTTTTTAGCACATGCACTTGGCTATAATAAACCTTTTTCGGACTATTGTGAATATATGTGACGATCTCGAACTGTTACATATGGAATATTATGTATATGGCTTGATTTTATTTCTATTTTGACTCAGGTTCTGTATATGTCTACTATGATTTTATTGCAAAATATTTGATTCCCAATATATATCAAAGGGCATACGGTAGTGCCCAGCCAAATTCGCGGCACAACAACTTTTTTACAGGAACAAACTCAATCGACATCCATCTAACGTGAGTACCAATGAAATTAGAAATTTCAAATTCACAGTATTTATTAAACTGATCAAACACAAGTGCCTCACCGAATTTCAACTCTTTAGCACTGGTGGTTTCTGAAATGTAGGACATTAAAATCGCTAAAACCATAACTGACTGACCCACTGAAAGCTCATCAATTAACTTTTCAACACCGTCGAACCACCGTAGATAGATCTTGCGGTGCATACAAAGCATAATAGGAAAAATTTCTAATAAGGGGCGTTACATCCGCACAATTTCTCAAAAATTCTTTTTTGTTGATTTACGTTTTTTATTTTATTTTCTTGGCAAGTTCTATTTTATGAAAATTTGACCAAATTTTAGTTAGCAATTCTAATAAAAAAAATTTGGAGTTTTTTCGATATTACTATACTCAAAAAACTTGATATAAAATTTCATAAACTTAGAACTTTTAGATCTCACTATTATTCAAGGCTGACTTCTTACACATAGCGTTTTTGTACAAATGAGACCTTGGCTCTCTTGTTTAACATTTTTGTTGTGATTTAGTTTAAAAAAATCTAACAACCCAAAATTGTATTTTCTGCTCTATGAAACCATTTCATTTAATTCACTTTTAATCCCAGTTTCAGTTACAGCTTCAAAGTAATGTGTTTCCAGTTTACTATCTACGTTGATGGCAACAGAGCCCGATATAAAGCAAAAGTAGCTTTTCAATTAGATTTAGCATGACACATTATGTATTTTGTTTTTTCGACAAGACCGATCCTTTTACGATACTCACCGAATGTTTGTCGATAAAATATATCTTTAGCAGGAAGGCGTAATGAATTCAAAGTACTTCGAACAGTACCGAAACATAAAGCTACACGTGCATGAACGTAAAGTTTCACTTGATTATACTATTTCCTAGACAACGAACGATGAACGACGACGACGCCAGCCCAGATTTATACCCTCATTTCAAGCTTGATGAGTGATAGATTGGCAATCTTACAGATTTCTTGACGGTTTAATTTATGAGCAGAAATAATTATAACATTTTCAAAAGGAGCCGTGAGGAAGTCAAAAGGAGCAGCACAAAGCGGCTAGAAAATTGGGTTTCATTTCGATATGGGCTGTTTTTAACAGTCCTGCAGTTTTATGGTTTTTCGTTGAATAAGCTCACATCAGGGTTTGGTTGGTCTGAAGAAGTCTTCTTTTTTTTTTCTCGTTGAGTATATTCATTTGCTAATAAAGATAGTTCGTTCAACTTAATTGTTTTAAATTAGCTTTTTCGCTTTCTTTATAGGATAAGGATGGTGTGGTGGTGCCAGTGGCGGTGTTGATGGTTGATGCCACTCTGCCGCATCACTATGCCTGGAACTCTGTTTATGACCTCAAGTCTATACAAACTATGTAACCATGGCCGGAGAATAAGAAGCTGGCTATTTGAGCTATGTGAGCAACGAAATTTCGAACATTGCAAGGAAGCATTAAAAAGATTTATGATCGAGTGTTGCAGTTTTGTTAGTTCGTTGCGCTGGTTGGCTTATTGCAGTTTTGGCCTACTTCACAAAGATGCGCTCCCTGTCCATAAAGTCTCATAGTCTGGTCATTGCGATTTGCGGCATGGTGGAATATGAGTGGTTGAAGGTTTTTTGTTTTTTTTTTTCTGTGGATGAATTTCCTCATCGACACACAAGAGCCGGGTAGATATCTACTCTTTTAAGCCATCTCACTGCCGGCAATCAACCTCATAATTGGAGATATGTTCACAATTATGGAATGCGAAAATGAACGACGCTAAATCAGGGACTTTGTTGCGTCCCCCAATAGCCGATAGATGGAGGTGGACTGCTTGGCTCAAGCTCTCTCTATTCAAGACCAACAAGTCCAAGAGTATATAGGTATGGCATGAGGCGAGGAAATTTTCAATTTTAATTATTTATGCTATGTTATGAGGCAATTTCAGTATATGAATGGATTGGAAGAGGAGAAGAACGGTGCAATGAATACACTGATGATGATGAGTCTATACCTGGCTTGCAGTCACACCTATGTGAGAATGAAGAAGATGCGCGGGCACTTATCAAATTCAGAATCAATATACCTCTCAAGTAAGGTGTACAGGATGCAATGGTCAGGTTAGGCATAAATAGGATATGCGTGGTGGTGGCCAGTGAAAATGTTTGATAATTGCATGAAACAGAGTATAAATTGAAAATGGGTGCGTTATTTTGTCTCAAGTTTCTGTTTTATGTCTTGGAGTTCAGATGTGCGGGAGAGAAGATGAGTTATTACAGTTGTGATACCAGATTTAAATTTTTCAGAAAAATAACCACACCATAAAATTAACTCGTTTACTGTAGAAACTTGAAATTCAAATAGTTATTTTTGATTGGCTTGTAAGAATAAAGCGACTTAGTTGGCATATGGCTTGAAGATAAATGTTTAACTTATTCTGGTCAATATTTAAAATATTTCGTGGAGTAATCCAGAAGAAGTTATATAGGTTAGGCACTATGTGTGATTATAAATAACTCAATATAGACTTGATATTGTTTTATTTTTGAAGACGTCGAAAGAATTCGTGTAAAGAAACTCGCATTTAGAAATCTATAGTCACGAGCCAGTCAAAATATAAAAACCAGAAATTTCGTCGTTCAATTTTAAGCTTATTTTAAAATTTAAGAAACCGACTAAAGGGCTTCCTCAAAGATACAGATCATGTTAAAATTCGATAGACCTCATAAGGTTGGTTTGTTTAAACATCTCATATTAACAATTCGAACTCGGAAAAAAATTGTTGGTTCCCTCCATCTGTCGACAGGAATAGGATGAGAGCTCTTTTTCTCGGAGAGAAAAAAACAAATAATATTTTAACGTAAAACAAATATTTACTTCCCAAAAAGGGATGTGGAAGAATAAAAATTATTATTCGAGTTTTTCTAATATCTCACAAAAAAAAACAATTTCTCACTTAATAAATTATAAGAGTATTCTCCATTGAAAGCAAAGGTGTAAAAGTATTTGTTAAGTTTTGAATTCTTATGGTGAGATTTGCATCCATTGTATGGTCTTTCACTGGCGACTCTTCAGCGTTTGATGGCCAAATTTATTATTTTTATTTATACGTCAACTGAACGCAAGATCACACGAGAACATCGCTGAGATCCTTGAAAGTTTATAGTAGGACCATAGGCAGTCGATTTCTCGCCGTGCAAGAGAACTCGTTTTTTCGCAGACTTCAACTTTGTGAATTTTTCTTCGGAACTTGGGCTTATACCCGAACACGACTCAACTGACTCAGACAACACGGTTTTTTTTATGACTAGGCTTCGGAGTGTTTGGAAGAGAATGCCAATTTTGGCACGAAAAATTATTTTTAGCGACGAGGCGATTTTTTTAACATGCAAAATGTCCCTATATATGGGAGGTTCAGTAGGTGACAACGTAAGTTGCAGGCTTATGCCAATAAACCACAATAATTGACCGAAGCACTTAATGTGAACATAACACAGGTCCTCGATCAAATTCGGCCAGATCTATGCAGAAGAGTCTTTGAAAATAGACAACTTGGATCCGTGTAACCGTAAGAAGCCGAGGTAGGTGTTTCAATAATGTCATATTTCAAACATAAAGGGCTAATATGGGCTTTTTAAAACCAAATTTTGTTTATACCTCACACACAGCTTGATTTATTCCATTTGAACATCTGCCTGCCTTTATTTAAAAACCCTTTAAAATACTCTTGACTTGATGATAAAGCAATTAATTAATGCATTGAGTGGCATTAACGCTCAAAATTTTTATATTTACAGCGCTAAACCTTCAAAAATGAACTCTGTCGATAGGACTTTTACCAAAAAATACTGATAAAGATAATTATAAATACGGTCTTTTATCACTTCAATCGTGGATTGGATGTTTCGAATGCCTGCTGCATATTTCCTAAAGGCCTTCCTTTTTTTAAAAACTTGACAAGTTCGTGGCCAAGACTATAAATCAATATTTGAAAAGCGAAAAAATGAATATTGAACACAAAATAATTATTGGACTCCTTGTCCACATATGTAAGTCTAGATATGGTGCGACAAATGACACTGCCCACCGATTTTTTTCAGAACTCAGTTCTAAAATAAGAGGTGTCGATAAGAGCCTTTAACTTAATTTTGAATTAATATTAATGTTAATAATCAATATCTGAGAAAGCTTTAAGATCGAAACATAAGGAAGTAAGGAAAGCAAGAGTAGATCACACCCGGAAAAATAAAACGGCCGATTTGATCAAGCATCTGTTAGTTGCATTGGATCCTAATGTTTCGTGCAAAATGCTTTCCTACTTCGAAAGATTCTGAAATAGACAGATAGACTTTGAAAAAACCTCTTTTTGTGCCCGTGGAACTTGACATTTGTGAATTATATTGATGACAGCGACTAACTGTGTTTTTATTTGATAAGTTGCGACTTATAGGTAGATACTATAAGGCAAGTTATGCATTCGGAAAAACAATCGAACTCGAGATTTTGATCAAAATTGACATTACGATAATAGCGAAGACCAAAAAAGTGGGTCTCGCAATTCTGTCTGTCTGTCTGTGGGTTTTATTTTTTTTTCCCCGGATATTTTTTGATTTGATTTCTTAAGACCAAAAATAACGGTACCTGCCATACGATTTTTTTTCGAAATTTTATAAATACATACATATTTATTTTTCTCAAAAACTGTCCCACAGATTTTCTTTAAAAAAATTCATAAAATTTCATTTAGTTAAACCTAGACAATGAATGAAAAAAAAAATTTCAAAAAATTAATATTTTTGGTACCCCCTTGGAACCATTTTTTTGTTTTTGATTTTCTCAAAAACAGTACAACCGATTTTGATAATTTTTTTTATGTTAAGGCTCCCCAATAGTTTCAAAATTATTGTGTATTCAAGTTTTCAAAAAAAATTTTTTTGGACTTTTAAAAAAAAAATCAATTTTTTTTTGAAAACTCAATATTTTGAAAACCCTATTCTCGATTTTTTTTAGACTTTATAAATAAAAGTTTCTTAAAATAATCTACAAGATGCGAGAAAAAAAAATATTTTACCTAAAAATAACGGTACCCATAAAAATCATAAAAATGGTTTTCGAAAATCGTATTTTTCTCGAAAACGGTTCCGAGAATTTCGCTTAAATTTTTAGTCTTTCAATGAATTTTTAAGATCTATAATAATTGAATACAAAAAAAAATTGAAAACAAGACCTTACTGACTGTACCTACCATAGAACGATTTTTTAAAAATTTTGAATTTCTCATTAAAACATAACGGATTTTAATGAAATTTTTTATAGAGATGCTTCTAAAAACTTAAAAAAAAAATGTTTTTTGAATTTTTGAAAAAAAAAAATCATCAAAAAAATCAATCAAAAATGAGTCAATATTTTTTTTGGAAATTTAATTTTCATTCGTACAATAATAAAAACCTAAAGTTGACGTAAAAAATTAAAATAAAAATAAAAATTTAAATTCCTAGTCTATTACATAGGAGCAAGTTCGTGCGACCCAGTCGTGCATTTTATTTTATATTGAAACTTTCATTTATACTTTTGTAACACACTGAATAAATATTTTAGGGAAAAGCATAAAAAAAATAAAAAATTAAAGTTCGCTTCTCAGCTCTTTTGATTAAATGAGGTCAATTATGCTTGCGCTTATTTATCTTTTCAAGTCTTAAGTTCAACGTAAAAATACAGTTAAGTGCATTCATTTTAGCATGATAAATTAAAAATGCAGTTTTCTCATACATATTCGTCCCACTCTGCGTCAGCCTAACAGTCAAAAGCCCTATTTTCTTCTGATATTGCTACTATAGGATAAGTTTTGCATTTAAAAAAAATCCAGCTCAATTTTTTTATCAAACTTGAAATTGCGATGACAGAAAACATGAAGCAAATGTCCTCCACAATTCCGAGTACCTGACTGTCTGTATATCTGTACCTTGAACTACAGCCTAAACTGCTAAGGCGATATTCCTAAAACTTAGTACTTGGGGATCTTCGGTTATTCTCTTGAAGAGAAATTGAATTTTCTATTTTGATCCAAAGCTAATGTTACCTGCCATACAGCCATTATCAAAAATCTAATTTATCTCTAAAACGGCTTTACCGATTTCAATATAAGAAATGTATACAGGAGCTCCTTTGAATTTTAAGCAGTATAGAACATAAAAAATTTAAAAAAAACATTTTTTCGATTGAAAAAAAATCAAATCTTGAAAACGAGTGAATGGTTGCTTATATAAGTACATATTTTTTCGGAAATCAGACGGCAATTTTTTTTTTTGACTAAACTTATAAATTAGGAAATGTGTAGGAATTTAAACAGAAATTGTCCTTTTCAAAAAAAGAAAAACATTCTCATTTGGATTTGGGACGATACCAATCTACGTGAACTCCACCAAGTGGCTATGAATCTACAGAAACTCACTGTTTGGTGTGGATTGTCGTCTCTATCTCTATCGGTCTCTAATTGTTTGAAAACCATGGTGACATTCACATAACCATCAACGAAGCACGCCATCAATCTATGCCAACTAATTGCTTTTGGTCCAAATTAGTTATTTATTATGAATGTAAACGATATGTGGATCAAATAGGACAGCCACACAGCTGATGCCAAAATGAACACTTTTTCCGAGCAACTTATCATGTTTATCATGGTTATCTCACACAGAGAATACAATGGTTTTCCACTAAGACCATGCAATTTTTTTGAGTGATCATGCCATTTGGCTGCGTTATAGTTTCTCTTTCGAAGTTTCTTAAGTCCCAATGAATGATGTCAAACCTTTAAAATGTTGTTTAATTTTTTATACAAAAAGACGTATATTTCGTTAAAGTTACTGTACAACTAACACCCCATCAGACTGTATTGAAAATTTGCATCTTTCAGACCACGGTGAACGAAAAGTTAGATAGAAATTGTGTCTCACCAGATGCTCTTTGCATTTGCCAGCCTTCTTCACCAACACAGAAATAGTTTTTTATAGTTTTGTCTCAGATTTTTTCCGCATCGTGCTAAATTCATAACAAAAGGCAAACTTAAACTTATTTATAAATATGGGAGTTCTTTTTGTCAGACTTCTGATGTAATGAGAACTTTACTAAATCAGTCAAAACCTTATACAGCATCCAGAACCATATTACGACATCAAATCAAATTTCAACTTCTCTTTGCATTCCAAAATAACCTTCAACTTAAAGCTCTATACTCGTATAATATTTATTTATTCAACTTCTATTCATCATTTCAATACCTCAAACTGTGTGCTGTGTGTGCACTACTCGCTTTATGATTAAAGAACTTCGTGCTGCCCATTAACCGCAGCCCCTGTAAATAAATCATAAGCCCATAGAGACCATCGCCATCTCATCTGGGGGCTTCATAAGGAGGCAGCAGCAATCACTTTTGAGCTGATATTTTATTAACGTGCCGCATTAAATTCAATTTAACGAATGCCAATGATCCATGCCACTATTATTTTTAAATTAAATACGATGAAGCTATGGATGGAGAGCTGGAAGTGTTCTCTGTTCCGTTCACTTAAAAGCCGATGAAATAAATCTGGCCCAAAAGATGCTCTGCTCGCCTATATCAGAGCTTCAGCTCATGAATGCACGAAACCTGACGACAATGCTTGAACTCTCGGGTGAACATATTCAGTGCAGATACCTTAATTCCCATGTTTAACAGCCAGAAATATCGCACGCAAACGACATGCTCCGTCACCGGCACCGCCACCGCCACCACACCGACCGTGCTGCCATCTATCCATGGATATTGCGGAAAATAGAACTGGAAATGCCTGGCGTGAGTATCGATTGGGGTCTTGAATGATATATTGAGGGCAAAAGGCGGGAGGGCTGATGGAAGAGCCCGACTTGGTGAATCGCTTAATGGAAAATTCGATATATAATTCACCCTCATTTCATAATAAATTGCTCTCAATTGATCACGACAAACTGAGCTATGGAAATAAGTTTACTTAGATCTTGTATTTTGGCCACGCCAAGTCCGATCCAATGATGATGAAGATGATGCAGTGATATCGAAACACGCTCGCCTTTCTCAAGTGTCCATTCAAATGAGAATGGAATGGACCTGGTTGTTTTGACTGAAAGGCCAGAAATAGACTTCCACTTCCATTGAGTGCCGAAATTCCAGTGGTGATTTAAAATGAATCAAAATCCCATTTTGCACATCCGCTTCGCAAAGCCGGAAATATACAAGCTATGATATGGCGTGATGGGACACTGTTTGAATGGCATCACCGTCATCGTCGTCATCGTCTTCTTCTAAATCTAATCTGCATCGTGCGGTATGAATGATTTAAAACGTATTGCTTGAGGTTACATTTAGCCAACATTGCGCACACCGCACACCGTTAGCGGAAGAACGAACGTTTCGAGCACACTGTCCGTCCGTCCGTGTCCAGGCGTGAATGTGGTATTATAGCCCAACAGACGATTGTGTCGATGGGAAAATGTAGAGGCGAGAGTTACAGCATTTTGCATGACTTTCCGTTTGTCTGTCTCTGGTAGCCGAATCATTAGTGCATTCGAGCTGGAGGATGGGAAAATTATTTCTAAAAATACAACCCCAGGGATTATTGGTTGAAGGAGCATCAGTAGCGGGAACACTGACACATCAATCGATCGAACATTTGATTTTTTGCGAAAGACGTACATTATAGTGTTTTGGAATATTTAAGTATGAGATATTTTGCCTTTCAAATAGGTGAAGAGCCAATTTTGAGAGCAAGCTTATTTACTGAAAGTGACTATAGGTTAACTGCTCTTGAGATGTCTCTAAATTTCTAAACGCTCGTTTAATTCTGTTTTTAATTGATTGAGTAACCATTTTTGGTCGTTGTAAGGTTAGATTTTTCAAGATTATATCTTAGGAACTTGTAAATTCAAATTAAGGGCCAAGATCGTGTAGATCCCGACATATTCGTAAGACGTCGTAGAATCTGAACAGGAGAAAATCTAACTCTACATTAGTAAATAAAAATATACTTAAGTAAGAGGTTAACAGTCAAATATCTACTGTTTGAATGTTTTTTAATAAAGTCTCAGAATAAACTCTCTTATACAAAATCTTTATCGGGAATTAGTCAAACTGATTTTGAACAAAATAGAAGTCTCCAAAGTTTTAGATTCCAACATTTTCAAACCAATTACTCTCATTTTTTTTCTTTGGTTTTTTGAAACTTAATATTCCGAAAACTTCTTGGTTGATTTTTTTAACCCTTTATTCTACTATTTAAAGACTATTGACTTAAAAATGAAAAGAGCTTTAAATAATAAAAAACAAAATTAGTAGTTAATTACGTTAGACTTTCAAATATAAATAAGTCGCAAGTAAAAACAATATAACACATTTTTAAAATATATTTTTCAAAAATTGAGGTTGAAAATTACTTTTTTCTTAAAGCTTTAATTAAAATTTAATAAAAACTAAATTAATTTAAAATTTAAATAATAAAATTGATTTCTGCCTTTTAAAGTTATCAATAGCCTGATATTGCTGTTGTTTTTTTAACCTGCCAAAGCGAGGTTAAATAAACGCCCCCATCATCAAACGTACACGATCTTGTGCGAATCACACTGTTTATATAATTTTTAGTATTTTCCTTAGGTCTTAAATATATTTAATGTTTACGTGTAAGAATTTTATGGTCGATTCTACAAACGATGGAATTTTCGGTGGCCCAAGAAATATTTTAAAATCCGTTCAATTTTTTAATCTGATTTTTTTTTATAAAATTAAATCTTGTTGATATCTCCCTGGCCTAACAATATTATTAGGTTGACCTTATTTTATCTTGCTCAAAAAATTCTTCAAAGTGTCTGATTCTCAGTCCCCTGACGTGTCCCCAGTGCGTTTTCGCAAAGAAAAATTATTACCGTTCTCTTATTTCAGGTCTCATACTTAGATGAATTGCACCAAAGTTACGAAAAATAACACATCTTTGCTACGAAATAGATAAATATGTTTTAGTAATTTATTTTATTACAAAAAAACTTATTTAAACTTTGTCTCCCGCTTTTTGTATCAGTCCCCTGTGATATTGAAACAGTCGAAAAAATTAATAACTAGGATATCGATCGAATTTCCAGCACTGGCAATTTGAAGTACCAATCAGAGAGCTGCATGAATGTATTCATTTGCCATTGTGAATCATTCGCAAAAAAGTGAGCCTCACACAGTCACATACACTATGAACGAAAACAAGTGTGAATCAGTATTCATTTCTCACAAAGATTCATTTTCGCAATGCATTAGAGTGTGAATGGTTATCTTGCTTGCACTTATGAATATCGAATGCGTGGTCGGCTCACACTCAAACCATTCATTCAATCACTTCATTCACAAAAGTTGTGAAATTTATGAGTGGCTCACAAGCATTTGAATGGATTCACATTTTTAACTAGAAGGATAGGTACCTAAGTAAAGTATAAAAATTTCTGACATGAATATTTATAACAGCAAAAAATTGAAATGTATGTATGTAATGTATGTACATAAATTACATATTATTTTTTTTAAGTAGTTTATTTTCTATTTCTTTGCATATTGAATTAATAAAAAGTTATATTATGAACCGTCATTGAAATTAATCGAACTCGAGATTTGGATCAAAGTTGACGTTACGATAATAGAGAACACGAAAAAAGTGGCAATTCCGTCTATACCTATGTCTGTACCTCGACGTAAAGCCTAATACACTAAAGAGATTTTCTTCAAACTCGGTATCTAAGGTTCTTCCCTAGAGAAGAGATTGAAATTTTATTTAGATCCAAAACCAACAGTACTTGCCGAAGAGCCGTTACGCAAAATCTTATTTATGGGAAAACGGCTATTATAGTGGTATTATAGGCATGTACTGCATTTTGGTCAAAAAATTAAAAAAAACAGAATCTGTCATTGAACCGTTTTTTTTTTATTTTATTTTCGACTTTCTCATTGAACGCACTAACGATTTCAACCAATATTTTTGTACAGGAGCTTCTGTGAATTTAGAATAATATTGTATAAGAATATTCGATTTTTTTTTCAGTTTTTGATTTCAATTAATTCCATTTTTTTTAAATGAAGATCTTGAAAATGTGAGAACGATTGGTTTTGAAATTATTTCCAAAAATCTATGTTATTAAATACTTAAAATTGCCATAATATAACAAATTAATTTGATAATAACATAGAATAGATAGGTATACCTTCTTTTATTTTCCCATAGACAACGCAATCTGTGTAGTGTAAGATGATCGCGTTCCACTGAAATATTCTTTTCTTAAGTATTCACCCACATTCATTTTCTATCCAGCACACCATTGCAGTATTCACTACATTCAATGCAGACAGTGTATGAATTGTTAAAAATGAATCATTTACTCAAACGAATGTGAGCTCGTTTCAGATTCATTTATGAAAAGGCATGCAGTGTGAGTATTTCTTCAAAACCAAAATGAATGTGTGTGAATAGTGTGTAAGGCAACGAATGTTGTGAGTGGCTCACAAAACGAGCTACTTGTTGCAGATCTCTGTACCAAATCTCCTTTCAATAAAATTGTGGTTGCAAATCGATTCTGTTTCTTATGTTAGTATTGTGAAAAAGACATTCGTGCAAGAAGTCGTGGATTGTCCCTTTAGATTATCAGTCCTCTGGTGAAGTTTTCCAAAACAAATTTGTATGAAAGAAGGCATATTTGTTAGAAGTATAGTATAGGTTTAATAAAACTGTAATATTATATATATATTTTTATTTTTTAAAGTAAAACCTTAATACCTTTTTTGCGCAAAAACCATGAAAAACCTCAGTCCCTGGCCTCAGTCCCCTGGTTAATAAATGAGCAAATGATATTTTATTCAGAAACCTGAGAAATTTTTAGTTATATTGAACTTCGAACTTCATAGCGAAATATTTTTAAAATTTTTAAAAAGAATATAATTTATTTTAAATTGATTCTTAGAAAAAAAATTTAATTGTAATATATTATATTCTCTTAATAAAATGCTAAATAATATTTATTTAACATGAATTTTTATGTTTATAAAGAATAATTAAATTTAATTTCTATATTTCAATGTGTACCCAAGAGAAAATAAGAAAAAAAAAAATAAAGATTTTTAACAGTTCCCTTAAAAAAAACTCAGTAGCCTGAACATCCTTTTTCAAAAAATGTCCTTAAAATCGTCATTTTTTATTTTTTTAACTGGCCGCTTTCAACAACGCAAAGGGACGTTCTAATGATCATCTAGAACAACTCTTACGACTTTTGGAATCCAAAAATGTCGTGCCGAAATTTGTATCATTTTATTCCATTGTTTGTAGAATCACCCTTATAAGAAAACTTGAAACATTTTTTTTTTTTTTTCGATAGGACAGTTAAAGGTATTTTTTAGGTTTAAGACTATATTTAGAAATCTTTCTGACGAATGCCTTAAGACCCTGGTTGTTTAATATCCGATTAAATAAAAACACTTCGAATTTTTCTGTGGGAAAAATTATATAAAAAAACCCACTTTTATTCTCCGGATTTCTCGAATATAAAAACATGTCCGTCACGGTCGAGAGACCGATCAAGACTGACTACTACATTACAATATTAGACATAGTACAGAGTTTATTTATGGCTGTAGTGGTGGCGAACTGGTAGAGACTCGAATGGCAGTGTTGCCGTTCGTAACAGTCCCGGCTAAAAACGTCGTTTTTACTCCTCTTACTCCGTGTTGACAGGCAATATACAAATTTTCTGGACAGGTCGCTTCAATTTATTGGTTGCAGTTTGGACAACTACGTTTCTGATAAGCCCATCCTTACTTGGCAGCAATTCGCAGATTCGTGCCATAGCCCAACTGGTGGGGGGAAAGTTCTCGCTCCTGAGGACCACCAATTGGCCAACCTTAAGATTCTCCTTCTCCCTTCTCCATTTCTTCCGCTCCTGCAGAGTAGTTAAATATTCTCCCTGCCATCTGTCCCAGAAATGTTTGATCATTTACTGTCTCTCCTTCCATTGTTTAGCTCCTGCTATGTCTGGTCTTTCGTCTAATCTGAAAGAAAGAGGTAAAATTAATGGTTCACCTACCAGGAAATGTCCCGGCGTTAACGCCTGAACGTCCATAGGGTCATCGCTCAGAGGATGAAGGGGTCTCGAGTTGAGTATCGCTTCAATCTGAGTGAGTAATGTTCCAAACTCCTCGGACGGCAAAACCCTTGTTCCAACGATCCGTTTTAAATGGAACTTCATAGATTTAACCGCCGCTTCATATATACCTCCTTGGTGTGGTGCTTCTGGAGTCATAAAATGCCAACTAGTACCCTTATGATGAATATGCTCCCGCACATTTTTGTCTGAAAATACTTTTAAAGCTTTATTTAGTTCTTTAGATGCTCCAACGAAAGCTGTTCCGTTGTCGCTAAATATTTTCTCACACCTTCCCCTCCTTGCTATAAACCTTTCATAACAAGCGATGAAGGCTAAAGAAGATAAATCTCCAACGAGTTCAATATGTATTGCTCTAGTCCTTAGGCATACAAATATTGCAACCCAACATTTTCTCCTATTTCTCCTTCCCACTCCATTGGTCACCTTTAACTCAAAAGGACCAGCATAATCTACGCCTGTAGCTAAAAATGGTTTCCCAACCTGTACTCTTTCTGATGGTAATTCCGCCATCAGTTGTCCCTCCATTCGTGCATTTAATCGTACACATACAATACATTTATGAATGTGACTCCGTATTCCACTCCTTAATTTTGGTATCCAATACCTTTGTCTAATAAATTGCATCATTACTTGGATGCCTCCATGCTTCGTCTCCCGATGAGCATAATCAACCACCAACTCAGACAACCTTGATCCGTTTGCTATAATTACCGGATGTTTCATTTCATAATCCAGTTCTGACCTACCTAACCTACCACCTACTCGGAGTAAACCGTTCTCGTCTAGAACTGGTTTCAACCCTTCTATGGGACTCCTGTCCGGTAAATGCTTCCCATCATTCAATGCCGTTAACTCCTTGTTATATTGCTCTTCCTAATTTTTCCTTATCAGGTATTCCATAGCCAATGCTTGTTCCTTCAAATTCGGTGGTGCAACTTCCCGTTGGATCACACCTCTTCTAGATTCTCTCTTCATCCTTTTAAGATTTTGTTTTTTCTCCTTTCTCCATTTTATCCAGTTTTCTATATACCTCCTGGCAAAACTTAAAATATTAACTGCCTGTTCTATTTTACTTGTATACTCCAATAGCGGCACAGTTGACTTAGATCCTTTAAGTCTTATGTGTAGCAACTCCTTGAATGCAGATATAGTATATATCTTCATTTCCTTCTTCATATCTTTTTGTATTCCCTTCATTATTTTACTTTTTGGCCACATACTTTGTTCCATAGTTATCCAACTAGGTCCATGTAACCATAAATCATTGTTTACCAAATCCTTTGGTAAGACTCCCCGTGTCAATAAGTCAGCTGGGTTCTCCTTACCATCAATATGGTACCAACGACTAATATCCGTATTTGTTTGAATCGATGCAACTCTATTGGCAACGTACGTTTTTAAATCTCTTGTCTCCTTTTTTATCCAAAAATATGCTGGACTAGAATCAATCCAAAGTACATACTCCATATTCGGCCATTCCATTGACTCCATCAATCCTTTAATCATTCTCGAAAGTAACTCCGCAGCCGATAACTCCAACCGTGGAATGGTTACCATCTTCAACGGTGCCACTCGTGTCTTTGATGTAAGTAGTTTGCTAGTTACTAATCCATTCCCATGTTCCACACGAATGAATATAACCGCTCCTAATGCAGATTCGCTACTGTCCGAAAATCCATGAATTTGTATATTCGAATTTCCTCCTGTACCCAACCACCTATCTATTCTGAAGTTCTCTAAACAAATTATTGAATTCCAAAATTCTGACCATCTATTTTGTAGTTCAATCGTTGGTTTATCATCCCAATCGATTTTAAGTTTCCATAGCTCTTGAATTATTATTTTTCCAATAATAGTTACCGGTGATATGTATCCATTTGGGTCATATAGCTGCACTACATGACTCACTATTCTCCTCTTTGTTACGTCTCCATTGAATTTAGGGTTTTTTACTATAAAAGTGGATTTGTCTTCCTCTATCAACCATTTAAGTCCTAAAATGGTTGTGCCTTCCCCCTCCGAAAATAACAAAGTTTTTTCCGATTCCGACTCCATAGCCTTTACAACCGCAGGGCTATTTGATTTCCACTTTCGTAATTCGAAATGAGCTCCTTTCATAATGATATCTATTTCTTTTGCTAATTTGATAGCTGATTTTTCTGTGTGAGATCCTGTCACACAATCATCCATGTAGAAGTCCTCTTCTATCGCCTTGGCAGCGCTTGGCAATTCTCCTTTTGCCTTCCTGGCAGCTTCAATAACTGACCGTACTGCTACAAATGGTGATGCCGTCAATCCAAATGTTATTACAGTTAGCCAATACTCCTGTAACTTTTGGTTAGGATCCTCCCTCCAAAATATCCTTTGTAAATTCCACTGTTCTTTATCAAGCTTCACTTGATTGAACATTTTCCTAATATCTGCGTATATTGCTATTTTATGTCTCCGAAAACGCATGATAGTTTCGTGCAAATCCTTTTGCAATTTTGGTCCTAACATCTGAATGTCATTGAGTGATAATCCTTTGTCTGTTTTGCAACTTGCATCGAAAACAATCCGATTATCCTTCGGAATGCAATGATGTGGTATATAGTACACCATTTCTCCTATCCTTGGCCTTTCCGTAGCTAAAACGAGATGACCTAACTGTATCTCTTCTCTCATTTTCTCCACATAAATATTCTTGATCTCCTGATTCTTTGTAAAACGCTTTTCTAAATATAAAAAACGTTTCAACTCTATTTCCCTTGAACTTCCTAGCTCTTTAATCTCCTTTTTTAACGGAATTTTTGCAACGAATCTTCCTGATTCGTCCCGCTTATTATGTTTCTATAAAATGTTTTTCTACTAACATTTCTTCCTCCGTTAACCTAGAACATGAATTGACTTGGTCTTCTCGCCAAAGTCGCTCTAATAGTTTGTCTAATTGTTCTCCTTCCTTATATTGGATACATGAAATTGACTGGCCTGTCAATTCATCTACCCTTTCATCTTGAGCTCCAAAAACAATAACTCCAAGTAATGTTTCCATCAAAACTATACCATTTGTATTGCTTTGAATAACTGATTTGACAATTTTTGCAAAAAATCCTACCCCAAATAATACATAAATTGGACTAGGTCTCCAATACTCCGGGTCCGCCCATGGTTTTCCAATTTCGCTCTGACATATCGAGCGATCTAATTCCGATGATGGTATCATCGGCTCCCAATTGCTTCCTTTCGGTAAAACCCAAAATATTTCCTCTACTCCCTCCTTATCTTGAGCTCCATGCCATGGAAATACTTTTAATTTTATTTGCTGTTTAATTTTAAAAGGTTCCCCATTGATGCCTACCGCCCTCCTAGTAGTAGACAGAGGGGTAAGCCTATATTCCTGCACCAGTTTGTAACTCATTACATTTGGCTGAGCACCCGTATCTAAAAATCCTCTTATTGGACCAAACGTATTCCCATCGCTTTCAAACCTTACCATTACTGTTGGCATAAAACTAAAACCTGGTAATAAAAAATTAATTAAACGCGTTAAAATATTTTAGATTCCAGTGTTTATTATTTATTTATTTTATCTTTCTTTCTTTTTTAAATGTTTTTAAACCTCCCGGCTTACCAATGGTATTTGACTCCGCTTCCTTTAAAATATCTCCCTCCTGTTTACTCCGTTTTAAACGTTTAGCTGCTGTCTCCTCTAGTCACAGCTTTCTCTTACCCTGTAGATTCTCCATTCTTGCTGATTCTCCTCGCAATGTCAAAATGCTTTTAAACCCCTGCTTTACTGGGCAAAGCATACTATTATGTGCTGGATCCCCCTGGCACTTTGGGTCTCTACATTTAATTCCCGAGCAAGCTTCCTTCCTGTGTCCCTTCCTGAGACAGTTCGGACAAATTTTTCTCCTGGTCACAAAATCCTTTCTGGCGTTCAAATTTAGTCCTAAAAACTCCGGACAGTGGAAAAGCGCGTGAGATTCTCTCCCACATGCTTCGCATGGAACTCCAATATACTCCATCTTTGATGCTCTCTTAGATGTCGAGGGCTCACATCTAGAATACTTTTCTGTCTCCGTTCTCCCAACTCCTGTTGTCGTGGGATGGTAATTCCCACTTCCTCTTGTGTTTTCTAAAGCTCCTGCTTGCTTATCCAAGAAATCTAGTATTTCTCCTACCTGGGGTGTCTCTGAAGATCTCTGCAACTCCCATTGCTTCTTTGTGTCAGGGTCTAGCCTTTCATGTAGCCCCAATACGAACACCATGTCCCAATGTTCTACCGGTATTCCTAAGGATCTTAATTGGCGAACAGTCTCGTGAGTTACGTTGGCCATTCTCTGCAACTCGTATGCCGAAGGCCTCCCTTGTAGTACCGGTAACCGGTAAAATGAATTTAAATGCTCCTTGGTTATGTGATATGGTTTTTCATATAGTTGCATAAGCCTATCCCAAGCCTCCTTGTAGCTTTCTTGGCTAAGATGGCTTTCTCCTAACGCCTTTGCAGCTCTTCCTACCAACGACTTTTTTAAATATGAATATTTGAAAGCCGGTGAAACGTCCTCGTTTTCGTGGATGGCTGCTCTGAAACGGTCACGGAATCCAATCCACTTGAGGAGAGAACCATCGAACTCCCCCCAAGTATTTTTAATATCGTGTTGCTGCGTAGGTAAGGTCAAACTTACGTTGACTTGCCTTCCTTGCGCCTCCTCGTTGGTGACTGAGCCTTCTTCATTCAACGGTTTCTCCTTTGATGCTTTGTTTATCAGCTTTTCATAATCTCCGCAGCCTCAAAATACTCCAATTCCATTGACTCCATGGCTGTCTCCAAATTTTCCAATTCTTCTCCGTCTGCTTTTTTTACCAGTTCTAGGAACAATTCGTTGCCCTTGTCCCACACCTGTAGCAGCCTATCTGTCCTCAGTAACAGCCCTTCGTGAGAGCACTCCTTTTCCTCCTGGGTTTTGGCATAATTTGCAGCACGACTTACTGCTCTCCGTAGTGATAAAAATGTTTTGTCTCCTGACACATTTCGTTCATACTCCTGGGCCTCCTGGCTCTTTCCAGCTTTTCCTTGAAAAAAATTAATTGTTTTGTTTATAGTCGATACTATTTAATAAGTGAGTGTGCATTACCCATTTTTTCCTACCTAACTCTATAATGTGTGGTGTGAGGTCTCTTAATTAAAAACGAAAATGTATATTTCCATGGAAAACAAATCACATTCCTATGCAATTATGTTCCCCCTCCTTCTTATCTCCTGTATATTTATATTTTTCATGGAAAACAAAATCACATTCCTATGTAATTATGTTCCCCTTCCTTTTTATCTCCTGTATATTTATATTTTTCATGGAAAACAAAATCACATTCCTATGTAATTATGTTCCCCTTCCTTTTTATCTCCTGTATATTTATATTTTCCATGGAAAACAAAATCACATTCCTATGTAATTATGTTCCCCTTCCTTTGTATCTCCTGTATATTCTCCAGTGAAATATTTTAGATTTGTGGTTTCTAATATAAACCAAATTTAGTCGATGCATCAACTCTCTAATTCTTACTAGAGTAATTTAAAAAAAAATTCAAAAAAAAGAATAAATATGTTTGTGGTCATAGCCCCCATTGCTACGCAGAACAAGTTTCTCCATATAAATATAATTGTGTTTGCGATCTTTGTCTTAATTGCTACGCATAACACCTCCACTCCACTCCTTGCTAGCTAGACTTACTCCTTTCCTGTAGAGAGTTTTCTCCTAGTGTTTGCGGTCTTTGCATCTAATGTGCTAGGCAGAACACTTCCCTCTCCTAACCAATCTAAAATATTCCTACTCCAATATTATTTTCCTTCATTCTCCAAAGAGGAACCTCCTGAATCCCCTTATTATTATATTTTCTTTCCTAGAACAATATACTTCATTTAATCATTAACTCCATATAAAATATTCCCATATTATTTTATAAACAACTCCCGTATATAATATATTTTAATAAACTTTGTATCTCCTTTTTAATAATTTACTTTTCTTCCCAAAAATCTTCTAATTTAAATTTAAATTTCTTCCTAGAAACATTTTAACCTTATTCTCCTTTTAAAGTTTTTTCTTCCTTTAAATTAAATATTAATTTTCCAACAAAATAGGGTAAACAACTCCACTATGGAAAATCCATTTTTGGACGAAAAAAAAAGACACCAAACATTCTACTGTACTTCTGAATGCAGACGAATACACACACACATGTCATTGTATTTGCTTGTGCTTTTGGAATGGTTTTTAACCGACGGCGCCGACGCACATCGTTGTCTATAAATTTAGGTAGATACACAGCACTTATCAACCCCAAAATAATTTTCAAATAAACACTTCTTTTTACTAATTTATTTAAATGTTTTCTCCTGGCTCCTGCCTTTTCCATTAAATTTCAACTTATTTTTGTTCTCCTGGCTCCTGCCTTTTTCATTAAATTTCAACTTATTTTTCTTTCAAAATTCATTATTATTTTCTCCTTTTCGAATTTTTCCCTGTCTAACACACACACACAGTTCTGCTATTTGCACTAGCATATTTATTCACTAAATCTAATTACCTTTTTTATTTTTCTCCATTATTTCCTTGTTTTTTTTATTTGTTTATTATCCTTCTTTTGTTTGTTGTTTAATTTATTTTGTAGTTTTTTTTTTTTTATCTTAATTTCAACCGCACTGTTTAAATATATTTTCCAAACTGAAGCAGACATCTGCGCGGCTGCTCTGTTCCAGTTTCTTACTCCTGTAAGCAGAGAGATGTTTGAGTGTGTGCGGTTCCATACTTTTAACGAGTATATAGGGTTGGTTGCTGAGTTGGCGAGACAATTTCCATATTGTTGTTGGTGTGTAGAGAAAAGAGAAAGAGATTACCCTTTGTCTCTAAGTAGGTTGCGCATGTTTGTATGCTCCTGCACATATTATTGTTTACTTTATAAATGTGATTCCGTGCACATTTTTAAATTCCATACGTACGTGTTCCTACATGTAGTTTTGATTTGATTGTGTGAATTATTTATTCAGCACAATACTTCCACAGATACGATGCATGTTCCTACATGCGCATTTTTGTTTATATCCGATACAATACGACATGGCGTTTAATATCAATTGGATATACATTTTTTTTAAAAAAGGGTGGTTGTATGTTACCACAAAACGCAAAGCAAAAAAAAGGTGTCGGTGGTTGTAAGGCACCAAAAAATGTTAACTGAAAAAAAGGGTGTGGTTGTAAGCCACTAAACGAAAGAAAAAAAAATAATGTGCCGGCAGCTGCAGGGCACCAGACGAAACGCAAATACGACCTACCTATGGTGGTTGTAAGGCACCAAAAGCTAGGCTGAAAAAAAGAAATACGACCTACCTATGGTGGTTGTAAGGCACCAAAAGCTAGGCTGAAAAAAAGAAATACGACCTACCTATGGTGGTTGTAAGGCACCAAAGCTAGGCTGAAAAAAAGAAATACGACCTACCTATGGTGGTTGTAAGGCACCAAAGCTAGGCTGAAAAAAAAGTGATTGTAAGTCACTAAGAAAAAATTAATTAATTTTATAAAATTTGTTTTGGCGTATAAGTGAATTGCACACATCCTTGTGTTGCAAATCCGCTCCACAACCAATCTTACTGATACTCCAATATTTTGTTCCTCCGTTGCACACAGTAACACCTTGTCCTTGTGTTTGTGCTCTCCGTTAGCTGCCTCCTGCTACTTCGTGGATAAATCACTTTTCACAACACAATTCTCCCGAACCGATTTTTCCTTTTTTTTTTTTTTTTTTTAATCGCGACTCGAAGGACCATAATGTTTAATATCCGATTAAATAAAAACACTTCGAATTTTTCTGTGGGAAAAATTATATAAAAAAACCCACTTTTATTCTCCGGATTTCTCGAATATAAAAACATGTCCGTCACGGTCGAGAGACCGATCAAGACTGACTACTACATTACAATATTAGACATAGTACAGAGTTTATTTATGGCTGTAGTGGTGGCGAACTGGTAGAGACTCGAATGGCAGTGTTGCCGTTCGTAACACTGGTCTTATGATAAGTCATTTGTAGATCTGAATATATGGACAGAACGACAGAAAAATGCTTACTTATTAATAAGAGCCTTGCGATAAAAAAAGAAACAAAGAAAGATAACGCTGGAAGATACACACATCTATGCCAATATTTATCGAAAAATCCCCCTAACGCTGGTCCCTTCGATGATGTGACAAAAATAATTTACCAACCTATAATAGCAGTCTATAATCACAGTTAAAAAACCATTGCGTGTTTTTCTGGTTGGGTAATTAACAACTCTGACAGTAGACAGGATAATAGTTGTAAGCTGATTTTTAATTCAAATTTGAAAAAGTGGATTTCGCAATAGCGTTTGTCTATCTCTCTCTTCAAGAACAGAGTTAACAGGGTTAAGATTTTCTTTAAACTTAGTAGATATGTTTTTTTTAAGTTAACGTTTTTTTTCATTTTTTTTTGAGACCAACAATATCGGTACATGTAATATGAATTTTTTTTGAAATTTTATAAAATATTTTTTTTTTCTGAAATACTGTTACACAGATTCTTTTTTTTTTAATCACATAACTACAATAAGTTAAAGCTATGTAAAGCTTCGCTTCAAAAAAAAAAAAAAAACTCAGAAAAATGGCTATTAATGGTACCCCCTTAGAAACTTGTTTTTTTTTTTTTAAACTCTCCAAAAGTTTGTATAGTATTTTGTGGTCCAATTAAAAAAAAAAAAGAATTTTCAATCAAAAAATTAAAATGTTAAAATGTTGAAAAATAGTTTTTCGAAAACGACACCTTAGAATTTTGATATTAATGGCTTAAAATTTTAGTTGAATTATTACGATGTTAAAGCTGTTTTACTATAAAACTAGGTTGAAACAACGATTTTGCAAATTTTGATTGAATATGGTATAGCATCAAACTTTCTCTACCCTTGCTATTTACAAAAATGCCACAAAAGGTTTGTTTACTTTGTTTACTTATTTTTTTAGGGTATGAAAATTGGTTTATTATAATAATAGTAAGAAAATTTTTTTAAATTAGGAATGAATCAGCAACCCACTATAAAGTTAACAAATTCTTAAGTAGTATCATACTAATGCCTTAACACTTAACAATAGGCTGTTTAAGATCTTGCCTCATTGTTTGTCTTTCAAATCGTTGTTACGATCTATTATTCAATTAAAATAAATGCACGACTGGGTCGCACGAACTTGCTCGTATGTAATAGACTAAGAATTTAAAAAAAGAATCTTATTAGAGAAAAACTGTTCATAAGCATAAAATTAATTTTTTAAATGACTAAATCAACTTCTTTAGTAGTTGGAGGTAAAAATAGGATGCCATGTGATTGATGCAAGAACAAAAATAATAAGTCTTTGCAGTGGTTTCTTAAGAAAATAAGCTTTTATATTTTTAAAACATTTTTAAGAAAAAAATTTCGTACGCCAATTTAAAGATTTTATTATTTTTCGAATAAAAATTAAATATACAAAAAAACTGAGCCATTTTAGAGATAATGAATTTTCTAAATAAAAAATATTTTTCTTAGAGTCTTGAAATGCAATATTTTTCAAACTTTTTAGAACCTTCTCTATGAAAAATTTCATTAAAATCCGTTATACCGATAGTGAGAAATTCAAATTTTTTTTATTAAATTATAGATCGTAATAATTAATTAAAAAAAAAATTAAGCAAAATTCTCGGAACCGTTTTCGAGAAAAATACGATTTTCGAAAACCATTTTTTAGCATTTATATGGTGGGTACCGTTATTTTTAGGTGAAATAAATTTTTTTTTCTCATATCTTGTAGATTATATTAAGAAACTTTTATTTATCAAGTTTTAAAAAAATCGAGCATTGGGTTTTCGAAATATTGAGTTTTCAAAAAAAAAAATTTAATTTTTTTTTTTAAATCCAAACAATTTTTTTTTGAAAATTTGAATACACAATAATATTGAAACTGCTGGGGAGCCTTAACATAAAAAAAATGATCACAATCCGTCGTACCGTTTTTGAGAAAATCAAAAACGAAAAAAATGGTTCCAGGGGGGGTACCAAAAATAATAATTTTTTGTAAATTTTTTTTTCAACCATTTTTTTTAAATTGTGGGACAGTTCTTGAGAAAAAAAAATATTTATAAAATTTTGTAAATCGTATGGCAGGTACCGTTATTTTTGGTCTTAAAAAAAAATAAAAAAAACATCCGGGAGGGAAATTTAAAACCATATCTACCAAGTTTGATGAAAATCGGCCGAGCCGTTTAGCTGTAGTCGAACAGACAGATAGACAGACAGACAGAATTACGAGACCCACTTTTTTGGTCTTCGCTATCATCGTAGATAATGTCAACTTTCATAAAAATCTCGAGTTTGATTTTTTTTCCGAATGCATAACTTGCCTTATAGTACCTATGTATAAGTCGCAAGTAAAAATTAAAATTAAGATACTACTGACTGTACCTAATATAGAACCTTTTTTTTATGTACAAGCTTCTAAAAAGTTTAAAAAACAATGCGTTTCAAAACTTAAGAAAAAATATTTTTTGAATTTTTTATTTTTTTTTTGAAAATTTGATATCTTAAAAATTTGTATTCGTAAAATAATAAAAATATAAAAATATGATTTATAAATTTTGCGCTTGCATGAAATAATATTTGCTTTGGCATTCTGTTTTTAGCTCCAACTACTAAGATAGTTGTTTTATTGATTTATATGAATGAATTTTATGGTTAAGAACATTTTACCCTAGTAGCATCCATTTATAAGATTTGTAGTCTTTTACATTAGAGCAAGTGCGATCTAGTGTTAGTTTTTACTTTTTTGGAAATTCTTTATATCAAAAATTTAAAACTACCTACCGTACCAAATTTTGTTCTTACAGTTTTTTTAAAAAATTTATAAATAAACTATTATTTTTTTTGAAAAAAAACTGCTACAAAGATTTCTAATTTTTGCCCTTGAAAAAATTCATGTTTGACTAATAAATCAGGGGACAATCTTTTTTTTGGATTCAACTTATGAAGGAGTTGTTTTAGTCATTCAAAATAATTATAAATTTTCTAATAATGATCATTTTTTCGAATAACATCGGTTTTCAAAATTCCATGTCTCTTAAGCATAAGTGCAATTTCGTGTGATATAGTCGAGCATTTTATGTATACCAAACTGCTTCAGAACACATATTGAACAATTACAGTTCGTGCAAAAATCTAATAAAACGTACCTTTTTTAGCAGTTGAAAATGTCAAATTGTCATATGAAGTAATTACGATACGAAACAGAAAAAATAAAAAAAGAGCCGAAGATAGAACTAAGATATTATTTTTTAAGTTAAAGAGGAGGTAGGAAGTTTTACTGAATTAAAAACAAACGCTGCAATTTTTGAAATTACCTCAAATTGCCTTGGAAAACAGACAAACATTTAAAATAATATGGAAACAGAATATCAATTGCCAAAACACAAATTTATTTATGAACCACTTTGGAATGAACTCTCACCTTAATTCGAATCTTAAGTTAAAAGATATATGGCTTGTCGCCATTCATTTCATTTCATTTAATATAGGAATGGGTCTCTTTGTCAGATAATACGATAAGTAGCAATATTGCGTAAAACCTAATAAGTAAGTAAGGAATTCATTTTATTGCTTATTTAGTGGTTACATTTTCAGTTTTAATGAATTTATAAGCTATAGAATTGCCGTCAGCAAGTTTACGTTTTTAAAATTAATTTTGTTTTAATATATAATTACAATAAAGTACAATTAAATGTTTTTCGAACCCGATAATATTCCAATTGTACTCTATTATCGTCCCTGAAAATAGGGCTTCACACGCATTTTCATTGTTGTGGCGCGGACAACAGAATACACTACATTAACATGGGAACACATGTATTATCAGATTTTCCGGAACGCTACTCCATTAAAAATTACATGACGAGTCCAATACCTATATTTTATAATTTTAAATCTATTTTTTGAGCGGTTTCTCTTAGTTCATAGCCGACAATTTTTAATTAATGTCTTATTGGAGAATTTTCAAAGGCAATAAAAAGTCCATTTGCCCGCCATTTTCATTTTTGGTAAACATTTCTAAAATATCTCTAACTAGCAGACTTGAGCACAATGCACTTCTCCATACGATCCATTTTGGAGGCTAAGGTATCAACAAAAGAATATTAGAGTGTTGCAACATTGAAGTTAGTTCTTCGTGATAAATGGTCACGGATCTTATAGGACCATATTCGTGATACTTTCATCAAAAGGATTGATGCCGTTCTCCATGCTTCAGGGAGATTTATTGAAAAGTGCAAAAAAGAAATGGATGGATGGAACAAACATGTACACAAAATTTGAAATAAAAAAGTCTAAAACTGAAGAAACTATAGAATTTTGAAATGGGAATACTTAATTTGATAGACTCTGCTCTTACATACAGTTTTTCTATTTTAGAAATAAATAAACCATAACATTTTTTTGGCTTGGTTTTTTCTGCTATTTTTTTTTTTCAAAATGTAAAAGTTCCATGGAAAATATGGAAAACCCTTAAAACTTTAAAGCTCTTACACTTATTTTCCTTGGAATAAGCAGCATTTTTTTGGACTTTGGCCTTTTTCCGAAAAAAAATTCGTTCCTTTAAGAAGAGACAAATTGACTCAATACGGAACACAGGTCATATAATTATGAACAGCTACTTCTATGTAGACCAAATAACTTTTTAACAAACACAAATTTTAGATTGTTAGTTTTATAAATAATAATACCATCAAAGTCGATAATATCTTACAACCTTAATTTCTAAATCGATTTCACATTGTTTTTTTTTTTTTTTTTTTTGAAAATCATACAAAGCATCACATCATTCGTGCCATCATCACCTTTCAAAGTTCCCAAGGCCAATTATTCACATAATCCATTCAATCATCAGATTTTTCTTTGGTTTCCTATCGATCTCATCGCTAATATTATACACAAATCTAGGCGATTGCAAATTACCGGGAAAATCCACAAAACAAATCAAGGAAATCTTCGAAAAACAACAACAAGCCAAAACCTCGAAAACCTTTTGAAACCTCTCTGGACATACTTCGTGTATGATGTGTGTGACCTGCTGATTGGCCGTGCAAATCTTAAATTGTGAAATTGCGACTTTCATCTCCGGTCCGGATCGAACTCTTCGATCGCATCTATGGAACTTAAACAACAACAAAAAAAATACTGTCCAAGCCGACATGCTTGCACCGATTGAGCTGCCAATTGGCAGTGACGGAAACCATCATTCGGCCTCCTGACCGCTAAGCTTGCGATGTGTGTGCGACCGCAGCGGACTAGCCTTTCGATTTGGCTGATTATGGTTAGGGCGGCCAGTGTGTTCCATGCCGGCGTGAAACATTGATCGGATTTGATCGATGTGATCTATTGATACCCTCAAAGATCAGGCGACGAAGAAAATATACATAGCCCCTTGCATCAGTGTCAGGTTATAGAGCATCGCATCAAAGGTGATGAAGGTGCCTTCGATGGACATCATTGATTGGAGATCTATGTGTGCATAGAGTTCACGGGCAGGGCAAAATATGCGACTTAAAATTATTGAGTTCCCATCGTAGGAAATTTATGCGCCAAGGAAATGTATAGTTTATGTTTTTGTTTTTTTTTTTTTATAAACGTAATAAACATTTTCATAGAGGGGTACTTATAGATTTTGAAGACTATGGTGTGGCTAATTTTCAACGATGAGAACCTTCTTTCAATGATCAATACTAGTGTTAAGAGAAATCAACTGTTACGAAGTCTGTCAGCAAAAAACTAGAAAATACAGATAAAGAGAACGATTCTGCTTAAGGTTGAACAAATTAAATTAAGATTAACGATTGTGTTTGCTTAGATTTCATCTTGAGCTGGAGCCTTTTACCACTTTTTAATCATTAAAATATTAAAAATTAATTTTTGAATATTTGAAGATTATTTCCCAAATTTTGTCTTTCTTTTTTATAAAAGGTTATGCATGTCCGAACGTATAAGATGGAAAGCACTTTTCATGACAAGAGATACTCTTGAAGGATTTTGTCACTTGCTCGTAATAGGCGGTACAACCAGGAAAACCATTTTTGCAACGGATGGAAATCGAGCCCAAAGCCTAAGCGTAACAGTCTAATATGCAATGCTAAGAGTAGTTAAGACTGCATTTATTAAGAATCTCTAAAAAATTTTTTTTATAAAAACAAACATTACAGTATTTTTGGAAAATTTAGAAACTAATTTTACTGGACAATAATCATTTTCTAACAATGAAAGACAAAAAAAACTATAGAAGCAATTATGTGCGACATATTAAGACACTTTAGATTTACTTCAATACTTCCTCTTAAGAATAAGTAAACAGTCGAGGTTAAAAAATAATGAAATTATTCGATATATTCAATACATTTTCTTAGATTTATACTACAAACGAAAGAGCTGAGGTTCAAACTTTTTTATAAACAATTTTGAAACTTTTGTAAACCAGTGCTTGTAGTAAATTTGTTGTCCATATTTTCGCTTAAGTAGCATCATAAAAAGTGATTTTTATTTATTTCTGGGTGAATATTCATATTCAAGCGTATAATTCCAAAAAACTAAGGCAACGGTGTTTGCAAAACAAAATTGTTTGAATATATGTATAGCTACTAATAGGGAAATTGTTTTATTTTTTTTTTTTGATCGAAATACATAAAAGTCCCCGGATTTATTCTGTGTTACATGGTGATACATTTGATAGTTTCAATAATTCAAATATTAAATAAATACTTCTCAAGCCAAACACTCAGAAAATTTCAAAACTTCCCAGCGATGATGAGACGAATACACATTTGCTCACAAACCAAAAGTCCACATCCGTCCAACACCAATAGTCCAGAATGTAAGCATAACTTTTGTCTCGATTTCGCCACACGGGGGAATTTCTCACTCGTGCTGCTAGACATCATTAATGGCCAGGATCAAGGTATCCTGCTGTGAATTTAAGCTGAATTCGACATTCCCATCTGAAGGTAGTGTGCGCACTTCCACACTATGCCATCAGTGTGCGATCGTTGTCGTTGTCGCGGTCGCTTCGACGTTTTCAATATTCACTCCTTGCCCTGCGTTAAACGTTCAGTTTCAGTTTATACGACTGGATGTGAATTGTATACGGTGCGGTGTAAAGTGTGTGTGATTTGTGCCCACACTTCGGCTTGTCGATGACATCCTGACCCTGCCCAGAATGCTGCCCTCTCATTTGGATTGGTGTTCGCTAGGCTTGTTGACTTGAATCACGGTCGACAACAGTCGGATGGACAGACATACAGACGAGCGAACCGATCTGGTTGTCGTTTTGTTTTCATTTTTGTCGCTCATGATCATCTCGCTGGCATTCACACAATTCACCTCCGCTCTGTTTTGGTATATTTCTTCGCCCTGCACATAGCTTTGGATGGTCTGGAATACGAGTATAAACACAAGCTTTGTTGCCCCCCAACAGATCACAGAGTTGAATTGGGTACCATCAAACGCTGCTCCCTGGGCATTTGGGTAGTTTTGGAATGAAACATGAAGTACGTCCTCGGAACAAGATCTCCTTGTTGGGATAACTGATTTCAATCGAGGACAGTAACAAATTTGTGATGATCTCTAAGGTTCGTGAAATTATTGAGTTGATTTGGACTTTTGAACTGAACATTTGATTAACGTTCTGGGTCTGCATCGCTCCACCACTGAGCAACAGCGCATGATTGTTATAAATTATTTATTATTAGGTATAGTTATCTTATCGAAAATAAATGCAGGGTGAACTTATAGAGGTAATATAGTGTGTTGTCGGATGGGGTGAAATGTTTTCAATATTACATAAACATGAAATTGTTTGGCGTTACAAGAAAGTGACTTTGGAAACTTGTTAAGATATTAAAGATGAACTGTGTGTGTGATACAATCATGGGCTTAGATTAAATTTAGGGAGTAAGTAGCATGTTTCTTAAAAACATGGAATTTTTTTAATATACAGAATTTCTTATATCAAATTTGGTATAAGGAATTTTGAAACCAACAAAGTTGGTCTCGCAATTCTGCCTGTCTGTCTGTCTGTCAGTTCGACTACAGCCTAAACGGCTCGGCCGATTTTCTTCAAACTTGGTAGATATGGGTTTTTTTTTTTCCCCCCGGACATTTTTTTCTTTTTTCTTAAGACCAAAAATAACGGTACCTGCCATACGATTTTTTTTCGAAATTTTATAAATATTTTATTTTCTCAAAAACTGTCCCACAGAATTTTTAAAAACAAATTTGAAAAAATTCATTTGGTTAAAACTAGCTAATGGGTGAAAAAAATTTTACGAAAAATTATTATTTTTGGTAGCCCCCCTGGGTCCATTTTTTTGTTTTTGATTTTCTCGAAAACGGTACAGCCGATTTAAATCATGTTTTTTGTGCCAAAGCTCCTCCAAAGTTTAAATATTATTACATATTCAAATTTTCAATTTTTTATTTTTTTGTATTTAAAAAAAAAATTCAAAATTTTTTTTTTGGAAACTCAATATTTCGAAAACCCCGTGCTCGATTTTTTTCAAACTTGACAAATAAAAGTTTCTTAACATAATCTACAAGATTTGAGAAAAAAAAATTTGTTTTATCTAAAACTAACGGTACCTTCCATACAAATTTTAAAAAATGGTTTTCGAAAATCGTATTTTTCTCGAAAACGGTTCAGAGAATTTTGCTAAAATTTTTTTTCTTTTAATAAATTTTTATGATCTATAGTTTAATAAAAAAAAATTTGAAATCTAGATATTACTGACTGTACCTACCATAGAACGATTTTTTCGAATTTTGAATTTCTCATTATCAGCATAACGGATTTTAATGAAATTTTTTATAAAGAAGCTCCTAAAAAGTTTAAAAAACATTGTATTTTAAAACTTAAAAAAAAAAACATTTTTTCAATTTTTAGAAAAAAAAGTTTTTTTTTTTTTTTGAAAAATTTGATATCTCAAGAACGGCTTGGTATTTTTTTTTTTTGGAAATTGAACTCTTATTCGTACAATAATAAAATCTTAAGGATGGCATACCAAAATTTTTTCTTAAAAATGTTTTTAAAATTTTGTACATAAAAACGTATTTTTTTAAGGAACCACTACAACGACTTATAATTTTTGTTCCTGCATAAATTCATATTTGCATAGCAGATTGTTTTAATCTTTTACTACTAAAAGAATTTAAAAAATTCATTTTATCCTTATGAACAGTTTTCTTTAATAACATCCGTTTTTGAAATTCCTAGTCTATTATATAGGAGCAAGTTCGTGCGACCCAGTCGTGCATTTTATTTTGCTATACATATGTTTATGTTGAAGCTCCTTAAAAGTTTGCATCGTATTGTGCCCAAAAAAAAAAAACATTTTTATGTATGTTTATGTATATCTATAAAATCTTAAAGCTCGATTATTCAAAAACACGTTGTAGATGCGCGTTTAGAGAAAACTTTTGGAGCTCACTTGTAGCTAATTCATTGAGAGCACTTTTGGGCTCCTTAATAGTGCTTGTGAGTATGTTTTGTTAGCTAAAAGCTTTATTATACGCTCTAAAACTGCCATATGGGTACGTGCTTTTACGTAGAGTTATAAATTATATTTATTATTTAATCAAACTATTAAATAAGAAAAGAAATTATTATTTGTTTTAGTAAATTATCTTTCGTGATTTCTAAGAGCGATTTCATTTTTATCAGGGATGTTGATATTGTACTTCGAACTATTACAACGCACATTTAAAATACTTTAAGTAGATAATATTTTTTTTAATTTTAATTTTTAACTTGAAAAAAAAAATATTTATTTTTCTAGTGTACCTTTTTGGATAAGGCTTCTATGTTTTTCTTGATTCTTTTGAAAATGCAGTCACAATACAGTAAATAGTTTTCTTTTTCTGTTTTATAAAAATTCTTAAATATTCGCCAGGAAAATATAGCTTGTAGCTTTTAAAGAACACATTAAAATAAAATGCACGACTGGGTCGCACGAACTTGCTCCTATGTAATAGACTAGGAATTTTAAAAACGAATGTTATTAGAGAAAACTGGTCACAAGGATAAAATGAATTTTTTTTAATTCTTTAAGTAGTAAGAGATAAAGACAGAATGATATGCAAATATGAATTTATGCAGGAACAAAAATTATAAGTCTTTGTAGTGGTTCCTTAAAAAAATAAGCTTTTATGTACAAAATTTTTAAAACATTTTTAAGAAAAAATTTTGGTACGCCAACCTTAAGTTTTTATTATTGTACGAATAAAAGTCTAATTTCCAAAAAAACTACTAAGCCGTTCTTGAGATATCGAATTTTTCAAAAAAAAAAATTACTTTTTTTTCTAAAAATTGAAAAAATATTTTTTCTTAAGTTTTTAAATGCACTGTTTTTTAAACTTTTTAGGAGCCTTTTTATAAAAAATTTCATTAAAATCCGTTAAGTCGATAATGAGAAATTCAAAATTCGAAAAAATCGTTCTATGGTAGGTACAGTCAGTAATATCTAGATTTAAAATTTTTTTTTATTAAATTATAAATTGTAAATATTAATCAAAAGAAAAAAAATTTTAGCAAAATTCTCGGAACCGTTTTCGAGAAAAATGCGATTTTCGAAAACCATTTTTTAAAATTTGTATGGAAGGTACCGTTAGTTTTAAATAAAACAAATTTTTTTTTCTCAAATCTTGTAGATTATATTAAGAAACTTTTATTTGCCAAGTTTGAAAAAAATCGAGCAAGGGATTTTCGAAATATTGGGATTCCAAAAAAAAAATTTTGAATTTTTTTTTAAAAATCCAAAAAATTAAAAATTGAAAATTTGAATATGTAATAATATTCAAACTTTGGAGGAGCTTTGGCATGAAAAAAATTATTAAAATCGGCTGTACCGTTTTCGAGAAAATCAAAAACAAAAAAAATGGACCCAGGGGGGCTACCGAAAATAACAATTTTTTGTAAAATTTTTTTCAACCTTTAGCTAGTTTTTACCAAATGCAATTTTTGGAATTTTTTTTAAAAAATTCTGTGGGATAGTTTTTGAGAAAAAAAAAATTTATAAAATTTCGAAAAAAAATCGTATGGCAGGTACCGTTATTTTTGGTCTTAAAAAAAAATAGAAAAAAACGTCCGGGGGTAAAAAATTAAAACCCATATCTACCAAGTTTGAAGAAAATCGGCCGAGCCGTTTAGGCTGTAGTCGAACCGACAGACAGACAGACAGACAGACAGACAGAATTGCGAGACCCACTTTTTGGTCTTCGCTATCATCGTAATGTCAACTTTGATCAAAATCTCGAGTTCGATTTTTTTTACGAATGCATAACTTGCCTTATAGTACCTATAAGTCGCAAGTAAAAATCTTTTGGTGTTAAAGAGCTATTTCAAAAAGGAAAGAATCAATATGCATTTATGCTTTCTGACAGCTGATAAAAATAATAATATGGAGCATTCTCGTATATACCGAGCAAAAAGATTTTAGACGTAACAGAGCTAAGGATTGTTAAGAAACTTTATTAAAGAGATAGATTTTTAAATTTATTCATAAAGAATTGTAATCAGTTTTGAAATAGAGCTAGGGCTTTACATTTAGCTCTCTGAGAGCTGTTAAAAAGCATTTAAATTAATATTAGCTCCAACGATGTTACTTTGGTATATTTTTATTTAAAAAAAAAAGTTAGAGTTTTTTTTTTTTTTTTTGAAAACTCAATATTTTGAAAACCAAATGCATGATTTGACAGTTAAATAAAATTTCTTTTATCTAAAGATAACAGTACGGCAGCATACAAATTTTAAGAAATAGTTTTCGAAAATAGTGATTTTCTCGAAAACGAAAAAGAGTTTTCATGAAATTTTATTTCAATATTTCAATAAAAGAATTTGGAAATGAAGACATTACCGACACAACGTAACTTTGAACCATATTCACTTAATTTTTTTTCTTTCTCCTTGTCGGCATAAGGGATTCTTATAAAATGTTGCATACAGAAACGACCTAAAGGACTCGGTCGTTTTATTTTTTTTCAAAACTTGGTAGATATCATTTTTAATTTTTCCCCCCACACTTTTTTTTTTTTTAAAACCAAAATTAACGGTACCTATAGAAGGATATTTTTTCGAAATTCTATAATAATTTTTTTTTTTTTTAAACTGTTCGACAGATTTAAAAAATAAAAATACAAAAAAATTAATTTAGTTAGAACTAGGTAATGGTTGAAAAAAAAATTTCCGAAAAATGGTTATTGAGGGTAATTTTATCAAAAATGGTACAACCGATTTTGATCTTTTTTTTTTGCTAAAGCTCCCCAAAAACTTGAATAGAATTCTGTGGTGTTTGGTAGAAACATGATAACTCCGGAAAATAATTTTCCTTCTTACCTTCTGTTAACATCGAGCTACAACCTTAACGGGTAACACGATTTTCTTAAAATTTAGAACATATATTTTTTAAAGAATATTCTCATAAATATTCCAAATTTGAAGAAAATCAGTCAAACCGTTTGGGCTCTAGCCCCATATAAAATGGATGTAAGAACGCAAATTATTTTATGGACGTTTCTACCAAACACCACAGAATTGTGTATTCAAATTTTTAAACAAATTTTTTTTGGATTTAAAAAAAAAATTCAAATTTTTTTTTTTCAAAACTCAATATTTCGAAAACCTTATGCTAGATTTTTTTTTAACTTAAAAAATAAAAGTTTCTCAACATAATCTACAAGATGTATGAAAAATGATATATTTTATTTTATGGTTTTCAAAAATCGTATGTTTCTCGAAAACGGCGCCTAAAATTTTGATAAAAAATTTTTCGTTTCAATTAATTTTAACGATCTTTAATATTATAAAAAAAACGGATTTTATGAACATCTTTCTTTAAAAACATCAATTTTTAAAATTCGAAATCTCTTAAGCATACAAGCAAGTTTGTACAATCCAGCCGTTTATTTTATTTCACTTTTTTTCTGTGGTCTAATTTTGTAAAGGAAATGTAACTGCGAATCCCGATTAACAAAAATTGAAAATCTCAAATCACATAATCCTTAATACCCCAAATCTCAAATGTCGAAATTTCGAATGTTCAAAACATTAAATCGCCAAAATCTCTTATACTAAGATCTCGAATGTCTAAAATCTCTATGGTCTCAAAAATGAAACCTATTTTCATTCGGCATTAAAATATTTAATTTTGCGAGCTAAGTTCGTTAATTCAAAAATTGATTTTAAAATCGGGGCTCTACCTTAAACAAATTATCAAAAACTCTTTATACTTCAAACATGTGGCAAAATTATGCAAAAGAAAATTAAATTTGGTGGAGATTCTTAAGATTTTAGGTAGTAGGTGTATTTGCATGATAAACACAGTATGTGCATTTTTAAATAATCTAAAGTTCAAATTCTTTTCATCTCCTTTTTTGCAAAAAGAAGTTCCTTTTTTTTCATTCGATAAAATAAAGACGAAATTTTGTATTTGAAAAGCTGATAGTTTTGAAATATTTATAAATTTTTCTAATAAAGAATTTCTGTCATACCAAAATATTTTTAAATACAGAATTTTGCCATACTGAATATTTGAAATTATTAATTCACGGAATTTTGTAGTGCAGAAAAATTATGTAAAGTTTTGAAGGGCAGAATTTTGGATTAAGAAAATGACGAAATTTTGTCTTATATTTGTATTGGTGGATAATATCAATTCCCTCAAAGTATTATGATTGACATTTGAACTTACAGCATCGATCACCAATATTCAAAATTGTTCCTTCCGCTTCGAAGCACCATTCCATTCCGAACATTAAATTTTCAGTGGGCCACAGTTTTTGATATACATACATCCCTGGTGTCTCCAAATATATTAAAAAATTCTAACAGTTCTTTGTTCGTATGTTTTTTTTCGAGTTCAATTTCCATAAACCCCTCTTAACTTGACCAACCCCCATCTCTCCGTCAAATTCTTTTAATTTCAACCTATGTATGTATCTAAATTCCAGCTTCTTAATCGACAAAGCGTCTTACGGATATGCAAGCACAAGCACATTTAATATCTCCTAACTTGTTTAATATTTTTCCTTGATTAAGATTGATGAGACTCTTTCTGATCGCACGTTTCTGTTTGACAAGTTGCAATAAATCTCGATTTATACTATATACTCAAAACTGCCTATCCATACGGATTCCAACATGATAATTATACCCGATGCATAAAATATTCAACTAACCCGAACGCTAATTAGGCGTACTTAATAGTGACTGAAAGAGCAAATTACCCGGTTTTGGAGGCTGTGAAGCCCCTCTGGCAGCGCCACAAGTTGATGATGATGATGCGATGACAACATCTTGATAAGAACGAAAGTTCAAGTAACGATCCTTTGCTTAGAAGGTATAGTTTAATCCTCAAATAAACGAAAGAATCTTTCAATGTTATGAACAAATTAAAGTCAGAATCTTCCAATCCGAAAGATCATCCTCAATCGTTTCGTTTGGTTGTCGAGCTTCCGCAGCATAGCTGATGGTCTCTCTGTGGTTGTTTTATGTTGACTTGGTCTTCATGTGGTGTGTATTGTATATCCCGTTCATACGTCTCGGTCCTGAACAACGCACAGCAGCTAAACCAGCAATTACAACCGTCATGCGTCTCCGTGTTACGATATCGCCAAACAGTAACATGAGGTCCGCATGTTATCGGTTGCTCCTTCTCCGATTTTATTGATTTTCCACAATTGCTCCTATGAGCAGATTTTTATCGCACGCCAGTGTGTGTTGACGTATACGAAACGTAATTTATCGGGTAATTAGGATGGTCGCGACTACAATGTTTACCACGGGTATGGATTCACCTCCTCAACATGGCACCACACCAGTCACAGACCGGGCGGGTTATATGTTTTGCCACGGTATTTTGAGACCTCACTACACGGGTTTGGTTTTATGTTTTGGTTTTTTTCTTATTTGCGCTAGTGAATGTCTGGGATTGGACCTCCTTTGCTGATTTGGCCAAATAGAACATGTTGGGTAACGTGTAATCAAAAAGTCACAAGTGTCAACGGTGAGAACTTTTATATACGACAATTAGCCTTACACTAAATGGTATTTTGTTTTTTTGAAATTAGATCTGTTTGTTTTGTTTTTCAGAAGCTGGTTTCTCTAGATAAATGGTATAGGCTGAACTAAGATTTATTGTTCTCATGTTTTAAATTTAGATTTGTACAAGCTTTTTAGCTGTTGAATGCTTGACAAAAAATATTATATATATATAATATATATATATAAAATTTATCAAAATTTATTTTCTTTAAATTGAAATTAAATTTAAAATTTCTAAATAGCAATATTTTTGAGAAGAAGTTTGACTTCGAATGTTTTTAAGAAAGAGACACAAAATTTTCGAGATATTTAGAAAAGAAAAAGGTTTGTAGAGATTAACTTTAAGCCCTTAGCTTTATATGAAAACTCAGCTTTGTCTGAATTTCGTTGATATTAATTTTAAGATCTTAAATGCAATTATGTATGTGTAAAATATTTGTAACTTTCTGTTTTTTTTTATTAAAATCGTTGTTCCTATAACCTAGTAACATTAATAACGAGTTAATTTAACATTGTTGTCCACGAACCAAAAAAATGTCAGATTTCTTAGAGTCATTTGATTTGGAGTAGGCTTTCGACACTGTTTGGCTAGAAGATCCTTATATAAAGCAGACCAGGCTTGGCATAAGTAAATCACTTTTGTATATGCTATGTGACATACTCTACCTCTACCACGGCATTCAACACTCAAAATAATCTTCAGCAAGGAGCGGTTAACTTGCCAATACTATTCAGCATTAACACCAGCCCCAGCGATCTGATGGGTAGTGTAACTCAGGCAATTGCGTTGCGTATGCCGACGGTCTTATTGCGTACAGAACAGCTTCAAACGTTGAGGTCATCAGAATTCTCTTGCAGTGTGAATTCGACAAGTGACAAGTTGAAGTTGAAAATTAACTTTCAGAAATCCAAAACTATTTTCTTTAGTACTCCGCTGGCTGGAGCCCTAAGAGTTACGTGAAAGAACAGGTGGGGCCATATGGACATCCACTGGCGAGTAAAAATGTTGTAAAGTACCTTGTTGCCTGGTTGAATCAGTATTTGTATTTCGACAGAAATATAATTGCTGCTCTGACCAAGGCTAGAAGAGCTTTTGTCCTGACGAAACGGTTGTTTTATAGCAGCCGGCTTGACACCAGGTTACAGGTGATTTGCTACATGGCCCTCATCAGGACGATGATTGCCTATAGATGCCCGGTATGGTTCAACGTTGCCCCATCTCAAACGGAAAACATTCGGGTGTTTGGAAAAAGTGTCTTAAATATTTCCTTAGATTACACAGAGCACCAGAATCGGAGTACCAACATTATAACAACAATAGGCCTATATACAACAGAGCCAATATAAACCGAATAGATAATTTCTTACTTAAGCTATTTCAGGGTAACACTGCAAGAGAGATGGCCTCAGCTAATACCTTGATCTTTGGGGCTTATTACCCCAAAAAAGAATATTTCGAGAGCGTGCGCTTAAGTGATCCAAGATAGAGAGGCGGTTCCGCTTATCTACCACGTCGTGCGTCGGCCATAAAGCTGTAAATAGGCGACTTCTTTATAATCGAAACATGCTCGCATAAGGCGGGCGGCGCTGAACAAATTCGGTGGCTCAATCCTGATTTACTTGACAATTAAAGTCGACTCGATTTCGTCTCGTGGCCAACTAAGATATATGTATGTAGGTTTTAGTTTTAAGTAGGGGCAGTCAGAGTGACACTGCCAATAATTATACTTTTTAGAGTGCCAATCAACTGACCCTTACGATGTTTAGTTTCAAAAAATACATTACCTTTACGTTTAAACACCCCCAGGACCAGTTACTATTTTAACTTCAGAGGAAAATGAACTTACTATCGTTGAATGGATAAAAGTTTCCCAAAAAAGCAAATGAAGCTGTGTTTTGTTTTCCTTAAAATTATCTACTATATGAATAATAATATTCATTATTATTAATATTAATTAATATTATTATTAATTTTGATTTTTTTTTAATTTTCTTTCTAATTACTTTAATGAAAATCTGCTACGAAAACATCTGCTGTGAAAACATTGTAGTCAGGTACCAATAATAATTGTAGTTTTTTGACAACTTTTTCTAATTAACCTTTTTTAACAATTTATTTTTTTTTTAATATACATATCAGCCGCTCTTTTAATGCGAAAATTTATTCACATTTTAAGATGAAAATTTCCTTAGGGGTGCGATTACTTTATCCGTTATGCTATTTCTTGAAAAAATAACCATACCGTTATTTTTTTTATCAAAATCGTTCGAGCCGTAATATTTTGTATAACGGCTGTATGGTAGGTACTGTTAGTTTTGGAGCTAACGAAATTTTTCAATTTCTCCACTAGGGAATCACCGAAGACCCTTAAGTATCAAGTTTGAAGAAAAACCTCCAGTCGTTTAGGCTGTAGTTAGAGAATCGAACATACATACATACAGACATACAGACGTCAATGCAGAGCTTGCCCTATGGTACCTATGTATGTATATCGCAAGTAAAAACTGATAAGCTCTCTGCTTTTGTTATCTTAATAACAAAAAAATCAAACAAATGTTTTTAAGGGGCTAGAACACTACTACTACTACTACTACTAATTTAGTCCCCTCCATTTCTGCTGGAAAAACGCACGCACGAGAGTTGGTTTAATTTTTCTACGAGCCGTTAGTCTCTATTCTATTTGTTATATTACTTACCATCTCTTATGAAATGGTCCATTATATTCGATGTGGACAAAAACGTATAGTGAAAGTATTAAGTTTTGTTAAAAGATACTAGATATGTTTTTCACCTTCTAACCTGGGAACGATCTATAATGCATACATCAACCCAAAACTTGCATATAACTATCATATCTAGGTGGATGTCCCTATAACTCCCTTGAATCTATTGAAAATAACTCAGAACAGAAGCCTAAGACTTTTAAAACAAAATGCACGACTGGGTCGCACGAACTTGCTTCTATGTAATAGACTAAGAATTTCAAAAATGAATGTATAAAAACTGTTCATAAGCAAAAAATTAATTTTTAAATGACTAAACAACTTCTTTAGTAGTTGGAGGTAAAAAAAGGATGCCATGCGATTCAAGCAAATATAAGTTTATGCAAGAACAAAAATTTTATTAAATTTGTAGTGGTTTCTTAAAAAAATAAGCTTTTATATACAAAAATTTTAAAACATTTCTATGAAAAAATTTTGGTTCGCCAATTTAACGTTTTTATTATTGTTCGAATAAAAATTAAATTTACAAAAAAATATTGAGCCGTTTTCGAGATATTGAATTTTTCAAAAAAAAATAGATTTTTTTTTTCAAAATTCAAACCAAATTTCTTAAAGTTTTGAAATGCAATATTTTTTAGACTTTTTAGAAGCTTCTCTCTTAAAAATTTCATTAAAATCCGTTATGCCGATAATGAGAAAATTTAAAAAAATCTTTCTATGGTAGGTACAGTCAGTAATATCTTGTTTTCAAATTTTTTTTATTAAATTATAGATCTTAAAAATTAATTAAAAGAAAAAAATTTAAGCAAAATTTTCGGAACCGTTTTTGAGAAAAATACGATTTTCGAAAACCATTTTTTAACATTTGTATTGAGGGTACCGTTATTTTTAGTTAAAATGATTTTTTTTTTTCTCATATCTTGTAGATTATTTTAAAAAACCTTTATTTATCAAGTTTTAAAAACATCGAGCATGAGGTTTCCGAAATATTGACCTTTCGAAAACAAATTATAATTTTTTTTTTTTTAATCCAAAAATTTTCTTTTTGAATAATTGAATACACAAAAATATTGAATCTGTTGGGGAGCCTTAATATAAAAAAATGATCAAAATCGGTGCTACCGTTTTAGAGAAAATCAAAAATAATAATTTTTTGGTAAATTTTTTTCAACCATTACCTAGGTTTAACTAAATGAAATTTTTTAATTTTTTTTTATAAAATGTGTTGGAGAGTTTTAGAGAAAAGAAAATATTTATAAAATTTCGGAAAAAATTCGTATGGCAGGTACCGTTATTTTTGGTCTTAAGAAAAAAAAGAAAAAAACATCCGGGGGGGGGGGAATTAAAATCAATATCTACCAAGTTTGAAGAAAATCGGCCGAGCCGTTCAGCTGTAGTCGAACAGACAGACAGACAGAATTGCGAGACCCACTTCTTTGGATTTCGCTATCATCGTAATGTCAACTTTGATCAAAATCTCGAGTTCGATTTTTTTTACGAATGCATAACTTGCCTTATAGTACCTATAAGTCGCAAGTAAAAATACGTACACACCACAGAAACTTTTGTTTCTCCTGAACACCCTGACGTGACAAACTGTCTTTCATTGTTTTATCGCTTTTTCTATGAATAGTTCTCAAATGAAATAGCAAGCTGTAATAATCCCTTAACACAATTTCACCCTGATACTCACTTATCTTGTTTACTCTTCAGCCTAACTTGAGACGTATCGTCCAATAAAGAGGTTCTTTTATTAGCCGGACTGATCGAATGTGCAATACTTTGCCTCTCTTGATGTTTCCCCTCAATATAATATAAAACTGTCAAAATCAATGCTTCGGTAGCACTATTAAATCCTCTCCACTGTATATCTGTGTTTCATCAAAATATTTAAAGGGTAACCATATCCCTCTCTGGAAATTATAAAAAAATGTATACGTAATACTAAAAGGTTTATAATGAAATAGAGAAATATATAGATTTAAGAATGGTTTTTTTAAACATATCGAATTGGATTTTTAATATTTAATTTCGTCACAAGAATCAAAACCGGAATGTCGTCAAAATTGGCAAACAAACAAGGCAATCTTATAAAACAAACACCTAAAATAATACTTGGATGGGATTTAGATGTCTTGAAATGGTTTAACATAAAAAGATTATGAATACTCATGGTTCTCCTAACAAAACTACTTAAATTAATGCTTTTTCAAAGAGTGTGATGAGTTTTTGAAAGTTTAGAGAGTCCATTCATACTGAATTTTAAGACCAAATTTTTAGTGCTAGATTAATAGTGGAATGTTAATCCGATGTTAGAGAACGATTGCACCTGACGAAATCGAAGTACTCGTAACTTTTTCACATCAAGGTGGACTTTCAATCAAAACATTAATTTCCATGACCATATTAAGCCAATGCGATTAGCCTTTTCGAAAATACAATGTTTTTGAAATTATGATCAGAGCGCTTAGCTACATTTTTTTTTTTGTTTAAATCAATTTAAAAATTATGGCGCGAGTAATGGTCATTACAATGATGATAGTGCCGGTGGCAGAAAGAGGTGAAAAACTAGCAATGGAGGTGGCGATAATAACAATTAATCGCAACGACTTGGACTTGGAATTGGAAGAGGGGGTCGGTTGTCTGTGGCACGTCGATTTGGCGGGCTGATACCACAAGTTTACAGAGTTAGTTGCTTTGCCAGCAGTGCAGTGGTGGCGTGCTGTGTCAATAAGACGACATTAAAATCCATCGAATGATATACGATACGACCGCCTTTCGATTTCTCAACGAAAGCCATCTTTGGCGGTGGTCGTCCGTTGTCGTCGTGCGGTCGTCGTTGTTGGGAGAAGCATACTTTAGCGGTGCGGTGGTGGTAGCAATGTCCGTCGTTGTAGTTCTCGTTCTCCGGTCAAATCTGAAGTTTGCGCTGGTATTTAGCACTCGTGCTATATGTGCAATTATTTACGTTAACGAATAAAATGCTAATGTAGACTATGGAGATAAAAAAAAAAAACAAACACGACCACATATCAAATGAAGCTCAATGTTTATTGGTCAATCAAATAATTTTGCTTGAGGCATCTTTCGATATTAAAAATAAACTCAATTCACAATTTGAATGCAAGTTAAGAGGTAAGTAAGTAGGTAGGTAACTAAGGTATAGTAATCGGGGAAGTAAAGTTATTTTATTATTATTGATTTTGAGTATACTCGTTGTTTGAAGATATTAGATATCGTGCAGGCTTACAACCAACAGCCAATTTATTATAGTACTAGAAGAAGGGCACACCGATTTCGCAAATTCACATTTTTGGTTTGAGGAAGTTGATCATGTTGCACAACTTGTGAGGGGACAGGTTATAAATTACACAAAATGTTTTCGAAATGTCATTTTTTCCAAATTGAATTTTCTTTTCCAATATAAATTTCTAATTTTCAAATTAACTGATAAATTTCACATTGTAGTGAAACCCATTACTTGTGCGTTTTTTAGCGTGGTGGAAATCATAAAGTTGTATTTTATTGGCGTAACCTAGTACAAATTCACCACAGCTAACTGTTTCTTGTAGGCAAACTGGAATGACGTCGAGATTTCCCATCTTTATTAGATAATCTGTGTCCTAACAGGGTTCAAACGAATCACTACAAAACTTGTTACAGAGTATTTTTATGCTATTCAGAAATTTCTTAAGGAGCAGAAGCTTGCACGGCTAGCTGATATTATAAATATTTCAATTTATTTTAAAAATTTTCCCAAATACTGATCGAACTATTTTGATTAAGCTTGGTTTAGTTTTTAGTGCAAATAATATTGTAATTTTGTTCCCAATTTTGTATTAATAATAGTAACATTTATAAACAAATACGTTCTACACTTACATATTTATCTAACCATAAATGAAAGATCGTGCAATCGATTTGTATATTATATTTTTACTTGCGACTTCGGAAAAAAAATCGAATTCGAGATTTTGATCAAAGTTGACATTACGATGATAGCGAAGACCAAAAAAGTGGGATTCTGTCTGTCTGTCTGGTTGTCTGTCTGTTCGACTGCAGCTAAACGGCTCGGCCGATTTTCTTCAAACTTGGTAGATATGGGTTTTAATTTTTCCCCCAGATGTTTTTTACTTTTTTTTTAAGACAAAAATAAAATTACCTGACATACGAATATTTTTCGAAATTTTATAAATATTTTTTTCTCAAAAACTGTCCCCCAGATTTAAAAAAAATTAAAAAATTTCATTTAGTTAAACCTAGATAATGGTTGAAAAAAATTTCCAAAAAATTATTATTTTTGGTACCTCCCAATGAACCTTTTTTTTTTTTTATTTTTTCGAAAACGGTACGACCGATTTTGATCATTTTTTTATGTTAAGGCTCCCCAGCAGTTTCAATATTATTGTGTATTAAAATTTTCAAAACTTTTTTTTTTAAAACTCAATATTTCTAAAACCCCATGCTCGATTTTTTTAAAACTTGATAAATAAAAATTTCTTAAAATAATCTATAAGATATGAGAAAAAAAATATTTTACCTAAAAATAACGGTATCTACCCTCCATAAAAATGTTAAAAAATGGTTTTCGAAAATCGTATTTTTCTCGAAAACGGTTCCGAGAATTTCGCTTAAATTTTTTTCTTTCGATTAATTTTTAAGATGTAGAATTTTATAAAAAAAAATTTAAAACAAGATATTACTGACTGTACCTATCATAGAACGATTTTTTAAAATTTTGAATTTCTCATTATCGGCATAACGGTTTTTAATGAAATTTTTTTAGAGTGAAGCTTCTTAAAAGTTTATAGAACATTGCATTTCCAAACTTTAAGAAAAATATTTTTTTTGAATTTTGAAACAAACAATCTAAAAAACGGCTCAATATTTTTTTTGTAAATTTAATTTTTATTCGAACAATAATAAAAACTTTAAATTGGCGTACCAACATTTTTTCTTAAAAATGTTTTAAAAATCATATAAAAGCTTATTTTCTTAGAAACCACTATAAAGACTTATAATGTTTGTTCTTGCATAAACCTATACATATTTGCTTGAACCACATGGCATTCTATTTTTACCTCCAACTACTAAAGAATTTGTTTTAGTTATTTAAAAGATAAATTTTATGCTTATGAACAGTTTGTCTCTAATAACATTCAATTTTGAAATTCTTAGTCTATTACATAGGAGCAAGTTCGTGCGACCCAGTCATGCATTTTATTTTTAATGTTCGCAATTTTATTTAATACTTGGTAAAGACCCAGTTAAAAATAAAGTTTGAATAAATTGATTCGATGAATAATTTTATTTGTGTTGACATAAGTAACCATAAATAAGATCTTTATTAAACATACAAACAATATTGTTACCATGATTTTATAAGCAGAAAAGAATTCCAATGAATAAAAGGGAGCACTCAGTAAAAGATAAGATCATTACTCAAATCTGTCACCACTTTACGATTCTAACATAAATGTATATGACACACTATTGCATTGTGCTCTTAACTTGGCGCCTCTACTTCAATCAATATTGTAATAAACCCATTTAAGTACGATCAATCAATTACTGTTTCTAAGGTGTGTCTGCTTAAGTGGACATATTTATCTCAGTTTCAGAAATGGATTTTAATTTGTATCAGCGATTGAAATACATTTGTAATGTTCTTAGAAACATTTATTTATTTCCAGTATACAATTCGAGTTAGTATAGAAAGATTTTATTGTAAGAAGTTATAAATATCTTATTGGTCTTTTGATTTGATTATGTATGCATTAAACAAAAAAAAATAATCAATAACAGGAACGGATTCATCAAAAGTCAGTCCTATTTTTTTTTATATAATACTTATACTTAATAATATTTATATTTATAGTTTATATAGTTTATAGATGAATAAATTCAATTAAAAACAAAAAGTTTTTACTAACGTAAACCTAATCAAGTAAAAGAAAATAATAAAATCTTTAAAATTCTTTTAGTCTTATTAAATTTTACTTGAATTAAAAAGTAGAAAATATTATATAATTCATTTTAAAATTAAGTTTTCAATGTCTTTTAAATTTTCGTTATAATAATCTTTAATTTTTGAACTTTCAAAAATATAAAAGACGAATTGTTCGTTTTGTACATATATTTTCAATTAAAGCTTTTTGTTTATTTGCTAAAAATAAAAGTCTTATTCAATAATAACCTTTATGAGAAACAAAAAAGAAACAAAAATGATTTAATTGATTAATAATTATGTTTGCCTCCCTAAAAAATTCCTCCCACTTTTTACAAATATTAAATAAAAAATCTTTAAGACCTTATTCTTTTTATCACTTTGAATTTTGAAGCTCACTTTATTATTTCATTAATACTCGTATAACTTAAACATTAAAAAAACGAAGTTCTCACCTCAACTCTTTCGTTTAAACAAAAATTATTTAAAATCTTGCTTCAAAATTAAGTTTTGGTTACAAATCTTTTAATTATAATCTTATTTAATGAGAACCTAATATATTATTAATTCAAAAGAGAGTAAAACACTTAAAAAACTGATGCACGTAGTGAACGATTTCAAGGTATCATTGCGAAAACATTTTTGATACATAAAACTTCGAGAGAGAGGAGTTAAGATCCTCAATATTTCTAAAGGTATGTGTAAATGGAACACTGAACTTATGAACTTAAAAAACCGTGGCAATTAATAAAATTTTACCTGTTAGTTTAACTATTGTTTTTATTCATTTTTCATTTTATTAATATAAAAAATGCCTCCTTTAAATTTCGTCAATAAAAGAAGTGTTTTGTGTTTTATTTTAAAAAAATAATTTTTACCCGTACTGTTGCTGTATGCTACTTTATTTGAATTTTTAATATTTTTAATATAAATATACAAGTTAAAAATACAAAAAATACATAAAAATATCTCATAAAATAATCTCAAAGGTCAAAAAGAGGAGCCAATGGACTTTCATCCGTTCTACAAATTCTGATAGTTCTAAAATACCCTTACCATATTTAAAAAAAAATTTATTAGTTGACTAATTTATTCATACTTTAAAAAATACATCCAGCATCAAAAAAATATAAGGAAAAACATAAGCGCACCTTCTTTCACTACAAGTTTGACAAAATCGCCAAAGGCTATCTCTATGCTCTCAGAATTAATAGCCAGCAATGACAAATGGACCCTGTTCAAACATCGTTGTGGACATGTTAAGTTAGCACTAATGACTAGTGTTTATTATTTTTTGTCTCCTTTGGTCTTTTCGGTGATATAGATACTAATTGGTCTAAAAGCGTAAGCGAGCATCTGCGGGTTGAAATTTTCGCATGGTCATGTGGCCAACAAGCAAGAATAATTTATTGGATTTGTTTGGCGCTTGAATGGGTTGCCTTAATTTAAATGACTACCCCAAACTGTATCCGAGAATGAGAGTCATTTCGCAGAATTAAATTAACGCAGATACAAATGATGATGCCAAGATAACTTTGACTGGGAGAACCTTATACCAAGCGGTAACAGAGATCCGTGTTTACTAATTAAGAACGCGTAAAATGAGATCTCTGTGTTGTCCCCATCATCGTCGTGCTATAGTACGTTGACCTTTAATGTTATAAGATCGATGATAAGACAAGGGTCAAATTTATATTATGACGAAAGAAATTAAATTATTTATAACTCTTATAAATCGTTTACCTCTTCTACTCGTATATACGAATGTTTGTGTGATGAGAGTTCTATGGGATATAATGCTCCAATTAAAAATGCATCCTCCTTCTTCGTTTAGCTTGTTTTCCGATCAGATAAATTCTTTTGCTCGCGGTTTATGCAATAAACTTATAAAATATTTGTACGTCATTTGTATCGTAATAAACGCGTATTTGTCATCGTAAAAATGTTGTCCTGCTGAGATTTCAGTCCCATACTGAGTGCACAACAATTAAGACGATGATTCCTGGACAAAAGCGAGATACGATTTTATTTCAAGCAAAATGCGATTCAATTTCATTTGATTTCTTTCATTTTTTTAATGACGGAAATTATTTTTGTTTTTGTTTGCAAACATATTTTTTTGTATAAAACATGTTAACCAGCATGTGGTATACTGATATATGTACGAGTATGTGTTATATATTTATTATTGTTTTTTTTTTTTTTAAGATAGGTAGGTAAGGTACTCGTATATTTTGAATTATAATCATGAGTTCGTGTGGGTAAAAAGGGACCCTCTAAAAGTGGGACATTTCCGACAATCACCGATATCTCTGCTCGGAGACTTCTAAAAAAAGACTTTCAACAAATTTGTCAAACTAAGTACTTTAGCCCAGAAGTTCACGTAATTGGGTCCAGAAACGCTTTGAAGAAAGCATCATAATGTTACAGCAGTATTGACATATTTTCGTTATATATTTTCAAAAACCAAAATCTAGGAGGGATGTAGTTTCGAAAACTCCCAATACTTTGCGTTAATCTCAATTCAAACGCTTTCAAAATCTTAATTCAAAAGCTTTCAAAATTAATTTTAACGTGATGAGCTGTTGTCTAATTTTGTATTATGGAATAAGGTAATATACAAAAGAACAAATCAAATGGGGATACACAACACACTCAAGTCAAAGCTGCCGGCGAGGTCTAAGATTCGATAGAAACTAAGTCATCAGTGAAAATCAAAAACCAATAAATTGACAAAAGAAGCAAAAACTTGCATAGCTGTCTCTAACAGCGGTATCGATAAAGTTGATGAGGTGCTCTCTGAATACCTCATAGATTTAACTGACTGTGAGGACGGTGCTGTGGGAACAGGCAATAGAGAGATAACGTATGATGAGTATCCTCAGTGATGACCACTTTGAGATAAGTCCTTACCCAAAATCTTGACAGCTTTGTCTCAGGGACTGAAAGTGTTATAGCTGCGCCCAGAAGATTCTTGCTTAGGCAAAAATCAAGATTAAGCAATGAGTAGATCATAAATTGGCCAATCCAAAAAAAGCAAAAACTGTTGAGCAGCAAGGCTCTTCCTCCGAAGTGACTGGTAGCAAGCCCAGAGTTAAATCCATTGCAGGTCCTGTCTTAAGAACTCGAGTGTAGGTAAAAGAAAGAGAACGAGGAGTGATGACTCTATAACACTTCAATGTCTGAAGCTTACCAATCCAACAATGAATATTTTGAGAGTGTCCATTTAAGTGGATATATTCCACCAAATGCATTCCTCTATTTAGACAGTCGAGGACTGATCCGGGGTAGAAAGGTGGTTCCGCTTATCTACCACGTCGGCCATAGAACTGTGGATAGGTGACTACTTTATGATCGAGACGTGCTCACACAAGGTGGCTCGCGCAACGTTGAGTAAATTCAATTCAGCAGGACTGTATCCTATCATGAAAAAAAAAAAAAGTTAAGAGCCTTCAGGTGGCCGTTAACTATGACTCTTTAAAGGAGATTTAAAGATTCTTGAATTAATTGATATAGAGATACTTGCCTCCACCCGTTTTGTGCCCAAATCTGGGATAATAAGAAGATAAACGATATAAAGGGTAGCTTGACGACCATATGCATCACAAAGGAAATGCTGACAAGGTCAAAATTTCACCTTTCCTAGTGACGACTGGCAAGTTATGTCAATGGAAGCATATTACAAAATAGGCAAAGAAACCGTAGTAATACTAAACAAGAAAACTATGGAAATGCTTTCATCCAGGTTTCTCAGAGCAACGAACATAGTTACCCTCAGATGGGTTTTGGGACATCGTGATATACATGGAAACTAGCTGGCGAAATCGATACCGCGATTCTTACGCCACTAAAGCAATAGAAGAGCTAGATTCACCAGAATTTACAAGTGTCGGTTGATGACTATCTGAAGTCCGCAGTCTGAAGGAAACTTTCGCCGAATATTTCGTGGAAAAAAAAAAAACAGAATATTGACTCAAGGTAAGCAACCTCAACTATCTATCCTTATTATAGTGCTAACGGGCGGCTAAGAGGCGGCGGATGGCTCATCTCACTTCCTTTGTGAATGCCCCAGAAGAACTAGAACTAAAAAACAGCAATCGGAGAATAATTTTTCTACGATTTTGGCGACATGTCTACCCTGTGACTAAATTTCTTTCAGAATTTACCATCTTTCCATTAATATAAGTTTCTTTTCAAATAAATTTTTACCAAAAAAACGATTTAATTCCCTAATAAGTACATAGAGTCTTTGGTATCTTTAACATTTTCGAACAAAATCAATTTTTTTCTTAGTGGCAGGACTAGTTAATTAAGTACTAAGAAAATCAGTTTCAAAACTTTAATATATGGAGGCGTACAAAAGCCCCTTCAAAATCGGTTTCCTTTCAAGGAAATCATCTAAACCTAAACCATAAAGTGGAAGCTCGAGTGAATACCGCATGAATCCTTCCAACCAAAAAATTACTACCCTCTAACTGATGAATTGATTTTCTACGATCATAATCAAATTGATAAATAAGTTGAAATTAGCGTAAAGGTAAGTGTGTTGGACTGTCAAGCCGGAGATCTGGTTTCGATTCCTATAGATGCTTTCAACTAAAAGAACAAATTTTTTAAACGTACTGCTGAGAAAGTGAAAAATCCTCCCAGATTAACACTTGTCATCAAATAAGCTGTTCGGGTTCAGAAGCAATCATGGGTTCCCTCACTAAGACACTAAGCTATGATTCGTTACGAATTGTTGCCCTTCAAATGTATGTTTATCTACAAGCATTTTAATACACTATTTAATCCAACAGTTGCAAATTCAAAATAAAAATCCTTAAAGTGTTTATTTTCTATTTTCTTATTTTTACAAGACTTTAAAAATTTTCTCTGAACAAGATATCATCTTTATGACCTCAGATATCAACCTTCTTAAATAGGTTTAAATTTTTCCACATATGGAATCTAAACGAATTTGGTGGTGCAACAGATCGTAATGAACCAGCCTTGTGACTTACAACTCTCCACCATTCCTGTGTGCGTGTTATCAGGAATCGAGGGACCTACAATTTTTGTTTATTCCGAATGCCATAACTTTTTATGACAAGATTCTCTTGAAGAATTTGTCAATTGCTTACAAGAGGCAGTACATCCCTGAAAACACTGTTTTGCAGCGACTGAAAATCGAGCCCAGGTCTTCATTTCGATGATGACAGTCCAACACACTGACCGTTAATCGAAGGGATACTACCATATGGAATCTACTCCTTAGTAATTTCATCCCACAGAGCTACCATGTCTTGAAAAATTCAACCGTAATACTGCAGCTTTAAGGAATGCCGATCAGTTTGCCATTGAGCCAAATTTCGAACGTACTATTAAGTACAGAGATTCCTTCTTTTCACGCACAACACGAATGTAGAAAGTTTTATCAACATAGCTCAGTTTTTCCCTCCCATTTTGATATCCAAAACATCTAAACCAATTTGCATCGATTTCCGTTCGGAAGATCGGAAATCTTCCAATTTTAATTAATAAGAGATGGAAAAATGGACACATGTGCATAGTATTAAACTTCAAGGTGCAGAAAGCTGCTTTTGAACAGTTCATGAAATTTGAACGGGCTTCAATATTGTCTTGCTGAAACAGTTGTGTCTTCTTCATACTAATGGTACCTATTTAAAATTCTACCATCACCATAGCACTTCACCAATGAGTCAAAATATGTACTGTCAATAAAAGACTAATAATATAAGGGGAAACAAAATTTCCACATTAAAAGCAGACATTCCTTACATAACCAACTCCTCCTCTTGTCCAGGTTCCACGCAACAACGCGAATTCGTACACGCTGTAAAATCAAGATCAGAATACTCATTGACCATATCTGTTGTATAATTCTGCACCCATGTCCTGACCAATTAAAACTAAAACCATAAACATATTTCACCCCGAGATGAACCATTTCTCACAAATCTTATATTCTCATATTTTTAATCAGATTATGTTATGATACCCAATATGCTCGAACATCGTCATGCTGAGCTGCACTATACGACTACTGCACGCGTCAGGCCTGCTCAGCTTATGCTCAACTGCTCCTGCATCCTCCATGATGCCTCTTGCCATACGGTGTGTCTTATTGGAATCCAAACATCGGATGCTATACCGGATTAGTGGCGATGATGACACGATGACTCTGACACAACTACCGATCTTCTGAACAATCTTGTTCTTAGTTCAGCTTTTGGTCCTTTGATTATCACCATGCTGTGATGCTCCGCTGTGGACTATGATCATGGTCATGTGATACACTTAAGAGTGACTTTCTAAGAAGCGATCCTGGTCTTGTTCTTGGACTGCAGCAGTAATATTTTGTCCATATTTGTATGTTTGTCTAAACGAGTGCACTTTTATGGATTGCTTTAGAAACTTTCCTGTAAGGAGTGTGTGTTGTTGACAAATCAACAACCACCAGGGAACTATAAACCAGAGCTCTTCTTCATCTTCTTCTGCAGTTTTAATTAAGCAGCGTTTTAATTTCTCCATCGTTTCTACAAATCATTCATTTACACCTGAATTAATGACCATATGAATATGATGATGATGATGGCGGTTGGGATGCAGACTGCGCTGATCTTGTCAGACAGACAAGTTGACATCTAATTGAGGCAGACGATGAGCCGATGTCTACTGTTGGTATAGATAGTGATGGGCGCCACATGATTACAAGTAATTGATGTGAGATATCAAGACCAGAAGACCCCTCGGCATGAGATTAGCCTATTAAGATGCAGTTAATGTGGGCAAGTTAAGTAGCTTTAATTAACAAAGAATTCATTTCAATATAGATGAGTGTGGTGTGTTAGGGTGTAGCGCTATTCAGATGATTCGGTTATTAGTATGATAACAACGATTTGATTGAGAACAGTTTGAATAAATAAATGTATAAATAACATGAATTTTTACGGCCGGGCGTTTGAAAGTTCGGATGAAAATTAAGAAATATAAATTCCTGAGACACACCTATAACTTAAGTTCATTGAGATCTTGGTATGGAATTTCAGATTAGATATGTGGAGATATATAATTTATGTGTCTTCGGCTCAAATAAGTTTAACGTTAAACTATTGTGATGTATAAGTTCAAGAAAGCGCTTGTTATACTCGATACTTTTCTTTGGATACCAAGTACTTTTGGAATCGATACTTTTTACGTATAAAATGGTATATCTGGTTTATTTTTCCAAGTGTTTCAAAAATAATTCCAATCAATTGTTTGGAAAAAAAAGAACTTCAGTTATTTTTTTTTAAGGTCAACGGTATACAGAAAACTCTATTTTCTTGATTGTGTAGCAGATTTCATGCAACAGAGTATAATACTCACAAATCGTCGGCAATTATATTGGATCCGAGGATTAAAAATATTAATTTTCGAGACCCCATTGGTTGTGGAAAAGCAACTCAGAATCTGAGAGAGCTTTTAAAGAAGATTTGGCACTGTCGAGTAGCGAATCCAAGTGTGATAATCAAAAGAAAGATTATGATTTTTGGAACCATCATCGCTAAGAACTTGTCATCATTCAGAAAAGATGGAAGAACAATGCCAAAAGTATAGAGGAGTCTTGATATTTGTCATCACCTATTCCTATTTGAAATCTAGTCTTCTAGGTGAATGGAAAGAAATAAAGTCCATATTTCCTTGTTTATATATAAGATCGCGAGGAAGTTTTGGGGTTTGTTAGTTACCCGCTCTGCACCATGTGAAAAATGATTTTCCAAGGCAGGAGCAACAATCAGCAAAACCAGAAATCATGTAGTAGTAAGCACTTATAAAAATTTATTGTTTTAGGAAACTCACTTTAGTGTTTTTTTCAATACCAAAATTATAAGATATTAAATAGAATGCACGACTGGGTCGCACGAACTTGCTCTTATGTAAAAGACTCTTTGTAGTGGTTTCTTAAAAAAAAGGCTTTTATATACGAAATTTTTAAGAAAAAAATTTGTTACGCCAACTCAAAGCTTTTATTATTAAACGAAAACTAAATAAATTTCCAAAAATATATTAAGTCGTTTTTGGAATATTGAATTTTCAAAAAAAAAAATCGTTTTTTTTTTCAAAAATTCAAAAAAAAATTTCTAAGTTTTGAAATGCAATGTTTTTTTAAACTTTTTGAAGCTTCTCTGTAAGAAATTTCATTAAAATCCGTTATGCCGATAATGAGAAATTCAAAATTCGAAAAAAATAATTCTATGGTAGGTACAGTCAGTAATATATTGATTTCAGAATTTTTTTATTAAATTGTAAAAATTAAATGAAACGAAACAAAAATTTATTAAAATTCGCGGAACCGTGTTCGAGAAAAATACGATTTTCGAAAACCATTTTTTAACATTTGTGTGGTCGGTACAGTTATTTTTGTGTAAAACAAATTTTTTTCTCAAATCTTGTGGATTATATTAACTTTAATTTATCAAGTTTGAAAAAAAACTGAGAATGGGGTTTTCGAAATATTGAGTTTCAAAAAAAAATTGAAATTTTTTTTTAAAATCCAAAAAGTAAAAAATTGAAAATTTGAATTTGTAATAATATTTTAACTTTGAGGGAGCTTTAGCTAAGAAACCTGATTTAAATTGGTTGTACCGTTTTTGAGAAAATCAAAAACAAAAAACAAATGATTCCACGGGGGCTACCAAAACAAACCATTTTCTGGAAAATTTTTTGAAAACCTTATGATTTTTTTTTTAATTCTGTAGGATAGTTTTTGAGAAAAAAAATATTTATAAAATTTCGAAAAAAATTCCTATGGTAGGTACCGTTATTGTTGGTCTTAAAAAAAAATTGGGGGGGGGGTGGGGTAATTAAAAATGATATCTACCAAGCTTAAAGAAAATCGGCCGAGCCGTTTAGGCTGTAGTCGAAAAGACAGATAACAGACCGAATTGCGGGACCTGCTTTTTTGGTCTTCGCTATCATCGTAATGTCAACTTTGATCAAAATCTCGATTTCGATTTTTTTTACGAATGCATATAGTACCTATTGGTCACAAGTAAAAAAAATTACGTGCACGTGATCTAGATTTTGGCCAAACAAAATTTAAAGAAAAAATGTCATTAACGGTACCTGTGATAAGACCACTTTTTTGATTTTCGATTTCCTCATTAATGAATCTACCGATTTCGATCAAAAGTTTCATACGGAAGCATCTCTTAATTTAAAGAAAAATTACATATTTAGCTACAAAATTTTACGAAAAAAATATTTCTTGGATTTTTGGAAAAAAATCCAATTTTTTCCTTTTATTTTTAAGATCAAAAATAACGATACCTACCATACAATTTTATTTAAACATATTCCATTTAGTAAAAGCTGGATAAGGGTAAAAAAATCAAAAAAAATAGATATTAATGCTACCTCCAATAGATTTTTCGATTTTCTCAAAAATTATTAAAATGATTTTGATCAATTTTTTATTCTTGAAGCCTTGCCAAATTTGTTTTTGGAAACTCAATATTTCGACAAGAACATGCTTGATTTTTTTGAAACTGGAAAAATAACGGTTTTTAACACTATCTGCAAGATGTTAGTATTTTTTTTAATTTTATCTTAAAAGGACAGTTAAGGTTAAGGTTAGGTTAAAGTGGCTTCTGACCGGAAAAGGTCAACACACTTAGACCAATATTTGGTCCGTTGTGATACCACAAGGACTTCAAGAATCACCCTTACTCGTTAAACCATTTGATCTAATAATGAAGCGTTTGAGACAGTGAATGTCGCAATTATTTAGATCACTAGGATCGTTATAGTAGTAGTCTCCCAAGTGGAGTCTACGTCTTTGCGCTGGGGCAGGACAAGAACATAGAAGGTGAGGAACTGACTCCTCTTCTTCTTCATCCATGCAGCTTCTGCAAAAATAATTTGCAGGAACTCCAAGACGAAAAGCATGTCTTCCTATTACACTGAACCAAATTTGGTAGTCATATTGAAGAAACAGTAGGCAGAATTGAAGCAAGGGTGATCAATATACGGTCAATGAAAACCTATGCGTTGTTTTGAAGAAAATTTTGTTATATTCAAGAAATATTGTCATTTTGAAGAAATGCATAAAATTTTTCGTTATGGTGTTAAATCCACAAAATTTTGTTAAATTGATTAAATTTCATCCTTCTTTCTTGAAATTTATTTAATAATTAGTAGGTATCCTTTTTAAAAATTTCCTCAAAAAATGATTTTTTAAAAAATGGTTTTATTTTTTTTCTTGCTTTAAGTTGATATACATATGTACCTACATAGTAAGAAAAAACTTTTAATACAAATTTGTCTTTTCGAATAATTGCTTCATCAAAAATTAACAAATTGTTTTCGTAGATATGACAAAATTTCATTCGTTTGAATAAAATACTAAATCATTCATCATTTGAACAAACCTTATTCATTTTGAATATTCAGTCTTCAATATGAAGAAAAATACTATGAAAAATTGTTGATTTGAATAATTGATTCTTCAAAAAATAACAAAATATTTTCTTCAATATCACCTACGCGATTTGGTTCAGTGCAGGCAGTGTCCAGTAAGGACACCTATAACGGAGCTAATATGCAATCTACCAATAGAAATTAGTTGTTTTAAGCAGACAGGACAGGACAGTACTCAGCGTAAAAATGTTAAAAAATGATTTTCCGAAATTCGTATTTTTGTCAAAAACTGCACCTAGAATTTTAATAAAAATTTGTCTAATTCAATCTATTATTCAATGAATAAAATATAAAATAAAGAAATTACTCATAATCAGGGCAAGGACACAACTCCATTTGTCATGTTTTCATTCCCGTGCTCTTGACCTTAATTTTATCTTATCAAAACAAATTAGTTGGAATAAAAAATGGTAAACTTCAAAGAGTATTCAAAGATTTGGATGATTCTGAAGCTCTTTCTATTAAAAAAACGAAAGGAATACTTCACTAGTTATTGTTAAAAAAAAAACATTTAATTTTTATAAGTTTTGATGGAAGATACATTTGTAAAAATTGATTCAGTCGAAGGTTCATTATTTTGAAGAAAATTTAAAATGTTTTAAACAAAAACGAGGGGAACTCAAAAATAAAAATTATCTCAAATTTATTGACGTTGAATAGTAAAGAAGAAGAGAACCTGGAGAACTGTTCAGTATATGTGAAATTCTTTCATTAAAGAATGCTCCTGTTACATATCTGTTGCGTTGACGTTGAAATATCAATTTTAATTTCTAACAGTGACCAAATAAATTTTCTTTTTGAAAATTAAAACAAAAAAAAATCACTACATAGTGAACAAGACCTATTCAAAGAATCTGGACAATCAAAATCCAAATGGGATTGGAATATAGTTTTTTTTAAGTTTCTTTTAGTTTTTTTTTTTTTTGTTATTGTTGTTAAATAAAAGACTAATTGTTTTTTTAATTTCCCATGTTTTTTCATTATCTCAAAACTTTTTTACTTTTAAGTGCATATTTTCTCATTTAAAGTGCGTACTTTATGTGCTTATTTTGTGTTCTTAGCGCATAAATATCCTTGCCCTGGAGAATTACCAAATAACCCTCTTTTCGATTTTGGCTTTCTCGTTATCGGTATAATGGATTTTTATAACAGTTTCAATACAGAAAACTTCAAGAAGTTTAAAAAAAAACATAAAAACTAAAAAAAATATTTTTGTTTAAAAATTCGGTATCTCAAAAACTCTAATTATTTTTTGATGCACAAGAACTCGGTCTTTCGCAGACTTCAACTAAGTGAATTTTGCTTCGGGACTTTGGCCTACACCCCTACACGATCCCACTAAGCCAGGAACTCATAGTTCATGACCATAGGTAACGCCGTTTATTCGCTGAAAATTTGGGCGAAAAATCATCTTTAGCCACGAGGCGCATTTTTGGATGAATGGCTGTATTAACAAGCAAGATTTCCGTATGTGGGACAAAACCAACCCATACAAGGTTCACCAAATGACAATGCATCCTTATATAGTATCCGTGTAGTCTGGTTCGAACTTTTTCAATGGCAGGCGCTACAAAACGATAATAACCAATTTCTTACATCCAAAATTGAACCATATGGACCTAGATGACATGTGGTTTCAGAAGAACGGTGCTACGTACCACACAACGGATGATATTCGGCATGAACGATTTGAGGATTAGGTAATCACTTGCAGAGGTGACGTCAATTGGCCAGCAAGGTCATGCGATTTGACCTCGATAGACTTTTTCTTGTGGGTTTTCCTGAAGTCGTAGGTCTATATGTGAACAAATCACAATCGACCGGTGCCCTTTTGGTGAACATAACACAGGCCAAGCTTCAAATTCAGCCGGATCTATGCGGAAGAGTAATTGAAAATTCGACGACTCGAATTCGTGCCAGCGTAAGAAGCCGAAGCGTGCTTTTGAACCCATTTATATTCCATACATAGTAGCTCACATGGGTCTTCAAAAAACCAGTTGCTTAGATGATTCTGAAGAATAATTATACTATTATAAACCTATTGACTAACAACTTTCAACCATTTCACTGTGCGTGTTAGCAGGAATAGACGGGTGTTACAATTTTCTGGCCAGTCCGAACGGTTAACATTAGTGGCAGATTTTTCATGACGAAATATACTCGTACTTCTGGAATATTTGTCACTTCGACACTAGGCACATGAAAAAATTGTAAGTGGCATAATGTGGGAATCACAATCACCAGACTTCAGTTGGGTACTACTCTCACTTAGACTGGGAAAACAAGTGAAAATCCAAGACTCCATTCAGTTGTTCTATTTGCTCTAGCTTAAGAAATCTGCATGTCTTAAGGTGTTGACAAACTTCTACATCTAAAAATAATTTGTAGGCTCTTAGACTACATAAATCAGCTTTATTCGAGATGAGGATGCACTGAGAACTATTAATTTGTCATCACAATCTCAATCCAAGCCCTCATGTGGATATTGAATCGACTTAGTTGATATTTTAATTAAGCAATTTGTACTATTTGGCTATAGAGCTTCGTAATTCAATCCGCCATCGCCACATTGAGAAAACGCTCATGTGCTGTGAGGATATATCTATGGTAGGTTTAAGTTTACCTACGACTGATTAAGCTATATATACTCTGCCAGACTCAACTCTATGGTCAAAGGCGAGCAGCAGCAAGGACCACAAGGCAATAATTGATTTGTCTTCCATGTTGACAGAATAAATTTTCCACGCTGTCTACGCTGCTGGTCGTTCCAATTGGGTGTCAGGATTAATGTTCCTAGAAATTGCAATCAGCAGCACTTCTTGAATTTGCAAGCTATTGTATGCGCGCAACCCTGTTCGGTATTGGTGCGGCGCATGTGGTATTGTTGCAAAATCGGTTTATCTGCGCGGGAAACTACCTTGCAGATTGGTTGCGTGTCCTAGTGGGCACCATGATTGCATACGGTGGCCAGCCGACACTTACTAATAGCTGCTCTCTCTCTCTCTTTCACTAGATTCTAGTCTTAGACGTCTGCACGCTTTCGAAATATTTAATTTGTTGTAATAAATGTATTATTGCGGTTGGGGGTGCCTCAGACTCAGGTTCAGTCTCAGTCTCAGCCTCAGCAGCAAAGCTATAGGTATGGTGTGGATTTCACGTAGAGTGATTTACTCACAGTGGGAATTCTTCACAATATGCATAGTGTGATGGCGATGTAATGTTAGTTGCGAATGCCTCCGGTTCAGTGAGATTGAAGATCATTCCACTACTGCATCAAGTTTACTACAAAGAACACGAAAAAATGACAAAAAGCTCATGTTAACATAGCGAGAGCGGAACACCTGTTAAACGAAAAGGCACAGGTCACTGTCAACATCATTTCAGTTTCGATCCCACATTCACTTCGGGGGATAGTGTGCTTAAGCTATGTAATTATCATCTCAACTCCATGGTTAAATGACATCGATTTGTGACCTTCTGGGGGGCTCAATCGATTTTATAATACGTAGTTGCAGGTATACTTACAGTATCTCATGGATTTCCAATCTTAAATTTTTATCTTAATGGGTTGATCTTGTAAGAGCAAGAAGAAGATTGGTTTTGATAAAATCAAAACACCTGTTGTATGATGTAGCGTCGATTTTGTCATAGGGCATTGGATGCGTTTTCCATTTAAATTGTCACCTTGAAGGATTATCTTCTTGGGATCATCTAGTAAATGACTTATAGTCAATAGTCATTCATTGAATTTAAGGTCCGATTTCTACCGGGATGAAAATATTATTTACATTACTATCGCTTGTCGTTGGTTTCTTTGGGCAACCTTGATTCTTTTAACAACTTGAATACAAATAATTCAAATGACTAGAGTGGCCAACTAGAGGGTGATTTGCATAAGATGAATTTTTTAGATGGCGTCAATGTTTTGTCAGAAGTAAATCGTAAGGCTGGTGGTGTTATGAATACTTTTGCTGTTGAACTTTTTTGTTAAGCTAGATGTAATTCATTCTTTTATTTTATTCTTTAAGTGAGTATCTATGCAGAACAGTTTTTACGAAAACCAAGATTTTAAATAATTATAAGCCTCTGTTATTCCTCTCGCTCTCTCACGGTTGTCAACCATCATTTGGCGAACTGGAGTAATTTTATCTACAATTGCTGCAGTTTTTGGACGTTGCATCATCTCTCAAAGCTGCTACGGCCACGTTTAAATTCACATGTACAAAATTTTATGGTGGTACCCCTTGGCATAATGGTTAGTGCGTTAGACTGTCATGCAGAAGGTCTTAAGCTTCTTTTTCAGCTGCGGCAAAAAAAGCTCTTTTCAGGGGTATACTGCCTCTTGCGAGGAATAGACAAATCCTTCTAGAGTATATCTTGTCATGATTGCTGCTCATTGGCCTTTGGGAATCGGCAGAAAATTGTAGGTCCCCTCCGTTCCTGGTAACACGCACACAGGAATGGTTGAGAGTTGTAAGTCACTTCGAGCTGTTGCACCACCAAATTTATTTTTATTTTTATTTTATATGATAATGTAGAATTTTTCAAAACACTCAAACGATTTTCAAACAACAGCTTTGTGCAGCGCCGAATTAAGACCGTGCGGAGCCTGCAGTAAATGCGAACAAGTGGCCCTTGTTTTATTTTCTTGATCGGTATTTTAGCAAGAATTCTTACATTGGGGTTACATTTCGCCATCCTACGTCTTTCTATTGGAAGGTAGATGGTGTATTACTTGATAGATTTTTTTTCCACAAGGGTTTCAGGTTCTCCAAATGCACCAGAATTGTAGCTGTTGCTAGCCCTTGCTATGTACGTGGCTAATCTAACACTGACTACGAGTCAAAATTTGCTCAAATTTTGATGAGTTCTTTTGAAACCATGTGCAAGTACGTTGCCCAGTTGATGTCAGACACTCTCCAGACCACCCTCTGGTGGTCTACATTCTGCAGATTTAATCGCAGAGACATTAATCAAATTCGAGTCCTATATACATATGTTGATAATATAGCTGCTAATTTTAAATCTTCGTTTGCAATATATTGTTCAGGGCTTTCTTAACAGGGACCGGTTTGCCAAACTATTCAGTTCATGCATAAAACTTTACAAGGTTGAAGGCGCACTTATAACAAAGCAGATGTGTATGTTTAATTAAAATAAATTGATAATTATTTAAAAATAAAATGCACGACTGGGTCGCACGAACTTGATCCTATGTAATAGACTAGGAATTTTAAAAACGAATGTTATTAGAGAAAACTGTTCATAAGAATAAAATTAATTGATAAATTCTTTAAGTAGTAAGCGATAAAAACAGAATGAATATGAATTTATGCAAGAACAAAAATTATAAGTCGTTATAGTGGTTTCTTAAAAAAAAAAGCTTTTATATACAAACTTTTTAAAAGCTTTTTAAGAAAAAATGTTGGTACGCCATTTTAAAGTTTTTATTATTGTTCGAATAAAAATTAAATTTACAAAAAAAATATTGAGCCGTTTCTGAGATATCGAATTTTCAAAAAAAAAAAATGATTTTTTCAAAAAATATTTATTTTAAAGTTTTGAAATGCAATGTGTTTTAAACCTTTCAGAAGCTACTCTATAAAAATTTTCATTAAGTTCCGTTATGTGGATAATGAGAAATTCAAAATTCGAAAAAATGGTTCTATGGTATGTACAAGCTGTAATATCTTATTTTCAAAATTTGTTTTTATTAAATTAAAGATGATAAAAATAAATTGAAAGAAAGAAAGTTTTATCAAAATTCTAGGCGCCGTTTTCGAGAAAAAGACGATTTTTGAAAACCATTTTCTTAATTTTTTTTGCATTTGTATGGTAGGTACCTTTATTTTTAGGTAAAATAATTTTTTTTTTCTCACATCTTGTAGATTATAGATTGAGAAACTTTTATTTATCGAGTTTAAAAAAAATCTAGCATAGTGTTTTCGAAATATTGAGTTTTGAAAAAAAAATTTTGAAGTTTTTTTAAAAATTTAAAAATTTTTTTTTGAAAATTTGAGTACACAATTAAATTTATGTTTTTAGGGAGCTTTAGCAAAAAAAAAATGATCAAAATCGGATGTACCGTTTTTGAGAAAATCAAAAACAAAAAAAATGGTTCCGTGGGGGGTACCCTCAATAACCATTTTTCGGAAAAAAATTTTCAACCAATACCTAGCTTTAATTAAATGAAATTTATTTGTATTTTTATTTTTAAAATCTGTTGAACAGTTTTTGAGAAAAAAAATGTTTATAAAATTTCGAAAAAAATTCGTATGGCAGGTACCGTTATTTTTGGTCTTAAAAAAAAAGAAAAAACGTGTGGGGGGAAAAATTAAAAATGATAGGTATCTACCAAGTTTCAAAAATATCGGCGAAGCCCTTTAGCCTGTAGTCGAACAGACAGACGGAGAGACAGACAGACAGACAGAATTGTGAGACCCACTTTTTTAGTCTTCGCTATCATCGTAATGTCAAAAAAGTGGGTCTCGCAATTCTGTCTGTCTGTCTGTCTGTCGGTTCGACTACAGCCTAAACGGCTCGGCCGATTTTCTTCAAACTTGGTAGATATGGGTTTTAATTTCCCCCCGGACGTTTTTTGCTGTTTTTTTTTAAGACCAAAAATAACGGTACCTGCCATACGATTTTTTTCGAAATTTTATAAATATTTTTTTTTCTCAAAAACTGTCCCACAGAATTTTTTAAAAAAAATTTGAAAAATTTCATTTGGTTAAAACTAGCTAATGGTTGAAAAAAAAATTTACAAAAAATTGTTATTTTTGGTAGCCCCCTTGGGTCCATTTTTTTTGTTTTTGATTTTCTCAAAAACGTTACAGCTGATTTAAATCATTTTTTTTATGCCAAAGCTCGTCCAAAGTTTGAATATTATTACATATTCAAATTTTCAATTTTTTTATTTTTTAGATTTTTAAAAAAAAATTTCTTAAAAATGTTTAAAAAAAAAATATAAAACATGGATTTAATGAGATAATAATGTTCAAATGCATTAAATTGCCGTCTGGTTTCCGGAAAAGTATGAATTTATGCAAATAAACTTAAAAAAACGTTTTATTATTAAATAAATTTTTTATATAAGAAATTTCTCTAAAATTTTTCAAGAAAAAAATGTGAGATGCGAATTCTAAGTATTAAATAATATTGATTTTAGGAAATAATTTCAAAAAATAATCGTTCATAGGTTTTGAAGATATTGATTAAAAAAAAATTTCAAAAAATCCCAACAAATATTTTTTCGAATATTTTTATATGCAATTTTATTTTAAACTTATGGGGACTCCTGCTGAAAATTTTGGGTTAAAATCCTTAGAGCCGTTAATGAGAAAGTCGAAAATAAAAAAACGGGTCTTTGGCAGGTACCCTTAATAACATTTTACCCCAAATTTTTTTTCAAACACCTAATTTTTTTTATCAAAATCGTTAGAGCCGTTTTCAAGATAAATAAGATTTTGCATTACGGGTGTATGGGGGCTACTGTTAGTTTTGGAGCTAAAAAAAATTTCAATTTCTCCTCTAGGGGATCACCAAAGACCCTTAACTACTGAGATTGAAAGAAAGAGGTACAGACATACAGACACACTGAAACATGTTTTTTGTGTACTAAATTTTCCTAAAATTTTTTATAAAAAAAAATTGATATGCAAGTTGTTAGTATTTAATAAAATACATTTTAAAACGTATTTTAAAAATTGAATCGTGTATCGGTTTTCAAGATATTGAATTTTCAAAAAAAAATTTTATTATATTTTTAATAATCCAAAAACTATTTTTTCGAAAAAAATTTTAATTTATATTTTTTCAAATGCAAAGCAGCTGCTGCATAAAATTTTTTGTTAAAATCGTTAGAGCCGTTGGTGAGAAATTCGAAAATTAAAAAAACCGTTCTATGACAGGTACCCCTAATAACATTTCCCCCCAATTTTTTTTTTTGACCGAAATATAGTCCATGTCTATAATATCACACTTAATTTTTTTTATCAAAATCGTTAGAGCCGTTTTCGAGATAAATAAGATTTTGCATTACGGGTGTATGGGGGGTACCGTTAGTTTTGGAGCTAAAAAAAACATTTCAATTTCTCCTCTAGGGAATCACCGAAGACCCTTAACTACCGAGTTTGAAGCAAATACCTCCGGTAGTTTAGGCTGTAGTTCGAGGTACAGACATACAGACATACAGACATACAGACATACAGACATACAGACAGACAGACGGAATTGTCGGACCCACTTTTTTCGTCTTCGCTATCATCGTAGTGTCAACTTTGATCAAAATCTCGAGTTCGATTTTTTTTCCAAATTCAGAACTTGCCCTATACCTAGTACCTATATCGCAAGTAAAAATTCATTTCATCCTTATGAACAGTTTTCTCTAATAACATTCGTTTTTAAAATTCCTAGTCTATTGCATAGGAGCAAGTTCGTGCGACCCAGTCGTGCATTTTATTTCTTTATACATATATTAACAAAACTTACAGCCTTGAAAATTTTTTTCCAGGAAAATAAAATATCTTGATATCTGTATTTGTGTAAAAGCTATGATTTTGATGATGATTTTCGCAACAATTTTTGGGGGTTATTTATTATGATTTTCATATTAGGAAAATTAAGAACGAATGGAACGAAATTCGAAGGGAAATGCAGATTTTTTAAATTTCAAAAAGTATTATGAACTTACTTAAATGAATGCAAGATTTCTCCCACTGCTACATTAGGAATAATCAGATGAGTTGCGATTAAAAAGATAACCACTTTTAAAAAAAAAAGATTTTTAAAACTTCATACAAAAAAAATGCTTTAATGGTAGAAGTTTTGAGCTTAGAAATGAAGAAAAGCTATGTGCAAGTCTCTTTTCTTTCAGATAATTTTTAAAATATGATTATGAGAACCAATCAATTGATGTTGATGGTTTCTAAAACTACCACCCCCATTACATAATGGAACTTTGATTGGACCAATCCATAGTAAATAGTTTCCAGAAACTTACAAGAGTAGAGTTTTCTAAGGTGATCCATTACATAAATGACGGATTGTAAGTATTTGTTAATGGACATAGTATGAGCTTTCCAATTTATATTACTGTCAATAGTCAAACCAAGATAGTTCAATTCAGTAATATTTTTAATAAGGAAACAATTTGATGAACAGCCCACTTCAGTTTTAAAAAGTTATTGGTTCATTTGATACAGAAAGAACAAGTATATAAGAGCTCAACAAAGTAGTTTTGCAAACACAGCTATGCTGAATAAGTTTTGGACTTTGGAGGCCATAATGGCTCACATATAGCCTAAGCCTAGCGACTTACAAATCTCAAGCATTTCTGTGTGCGTGTTTGCAGAAAAAGGGGGAACAACAATTTTCTGCCGATTCCGAACGGCTAATGAACAGAACTTTTTATATTCTTTGCAGCGGTTGAGAATTAACCCAAGATCCTCTGCATGACTGTCCAACGTTTTAACCATTTTGCCAAGGGGTACTACCGGAATAGGTAAGTTGAAAAACATTACTTTAGTTTTTTCGCTTACGACAAGCTTTTAAACTCCTTGCCAAGTCTTATAGTAGCTGTGTTTTATTTCCCCCCAGATCTGATCCAGATTGGATTTTCATTTAAAATTACATGTATAACAAAAACAACGCAAGGCCCATTTTTGTTTGTATTTGTTGTTTTACATGTTAATTTAAAAACAAAATCCAATCCGGATCAGATCTGGGGAAAATAAAATACAGCTAGTGTCTACATATGTCATAATTTAAATGAGCAACCAAGTTCAAAACTGATGAGCTAAAATATACATAAGTAATATTGCCTTTCAGATTCAAACTAAATACATATAGAGTTAATATTAATAAGAAACAGTATTGGGCCAAAAACAAAGCCTTGAGGCACTTTTGGACCAATTTTCACCTTTACGATTTATAGCTTTCAACAGAAAAATATTCTGTTAAAATATCAATATTTATATCACCTAATAAAAAAGATTTCTTACCAATTTGGTTATTAAGAATGTTTGACAGCTCTTCAATAGAAACATAAATATTCACTAATAAAATAAAATCTACATATGTATGTGTATATGTATGTAAACATAAAAATTTATAACTTTTCCATATGAATTATTACATTTCGCATACATTTTATAACGAGGAGTATTAAAAAATTCATTTTAATGATCGAAAATCCATAATTCAGTTAGAAAAATTAAGTCAGGCTTGTCAACGAAAGATTCATAGGGAACTAGAAATAAATCGAAATTCCTTCTAAGATTTGAATATTTTGTTGAACGATTAAGAAATTATTTTTGTAACTCCCGGAATGACGGCAAAAAGAAGAAACATTAAATTTTTTACCAATATTATTATTCATGATTTAATTATTTTATTGAAATCTTTAAAAGAATATATACGAACAATTTTTTCTACTTCTTGTTTGTTATTATTAAAATAACTCTTCTTTTTATCTTGAAGCATCCACTTAGAATCTCCGATCTTCTTTTCAAACTTAAAAACAAAAACTGTTTAAACAATCAAATGGATAAATAAAGAAAAAATATTAATCTGTCAGAATCAGTATTGCTTATCTACAAAATTTATCATTTCAGTGTCATCATCACAGAGCCAGTTTCAATCAACTTTTTTTTCCCTTGTCATCCGATACGACCTTCAATTTAATTTTTAAACAAACAAAAGCCCCCCATAGTGTGGCATAAAAATGTTCTTTCAATTAAAGCATCAAAACATCTCAAGATCTTAAATAAAATAGCTAACATGCATTGGTTCAGGGACGCTGATATCCAGCTGTGCAATGTTTGCCAAATTTATTGTGTTTGCTGATTTTTTCTTCCTTACAACTTTTTGTATTTATAAATTTGTATACAGATATGGAGATCTACATACATATAGAAGATGCCCTTGTTCAATGAGTAAGAGTTCCTATCGACGACATGATTCAAGAAATTAAAAAAAAAAAAAACATTTTATCCTTCGGTCACAATGTTTTTGTAATCTAATCAAACCATTCAAAATTTACTTATATTGATTAGCAACAAACTCATACAGGGATTGGATAATATGCATAGGTTAGGTATTCGCATTGAATGGTGTATATGTTTAGCTCCACCTAATAATTTTAAGGGATTACACGCAAACTAATTAACACCTGAAGCAAAGAGGATCGACTAAAAGAGAAACACCGCGCACCGTTGGTCCAAGTCCTGCTGCTCTGGACTTGTGGATACTCGTATATTGGACAAAATAATCGCGCACTCCAATTAAAATTTGTTTCATCTTCTCACGAACACTGACGATGGTGCAGCGACTCTAAAAACGATGGTCCCTTTAACGTGTCAGTTTTAATTTTAATTTTAACACAGTGGGTTATAATAATTTAAGATTTTTAAGAACATCTTCTTTATTTGCTGCGGGATTGAAATCATTTCCAAATGCGCTTTTGATCTTTAGATTATAGCAATTAGATAAAAAAAGCCTTTTGTACGAGGAATTTATAAACACAACAATTTATTATAAACAGGAGAACAGTGCCCTTAATTATTGAAATTTAATTTGGTGGTGCAACCACTCGAGTTGAACCTGAACTTACAACTCACAACCATTCCTGTGTGCGTGTTACCGAAAATGGAGAGGACCTTCAATTTTCTGACGATTCCGAAAGGCTAATAAGCCCCACTTTCCATGACAAGAGATACTCTTAGAGTTTGGCAGTACACCCCTGAAAAACTGTTTTGCAACGGCTGAGAATAGAACCCAAGATCTTTTTTTATTTTGTTTTTTTTTTTTTTAAAGTCTTTATTTATTGTTATATGTTTATTTGATTTGTTTCTATTGAAGTCTGAAGTTTGTGTTATAGTTGTGTATATTTATTTTACTGTATGTATTTGACCAATTATTTTTCAGTTTATTGATGATTTTGTACTTTTAGGCTCTTTTGGTCTATTTGTTTTTTTGAATGCGAATAAAAGACTTTATTCCATTCTTCACCCAACGTTTCGTAAGAATTCCTTACTTCTTCAGGGGTTTTTTTGTATTTATTTAATCTAATAATATAATGTATACAATATTAAAAACAGTTTTAACAATAACTTTTATATTTTCTTACTTTTGTACTATATCATAATATGTTTATTATTATTGCATCCTCCCGATGACGGCACTGACACAAATTGAAAATAAATAACAAACATTAAAACGAAATAAAACAAAAAGAAAACTATCAAATTAGACAAGAAATGACATTTATATCACAGATTTTAGGCAGGTACTTTGTTAAAGTGCTACAGCATAGCTTTGTTTGATGTTATCGGTGGACAATGAACACAAATGAAGACACCGATAACATCAAACAAAGCTATGCTGAAGAAGTAAGGAATTCTTACGAAACGTTGGGTGAAGAATGGAATAAAATATATTTATTTTATTTTAAGTCTGAATTTCTTGTACCTTATAGTTACTTGTACGCAGTTAAATATTTATTTTTTAATGAAAAATAATCAAATAATGCTGAATAAACTTTTATTAAGAACTTCGTTTCGAAAAGATTGTTTTTTTTTTTTGATTTCCTAAAAGTACTTCGAAAATTTTTGATCTACTTCAGTTTTTTTCCGTATTTACTTTGAATACTTAAAACCTCCGAAGTCCGAACCCTAGTTGAGATATACAGTGATACGAATTAGATGTGATAGAAAACTTAAAATTGTAAGAGAGCTACGAACTTGCTTTTTACTTGCGACTTATAGGTACTTATAGGTACTCGTACTATAAGGCAAGTTATGCATTCGTACAAATAATCAAACTCGAGATTTTGATCAAAGTTGACATTACGATGATATAGCGAAGACTCAAAAAGTGGGTCTCGCAATTCTGTCTGCCTGTCTTTTCGACTGCAGCCTTAACGGCTCGGCCGATTTTCTTCAAACTTGCTAGATATGATTTTTAATTTTTTCCCCCCACATATTTTTTTCTTTTTTTTTAAGACCAAAAATAACGGTACCTACCATACGAATCTTTTTTCGAAATTTTGTATATATTTTTTTTCTCAAAACTGTTCGACAGATTTAAGAAAAACAAGATACAAAAAAATTTCATTTAGTTATAGCTTGGTACATGGTTGAAAAAAATTTTCCGAAAAATGGTTATTGAGGGTACCCCCCTAAGAACCATTTTTTTTTTTGTTTTTGATTTTCTCAAGAACGGTACTACTGATTTTGCTCATTTTTTTTATAAAGCTCCCCAAAAATCTAAATAGAATTGTGTATTCAAATTTTCACAAAAAAATGTTTTGGATTTAAAAAAAATAATTTTTGTTTTCAAAACTCAATATTTCGAAAAACTTATACTAGATTTTTTTCAAACTTGATAAATAATTGTTTCTCACCATAATCTACAAGATGTATGAAAAAAAGTTTTATTTTACCTAAAAATGAAGGTACCCACCATACTAATGTTCAAAAATGACTTTCAAAAATGGTACTTTTCTCGAAAACGGTGCCAAGAAGTTTGATAAAAATTTTTTCTGTTTCAATTAATTTTAACGATCTTTAATCTAATAAAAAAAAACTGAAATTAAGATTTTACAGCTTGTACCTACCATAGAACCATTTTTTTAAATTTTGAATTGCTCATTATCGACATATCGGATTTTAATGAAATATTTTGTAGAGATGCTTCTAAAAAGTCCAAAAACCATTGCATTTCAAAACTTAGAACAAAAATATTTTTTGAATTTTTGAAAAAAAAAACACATTTTTTTTTTTTTGGAAAATTCGATATTTCAAAAACGTCTCAATATTTTTTTTGGAAATATAATTTTCATTCGTACAGTAATAAAAACTTAAAGTTAGCATACCAATTTTTTTTTTAAATCTTTCAAAAATTTTGTACATTAAAACTTTTTTTTTAAGAAACCGCTACAAGAACTTATAATTTTTGTTTTTGCATAAATTCATATTTGCTTAAAAAATCACATGACATGGCATCCTATTTTTATCTCCAACTACTAAAGGCCTTGTTTAAGTCAAAATTAATTTTTAGTTTTGACCATTTTTGTATAATTACTTTTTTAAATTTTTAGTCCCTTATGTATAAAATATCCAATAATAATAGAAAATATCTGGCAAATGACCAACTCGTTTCTGCCAACAAAAGGTAATTCTTTTGATGAAATTTTGAATCACATTTGTCCAGAATTGTGAATGAGACCTTTGATGTTTTTCTTAAATGCCAGAATTATTGATGGAGCAAAGGTCGAGACAAATGACTCTTGGCTGTCATTTGAAGTCTCTATTTCGAGAAATCACTCGTCCAGAAAAGAAATTTGTCCAGGAAAAATGACAACGCCAGGGCAAAAATCGTACTGAACTGTCACTAATTATTGTGAATGAAGAGGTTGTTCCAATATTAGTCTACAGTTTTTTTTTTATAAAGCATTCAGAGAACTGAACCTAATCATTTAGAATTATATCATGTTTTTTTTTCATTCATTTCGAGCATGAATGGAATGTGAACTTTTACTATTTCAACAAGTTTTACCATATTCAATAACCGCATATTTTCAAAATAAAAACTGATCGCAATGACACTTTGATGCTGACAATTAAAACATAAGACATGGTGCGAAATTTAAAATTAAACCTTTTATTCGAAGACCCAATTTCACTTAATGATCTAAATTCAAAAATTTATCAAACTTTTATTGTCCTAAATGAAAATTTAATTTTCGCTTGCAAAAACTTCACTTCTCAAATATCCAATTTGAAACATCGACTTTTGCACAAAGTTGGGCGATCAACTCATCTTCAAAGTTATGATATTAGAGCCCTATACAGCCGTTTGGATTTGTTAAAACAAATTTGTATAAAAGCGAATTATATATTTAAAAATCTTCATTAATTAAAATTTGTTAAATTTAATTTAATTATTTCCGAACTTAGATATAAGCCATTTGCAAGATATTAAACAATGAACAATAATATTTTTTATCTTCTCGAAAAATTTGTGTTTATTAGAACAGATAACTTAGGTAAGGTAAGGCTGACAGTTGATCTTATTACCGTCACACTTAGATCAATATAGATCCGTTGTAATACTCAAGGGGTTGTGACTCCCTTGAATTGAAACCTTTAATAATCCTATGTCAATCAAACCCGTTAAGGGTGTTGATGGGTTATAGCAAGCTATTTGCCTAAGAAAGTATCTTAATTATTGAAAATGTTTTGCCTAAAATTTAGCAAATGTTAAAGGTTAATTTATTTATTTTGGCCAAAAAAATCATCTTCTCGAACGTGGTCTATTTAAGGCTAAGCAGCTATATATGTCAACATGTGAAATTGCCAATAATGAAGAAAGCACAATCTACAAGCGTTCGACCAAATATTGATGCATTCAAAAAAATTTGATGCGGTTTATGGCGTGGCGGCATCATTAGACCTTATTTCTTTTGAAAATAGGAAGGAGACTCTGTAATCGTCAATAGTTTGGTATAAAGAGCGATGTCAAGTGCATTTTCTATGGCCATAGCTCGACAACATCGATATATCCAAGCTGTGGTTCCAACATGATGGCGCTATATGCCATACAAGCCAGAAATCCTCGAAGTTGTGAAGAAGAAATTTGGCGACGGGGACATTTCATGGCAAGATATCGAAAGTAAGTTGAACGGAACTTAACACAAATTTGCGGATCATTCAACTCATTAGTCAAGGCAATATCACCAGGATTAAATGGTCTAAAAGAATATTTAAAGCTATTTATGATTATTTATTGAAGTATTAAGGTGCTAAGGGTCGTAATCCTTCAAATACTTAAAACCTGCCATGAGATGTGTGTACTTAGCGAAAACCTTATAGAGATAGGCAGATAATTAATAGCTTTAGGTGAATTATAAAACTTTTTTAATGAATACATTCTTTAACATTTTTTAGGTAAAAAGTGAAAATCATTTATCAACTAATGAACTTTCAACTAATAAAATAATCTCTGAAAACATCGCTTAGCAAAAATGTAATAAAACTTGTCAAACACAAAAATATTTTGGTTGACAATAAAAAAATATTTCAACCTGACCAGACCCTCGTACTCACAAATATGCTTTCATTAGGCTACATCTATATGATATTGAGCTATGAGGCCATTGACAAGGAAAAACTAATGCCATAAAAGAATCTACTACACCACTAATAAAAGGTATTAAAACCTCACAACAACTCTAAATTAGTCAAATATGAACTTAATGAACAATAAAAAACTAAGCTTACCTTAAGCTTATACATTTAAATACAACTTTAAAATACAAGCCAAACATTATATTGAAGAATTTATTAATCAAAGAAAAAAGAGAAACGTGTTTCAGATTAAATAAGTAAAATTGAGCACTCCCTAAAATAAAATAAAAATCATGTCTAATCCAAATTGCCTTAACGAAATCTAAAGCCTAAACTTTAAAAATATTAATAATAAAATAAAAAAAATTTGTTTATAAAGATTATGGCAATATTTTTATTGCCGCAATCAACGCTAATTAGTCGGGTTGTAGAAAGTTTTTCTAGCTTCCTTGAACTTTCTATGGCTTACATAAGCTTTTAATTGTACCTGATTTCAGGTCCAAGCTATGATGGTTAACAATGCGCAAAAGGAAACAGATGGATTAGTGAAATACAAGCTAGAAATAAAAGACTTAATTGACATCTTTAAAAAATACTTCTTTCTTAAGAAGGTTCGAATTAAATAAAATTTTAAAGATTTTGTTTTTTACATTTAAATAAATTCACAAAAGCCAAGCTCTACACATGAAAATGATGACAATCGTCATAAATTCAAGTATTACTCCAAAAGCCCATGTTCAAAAGTCAATTTGATAAAATCCCAAAATATTCATTTTCCATTATGCAAGTCGGAAATTCAATCGAACTGCATCTAAATAAAACTAAATTCGTTCCAATTGATGTCAGACTTTTATAATTTTAATCCAATTCTTATCCTCTGCGGCCGATACCAAATGCTAAATAGTGGAAAAAAAAACCTACTTAGCTACTTCGGCACCCTTTATACTCTCAAGATCAGATGCAATATGAATTGATGTAACAGGGAAGAAAAATTTCACGGTTTTCTTTTTTAATAAATAATAAAATATTCAAGACATAATAAAATGAATTTGACCATCAGACAATAATAACAAAACGTTTTTAACGCCCAATTGTGCACGAATATGAATAAATTTTTTAGGAATATTTTATTAGATTTTGTTTTTTTTTTTATAAAAATTTGGACGATGTAATCTTAAGATGTTATTTTTTTAATGTGAAGCGTGTGATAGGAGGTAGATGTCATAAAACAATAAACACACCTTCGTATATTTCAAATTGGATAATTTTCATAATTTCTTTAAGCCACCAAGTTAGATAAACCGCAATTGACTTAAAACAGTAGTGACCTAAATGCATTTAATTCGTGGGAAATCCAAAACAGAGGCTTAATGGCAAAGATGGAAATTCATAGTTTTATAGTTCTTTAAATTGCATACATAGAAATGGGATTAATTTACTAAGTATATTAATGGATATAGTTGAGGATAGTATCTAAGGCAGATGACATGGAGGCTGTAACCATACAAAATATTTCGGAGAATGCAATATAATTAAACGTCAATAACATTTACATTCGAAGTGAGATTAGCTAATTTGATTAAAAATAACAGCATGGTTTTATGATGTGTTCGAAATGAATATAGTTTTGATTGGATCGATCGACCGCCCGGTCAGCAAGTATTTGGGAGCAATCGTTTTTTAATAGAATAATAGCTTTTTTAACAGTATGAGGTCATAATGGAATCTATTGAATTTTTAATGCTACTGAACATAAGTTAGACATATATATAGATTTTTAAAGTACCTATGTGTATCCAAGAAAAAATTTATGGTTTTTCAACGTTTCGATATATTGCAAAAATGAAAATTTTGACAAATCCTAACTCTTTTTGATCTTTGGGTGGAACAACTTGTGAAGACATAAATGAGAATTGTGTTTTGTCTAATGTACGAGTAGTATACCTTGGCATAATGGTTAGTATTTTGGACTGTCAGAACAGCTCCAAAAGTTCAGATCATTAGAATTCTTTTGCAGCGTGACTTCGATATTGCGATGAATAGAATTAGAAAATTAATTTCCAGAAATCTGAAACTATTCTGTTTAGGACTTCGTTGGCTGGAACCGCAAGGGATACGAGAAAAAACTGGCGGAAGATGGTTATCGTAGGGCCATATGGACAGCAACTGGTGAGTAAAAGTGTAGTAAAGTACCTTGGCATCTGGTTGGAGCTGTATGGGTGTTTGAGAGGCAGTGTCTTAGATGTTGCCTTGGATTACACAGAACACCAGAACCAGAGTACAAACATTATTATTCCAACCAGGTTCTATACAACGGGGCCAACATAAACAGAATTGATAATTTTTTGGTAAAGCTGATTCGAGGTCACATTGCAAGAGTGATGTTCTCGACCAATATCTTAATTTTGAGCTTATGCATTTCTACGCCCGAAGCATTTCTCTACTTAGACAGTCGAGGGCTGGTCCAGGATATAATAAGAATTCCGGCAATCTACCACGTGCGTCAGCCATAGGACTGTGGAAAGGCGGCTCCTTTATAGTCGAGACGTCCTCGCACAAGACGGAGCAGAGCGCCTTCGGTTCAGTAGGACTATGTCCGATCGTGACCGAAGGGATGAAGTGAGACAGGGAAACCAGTTCTGGTGGTAATTGCGTTGTTAGTACTAGTGCTAAGAACTTCATTTATTTAGAGAAGAAATACCAGCCTTTGTTACTGCGTTCAAATAAATTTGATGATCTAAATCGAATTAAAAGTTTTATACAGTCATCAATACATTTAATTAAAACAAAAATATTTTTTAATCATCCGCGCAAAGCATACATTACAATTTTCTATTACATCCACTTTATCATAAACATAAAATATAAAAAGTAAAGGGCCAAGATGACTTCCTTATGGATCCCCAGAAATATATTTAATACTTCTTTAAACTTTGGAATTAATCAGTACGCATTGAGTTAAATTCTTTAAATATGAGTTAATAGATTTTAGAAACTCAGAATCAACGTAATAAAATACCTTGCTTGAATCAATGTTAATTACATTAACTTGACATCTGTTTTCAATTGCATTTACGACATACATATGACGAGAAATCAACTAAATTTGTCACAGTAAACCGTCCTAAAACGAAACCATGTTGTGACTCTGACGAGCATTCTTTAGTCAAAACTTAATCTTATTTTTAAACAAACTTTTAAAAAGCTTGAGGATAGCTGAAAGTTGTAAGTCTCTACGTCCTGGGTTTTCTTCGAGTTGTTCCACCAAATTTATTTATTTATTTATTTATACTGGCTATTCTATTTACTAATCAAATCTTTGTGTTTCATAATGGATATCAAGTTTTTTTAGGAGCAGTATTTGAAACTCTTGTTTTTTTAATCTAGAAGGATTTTACGTGGAAGCATGAATTGTAAATAGATTTACATAAAAATAATATTTGTGTGGCAAATTAAATAAAATGCAGGTCGCACGAACTTGCTCCTATGTACTAGACTAGGAATTTTAAAAACGAATGTTATTAGAGAAAACTGGTCATAAGGATAAAAAATTTTTTTTATATTCTTTTAAAGTAAGAGACGAAAACAGAATGCTATGCAAATATGAATTTAGGCAAGAACAAAAATTATAAGTCGTTCTAGTGGTTTCTTAAAAAAAAGCTTTTATATACAAAATTTTTAAAAAAATTTTAAGAAAAAATTTTGGTACGCCAATTTAAAGGTTTTATTATTGTTCGAATAAAAATTGAATTTAAAAAAAAATATTGAGCCGTTTCTGAGATATCAAATTTTCAAAAAAAAAAAAATTGATTTTTTTTTTTCAAAAATTCAAAAAATATTTATTTCAAAGTTTTGAAATGCAATGTTTTAGACTTTTTAGAAGCTTCTCTATAAAAAAATTCATTAAGAACCGTTATGTGGATGATGAGAAATTCAAAATTCGAAAAAATGGTTCTATGGTAGGTACAAGCTGTAATATCTTAATTTCAATTTTTTTTAATAAATTAAAGACAATAAAAATTAATTATTATAATTGAAAGAAAAAAAATTTTATCAAAATTCTAGGTGCCGTTTTCGAGAAAAATACGATTTTTGAAAACCATTTTTTTAAATTTTTTAACATTTGTTTTCACATCTTGTAGATTATATTAAGAAACTTTTATTTATCAAGTTTAAAAAAAATCTAGCATGGGGTTTTCGAAATATTGAGTTTTGAAAAAAAAAAAATTTGATGTTTTTTTTAAAAATCTAAAACAATTTTTTTTGAAAATTTGAATACATAATTCTATTTAAATTTTTGAAGACCCTTCGCAAAAAAAATGATGAAAATCGATGGTACCGTTTTTCAAATCAAAAACAAAAAAAAGGTTCCATGGGGGGTACCCTCAATAACCATTTTTTGGAAAATTTTTTTTCAACCATAACCTAGGTTTACCTAAATGAAATTTTGTTGTGTTTTTATTTTTTAAATCTGTGCAGCAGTTTTTGAGAAAAAAAAATATTTATAAAATTTCGAAAAAAAATTCGTATGGCAGGTACCGTTATTTTTGGTCTTAAAAAAAAAGAAAAAAACGTGTGGGGGGAAAAAATCAAAACCCATTTGGCTGTAGTCAAACCGACAGACAGACAGACAGACAGAATTGCGAGACCCACTTTTTTAGTCTTCGCTATCATCGTAATGTCAACTTTGATCAAAATCTCGAGTTCGTTTTTTTTACGAATGCATATCTTGCCTTATAGTACCTATAGTACCTATAAGTTGCAAGTCAAAAAAGAATAGAGCATGACGGATGGAAAAATAGAAGGGACCTTCAATTGTCTGCCTTTTGAAGAATTTCTCAATTCCTAGGGTAGTACAACCCTAAAAACAACACCAAAATATATTATGGCAAGTTATGCATTCGTAAGAAAATCAAACTCGAGATATTGATCAGACTTGTATACTTTAAACTTTAAAGCATTTTATACATTTTCCCGCGACACGATTTTCTTCTTCTTTTTTTTTAATCAAAAATATCGGTACCTAACATATTTTATGTTTCGAAATTTTATAAAATATTTTTGTTTCCGAAAAAAACTGTTCGACAGATTATTTAAAACAAAATCCAAAAAAATGATTAAGTAAATCTATGTACTTGGTACTATACTAGTGTCAGGAAAGTTCACCCCTGATTTGAGTTAAATCAGAAAATGACTTTAAGAAAAGTTAGTTACTTTGCTACGAGTTGTGAACTAGGTGTTAACTAAAGCAAAACTGATCTGATATTATAACCTACCAAAAGAGAACGGCCAAACATTCTTCCTCTCTTCCAGTGCAAATTACCTAGATGTTTTTCTCGACCCTAAGATGAACTATAAACTGAATTTTGAAGAAAGAGTTAAGAAGGCCTGCATAGCTATTTGCGCCTGTAGTAAAACCGTTCTTAAAAGTTGGGTTTTCAATATAAGATGATTTTGTGGACGTATGTCCACGTATGGTTCGATTGTATGGTGGCCCGTGCTTACTTAAGTATATACCATCGATAAATTGAAGAAGGAACAAATAACTGCGTTGACATCGCAAGGGCTCTAAAATCTTGCCCAACTGATGCCTTAAGCATTTTTCTGTACCTTTCACATATTAAGTATCTGTTTCTTGCAGTGCAAGAAGACTAAAGGAATCGTGCCACAGCAATATTGAGGAGTTGCTTCCAATAGAGATCATTTCGACTTCCACTGACTACTGCACCCCTAAAATGGGCATCAGTACAGATTTTAAGGTTATGTTTTCATCAAGAAAGGACTAGGATGATGACGCAGTGACGAAAGATTTCGACAAAACTATCTTTACTGATGGCTCAAGATGTAGAGTGGTGTTGGTTTAGGCATCTTTTCTAAGACTTTGAGTAAACCTAGGTCGTTTAGGCTGCCTGACTTTGCTAGTGTTTTCCAAGCTGAATTACTGGCTATCAGGGAAGCATGCAAGGTACTCAAACAAGATCCAAACCAGAACCGGAATACGGCTATTATCACTTACAGATGGCTGTTAAAGTCATGATTGTGCAAAAGCAAACACACAATAAGAGACATCAATTGTTGGAAAATAATTTTCGAAAATTGTATTTTTCTCGAAAACGGCACTTAGGATTTTGATAAAAATTTTTTTTGTTTTATTTTTGAGTGCATTTTATGATTTGCCGCCAATAGTTATACATATCCTTGTTAACTACAAAATGGTTTTCGATCAAATTTTGTATGTTAAAGCTTATATAAATAAAATAAATTACACTGCCGCTCATCTGAATAGGTTCACTGTTTTTCGTAACTTACTGTAAGACTATCTGCATTATATATGGCAATGACTCGTCTGTGTTATGTATGTAATGAAAGAGCATTATTATGCGCTTAGTTTGGGAAAAAAAGTTTTCTCTTAAAGCTTACCGTTATTCTCACACGCTAGCTAAACCTAATTCATTAAAAAAAACTAAGTGTTTTTTTGGCTCATCTGAATAGGTTCAAAAGCAAAAAATGAAGGAAAACAAGAAAAATAACTGTAATTAAATGATTTATTTTGCACATTGAATAGGTAGAGACATAATAATTCATATTAATAATGTGTATCGCCACCTTTTTTTTGAAACTGTTTCGAAAATTGGAATTGGAATGAAGTCATACAGTTTTTCTAGATATTGCAGCGAAATCTCTGCCCACGCTTTCTTAATTCCCTCGATTAAGGACAACTTGTCTTCATATTGTCTCCCCGACTCATACACCTTACGGAAAAGAAGTCCCCAAACATTTTCAATTATGTTAAGGTCAGGTGAGTATGGAAGCCATTCCAACACCTCTACATTTTGGTTCTCGATCCATTGTTTTACCGACCTCGCTGTATGGATAGGGGCATTATAATGCTGGAATGACAATGGTGTATTGGTTCTAAAAGATCAGAGACTTGAGGGAAGACCTTTTCCAGCACACCTTTGTACACATTTTGTACACATCGACATTCATTCGCGATGTAAGAATTTGCAGCTCAAAGGTTTCATAATATGAAATTGCTCCCCACACCATGACACTGCCTTCACAGCTATGCAGACGGCTTATATAATGTTCTTCTTTACGAAGGTCATGAAAGTAATAGTTGTAGCCATCTGGGCCCTCTAAGTTGTATTTTTTTCATCTGAAAATATAACTCGCCTCCACTCCGATTTCAACGACATGTATTTTTTTTGCAAAATTGGAGACGATTTTCTTTTCGTTTTTCGTTCAAATGTGTTTTTTTGGTATTTTTTTCTTTTTGAATGCTTAGTACTCTTATTAACGCGGTTCACCATCACCAAACTACACTTAACACCAGTTTTGAGTCTAATTTTTGACGCGGAATCATGCGAATTAGAAGCAGCTGTTGTGATTGTGCGTCTATCGGCCATTGATGTGGCCTTATAAGTGTAACCTTTCATATTTTTCCGGTAGTTTTCGATGTTCCGCAAATATTTACCCACTAAATTTTGGCTTCTTTCTATTTTTTCTTGCGATTTTACTTTCGCTTATCTCTAATTCAATAAATGCTTTTATTTTGCCTTTTTCTTCCCATTTTAAAGATTTTCTGCGACCCATTTTTCTTGTTAAACGGTTTAAAACAATTCGATTTACCAAAAAACTTAACTTTCAGTACACATCCGCCGCGCACATCAATTAAAAATGATTTTTTTGCTTTTGAACCTATTCAGATGAGCCAAAAAAACACTTAGTTTTTTTTTAATGAATTAAGTTTAGCTAGCGTGTGAGAATAACGGTAAGCTTTAAGAGAAAACTTTTTTTCCCAAACTAAGCGCATAATAATGCTCTTTCATTACATACATAACACAGACGAGTCATTGCCATATATATGCAGGTAGTCTTACAGTAAGTTACGAAAAACAGTGAACCTATTCAGATGAGCGGCAGTGTATATTGCGTAGTTTAGTTTATAAAACAAATAAACATTTCAGCTAAATAACTTTCTAGGAGTAAGCCTTTTAATTACATATTTACTTACTTCCTCAATGAAAACTTGTAACTCATACAAAGTAGATACCTATTGGACCTTTCAAAAATTCAAAACTGTATCTATCCCATGCTCTGCTTATTATAGCAAATTACCTTTCCTGCGAAAATAAATATAAAACTTCACCAAACAATAGACTCCACTTATAGAAATAGAGAACCATTTTTGTATTGTTGGCTTATCCAGTAAAACAATCATCAGAACTGAAAAGAGGTTTTATCTTTTCCACAGCTAAAGTCGCATCGTCGACCAATATTCGATTCTTAATAATTCCACGCAATGCGCACACATATCGCGAATAATTTTAATTGTGCCTCGAAATGAAGATCTTGCTTTGTGAGTGGTCGGCCGAAAGAAATTCTTACTCATGCTATAACCATAACCTTTCTGCTATGTAAGCCTCCATCTTTTGCCGCCAACACGACTTCAATCGTCTGTCCACCGACCGACCCCACACATTCACATAATGTATCAGGGACAACAACAAAAAAAAACAATAAACAACAAGTCCCAAAGGAATTTATTTCGCACCTGACCACGACGAATGCCGAAAGCCTCAAAACAAACCTTCCCAAAGGCCACCGCCTTTCCACCGCCACCACCACCTGCCTGGACGTCCTCTCTAACGTTACGTACCGAGCGGATCCGATGCAAGTGCAAAACCAATATTTCGATTATGGTGACTCGCATTAGATTTTTCGTATGGAATAAACTTCCGCCCATTTGCGGTACAATAAAATCACATCTGGGAATCTTCGGGGTCCCGGTCGGAAAATTTATGGCACGTTCATGGGGAATTCTCTTCTCGAAAAGTAACTCTTCTTCTTCACCTTGCGCATCCAGACCCGTCGCCGACGGTCGTCGTTCGATCAGTTTGGTTTGGTTTGGTGTGTAGCACACTTAGGGAAATTTCTAAAATAGGCGTAAAGTAAGATTCTAGGAATGTGAATTATTCAACCACCATGAGGAAATTGATATTGGCCAGGTTAGAGTCTTCGTAGTCATTGACTTAGGCACGCACACATTGTGGCGTACACACTTCCCAGACAAGGAGAAGGTTACCTACATGAAGGAGGTCACATAAGCCAGGTTGACCTCTCAGAATCTACCTGCAAAAATACAAGGTGAGTCAAGTTTTTTTCTCGATAAAGTTGGATTCCGAGGTGAGAGGTCAAATAAAAAAGTATAGGAGTGGTAGGGCTAGTGTAATTCAGCTTACTCGTACATAGATTTTTAACTATTGCGATTTTCTCGTTTACAACTTAGCCGATCTTAAATACATTGTATACCGGAGAAATAAATAATAGAATTTTTGAAATGGGTGATCGGTTTTTAAAATCTATTTAAGGGTAAGAGAACCAACTTCTAAAAAAAACTCTTCTTCCACTAAGCAACCTTAAAGCTTAGTATTCATTTTGAGTTGGAACGAAATTTCCAAAAGAATCGTTACAATGCACAAAATTTCAAAAATAATCTCTGTGTATGAAACGCACCATTCAGAAAGTTTTTTTAATTAAATTGAAATGTCAACTTCAAAATTGTATCAAAAACACATTTATCCGTAGAAAATTGGTCATTTTTCGTTCCCTTTTTTTTTACACACACAGCACCACATTTTCAATTAGACCTATGATCTCAGGTGTGTTTTGTGAGCCTCTTCATCCCTGCCTTCGTTCTCGAACATCACCAAGGATGCTTGGCAAAGAGATGAGTAGGTACTTAGTAACCGTTTCACTATATATAGAGACAAACACCTCTAACAAAAATCAATACCTTCCTAGATCTATCTGTCGATCTAAGTGAAACTTGAAGATGACTTTGTGCACTAAGGAATGCGTGGCAAGTGATTCACCCAACATTTTGTGTCTGTAGGGAGACAAAAACTCCTCGTCAGACTCATGGAAGGAATAACTGATGGTGATAAAGATTCTGCAAACTGACGACCTCTTTTTGTTGTTTAAGTGGCAATGAATCTTCAAAGTTGTTCACATTCCTATGTCCCTTCCTAGTTTTTCTTGCACAGTAGTAATGAGATTGTGAAAAGAATGCCTACTTCCACATTCACTCTGTCGCTAAAGTTTCTTACTTAATAGAAGTGAGTGAAGTCTCCACTTGACTGGCATTGCACCAGCTACTGGTGAATTGTGAGGCAGGAATGGAGGTGGAATAATATTTGAATTCCAATTTTGAAAGATACTATTGGTAACAATGAGGAAGATTTGATTGCTGAATTAGTGGAAACTTTTAAGACTGAGGTTTAAAAAAATATATTTTTAAATAAAAAAAAAGGGAATTTTTGTTTGATAAAAAATATTCAGTTTTCGTTCAGTTAAGTTTACCTTACTGCAGTTTCGGTATTAATTTTTTGAATAGCCGTTAGAAAGGATGAAATATTTTTTTGGTCGAGGTCATAATTTTGTATGTGCCAAAATTCTGCAAATCTAAAATTTTATATTTAAAAATGTTTAAAATACAAAGTTATGTATTTCAAAATTTTCTGTAAATCAATAATTCTGTATTCCAAAATTCCGTAAATAATAAAAGAATAAGAAAAAATGCATAACTTGGTCACACAAGAATAAAAATTACAGCGGTTTCTTTTAAAATAAGTTTTATATAAAAAATTTTTTGAGAACAAATTTTGGTACGCCAACTCTAAGTATTAAACTTTAAAAAAAAAATATTCAAAAAATTTTGGTTTAAGTTTTGAAATTTAATGTTTTTTAAATCCGTTTGTACGGTCTAGAATGCCAAGAATTTTTTTCTCGGAAACCTTATTAGGTAATAACATAATTTTTTTTAAATAATGAATACATGCGTCAAGAGTACAAAAAAAAATTTTTTTTTTTTAATTTTCGAATTTTGGCCGAATTACAGAGGGCGTCGAATCATCAAAAAATACATGGTCCCATTGTGGACAATTAATCTCCGGATCTACCGAACCGATTTTCAAAAAACTTGTTGCAACTTGATTGTTTTTATGTTTTTTAAGACAATTTACCACAATTTGACCAAAAAGTTATGAACAAAAAAAAATGGCCAACAAAATTGCCAAAATTAATTTTTTTTTTTCAAAGCTTGTTTTTGATTTTTTAAACAAATTGTGGTAAATTGTCTCGTAAGAAACCTTCCTTCAAAAAACTCACTTTGTTTTTTTTTTGTTTCAGTCCAGCCAATCCTGAGATTAACTGTCCACAATGGGACCATGTATTTTTAGTTGAGTCGACGTTTGCGCCCTCTATAATTCGGCCAAAATTCGAAAATTAAAAAAAAATTGTTTGTACTCTTGACGCATGTATTCATTATTTAATAAAAATTATGTTTTTACCTAATAAGGTTTCCGAGAAAAAAATTCCCGAAAATCGTGCGTTTTTTTGGCATTCTAGACCGTACTAGTACCTTAAATCCGTTACGCCGATAGTGAGAAATTCCCGAAAATTGTTCTATGTTACAGTCAGTAATGTTTCAATTTCAAAATTCTAGGAGCCATTTTCGAGAAAAAATACGATTTTCGAAAATCATTTTTTAACATTTATATGGAGGTTACCGTTATTTTTATGTAAAATAATTTTTTTTCTCACATCTTGTAGATTATATTACGAAACTTTTATTATCAAGTTTAAAAAAAAAACGAGCATGGGGTTTTTGAAAATATTGAGTTTAAAAAAAAAATATTTTTTTTTTGAAAATCCAAAAAAAATTGAATGCGCAATAATATTCAAACTTTTGGGGAGCTTTAGCATAAAAAAATGATCAAAATCTGTTTTACCGTTCTTGAGAAAATCAAAAACAAAAAAAATGTTTTTTTTTTGGAAAAATTTGTGCAACCATTAGATAGCTTTAACTAAATAAATTTTGTTTAATTTCTTATTAATCTTTGGGACAGTTTAAAGAGTCGTTTTGGGTGTGGTTAGGTAAGGTTAGGTTAGGAGGGGCGTGCACAGCACAGAGGCTGTTGCGTACACGGGGGCCTATTGGTCCATTGTGTTCCCCTATTAATAAAAGCAGAGATGCTCCTAAACTAATGTCTTATGTAGACTGGTTCATTTGCGAACCAGCCTGTGCTTGCTATGAATTTTCTCATATTTGCCAATGCCACTCTAAGGCCAACAAAAAATACTGGTAAATCAACAATTGTCGTTACTCAGGAACCTCCAACAAATTCTGCAGTGACCGCTTGTAACAGCGCCAGTGTTTTGATTCCACCAACAACTTTGGGAGAAGCCACAGTGAAGGAAATTTCGAATAAGTCAATTACCTTTCAATTGCTCTATGAAGAAATCTTAAGCTTAAAAAAAATCAACCAAGACTTCCTCTCTATTGTCCAACAATTGGAAAACGAAAACAAATTCTTGAAAGAGAAAATAAATTCTCTTGAAGAAAGATTAAACTGGAGGGAACAGAAACAGCTGGAGAGCAACATAGAGATCCATGGTGTGCCAGGTGTCAACAGAGACAACGTCGTTGAGAGGGTTCAGACAATTTTCAATGATGTTCTCAATGTCCAAATATCTTCGAATGAGATTGAAAAGTGTTTCGTGAAGCAGGCGTCTGATAAAAAAACTAGTTCTACATCTAATAACAACAACAACTACAGAAATAGAAATGTCATTCGTATTCAATTCTCTTCTATGGATGTAAAGCAGAAAGTTATGATAAGCAAGCGATCTGCAAAAAAAAAGCTTGTATCATCTGTTTTTGGCAGTGAGAATACTAGTGCAAAAAGTAATATTTACATTAATCATTGTTTTACTAGTTATACCAGAGCTCTGTTTTTGGAAGCTAAAAAAGTTAAAGTAGAAAAAAAATTTAAATATCTTTGGTTCCAAAACTCTCAAATTTTAATGCGTAAAATAGACAAAGGAAGGATCATTGCTATAAGATCTCGGGATGATTTAGTTAAGTTAAACGACAATTAATTGTCAATAAGTAAAAACTCATAAATGTTTAGTTTTAACAACAGCCTCGATATTTATAGCAATAACCCTTCTGTAGTAAATTGTATTAATGATTTAAATTCTGGTTCCGAAAATGGAAATTCTCTTATTGTTATTCATCAAAATATTAGAAGTATGCGTCAAAATTTTGACACATTATTAAGTAATCTTGAAGCATTTGTTTACTTGCCAGACATTATTTTTTTGACTGAAATATGGATATTTGATTGTGAAACAAATGATTATTCTATTTCAGGGTTTAATTGGTATGCAAATACTAATGAAAATTACTCTGCCGGCGGTGTGGGAGTGTTTGTGCGTGATGTGATCGAACATGAAGTTATGGCTTTATCTTTGAGTAGTGCTGATGCTTTGAAATTATCATGCAAAATTAAAAACGAATATATCCACTTCTTATTGAATCAAAGCTTAAAAAAACGATTTACAGCATTATGCAAAAAAGTAAAATTTCAAATTAAAACTAGTCGAGAAAGCTATTTTCATATTAAATTTCGAAGTGCTCAGCATAATCCTATAGAAAAGAGTGGCAGGTAATAAATTCTGTCACCAATCGAAAATCTAAAGATAAGGAAAATTGCCTTACCTTATGTATTGATGGCCAGGATATTGCTGATCCATCTCTAGTAGCTAATATTTTTAATAAATTCTTTGTATCCGTTGGTGATAATCCCTCGATAATTACTAATAAGAATAACTACTTTTGCCCATATTGCTCCAGCTCTGTCTTAACTGATTGCACTAATTTACCTGGGAGCTTTTTTTTCGAACCAATCTCTGGTTCAGAAATATTGAAAATCATTAACAGTTTAGATAATTCCAATTCTAGTAGCTACGATGGAATTTCTAATTTTATTTTGAAAAAAATTGCATTAAATCTCGTTGATATATTGGTTCATCTTTTTAACTTGAGCGTTTATGAAGGAATTTTTCCGGATCAATTAAAATGTGCCTATGTTTTACCTCTTTTCAAGAAAGGAAACAAAAAGGATAAGAACAACTACAGGCCTATTTCACTACTTTCATCTATATCCAAAATTTTTGAAAAAGCTATAAAACACAGAATGATAAACTTTCTTAAAAAGATACATTTTTTCAACGCCGCTCAGTTTGGTTTTAGGGAGGGTCTTTCTACTGAAGATGCTCTATTATCCTTTAGTTCGATTATTTTCAAGGGATTAGACGAAAAAAAATACTGTGCTGGGCTCTTCGTTGACATAACCAAAGCATTTGACATGGTGGATCATGACATCCTCATAGAAAAACTATACCTTGCTGGTTTTCGAGGCTTTATATTATGTTGGCTTTCTTCCTACCTCAAAAATAGAACTCAAATAGTGAGAATCAACACTCGCCTTAGTGATTCTGTGTCTATCAATAAAGGAGTGCCTCAAGGCTCAGTACTTGGACCAATTTTCTTTCTAATTTTCATTAATTCTTTGTTCTCCCAGCAGTTCAGAGGAAAACCAACAGCCTTTGCGGATGACCTTGGGATTGCTTATGATTCATCGAGCGCACTTAATCTACTTGCTGATATAAATCACGACGTGTGTATATTGAGTGTTTGGTTGCTCACTCATAAGTTAGTGATCAGTAATAAAACTAAATTAATGTTTTTTAGCATTCAAAACAGAGAGCCTCCTGACATAGATTTTTACTATCACTCAGGTAATTGCAAAAAATTTACTTTGGACTGTAGCTGTCAGGGATTTAACGATAGTTCATTTAATAATGACTTACGGTGTGGACCAGGTTGTTTTGCAATCGAAATTGTAAACAAATTTAAATATTTAGGAGTTTTCATTGATCACAATTTGAATTGGCTAGAGCATATTTCGTACTTGAAGCAGTATTTTCGAGTTTCTCTTCGGCACTTATTCCTTTTAAAAAAATACTTAAGCTTTAGCACGTTAAGATCAGTCTATTTTGCTTTATTTCATTCAAGACTACAATATGGAATTTCTTGTTGGGGAGGTACCTTTTCGTCTTACATCCAAAATTTGCTAGTATTGCAAAAAAAAGCAGTTCGTTTCATAGGTAATACAAATCGTTTTAGTCCCTCTATGACGCTATTTAGAAACATGAATATTCTCCCGGTAAAGCATTTGTTTTATTTTAAAGTATTAAAGGTCTTTTTTTATAAAAAGTGGATATTTGCAGAATCCTATAACAGACTCACGACGACGGTTACGAAGCACTTCGGCTTCTATCGTCAATATACCTTCATTTCGGACTCATCATTTTAGGAACTCTTTCACTATCGTCGCTCATAAACTGTTCAATACACTGCCTTCGAATTTAAGGCTCCTGATGAATAATACATCTTCTTTCTTAAAGCAAGTTAAACTTTGGCTTCTGAATTACAATCATAATGAAATTAAAAATTTACTGGCGTATACATCATAAAGCGTTAGATTATTGAATTTTCAATTTAAAGAAAATAAAATGAATATAAGCATAATTGAAATAAAATAACTGTTCACCCCACTACAAAATTTCAGTGTACAAAACAAACAAAAATATGTATAATGGATTGTTTTTGATTATTTTTGAAGTGATATTCTAGCTAATTAAAAAAATTTTTTTTGATTATATATATCACTACTTATTCATAATGTATAGATATAAGATTTTATAATTGTATATTTTGAATAATGAATTAATAAATAAAAAATAAAAAATCTCCAACAATCCTGTTTCCAAAGTAATGGAGGCGATTTGTTTGGAGGTTCGGACAGTCGCAGAGCAGATGTTTAATGGTTTCAATCTCCTCGACGTCCTGACAGCTCCTACAGAAATAGGATGCAAATGCACCCATTCTAGTGGCCATTGTGCCAATGACGCAGTGACCCGTTAGTATACCTATCAGGATTCTAATGTTCTGTTTTAGGGTGTAGTCGAACAGACGAATAGAAAGAGAGAATTTCAAGACACAATTTTTTTGTCTTTGCTATCATCGTAATGTCAACTTTGATCAAAATTTTTTAGTTCGATTTTTTTACGAATGCATAACTTGCCTTATACCTAGTACCTGTGTACTACTGTAGACATGGTCTACAATTTGGTGAACAATTTTTGTATTACATTGTTATTAACGTTACCTGTCATAGAACTTTTATTTTATTTTCGACTTTGACATTTAAGGATCTAATGATTTAAATCACAATTTTTTCTCCCAGGAGCTTCTTATAATACGAGTAATATTGTGTATACAAGTTTTCGAAAAATAAATATTTTTTGAATTAAAAAAAATTGAAAAATTTAAAGAAATTTCGTTTATAAAAAACTAATTTGTTTGCATAAACTCATATTTTTTCCAAAAATCAGACGAAATACGTCAGGTCCGGGTCTTATCAACACAATACGAATATGAACTATTTGAGTTACTGGATATACATACATACATATATATTTGTCAAAGTAAAAAATAAAGAAAATACACTATGACTACGACTTAGAGTTGTACGTCAAAATCAACCTAATGAATAAAAATATAATTCCTGATATATAGTTCTGCACTCGAAAAAACAAAGTGATATTTGAGTATTTAGTTAACAATGCAAACAAATATTAAAAATGGTTGCACCATTTTTTTTATTTAATGCATTTTTCGTATATACATTTTTTTGGCGGGTTGGGTACGATATCCCGCTTTTTATAATCCCGTTTTTTTAAATCCCGTTTTTTTAATCCCGTTTTTTATAATCCTGTCTCTTATAATCCCGTCTTTTTAAATCCCGCTTTTTATAATCCCGCATTTTTAGTAAAATCCCGTCTCTTATAATCCCGTTTCTTATAACGACGTATAAACAGTGAGGTATGTAATTATAAATTACGGGATTATAAAAAGCGGGATTCCTACAACCCCCCTGCTTGGGCACACTATAAGATTTGGAAAAACTCTTTAGCATTTAAAGAATCTGGAAAATGACCAAAATAAACTCAATAACTTTTAGCTACGTATTCTAAAAAACGGGATAAGCAGTATAAGACAGGATTTTGAAAAGCGGGATTATAATAGAACGGGATTTTAAAAAAACGGTATTATAGAGGACGGTATTTTAAAACTTTTTTTGCGGGATTTTTGAAAAAACGGGATTATAAAAAGCGGGATTCCGTTACGTTCCCTTGTTTTTACATTTAAAAAAAAAGATTAGGTTCATTTTGAGTTTTTGCTAAAGTATACTGGAAAACTTAATCATCAAATAATTTTTGAAATATGTATGTATTGAATAAATTTTATTTAATTTTTTAAAAATGTTTTGTACATGCACTATTATTTAGACTTTTGAGGAGTTTCTATGTAAAAAATTTCGGTTGAAATCAGTTAAGCCGTTAACGAATAAGTAGAAAATCAAATATTCTTCTATGGTTCTCATGATTAATTTTGAATATTTATATATTTAAACATATACTGAGTTTGAGAATATTAATAATTATATAATATTTATGTTTTTGTAGGCAGATGAATAAACGGAAAGTGAGTGGAAGAAAGCAAAACTTTCTTTTAAAAGTTGGTATAAGTTAATCTGTTTGTGCCAGACCTAAGCAAGCATGGTTAAACCACAAACTACGACTAAATTGACTCGTGCGTTTCTGTGGAAATGGTCTCACTGATGACTTTTAAGTATCTGTTTAAGTTATTTTTTTTTAAAGGTAACCCTCATTCTCGCAGAATAGATTTTGTCTAAGCTTTCAAGGTCTAAAAGGGTGTTGTAGATCTTGCGAGACAAATCCTCCCAGAGTATCTGTTGTCATGAAAAGTGCTTCTTAACTTAACCGACCCCACTCAATGGAATCCCCACCAAACCTGCTTAACACACACAAAGAAATGATTTAGGCCCTCAAGGAGCCATTGGCCTCTAATTTATTTATTTTACTACGAGTTTGGCCGAAATCTAAGCGATGTGGAAGGTCTGTCGGCAATATTCCTCCACTCAATTCTTCTATACAGAAGCAAATAAAAATCATACTTCAGAATAGTGGTTAAAATAAATAAAAAAATAGTTTTTTTTTTCAAAAACTCGAAAAATATTTTTTCTTAAGTTTTGAAAGGCAATAATTTTTAAACATTTTAGGAGCTTTTCTATAAAAAAAAATTCATTAAAATCCGTTTTGCCGATAATGAGAATTTCAAAATTCGAAAAAATCGTTCTATAGTAGGTACAGTCAGTAATATCATGATTTTAAATTTAATTTATTAAATTATATATAGATCGTAAAAATCAAATGAAAGAAAAAAAATTTAAATTTTAAATTTTTAGTTCTCGGAACCGTTTTCGAGAAAATACGATTTTTGAAAACCATTTTTTAATATTTATATGGTGCGTACCGTTATTTTTAGTTAACCCAATTTTTTTTTCTCCAATCTTGTAGATTATTATTAAGAAACTTTTATTTATCAAGTTTGAAAAAAATCGAGCATGGGGTTTTACAAATATTTAGTTTCCAAAAAAAAAATTTGAAATTTTTTTTTAAAATTGAAAATTTGAATATATAATAATATTTATACTTTGGAGGAGCTTTAGCGTACAAAAATGATTAAGATCGGTTGTACTGTTTTCGAGAAAATCAAAAACAAAAAAATGGTTTCAGGGGGGGTACCAAAACAAACCGTTTTTTGGATTTTTTTTCCACCATTACCTAGCTTTAACTAAATAAAATCTTACAAATTTTGCTTTTTTTAATTCTGTGGGACAGATTTTGAGCAAAAAAAATATTTATAAAATTTCGAAAAAAAATTTTATGGCAGGTACCATTATTGTTTGTCTTAAAAAAAGGAAAAATTTAAAAAATTAGAAATAATATCTATCAAGTTTAAAGAAAATCGGCCGAGCCGTTTGGGCTGTAGTCGAAAAGACAGACAGACAGAATTGCGAGACCCACTTTTTTGGTCTTCGCTATTGTCGTAATGTCAACTTTGATCAAAATCACGAGTTCGATTTTTTTTACGAATACATAACTTGCCTTAAAGTACTAATAAGTCGCAAGTAAAAATTATGAAAATTGGAGCCTGCACCTCAGAAGTTAGAAATTTCAACGATTTTGTCTGCTTTATTGACTCCACTATAAGACCACAAGTATTTTTGTATTTATTTGTATTGTACGGTTAAAATTTAAATTGTACTTCTTTTTAATCCCTACAAAAATGTACGGTATTTGACTGTGTCACAAATATGTTAGAAGAAGATTCTGGTAAACCAAAAGATCTGTTATAAGTTGAAAAATCAAGTCACCTAGTTCTTAAAACTAGGAAGCCCTTTGTTGTTAAATTCTCAAGTACGAATGAGATACTTGCTCTTAACACCAAATATTGCAAGTAAAAATGGACACTCTTAGTAAGAAACTCAAAACTTAAAATGCAGGTGTTTCTTTTTTTATGGGTTGTTTAGGTATGCGTAAATATGTAAATATTTAAAAACCTCCTTTTCACAAAACTTAGACAGTTTAAATGAATTGCTTCTCATCGCACTGAATGGCATTGAACTAGTTAAAACGCTCAACTGTGCTTAAATTAATGGCTTTTCAAATAAAATGTTCTTCCACAATTCCACCGCATCCATATACGAGTACTCTTATGTGGGTATCTTTCTTTCAGCTCTCCTCCATTTAAATTGTTATTTTTTTCTTAGGTTGGTTTTAACTAGCCAAATGCGCCATAGAAAATGTTTCCTTCTTCAGAAGCTAGCTTCACATTCTCAATGTCATTTTACTCCATCACCATCATTTGCGGCAATCATCCATCTTCTCAGCTTCTGAAGTAGCTGACGAAGTTGCTGTTTCATATGCCTAATGCAGATTTGTAACCATTAAAAATTTTATGTAAATTAGACCAAGGGATGCCCGGCCATAGCCGCCGCGCCGCCACGGCTCGGCGTGACCACAAACATAACGATAATCAACTCTGTAGAGCATTCCGCACTGAGGCTGCGGATCATGATCATATCTATCTCTGAGGCACCTGAGACCAGAGCTCTATCAAACAGTCGACTTAGAAAAATCTTGCCGATAGCAATGGGTATTAAGAATTTATGAGCTCACTCTGGTTGTCTAGTAAATATACCTACATATATGAAAAGGTTCATTTTTCGGACGGTGAAGTGTGAAGGGTACAATATACCCTCGTATTATGAGAGGTGTTCCTAATTACAGAATTATTTTTCGTTAGAGATGTTCGGGGCCGTTGGGCTGTCAAAAATCCGCGTCTGTTTTAAGATAAAAAGCGTTTAATGACCACAAAGAGTGGGCTAACGATCGCAAAATTTAGCCCCGGGCATTGTCTGGCTAAACCAGAAGTAGGTACTAATTGTTAATGGTTTTTGACGGCTGCTGTTGATGCTGATGTTGGTTGCTGCTTTAGTTTGCTGGTGGCTAATGCCATGAAATGTCTAATGGAAGTGCCATTTTATGGTTAAACAAAATTTTGTGATCGAGCAGAAACCATAATAGAAATTTAGAGCGTTAAAGGAGCGAGTTTTGTTAAAATTGATTGTACGGGCGATAATGATCTTGATGGTGATGATAATGATGCTGTTGAACTTTGCTGCTGTTGCTACTACTAAGCAGTAGCGAATATCTATATCAGCGAGTTACTGACAGGTTGAAGGGTCATCTTTCACGTTTAATGGGTGTGCCTTAGTTGGATCACTTTTTGGAGAAATGCTTTTGTTTATCAATTGGTGGGAGGGCACATGAAAACATTTAATCGGTTTGAAGGACGGCGGCGGCGGTATAAGTAATTTCAAAAAAAATGGAACTATGTTGAGAAATTAAAAAAAAAAAAAAGAATTTGCATTGTCTGTTGCGTTGGACTGAATTTTTTTTTTAAACATATAAATACTTGTATTGTTGCAAGTCACATATACATACATACATATCTACCTTAAAGATTTTTGCTACCGATTTTATTTCAATTTAACAAAGGGTTTTATTATTTTCGATTGTTTGATGATATTTTCAATTCATAAAATTGATTAGGACGAACTTTTTTTAAACCTCTGCTTTAAATTATTTACATGAGAATAACCAACGATCGACGAATCAACAAGTATTCGTCAATTTTGACATTTTATTCGCACATAAATTCTTTTATTCGTGGCGAATGACGTTTAACAAAAAGAAAGAAAATAAAACAAGAATGATTTTGTTTTGATGTTGGTAGCGTGCGAATAATTTTCATTCGGATGTTTGTGGATGGAATGTGGAACGCGAAAAAAGTTTGACTATTATTAAATGAATATTCTCATGAGAGCGATCAACGACCGACAAATTATTGAACATTCGTCTTTTTGACATTTCATTTTGACATGGTATGAAAATTATAAGTTTTGGTATTTTTTTTTATTTTCAGTCTTCCCAGCAGCTTCAATATTATTATGTATTCAAATTAAAAAAAAATTTTTTTTGGATTTTTAAAAAAAGTTTCAATTTTTTTTTAAACTCAATATTTCGAAAACCACATGCTCTATTTTTTAAAACTTGATAAATAAAAGTTTTTTAATACGAGTAAATGTAAGAACAAAAAATTGATTTTACCTAAAAATAACGGTAGATACCCTCCATACAAATGTAAGAAAATGGTTTCGAAAATCGTATTTTTCTCGAAAACGGTTCCGAGAATTTTGCTAAAAATTTTTTTCTTTTGATTAATTTTTACGATCTTAAATGAAATAAAAAAAAATGAAATCAAGATATTTCTGACTGTACCTACCATAGAACCATTTTTTTTCAAATTTAGAATTTCTCACTGTCGACAAAACGGATTTTAATTAATTTTTTTATAGAGAAGCTTTTAAAAAGTTTAAAAAACATTGTATTTAAAAAATTAAAAAAAAATAATTTTTGAGTTTTTGAAAAAAAAAAATTTTTTTTTTGGAAAATTTGATATCTTATAAAGGGCTCAATATTTTTGTTTGTAAATTTAATTTTTATTTGAAAAATAATAAAAATTTTAAATTGGCGTACCAAATTTTTTTCTTATAAACGTTTTTAAAATTTTGTATATAAAAGCTTATTTTCTTAAGAAACCAGTACAGACTTATAATTTTTGGTCTTGCATACGCTAATATTTGCTTGAATCACATGGCATCCTGTTTTTTGCTCCAACTACTAAAGGAGTTGTTTTAGTCTATTAAAAAATTAATTTTATGCTTATGAACTGTTTTTCTCTAATAACATTAATTTTTGAAATTCTTAGTCGTTTACATAAGAGCAACTTCGTGCGACCCAGTCGATAATTGGCAAAAGTATTTTCCCCTTAGCAACATTTGACACAAAAAACCTTCAAAACATAATGTGGCCGCTTCCTTAAGTAAAAGTATAACACCATATTTTTGGCTAAAGCGGAAAAAGCTTATCTGGACGTGCTACGTTATATGTAAATTTAAATATTTCAAGTTCTAGCATTGTAAGACTAAAATCTTCTAATTTAACCTTAAACTAGAACACATAGTATTCAAGAAAGAATTGTCATTTTTAAACATTTTTTCTTTAAATCTGATTTCTCATAAAATTAAGCATTAATATTAAGCAAAACTCAATGAAATCATTGAAAGTTTGGTGTTCATATTTTTAGTGCAATTTGTTAACATCAATTTCTAATAGTAAAAATAGCAATGGTTCAATATGCCTACCTTCAGGAATCCCAAACAGAAAATGTATTAACTCATACACCTAAGAAAAATAAATTAAATTTGGTGGTGCAACAGCTCGAAGTGAACCCGGACCTAGTGACCTACAACTCTCAACCATTCCTGTGTGCGTATTACCAGGAACGGAGGGGACCTACAATTTTCTGCCGATTCCGAACGGCTAATGAGCAGCACTTTCCATGACAAGAGATACTCTTGGAGGATTTGTCAATTCCTCGCAAGAGGCAGTACACCCCTGAAAAAAACTTTCTTGTAGCGGCTCGGCTACGAACTCAAGACCTTCCGCATGACAGTCCAACGCACTAACCATTATGCCAAGGGGTTCTACAAAAATTCATACACCTAATTTTTCGAAATATCGAAAAAGTGATGGTTTTTATTTTTACTTAAACTAGATTGAACCCAGTGCACAACTCATTCATCATGCCGCTTGTACCTGTAAAACCTTACAGTTTATATAAAATTAACATTTGCTAAATTTGAGCTTCAATATGAGAACATAATATTCCTTTCAATTTATAGTCATCGCTAGTACTATAGAAAAAAACAAAGTTGTATCTCTCCTCCAACTCTTCTTGGATGTCCTGATGTAAGATAAACATCAATTTTTATTTTGTTTGAATCTCTTCTAACCGACGCGACGCGATGCGACGACGGTCGTACGGCATATCCAGACATCCAACGACACAGTCTATCTGTAGGTACAGCTGGAAAGATAAACCTAATCTTTCAATTAAAGACAATTTGTCATTATGGTGCCTTCAAGTTTTCTTGTTTCATTAAATCCAATTCCATAGTCCATTTATAGGCGTTGAATTACAAGCACCAGCTAATCGAACCGATTTGTCATGTAAGCCTATACAATCGAGGCAATCAACACTTTATTGTATTCCGTTGGATGAAACACTCGACAAAATAGTTTCAACTTTAATATGGCCTCTATGGTAGGTATGTATAGTATATGTGTGTGAGTCCAAGTGGACATACCCTCCAAGTTTTCAGCCAACCAACAACAAAAAAAAAAGATTCCAAGCAAGGCATTGAAATGTCGGAAATATGCTCGTGCGACAATATTTCCATAATGACAAAAAAAATGAAGTAAGCCCTGAACCAGGTATCGAACTATTATAATATTGGGCCTGTGCCATATTGTTATACATAACTCTATTTTTCGGGATATAAGTCAGCTATCAAGTTTCAAAGATAAGTGGCTAATTTATATTGGGTTAATAGGAACCGTTGGCCGTGGAATTAGAATTAAAATGGTTTCCATATTTGAAGAATAGATTTCAAACAAATTGATGTATTGTTTTGTGTGGGAAAGACTAAAATTGATGACCCAATCGACTGGCCAATCAATCATTGGTGATCCAAAAATCACAGGGTCGGGTAACATTTCATTGCTCGTTGAATGAGCTAGATAGACAATACTGATGACAATTACAATGTGATAAACAGATAAAATAATAAATGAAATTAATTTTGAAGAACATAAGAACATAAGTAACATGTCAATTAATAAAAATTAATTGGAGGACGTACGAACATATTATTTTTTATTAATTATAAAAATTTCGAGAATTTTATAAATCATAACACTACTATGATAAAGGTTAGTCCAATAACCCTGTCTTTAAGATTTAAGAAAAAGCTTATTTTTCTTTGCATACTTTATTTGTTTGAAGATCAATTTTACAACAAAAGGTTATAGGAACTACACAAAAAGGATTAGCTTCATTAATTTTTTTTATTAACACCTTATAAAATTTTCTGAACTTTTTATTCTCATGAACTCATAGACCGCAACAATCAAAGGTGCCATAATCGCGATATCATCAAAGAGGTGTAGCCGAAACCAAAGTAGGCTTCCAACCACATCAGAGAAAGAATCCGTGATATGATGGTGAATGCGTTCAACTGAAACTAGTGACATAAGATGCACATGCGAATATGCTGCAGCGAAAAACAAGAACAGAGAGGTTAGAGCATCGAGCAAAGACGAGAAGGAAAAAGAAGATCTCGCCTAGAAAGAATAAAGTTTACGCAGCCTCGTAGCTCAAGGAGATCAAAGAGTATCGTGATAGAAACACCATTCGGAAGTTTAATAAAAAAAAAACAAGCAACTGGCTGGGCTGCTGGTTTCAAGACCGGTTTGGAGGCTCTTTGAAACAACTAAGGTAACTTAGTCAGCGAAACACAGGTAATTGTAAATGCTTTCAAGCAGCATAATAGGGAAAGAAGGCAACCAAATTCCAATCAATTAAGAACTAGGTCCACCACCAAGTATATATGAGGTAGGCTTAGCTATAAATGCGGTTAAGACAACAAGGCCGGAGGATCTGATGGCTTACCTGCAGACCTCATCAAATACGGAAGTGAGGTTTTTGTAGGGTCATCAGCATTTCATCAAACCATCATTCAAATATGGGTGGAATTTACCATCAGCTCCATATGCCCCATCTACAAAAAATGTGACCCCATGTCTTCCAAGAACTATCGAGCCATATCCCTACTTAATGGCTAAGATCCTATCCAACGTGCTATGTGAACGTCTTAAACCGTTCTGTAATAATTAAGTAACAGTATAGCTTCTGGCCCAACATATCAACCATAGGTCAAATATTCACATTGAGGCAAATCCTAAAAAATACCAACTAGTTTTAAGTCGAGACTCGACATCTATTTATCGACTTCAAAGCCGTATATGATAGCATTCATTATCAGTAACTCTATATGGCGCTGGCCGAATCCCGGAAAACTGATCCAACTGTGTCACGTGACATTGGAAAATAGGCGGTGCAATGTGCGACTCGGGAGCAACCCATCTGTACGATTCCAAACATGCACAAGATTTCGGCAAGGAGATGCGCTATCATGTGAATTCTTCAATCCCATTCTAGAGTAGATTCTGTGCTGGACCGAAGGCACTATATTCAAGAAATCCATCCAACTGTTTAGGTATGTGGACGATATCGATATCATCGCCCGTTACGAATGTTCTGTAATAGAGTCCTTCACTTCAGGCGAGACTTTTTGGTCTTGAAGTAAATGAGGACAAGATCAAGTTATTGTTATCAACAAACTTCTGTCCACCGATTAGGACAAAATGTCAATATTGATAGCGAAAAATTTAATGGAGTTCATCTACCTCGGAGTTAATATTAACTCCAGGAACGACACCTTAGTGGAGATCCGACGAAGAATTATCCTAGAAAACGCTCTACAAAACCCTTATACTACCTGTCCAACTTTACCTATGTTGGAGTATAAGCAGAAAGAGAGATGGTACTTGCTTCTTTCGAAAGAAAAATTCTCCGACGGTTATTGGGTCCTGTGTGCGAGGGGAGCGAATGGAGAAGAAGATATAACCGGGCACTCTATCAGCTATAGCTGGATGTAATCTAGAAAGCCAAAACACGTCGATTACATTGACTCAGCCACATTGAGCGAATGGACAAGAATATTCCAGCTAAGAGAGCCTTCGAATCCCAGACTCGCGGAGACAAGGAAGGTCGAACATTCCGGTTTAAAGACCAAGCTATCGCAGATGCCAATGCTCTTGATTTAGATGAATGCAAGTAGCTAACTCGGGATCGCAGAGGAAGGAAAGCGGCCTTGCCTCTGGCAGAAACCCTTAATGGATCAGAAGCCGGTTAAGTAAGTCAGAACTAAAGAAATAAATATTCAAATTAAATCAGTTACGCAATTTAATAGGAACGCTTTTTTCTTCCCTAAGATAACATTCATATCTATAGACCACCCCTCCAACCTGGGCTTTTCTGATATTAAAATTAATTTAATTTTAAACACAAAGAATTTAATTGAAGCACTTCTTGCCCATCATACTGTAACTAACTCGTGCTCGTTAACCTCTCATCTCAGATGCTCAGATGTTACCAAAAACCACCAAAGGATAACCTAACAAATTCCTCTTCTGACAAAAAAAACCCAAATGATTAATCTCGATATCCACAATGACATTAAAATTGATTCTAAATTTTGTATATTTTGATAGTTTGTGATTAATAAATGTCAACTGAGATCTCAGTGAGAAGGTTTAATAATGTAAGTTAACACCTTTTCAATTGGGTGTGTTTCTTAATCACAAATCACGAAGTAGAACATCATCAAATATAAAGTGTGATCCAGAGCCAGACAGGCGCTCACGAGTGGGAGTCTGCGCAACACAAACTTTTTGTTGTTTTTTTTTTTTTTTATTCAACACTTTATTCATCCAATCGTTGTCGTTGTTTTTGGTATATGCTCCGCTCCAGCTGGAACGGAACGAAGACTTGTGTAATGTGTATAGCTGATAACGTGAACTAGCAATGTACTTCGAGTGTTACACTTAAAAGGGTCATTTGTTAGCTGCATGTTTGTAAGCCCCCAGACGACGGGAGTATTGTGATCTCTAAACTCACACGTATTCACAGATCCCGACTGGCGATGAGGAGGTGGATATCCTCTTGTGAAGTAATTACTTGCTTTTGCTCATTTAGAAACTGGCGATAAGGTATCAGTGACACGAATGACATGACATTTAGAAAACATTCGATTTCGAAAAGGAAATCTAAAACAAAAAAAAACATTTACACGATCCTAAGTGGTTTATGGTTGGTGCGTTTAATGTGTGGTGCTCTTTGGATTGGTCATTTTGATAAATGAAGTGTTGGCCAAATGGCGACACACGAAATGTGAACATCGTGGGTACGATATTGTTTTGAGAATCTCTTGAGCTTCCATTGAAGGTGGTGGATTTGGATATCAAGAGTTTGAGGCAAGAAGGCATTCATACTCGTATATGAATAGTTCTTGTTAGGTTGTATGGCAGTGTTAATCGTTTATAATAATTTGACACTAGAAAATTTGACATTTCATTAATAATGACCATGCAGATGAGTGAATTGGTGATAAGGATACCATTGGAATAGTGTAAACATTTATTTCGATCTTTTATTTTTTTTAAAGCACGTGATGATTTATGCATTGGATTATTATACATATTTAATCAATTCAAGTGTGATATTCTTGTATTTTTAGAATTTAAATTACTAAATAGTTTCATGTTTAATTTTGAGCTTTAAAAACATTTAAAAAAATCAACTAACTCATTCTAGACACAATAATTGTCTCCTATTTTCATTTAAGTTTGAACTTTCAAAAAAAAAATATATCATTAATACTTGAAACCAACCAAAGTGGAAGCAGTAATGCATTTTTCACCTTAAACAAAAGAGCTGACATAAAAACTTTTCTTTTTGTACATACGTAAAAGGTCTTTCAAGGAAGGCGGGTAGATGTTGAATGGAACAACCTATCCGTGAGGTATTGACAAAATTCTGTTTTATTTCAAAGGCCCATGCTTGCCATCATCGTTCAAATGGCTGCCTCGGCTTCTTACAGTGACATCCGAGTGGTCCAATTTTTGAATGAATCTTCCGCATAGATCCGGCTTAATTTGAGTGATGATGACCTGTGTTATATATTCACCGCAAGGGCATCGGTTGATTATGGTTTATTTTCATTAATCTACAACTTAAAGAAACTCCATAAGAAAATATCCAGCGGGTCAAATCGCATGACCTTGATGGTCTATTTACGTCATCTCTGCGAGAGATAACCTTACCCTGAAATCGTTTATGTGGAATGTCAATCGTTGGGTCCGCTATGTGACACTTAGTGGCGTTCTTCACATGTCGTCTAGGTCAATTTGAACCATAAGAAAATGGTTTTCATTGTTCTGTGTCGCCTGACATTCACGGTGACCGCCTCACCACTAACGTCGTTTTCGAAACAGTACGGACTAATGACGCACGCCGCCGCCGCCGCCGCCGCAGTGTGCGACCAAATGATGAAATCCATCTCAAAAATGGTTTTGGTGAATTTCGTAATTTGAAAAATCTAATGATAGGATTATATACTAGAAATAGGGTTCTTCCAAACACAGTAAATTTTTTGTATCTTACTTTTGTTCTAGGTACCTAAAATTACCGTTAAAAATGACACTTCGATATTTTTATTTTCTAGAATTATTAGAAGTGAGAGTTTGAAGTCAGTTATTTCGTATTTTTCTGGACACAAAGTATTATACCTTTTTGAAAAGCCCAAGCCCTCTTCTTTACAAAACAGTTATATTTTTCTTTTAATTAATTTCACCAGTGAATTAATAAAAAAAATGAGTAAGGTGCGGTATCTTTTTCATTTTTACTTGCGATATAGGTACTATAGGGCAAGTTCTGCATTTGGAAAAAAAATCGAACTCGAGATTTTGATCAAAGTTGACATTACGATGATAGCGAAGACGAAAAAAGTGGGTCCGACAATTCCGTCTGTCTGTCTGTATGTCTGTACCTCGAACTACAGCCTAAACTACCGGAGGTATTTTCTTCAAACTTGGTAGTTAAGAGTCTTCTGTGATTCCCTAGAGGAAAAATTGAAATTTTTTTTTTAGCTCCAAAACTAAGGGTACCCCCCATACACCCGTAATGCAAAATCTTATTTATCTCGAAAACGGCTCTAACGATTTTGATAAAAAAAAAATTAAGTGTGATATTATGGACATGGACTACATTTTGGTCAAAAAAATTTTTGGGGCAAAATGTTATTAGGGGTACCTGCCATAGACCCGTTTTTTTGATTTTCGACTTTCTCATTAACGGCTCTAAGGATTTTAACCCAAAATTTTTAGCAAGAGTCCCCTTAAGTTTAAAATAATATTGTATATAAAATTATTCGAAAAAATATTTATTGGGTTTTAAAAAAAAAAAAAAAATTTTAAATCAATATCTTCAAAACCTTTGAACGATTATTTTTTGAAATTATTTCCTAAAACAAATATTATTAAATACTTAAAATTCGCATCCCACATTTTTTTCTTGAAAAATTTTAAAGAAAATTTCTTATATAAAAAATTTATTTAATAATAAAACGATTTTTTAAGGTTTATTTGCATAAATTCATACTTTTCCGGAAACCAGACGAAAATTTTATGCATTTGAACATTATTATCTCATTAAATCCATGTTTTATATTTATAAAATGTATCCTAAATTCCAAAGTACTTTTACATAAGAGCAAGTTCGTGCGATCCAGTCGTGCATTTTATTTTGTTTTCAATTGAAGTTTTCTCTGTTAGCTCCGGCTGCCTCCGTTTAGTTAATGACTGTTTAGTATTCTCAAAATATTCTAAATTTGGAAGAAAAAATAAAAACTTTCGCATTTTCATGCATTTTTGTTTAAGAAGAAAAAACGTATGATGAGAAAGACAAATAAGTTTTTAGAATAAAAATTTCGTATTTTTATAACTTTATTGTTAAGTGATGAAAGTAATTAAAATTTGACAAAAATGTGGTACCTTTATTGACGCACATAAATGTGTATTCGAAAAAGTTTAAGACCATTATTTTATTTCTTTTAGCTCAAAATTTAAAAAAAATGTTATTTTCTATCAAAAGTTCAAAAAAAAACTGTTAAAACATGTGCAACACATTTTCGTAAACATCATATAAGGAGCTATGTTTCCACACAATTTATAAGTTTTTATCAGTTATTTCCAATATTATTAAAATTCAAAATTTTATTTTTTTAATAAAATATTTTTTATTTTCCAATTTTAAACTTCCTTACTTATATTTATATTAAAAAAATCTAATTAAATATAAATAAATGCCAAGCATTTGAGGGTGGGAGAGGGTGTGTGGGGTATGTTGCATATAATACAAATGTAGATACATAGGTATAATTAACACAAAACAGAAGAAGACAAAAAGTTAACAGTTCACTTAAAAGAGGACTGCATACAATATGGAAACTGAATCGTAAACAATACCAAAAGCAACAACAAAAGCATGCGAAAAGAGTCTAAAAGGTGATAGAGTTGGCATGGGACAGCCAGATTGTTGTTGTAACATTAAGCAATCAAGAGGCAAAGTTCATAGATAATGTAATGAGATGATTACTAAGCTTTTATTCTCAATAAAGCGTTTGAAGGATTCGGATTAAATTTAAAAAAAAATCAAAAAATCAAAATGAGAGAATTTATTTGCAAGGAAATGTTCAAGATCAGCTACGAACAAAGATTCTACAGACTTTATAGTCTGGGAAAACCAAGAACAAAAAATGATACCAAAGCATTGTTTGACTAGGCTAAAGAACTTTCAAACATTAATTAATATACCTAAAGGTGTACTTTTGAATTCCTTTTTTTTTGTCTTAAGGGCGAAAAACTTTCATATATCAAAAAGGGTCGTGGCAGTACACGGATTTTACAAAAAATAAATAACACTTTTCATAAACTCACTTCTACATATAAAACTTAATTTAAAAAATGCCTGCTCTTAATGAACTTTAAGCTGAAAATAAAAAAAAAGGGAGTGAAAGTAGGCGGGAAAGTGGGCAGAAAAAATATACATGCGATGTCTTAAGTTTAAAAAACCTCAAATACAAATTTTCGGCTTCCTGTTCACTAAAAATAAGAAAATAACAAAAATCTGAAAAATATGGGCGTGGTAGTGGGCGGATTTTAGTAAAACTACTTTTAAATGTTTTCACCGGTAAAAAAAAAACTGCACAAATTTCATCCAAATGGTTGCTTCAACAAATTTTTCCCATATAAAATAAAAAAAATTAACAAATTTATTATTTTATTTTATTAAAAAAAAAAAAATAATTTATTTCTATTTAAAACGTTTTAATATTTTAAATTCTTGGTTATACAAGTATAAGTGTGCAAAATTTCAAAAAAAAATGTTGAGAAACGAAAAAGTTATGGATTTTTGAGATGGTTTGCACCATTTGGTCCCATAGTGCGCCGCCGATCAAAAATCCACATCAAACAGTAACTTTTTGAGGATACATTGTCACCTGGTGAAACGCGTGTGAGTTGGTGTCATCCCATATACGGCAATTTTGTTTTTTTTATACAGCCATTCATCCACGAATGTCTGTCAAATATTTCTTGCTTTTAATATTTAATTTTATTAAGATGCTACAATGTATTGCACTTCCCAATAGAATCGTGCAATAAACCATATTAAGGTCTATCTTTAGAAATTGTAGTTTCATTACGTGTACCTCTAACGCCTCTTAGTTCCTCCTTCATTCAAACAACTTAAAATCCATAAAATCACAACATCGAGAATGAGTAAAACAATTCCCATAGAAGTGGTTTGCAAAAAAATGTTGAATTCTAAAGATATCTTAAACCAGAGTGATGCCCACGCATTCTGATACTCATCCATTTAGGATAGGTTGAAATAATAGTCTGGTAGGTGGAGTTTTAAATTTATTTTACCTTAGCTTATTTTTATCCATCTCTAATTAAAGTAGAGGCTATCTTTCTAGTTAAAAAGCGGTAGAAGTGGGTTAAATTTATATGGGAATTTGTCCTTTATCTCAGCAGTCATAGGTAGGTCGTCGCAGCTGGCATAGGTAGTTTGATCAGAGTTGGTCCATTCTGATACCACATGAATCTAGACATTTTCTCCCTACTTTTTGAATAATTTGGGGGTCCTTATAAAGCGAGAGAGGCTGTACATGTCTATATTACTTAGATCACAGGGTTCCTCGAAGAAAAACTCTCCAAAATGGAGCCTACATCTATGGAATAGAGCAGAGCATGTAAATAGAAGATGAGGAATTAATTCTACCTCTTCCCTGTCGATACAGCTTCTGCAAAAATCGTTTGAATGAACGCCAAGCCTATAATATAATGTACGGTTATGACACCAATTACGGAGTTAATCTGCAATCTATATAAGGAAATCAAACATATTGAACCTTTCAGATCAAGCAGAGATGCTTAAATTACTCCATCTTAGATTAGCCATCTCTACGCCATCTTGTTTCAGCATAAGTGTCCAAGTCCATGTAGCTATGGGTATACTTAGACAAACTAGCCTTATCAAGTAATATAGGTAATCTAATACCACTTTATGTAAGTTCGCCAGCCTTACAGTTCCGTGGAATATACCTATGCCACACACAGATGAATATTGATCTGGTGCGCCATTTTCATAAGAGATGAACGAAAAGTTGAAATTCTTTTTTTTTTTTTCAATAAAAAAGTGGTTTCCTAAAATTTGCCCTTTTGTAACTGACCTAGTCCTCATGAGATAGATAGTAATTCTTTATGTTTAAAGGGCTCCATTATTTATGTCTTTTCTAAACTGCAGAATTTTCCAATTTGTTTCATTTGGAATTGGTTTGTTTGTTTTAACTTTTACTTTGAACCATGCTGCTCTTTGCAAGTCGAATTTCATTTGAAGAACTGCTCCGCTCTGTGGTGCTATCAATTATTAGGTTCTTCAGAGTTTAACGTACCATTTTGAGTGTCAAAATTTATTTGAGTTAATTTGATAGTGGAAATTTTTAACGTATTTGTAATTTGACATCCATTTACCAGGTATGATTGTCTGCTGTTGAAGAATCAAACATAGACTCTGGTGGATGTGCCTAACAAAAAGAAGTTCATCGGCAGTCCCTGGGTATACAAATTAAGTACAAATCAAATATAACAGTGAACAAGTACATGGCAAGGCTTGTAGCCAGTGGATCCACACAGCAGTATAGAATCGATTTTCGTGAGACATTTAGCCCAGTTGTAAAATTCGAATCAATAAGGGTCATTCTATCGATAGAGGCAACTGAGAATCTCATTCACCGACATTTCGATCTACAATCGGCTTTCTTTTATGGTGAACTACAGGAAGAAGAATTTATGAATCAACCTCTAAAGGATTTGAGGACAAAAGTGGTAATGTTTGTAAGCTCCTTAAAAGCCTTTATGGGCTTAAGGAACCATCTCGATACTGCAATAAAAAATGTACTTATTTCATAATCTTCCCAAGCTAATCCTTGTGAGTATGTTAATGGAAAAGGTTTCGATGAAATGTATTTTTCATTTTTCATAGACGATGGACTGATCTCAATAAGTTCTGAGAATCCACTTAATCCACTCATTCATTACATGAGTAAGGAATCAATGGGCACGGTAATGCCCAGCCAAGTTCTGGCACTACACCCTTTTTACAGGAACAAACTCAGGCGATTTTTGACCCCTCCCTATCTTCAGTTTTAATGAAGTCAGAAACTTAAAATTCCGAATATTTACTGAGCTAGTCAGGCACAGGCGTCTCACTAAATTTCAATTTTCTAGCATAAGCGGTTCCTGAGATATAAGGCCTCAAAAATCACAAAAACAGTAACTGACGACTAACTGACAGATCATGAAATTTATGGAGCACTTTCCGACATCGTAGAATCAACGGTAGGTCTTGTCATGCAAGCAGAGGAAAAAATCGAAAAATGAGATTTTCCATTCAGGGGCCGTGGTATCCGCCCACTTTCTCCGAATTGGTGTTGGTTGAATGGAGCACTTCCGACTGCTGTGAAACGATGAAATTTAGTAAAACAGTAGGGCTTAAATTGCATACAAAGAAAAAAATATAAAATTTGAGGTTTTCCATTCAGGGGCGTGGTATCCACCCACTTCCTCAGAACTGATGTAAATTATATGGCACACTTCCGATTGCAGTAGAATAATGAAATTTGGTAGAACGGTGGGGCTCAAATTGCATATAAAGGACCAAAAATAAAAATTGAAGTTTTTCATTCAGAGGCGTGGTATCCGCCCACTTTCTGAGAAAATGTTTAATTTAAATGGAGCGCTTCCGATTGCTGTAGAATGATGAAATTTGGTAGAGCGGTATAGCTTAATGTACATTCAAATCGAAAAATAGAAAATCTAAGATTTTTCATTCGAAGTGTCTTTTAATTGTCATTTTGAAACTATACATGCATCTTGGAAATTCATGACTTTTCTTAGAACTATAGAGTGTTGGATTGGGACTCTATGTTATGTTAACATGAATGAAAAAAGATAACATTTTTTCTGCTTAAAGCGATGCTGATTTTTCTTAGCACTAGAAAGTCAACATCAAGCTATGTGTTCATGATGGATTCTGGAGCGATCGGTCAATCATCCGAAAAGCACAAGTCGGTGGCTTTATCCACTACCGAATCGGAATATATAGCAGCAGCTCAAGTAGTAACTGCTTTTACTATTTTTACGTCAGTTACTGCAAAAAATTTGGCCAAGCTCTCTGCGGGATTCAACAACTCTGCACGCAGATAACCAAAGCGCAATAAAACTCATTAAAAATCCAGATTACCATAAAAAGGACGAAACATATCGACGTAAGGTAGCATTTTATACGGGACAGGTTCGAGGATGGAGTTTTTTGTTTGGGCTATATGGCCACAGACGAACAGCTTCGGGATATATCTACAAAGAGCCTACCTAAATAAAAGCTTTAATTTTTTCGTAACACAATTGGCATTCATCCTTAAATTAATTAAAGTATATTTTTTGAATAAAAGTGGAAGTGAGAACAAGTTATTCAATCATCCGTTATATGCTTCATTCCAGCTTATTTGAATGGTCTCACTAACTTAATTTACTTTGCTCATCAGTTTCAATTTATAAATTGAAAGATAGTTTGTAAAGTCAGCTCTAAAAATGTAACTTAAGTGCCAGGCTATCAAGTCTTTTCAATTTTTCTCCACAAGGAGAACAAACTCACTCACGTTATTGCATAACAATATCTCACTCAATATTTCGATTTTATTTTATTTCTTATAGGAAAGCACGCTTGTGTGTCAATATAAATAGCATCAAACCACGTATGTTATGTACTTAATCAACCATATACCTTTACCAGCTTCCAGTGATTCACTTGGTCGACATCCTGTGCACTTCATGTTCCCATAGATCGCACAGCCCGGCTCTGTGAGTCTCTTGTCTACTTCGCCCTGCCATATAGCAAGTCGTTTGCGATGCTGCTGTTGTAGCTGTCTATGGCAAAGAACTATTTAAACATTTATCGCAAGTTCAAATGTGTGTTAAACATCCGCCTACGCGCATTCAATTAAAATTTCAATTCATTTCGCATACACCCACCTCTGGGAGCGAAGCGGAAGTTTATTAACAGAAAAAATAGAAGAAAAAAAATAAAGATATCCTGCACTTTGCCGCACTTTAGCATTCATCATCAATATTTGTGTGTTTGTGTTCACGGAAAAGTCAACACTTTTCCCATAGAAGGGTATCTATTAAATTCAGCATTGCAATTCTGTGAGAGGGAAATCTTTGCAATCTGAATTATTATATCTCTAGTTTTATGACATCTTAACTTTATGAGGTATGCGGATATGTTGTTTGATGTAAAACAAGAATCACATTCGATTCTTTGGTGACTAAGGGGTGCTGTGGATATTTCTAAGTAAATAAATAAAATATCTACTTATACTTGGCTCTCCTAATAGTCTTCTAGAGTCTACTAATTTTATGTTCTTACTTCGGACGTTGGAATAATAAATGGGGCACTGGTACGGCACAAAATAATAAACGATTCTTGTAGGAAGTCAAAATTTATGAATTTCTACTATGGGAGGGGGTCTGTCTCTTTCCGTTTAGGCAGGGACCCTTTTTCTCTAAAATAAAACATTTTTATGCAAATTATGGTAGGCCTTAGGGAATCACTTGTTCTACCAATATATCCTTATAAAGGCGCGGGTAGATTTTGGCGGCCTTTGGTGGAGGCAGTTGATTCCTCACCGTGCATAAGAACTCGGACTTTCGCAGACTTTAACGAATTTTGCATCCGGACTTGGGCTTACACCCGTACAAGAACCAACTGACCCAAGAGCTGATAGTTCATGCCCATAGACAATGCCGTTTATTCGACTTCGGTGCGTTGTGAAGAGGATCAGACCAAAAACATAAATGTTAAAAAAAAGAGCCAAGTTCTTCTATACAAAAACCTTTATGTAATAAGTCAGCCGTGAAAAGTACTGAGATCTAAAAGTGCGCCAAGTTCTTACTTCATGAAGGTTTAATACCGAATATTTAAAGTATCTAGAATAATATTGAAACAGCTACAATGTAATAGAGAAATTGTATTATTTAATGATTACTGAATAAAATTTGATGGGTTCACTGGTCAAGTTTTTAAAACCTTTCGAATTGGGCATAAAAAAAAACTTGCCAAGTAAGCCCATCAAATTTTAGTAAGTAATCATTAAATAATAAAATTTCTCTATTACATTGTAGCTGTTTCAATATTATTCTACTTTAAATATTCGGTATTAAACCTTCATGAAGTAAGAACTTGGCGCACTTTTAGATCTCAGTACTTTTCACGGCTGACTTATTACACAAAGGTTTTTGTATAGAAGAACTTGGTTCTTTTTTTTAACATTTATGTTTTTGGTCTGATATCACTCCTTTTTGCAAAGATTTTAATGTTTTGCCATGTAAAAATCTCGAAAGATACGGAAAATAGAAGGGTGGACTCTACCTTATAAAATCAAGTTAGTTTATAGCTTCCTATTTTTTTTTTGTTGGTATATTTTCTTTTTGTTATTGGTTGTTTTGATTTGCGCTTCAATTGCTTCTTCTTGTCCTGGCAAGATACCTAACACTAACATACCTACTTTAATGTTAAATACTAGTACATACATCCGCTCAAAACCATACAAAAGCAATAGTTGTTGAGGATGCGATGATGTTTTTATTGCAATTTTAACTCCTTTTTTTAAATGAAGGTATACCACCAATTAACAGCCTAACTAGTAGTTTTATTGTAGTTCACATCGCAGTTAAGAGTTTTTTTATGTAAACTCATAATTTTTTCAGGTATGCAAATGTTTTCTTTTTTCATTCATGTTAACATAACATAGAGTACCAAATCGAGCACTCTAGTTCTAAGAAAAGTTATGAAATTTCAAAATGCATGTATAGTTTCAAAATGACAATAAAAAGACACTTCGAATGAAAAATCTTAGATTTTCTATTTTTCGCTTTGAATGTACATTAAGCGATACCCTTCCACCAAACTTCATCATTCTACAGCAGTCGGAAGTGCTCCATATAAATCAAACTTTTTCTCGGAAAGTGGGTGGATACCACGCCCCCTGAATGGAAAACCTCAATTTTTATTTTTGGTCCTTTATAAGCAATTTGAGCCCGATCGTTCTATCAAATTTCATTGTTTTACTGCAATCGGAAGTGTACCATATAATTTACATATCAGTTCTGAGGAAGTGGGTGGATACCACGCCCCTGAATGGGAAACCTCAAATTTTATATTTTTTTCTTTGTATGCAATTTAAGCCCTACCACTTTACCAAATTTTATCGTTTTACAAAAGTCGGAAGTGAAATGGGTGTATTCCACGCCGTCTGAATGGAAAACCTCAATTTTTATTTTTGGTTCTTTATATACAATTTGAGCGCTACCGCTCTACCAAATTTCATTGTTCTACTGCAATCGGAAGTATGCCATATATAATTTACATCAGTTCTGAAGAAGTGGGCGGATACCACGCCCCTGAATGGAAAGCCTCAAATTTTATATTTTTTCTTTGTATGCAATTTAAGCCCTACTACTTTACCAAATTTCATCGTTTTATAGCAGTCGAAAGTGCTCCATTCAACCAACACCAATTCGGTGAAAGTTGGTGGATACCACGCCCCCTGAATGGAAAACCTCAATTTTTATTTTTGTTCCTTTATATGCAATTTAAGCCTTACCGCTCTACCAAATTTTATTGTTCTACAGCAATCGGAAGTTTGTCATATATAATTTACATCAGTTCTGAGGATGTGGGCGGATACCACGCCCCTTGAAAGGAAAACTTTGGTGTTTATTTTTGGTTCTTTATATGCAATATAAGCCCTACCGGTTCACCAAATTTCATCGTTTTATAGCAGTCGGAAGTGCTCCATAACACGATGTCGGGAAGTGCTCCAAAATTCGGAGAAAGTGGGCGGATACCCTGAATGGAAAATTTCAAATCTGCTTGCATGACAAGACCTACCGTTGTGCAAAATTACAAGATTCTACGATGTCGGGAAGTGCTCCATAATTTTGATGATCTGTCAGTCAGTCAGTCAGTCAGTGAGTCAGTCAGTTACGGTTTTTGTGATTTTTGAGGCCTTATCTCAGGAACCGCTTATGCTAGAAAATTGAAATTTGATGAGGCGCCTGTGCCTGACTACCTTAGCAAATATTCGGAGTCTTAAGTTTCTGACTTCATTGGTACTGAAGATAGGGAGGGGTCAAAAATCGCCTGAGTTTGTTCCTGTAAAAAGGGTGTAGTGCCAGAACTTGGCTGGGCATTACCGTGCCCTTTGATCCCAATCATCTTTCCGACGAGGCGCATTTTTCGATGAATGGCTGTGTTAACAAGCAAAATCGCCGTATATGGGACGACACCAACCCACACAAGGTTCACGAAGTTGGTTAGGATTTTGGGCCGGTGGCGTCATTGGTCACTTCTTTTTCGAAAATGATGTTGATGAGGCCATCAATGGCAAGCAGCACAGAACCTTGATAACCAATTTCTTAATCCCCAAATTGAACCAATTTAAACTAGACGACATGTGGTTCCAGCAGGACACGGCTACGTGCCACACAGCGGAGGCCACAATTGACATTCTGCATGAACGATTTGAGGTTAAGGTTATATCTCTCGCAGAGAGATATAAATCATACGATTTAATCCCTATAGACCTTGTTTTATTGATTTCAGATTGTTTTTTGGGTTTGATTGTTGGATAGGTTGATGTCAAATATATTTCTTTCGATTTAATCCTACAGAGCTTTTGTCTCATCACTCCATAGCATATTTCTTCAAATATTAAATTGAATTCTGAACTTAATTTTGTTTCCAAACAAACAGTTTTTCAGCGCATAACGCCCCTTAATTTGATCTTTCAACCGCCACCGTCTTATTAGTCCAGATGACGGACAAAAAAATAATGTATTGTGACTCAAAATCTTGTGAAATCAAAATCTTTCGCATAGGAATCTCGAAAAGTTCCGAAACTCTCAGGATAGCTTATCGTGTATTGCATACATATGTACAAGCTTTTTGGATTAGCTTAATAGCTCTCACATTCCTATAACGGTTCTTCCATGCTTATCATATATTTCATCTTATATATGCATCTCCATATAAGCATTTTTTGGAAAATTTTTTCAACCATTTTTTTTTTTTTTTTTTTATAATCTACCCGCGCTCAAGGGATTTTGATTACCCTTTAAATGTTTCAACACAGCGCGGGCGTGAAGTTAATGAAGAGAAAGAAGATAAGAAAACTTGTTTAAAAATATCTTCTAAAATGTTTAGCCTTAAAAAAAAAAAGAAAAACCTTGTGGTGGAAAATTTTAAAATGATTTTTACAAAGACGGACAGAATTGCGAGACCCATAATGATAGTCTTCCCTATCATAATTTTTTCAAGTCTGACCAAAATCTTGAGTTTGATTTTTGTACGAATTTTGTACGAAAAAAAAATAAAATGCATGACTGGATCGCACGAACTTGCTCTTATGTAAAAGTACTTTGGAATTTAAAATACATTTTATAAATATAAAACATGGATTTAATGAGATAAAAATGTTCAAATTCATGGAATTGTTGTCTGATTTCCGGAAAAGTATGAATTTACGCAAACAAAGTTTAAAAATCGTTTTATTAAAGTAATTTTTCATATAACCGTTTTCGAGATAAATAAGATTATGCATTACGGGTGTATGGAGGGTACCTATTGTTTTAGAGCTAAAAAAAAAAAATTCAATTTCCCGTCTAGGGAATCACCGAAGACTCTTAAGTACCGAGTTTGAAGAAAATACCTCCAGTAGTTTAAGGTTTAGGCTGTAGTTCGAGGTACAGACATACAGACAGACAGACGGAATTGCCGGACCCACTTTTTTCGTCTTCGCTATCATCGTAATGTCAACTTTGATCAAAATCTCGAGTTCGATATTTTTTGCAAATGCAGAACTTGCCCGTACCTATATCGCAAGTAAAAATAGTTGTGGTATTGATTGATTTTGTGGATTATTGATTTCATTTTCGACTTTACCAATAACTGCTCTAACGATTTTGACCAAAACTTTTGTACAGGAAATCCTTTAAAATTAAAATAATATTTTATATAAATTTTTTTTTTTTAAATATTTTACAAATTTTTTTTTCTGAAAAACCAATATCTTGAAAAGGTGTAAATGATTAGTTTTTTTAAATTATTACCTTAAATCTATATTATTAATTACTTTAAATTAGCATCCCAATTTTTTTCTAGACAAATTTTAAAGAAATTTCTTATATAAAATATTAATTTAATAATTTGACATTCATACTTTTCTAGAGATCAGATGGCAATTTTATAAAATTTTCTCTAATACTTTTGAATTTATAAGAAAAATTTAAATTCCAAAGTACGTTTACAAAAGAGCAAGTACGTGCATTTTATTTGATTTTCCCATTAACAGCTTTACCGCTTTCAATCAATTCGATGTATGTATACTGAAGCTCCTTTGAATTTTAAATATTATTTATAAAAATTTCCGAAAAAATAGCTTTTCGGTTTTTGAAGGAAAAAAAAGAGAATGTAAAATTGTTTTTAAAAACTGAATATCCTAAAAACGATTGAACGATTGTACTCGTATTTCATGTTTTAAAATTATTTTCTTAAGTGTAAAAATTTCTGCTGATTCCGAACGGCTAAGGAGCAGCACTTCTCATGACAAAAGATACTCTTAGAGAAATTGTCCATTACATTGTCCAGTACAACCCTGAACCACTTTTTTGCAGCGGTTGAAAATCAAACCCAAGACTTTGTGCATGACATTCCAGCGCACTATTGTTGGATTACTTGGATTGGAATTCTATATTATAAAAATTTCAAATAGTATCACGATTGTTTTAGTTCAAAAACTTCATTTATACCTACCATTTTAATTTAGTTTTTATTTTGGAAGCACACTTTAAACTTTTTCGTAAGCAAGGAATACATGTTATTTATAAAAAAATCTAATCACCCCTGTTCTGATTTTCGTTTACGAAAGTAATACTTTTGTTTTCATTTCGTTTCGATTTTGCCTGGAGAATTGAATTCGTAAATCTAAAAATGTATGTAAGTATTTTTAAAAATATATCTTTAAAAACTATTTTGTTGTCTTTTATGAAGGGAAAGATACATGTGTAATAGAAAACCTGTCTGAATGTTGGTACCACTGCAAGGCAAATTTGTACGAAATTAAGAACGTCGTTGTCAAATCCGTACGAAAATCAATTTCGGTAACGAATTCAATTCGGTTCGAAAATCAGAACAGGGGTGAATATCATTAAAAGAGGCAAGAAATTATAATACTGTTCGAAACAATACAAATTCGTTAATATTCTATGTTCAAATAAAATTCTTAGTATCTATCATATTTTATTTTCATTCCCGGCTGGTTGGATGTGGGGGCTGCTGCTGCCGGTGTATAAACCTCATAATCAATAACCGTAAAATTATAGTCCCCAAATAATGGCATATAACTTGCATTAGGTCCATCGTAGCTATGTGGAAGATTTGAATACGAGTCCATGTTAGTGTTGCAGTTATTAGAAAATAATAAGTCTGCTCCAGCACCGAAAATTGGTCCACAACTAATAAAAAAAAAACGATAGTTCAGAATTCAAAAAACATGTTATCATTTCAATTAGAGAGTCCAAGATATCGATAGAATGACCGACGTTCAATGGGAGCTCCATTAGTCCATATTTATTGACATTTGGATTTTTTTAATTTCGAGAGGTTTTAATTTTGAAATAAACCAATATTTAGACCTTGTATATAAAACCTAGAGTGTATATACAAAAATTTAGAGACCTTTTACAGAACATACATAATATAGCGTATTAAAAAGAAGTATCTCAGTTTTGAAAAAATATGACTAAGGCCGTTTCCAATAAACAAAAAGAAGATATCGCCGGTCCGAAAGGAAATTGACCACTCAACAAAGCTAACTTTGCAGAAAATGCAAAGTAGTAGATTTCCTGATATCGTAACGAATTTTCTTACTCTGGATGATAGCAGATGGCATAGGGCTTCTTAACAACGTCAAATTTAGCTGGCTGGGAGTCGTTGTTGGAGTTGAATGTAAAAAGAAACGCTCGCTCTGAGTGTATATAACCACCTTTGCGACTGGTCTTAGCCCAAGCTACATCTGTAAATCCCCCACTAATTTCGCCACGATTTCCCTAAAATTAAAGTAAATAATTAGCAAGCACTGTAAAACGGGAAATAAAATTTGGAAATCAATTTCTCTACAACAAATTTAACAAAGTGTCCATATGCTCAGTTAGAATTCCATTTTTAACATACCAGTCCAATGACAAAGCATGGTGCAATTCCATCACAAAATCTGTGAAACGTTGCAGATCCAAATCCATGGGTCGATGCTCTAAAAACAAGACGCCAGGTTTGTTTTGGAACGCCATACCTGCAACAAAAAATAACATTATTATTCAAATTATTGAAAAAATTGTCTCTATTTTACCATCCATTAAGAACCCCTTGAAGATGAAGCTTGTCGTTTTTAAGAATATTCGATCCCGGAAACATATTCATCATAAGACGTGGTTGCAAACGTTTATCGTCCTCTGATAACGGCCCAGTGGGAATTGGAATAATAGGAGGTGCAGCACCACCATTAGCTCCACCCATCTTATTCGAATGCAAAGCTGCATAACGATAACGTTCCAAGGATAATTCCATTGGAACAGCACCAGTAGGTTCAACTTCTTCAGCAAATACTTGACTATCGATGAGAAGAAGACGAACATGACCCATAACACCTGACAAATGCTGACAAACACGAGCACGTTCTTCTTCGGTCCAATGGGCTGTGGGTTGAGTGACACCAGCTTGATTCTTTGCCCAAGCCAGAACACAACGCCAGACGTCTTCTTCTTCCAAACAGAACTGCGAAAATAAATACATACACGTTAAGATAAATATCAGGATATGAGGTTTGTTCTTACATAGTCGGATGAGATGAGCTTTATTAATCCATCCTTGGTTAAATTGAGAAATGCATTCGTCTTAACGCATTCGGTTGCATTTTCCCCAATATAAATGATACATCTTTCCATAAACGATGCAGCACATTTTGCACCTATCAAAATAATAAAATAATTAATGACTAATTAGAATTGTTAATATGCTTTGATTTTCGCATGTTAAATCAAACTTTAAAAAGACACAAGTTGTGTATATGCTTCCTAAGACACCTATATCGACTGCTTTCGGAGATTTTCCATGAATAGTACCAAGTAAACAATTTTTTTCGATTTTGATTGAATTTGAGACTAAACCGATTTTAATGAAATATTCAAGCATGACTTAATATAATAAAAGAAATAATCATCAAGAGTATTAATAGAAGAAACGTTCGCCAAAATCAAATAAAGATATTTAAAGTGCAACAACTCTGGACAAGGAATTCGAATGCGCATAATATTTTTAACTTTTTAGGTCAAACCATTATGATTACTCTCGAATAGTTTACAATAATAGTTCAGATATTTCTACAGTTAAATTGACGATATAGGAGATTAAATTTGGAAGCATACAAGTTAAGACTCATGAAAAAACAATTACTCCTTTGTGGTCGACCTGGTATGGTACAATTAGAATACGAGAGAGAGATATCGACACAACATACCACTCCACAACAAATTCCACCAAACAAATATAATTTTACGCCATAAAGGACATACAACTATACTACATAGTACATGATTAAAGATACTACATTTGGGCTATATGAAAGAGATAAATATGTGTGTATGTACAGTACATAACACATACATAAGTATGTATTTAGAATTTGCATTTTGTATGACTAAAAACATAAAGGGAAAACAGCAAACACTATACATATAAATGTGTAGAAAAAAAAATGGAAAAAAAAATTATGATAAAGTTTCAAATAAACACCAAAATGTATACTTGATTTAAACAAATAAAGTACATTTGCATCAATAGCCAATCACATAATAGAACCCTCGTTGAACTTCAAATAATCCGCTAAAATCAGTGTTGAAATGATGAACCGAGATGGACTACCTTTCCATAACTGCATCTATGCCCATTTTCACAAAAGTTCACTTAAATAAACCACATTTAAAAAGCACTATCTGTTTTGTGAAAACTTTATCTTCTTAAATGAATGGAAGTGAAGTAAAAAGATTGGAAAATCGAGGAAATATGGTCGACTTACAAGGTGATTTTATAAATGAAATTAAATTTAAAAATTATTGCAAAGCAAGACATATTTTGCATATGACTTCAAGTGTTAAGTATCTCAACTATATTCAATAGGTGGAAAGAGATCTTAAAATTAATCCGAAATGTATTTGGAAATGTATCTAGTCCTTATCCATCAGTTCAAGTGAAACGACAATTCTAAACGTGATCCTCAAGTGATAGCGCAACTTTTTTCAGACAAAAAGTTATATATTAGGCCCTAACCGCCTGACGGTATACCTTCCACTGTTTTGGAAAAGCTGTTTAAACCATTTATTGGTGCCTTTATCCGTTCTTTGAAACTTTTCGATGTTTCCTTGTGTGTTTATATCTACATACGTGGAAATTATTTTATAATTTCTCTTCATAAAAAACATAAATCAAAACAGAGTTAGCAATTATAGACCTGTTGCAAGATTATCGGTAATTCCACAAAAACTCTATTTTTCTGTGTCAAATAATTTATTGTTCCAAAGCTTATTTTTATGTAAAAGATCATACTTGGTACTTTTCAATTGCCATATCTACAAGACCTTTAACGTTGACTTTGAAGTATCATACTTCAGTCGTTTTTCGTTTATGCTATTTACTTTATATTTTCATAAAGAACTTACAATATGGATGAAGCACTCAAAGTGTATGCAGATGATATACCAATCTTGAAAACTACATATATGTTTTTCAAATTCTCGAGTCAAGAATTGACATGTGACCTTATTTCGTGTTTTAAATTGGTGTTTCTTAACGTCGATAAATGTGTTTTACGAGTAAGATTTCCGTAACTTCTTTTAAGTATCTGTTAATGGAGTATTATTATAACGTCTTAACGAAACCTGTACTTAATATGTAATTCGACAAGCTTGAATTCATACAACACATCAACTACATACATAACTAATAGAGCCAATTCAATTCTTGGTTGGTTAAAGAGGGAGTCAAGGTAATTTTCTGATTCTGTTGTTTCAAAGCAGTTTTCCATAACATTTGATCGTCCCATTCTGGAATTCACTTGTCAAGTTTGGGCACCAAATTACGCCTGCCATAAGGCCTGAATAGAACAGTTACAAAAAAAGGTTATTATGGTTAGTGGATTAGGGTGGAATAGTCCCTATGATCTCCCCCCTTATCACAACAGACTTAAACTAATCGATATGTCTATTCCCGAGAGCAGTTCTTATTTATATTAAATGGAAAAATACTCTGCACCTGTTGTCTCATTATTAACTATAATATTCTCCAAAGGAACTTGAGAAATCTTCCAGAATCCATAAATATTTCAAACTATCGCACTATGAACGATTTTCTCCTCTAAATAAAATGTATAAATTGCATAATTATAACGTAAATTTGACAAAGTAAATTTTAATTAGGTACTTCTTTCACCAATTAAAAATAAATTGTTAATGGATTTTGTAAGTCCCTTGTAATTTGAAATAAAAACTCAGAGAATTAATATACATACATACATAGAACTAAAGGAGTTTACATCGAATGGGAGCAAAACAAAACCACTATTAAACGACACTTGAATATTTAAGCTTTAAGGTACCTAATTTAGATCCATTTCTATATAAAGCACAGCAAACCTAAGACCTCAATGTGAAGTTTAAACCAATTTGTTTTTTTTACTTTTCTCAAAAAATAATCATGGCATCCCAAATGTATGCATTTTTACGACAAACTAGGTTTCGTGATTGAAGGTTTGACTTAGGGTGTCTTTTAAAAGTGGGTTAAATCTAGACTCTAATTATTACAGATCCTATTATGATCATGTGACATTGGAAGGGCCAAAACGAAGCAATTACTAAACAAAACCGCCTGCTTGGTAATTTCTATGAATAATCATTCATTGAAGATGAACTGCCTTGCTTCCATGATTCGATAGGTATATTTTCATCTTTTACAGCGAATATTTACGATTCAACTAGACCGGCGCTCACGCCTTATGAAATCACTGCTTCCCCTGAAAACAAAAGAAAAATCAAAACCAAATTTCGTCCATAGGTAAATATTCATTTAATTTCAAACTTATGCTCTGGAATTCATCAAAGAAAAAACCCAAATTCAATTCAGAAATACATGAAAATCAATTCATTTAATTTATAAAATGCTTAGAAGGTAGACAAGTTGCTTCATTGAGTCGAGTTTTGTTTGTGTGTCGGCGACTATCTGCTTCAAACACACCTAACCTTAGTCCTTGGATGGACTAACGTTCTGGATTAGCGTGATGTTATCGCCTTTCAACATGATCCTTCCTAGATTCCGGCGGGTACGAGTTTTGACATAGACTTCTTCGGCGTCGTCCAGAACAAGATTCATGTACTCATCGAATCCAACGATGTGTCCTTCGATTCGCAACGAAATGTTTTCATAGAGCCAAACTTGTACGCGAGATCTATTTTGAAGGTATCGGAAAATAAGGTTGATGGGTTGCACCATCACCTTTTGTACTTTTGTGTTTCCTTTGAAGGACATTTTTGCAGTTTTATTTCAAAAGAACTACGACGAAACTTTCGGTAAATTAAATGTTTTTTTTTTATTTTCTACGAATTTTCGGCGGATTAAACGTTTGTTGGCGTTCACCAAACAGAGAAAAGTCAATGCGGCTGTCAGTTTTTGACATGGGGAATTTTAAAGAAAATGGCGGTAAGAGTATTAGCAGCGGAGGGATTTTTTATGTGGAATGTAAATTTATATGATGGAACGCTTACATCAGTGAATTATGCACTGTATATATTTTTAAGGCAAATGAAATAATAGCCGTGTTTTTTTGGAAAAGTTATCCGTAGTACAGTAGGATTTTATATGAATAACAAATACAACATCCGTAGTAGAATCACTGCCGATAAAAGGAGAAGTGAAATGCTGCTGTGAATAGAGACTTGAAGTTTATTCGAGTATCGGCAGTGATCCTACTGCGGATGTTGTATTTGTTATTCATATAAAATCCTACTGTACCACGGATAACTTTTCCAAAAAACACAGCTTATTTCGTCGAAAATTTTAAATTCTATTACTAGGAATACAAAAACTCTGTTTTAAGCTATAATAAATTCAATCAAATTTTCAAACTCTCCTTAATTGAACTGGGTTTTAATTAAATTATCAAAATTTGGTGAATGACATATATGTATGTAGGTAGAAAATGGACATAACATAACAGATACTTTCACATTTATTTGAAAGCAAAATAAACGAACGACGTATAATCTAAGCAGCCCTTAGCCCAAAATTTCACGGAGCTTATATTACTACGTTCCCACCAAACCGAAATACGAGATTTCAGCTAAAAAGTTCTTAGATTTCAAATGAGTGTAACAAGATTTTATTGAAATTTCGTTGAAATCCACAGATCTCGTATTACGTTTTTATGGAAACATAGTAAGGGTATTCATGAAACGAGATAATTTTCCGCTTTGCGGAAAGATATAACTTTTCGCAACATGTTTTCATGAAGACAACCTAAAAAATACTTGCTTAAACGTGGGAAATATTCAGCTGTTGGCAAACGTCAAAATCAACTCATAAAAACTGTTTATCAAAAATGTATTTCATTCGATACTTTAAATTAAAAAGTAATTCTGTTGATTAAAAGATGCCAAGAACAAGCAAAAAAATACATTTTTTAAATTGTATGAATAAATTGCTTTAAATATAACTTAGCGCTTTTGTAAAATGTCAAATTAAAAGTCACAATCGATATTTTTTTAGTTTATCAGGTTTATTTCTTCTCTTTGCGCATCAAATTCGTGAGATAATTTTATCAGATCTGCTGAAAGTTTTGCCCATACAAATTTTGACAGCTCATTTCTGCGGATATAAAGTTATCTGGTTTCTGAGGTTTATCATGGTTTTCTGCGTTTATTGTTTTATTGAAATATCGCAACTGAAGGTATGAAAATTAGAAAAACAAATCAAACTTAAGTTCAAATTCATAACGAAAGATTTGTCAAGGAAAATTTACCGATTTTAGATGAAAACATATTAGGTGTGTTTTTTTTACATTTTCAATAGGCGAAGATAAAAAAAACGATGCCTGGGGCAAACAATTCACATGCTAAATGCAACAGCAATTAAGCGACTATGGGCATCAGCGATGCTCCGAGAATTTTCAGGGCATAATTTTTATGGAGGCTAAAAACTGTGCTACCAAAGCGATGAATTGTATACAAACATCAGATAAAAGAAAACAAGAAGAAAATTGTTTTTTTATTCAGTTGACGTTGACAGCTGCGCCCAAAATATCTAGTTTCCAATATCAAGTTTCAAATGGAAAAATTCGAAACTGTTTTTTTTTTAATGTTTTTGATTAGGATTTTACTTTTTTGTTAATTGCGATTTTGTGCTTCTTGTTTATAAAAATTTGTCCATTCTCTCATTTGTAAAAGACGTTGAATAAGAACTATTTCTTATTCTATGGTGAAAGATAGCGATGAAGGATGGAAATGACAAAAATGTTCGATAGAAGATATGAGAAAGAGAAAGAGATGCGATTTGTTTTGTTTTAAATATCATTCCACAGCACAGTGCTGTCAAGTTTTTTTTATGCCCAGATGCGTTTTGTCGCCTATTAAAGCTGTAAAAAAAACACACCTATTTTCTTTAACATTGTAAGAATTTGTAAGAAAAAGAAAATAACCAAACACGCCCAACGAAAACGCAATATTACTCCTAGTACGCTGCTGCTGCGATACGAAATGTTTCTGTGGTCTCCAACAGCACGACGAGGTTCTAACGAAAACATAACGAATAAATATTTAGAGGCATTCTTTCTTACCAGTCAAAAAAAAAATTAAATAATCTTAGTTTAACAAGGCAGGCTGGATAATACAAACAGAAAAAAGCAAAGAGGGTCTAAGTAGAGAGTCGGTATCGCCCAATTGGTCGTGTCAAATATAGTTTTCAAAGACAAGTGGAAAACTACCCAACTAACAATTTTGCTTCCTATTTCTGAAATTAAGAATCATTCGTTGCTATAGTGCTCATATAACCATTCTTGCTGGAAGTCAAATAGCTATAGGAGTAAACTTTGATATAATTCATCGCCTAGACATTCTCTGGAGTACTTTCTATCACATCTATAGGCGTAAAGACTCAATTTTCCTTTAATTATACTATAGAGATACTATAAAACCACAGGACAGTTTATGCTCCTATAGTAATCCCAACAAACTGCTATAAAAGTCTTTATTTATTATTCGTTATCTTTATAGAATCATTATTGGACAGTTTAAGTCAAGACTCTATAATCATGATCAATTTTTCTGTTGGGCTCTTATAGTGCAATATAGTTCCTATAGTACTATTATAAAACTGTGCAATAGGCATAGTACACCACGTGCTTTTGCACATATAAGGATGAATTAATTACAACAACAAAATGCGGAAACCCCACACTGAGTAAATCCTTACAAATGCAAAGTAGGATTGGGTCGAACAAACTTGCCTAAATGTAAAGAATGGCAATTTCAAAAAATTAAAGTTTATGGTCGAAACTGTTTTTTAAAACGTTTTTTAGAAAAGCATTTTATTACTGGATGGATACAAAATTGAATCTGAAAAAAAGATATCAAATTTTCAAAAAAGTTTTATTTTTTTAAAACCAAGAAAATATTTTAATCTTTTTCTTGGATAGAAGTTTTTTTTTAACCTTTTATCAAGCCTCTCTAAACAAATATTATTAAAATTCGGCAAGCCGATAGTGAGAAATTTAAAATTACAAAAAATAGTTGAATGCGGTAGGCACAGTCAGTAATATCTAATAATTTCAAAATTTTTATTGAATTATAGATCGTTAAAATTAATCGAAAGGAACAAAAATTATCAAAATTCTAGGTGAAGTTTTCGATAAAAATACAATTTGGAAAACCATTTCTTTACATTTTCAAAAAAAAATTTTTGTCTTGTAGGTTGTATTATAAAATTTAAAATTTTAAGCTTTCCAAAAATTAAGCATCGTCTTATTTTTACGAATAGATAACTTTTGCCATATGTCTATATCGCAAGTAAAAAGTCAATAGTGCAATTTATTTAAAAAAATATTTAAGTTTCATTCAAATTTATAAATATAAAATTTGAATCATGTTGTTTCTTAAGAAAAGAACTATTTTTTACGAATTATTTTAGTGACAGTGATTTGTATTGTCGATTGATTGACGAGACTTTTTTACTGCAACTGCAGTACACGACACATTTTTAACAGCTAGATTTTCGATGAAGAAGCTGAGAATAATCAATTTATCAATAAATTAATACTGGAACATATGCTAGGTATACCAGAACTCTAGCTTTTTTCACAGCTTATGCGAATTACGAAGCGATAAATATAGCTTCCTTCTAATATTTAAGTGTTAAAAGCACCTATAAAGGAAGCCTATGTGACTTTATAGGATTAAATTCATGATAAAAGTGATCCCAATTCAACGCTAGGTTTTACATATTCTAGTTTGGCCGTGCGGTTAGCGAGCAAGAGATTTGGTGCGAGAGGACCCGAGTTCGATTCCCACATTCTGCCTACACATGTAAGTAATTTTTAAATTAATTTTAAAAACAAAAGTAAAAATGAAATCATAAAAAATAATCAACTCTAAGATCTTTACAGAAATCATGCCGAAAAACAAGCAAGAAAAGCATCAAAATAAAAATGAAATCAAATAAGCACAGAAATAAATATTTTTTTTTTTATTTTGCACATACTCCTATAAGTATTTTATTCTTGTGACAGTAAATCTTCTTTTCATTTCCACTATCGATGCAATTGCTGCAATAAAGCATATATTACCTCTATAACATAATGATAAGTATGTTCTTCGGAGTAACACAATTTACTCCATAAAGGTGGAATAGGAGTTAAAAAAAGTCGCCCTTTTAACTCTTTGGAGTTTTATACAACCCTTAAATGTGTGCAAGAAATAGTAATAAGAAGCTTCTCTAGATGAATATAGAAGTAAAATTGTTAGTTGGGTAGCATAAAACATGCGGTAAGCAAATCACAGAATGGCACAATTAAGTGAGAGAAGACGAAAAGAAAAACACGAAAAATCTCATTATCTGTATTGATTTCGCTTACTGAACTGCGTAAACAAAATTAGAATAAAATGTTTCGTTTATAATGTCCTAGTCTAGTTTACAGTTTGGCGTTTTTTTTGGAAAATAAAATGTCAAAATACAAGAACTAGTTCTTTTTCTTTTTAAATCGTAGTGAATATAAAATTTTTAATGTAAGTTCAGATAGTACAAAATTTCAAAATACATATTTTTTTCAAGTAAAAATCATTCCCATGTGTTATATAAATACTACGTGTTATTTGGCTTTTTGATTTTGAGAATTTGTATGTGTACTCGGACCTTAATGGTCTCTTTTGAAACTCTGTGGAATCTATTCTAGTTTCCACACGAAAAATTACCATAGTAAGGACTACAACCAGTGCAATTATTTTCGAATTTATGTATTCATTCACAAACCATACCATCTCTGTTACTAACTTATTTTCATAGATGGGACTGCAAGCACAAATTTTAAGTGGTTCGTGTCCTTGATTATACAATTTTTTTAAGTCAATAACGAATATATTTACATTTGAATTGAAATTTTTGTTTATTATGATCCCTGTCTGATTAGATATGGACTGTTACGTTACGAGCCAATTTCACGCCAGTTTCATTTTTAGCTATACGGAAACTAGCGCTATTGGTGCAAAGGCGGCAATCATTGTCTAACTTTTTTTTTTTACTTGATTGATGAATTATTCACACTTGAATTTGTAAAGTGTGTCTAGGAGAAATTTTTAAAGTTTATTATTGACCTTGGATTATTGATTATTGGATCGTGATTTTTTGGTACCAACGCTATCCTGGTGGTGGCACTGAAATCAGCGCACGATTTTACAGTGGATAGTAGGACAAGATACAAAACAAATAGTAAAAAAAAGAATCACCCACGTTCTGCATTTCACTTATTGGGCGTTTTTCTTTTTTCATTCAGAGTAGAGCACGAACATGTCGAACATGCTCTGAACTTTCTCCGAATCGAGCGTGTTCTAAGAGCTCTGAATTATTTTTCCTCTCTGTCAGAATGATTTCAGCATTTAACTCTGTCTGCTCACTGAACAACAACAACACGCTCTCAACGAAAAAAGAAACACAAATTTGAACTGTTATACACTTTGAGCTAAAGAAGAAACACGATTTTTTTGTTTGACAGTTCAGCTTCTACTCTGAATTAAAAAAGAAAAACGGCCATTGTGAATTCGATGAACAAAATTGAATTTTGATGAATTTTGACTTTTGTGATTAGTTCATTGCGAATATGAAATATTGGTGTTCTAAATTCCGCCCGAAATGATCTATTTGAATTGAATTTTCGGAGATGGAATTTCGTGTTCTACATTTCGAATACATAGCGTTTTACGGTGAATTCAATTAACACAGTTTTGTTTGGCGAAACTTTACATTTTGCGCGACAATTGAAAAACATCATATAATAAAACGGCAAACATATTTTTTGTGGTTGGAAAGCCACAGTTACGGAGATGTGCAGAATATACTTGAGACACGCATTTACACACTGTGGGTCATTTTTGTTTTTGCACTATCGAACACTTTGCATATTACATAAAATAAAATTTAATTTAATAAATTTGCTTGAAAACACTGCCAATAATATAAATAATAAATAATAAATAAATTGGCACTCGAATTTCGAGAGCTGGGTCGGCTAGTATAAATAAAGCCTTGAAATTTTGCCTTGATTTTATTTAAATAAATTATTGTTGTTTACAGAAGAATACATAAGAACTCACGACAAGAAACAGTTTTGTTGCAATTTATAAAATAAGTTAAGGAAGAAGTTAATGTGTTAAAGGAATTGAAGTAAATTGTATTAAGGGATTTATTACCAAAATGTAAACAATTGCTTCTTCGTTTAGGTTTTTTTTTTTAAACTACAAACAATTCAAATGTTAATGTCCATGTCAATTCATTCCCCATTTCAACTTACACTGCTTCTGGAAGATCTAAAATGTTGGCTTTAGCACGTAAAACCTTTTTTACGAACTCTCTCTCCTTGATTTACATCTCTTCTACCAATTATTCATAATAATAGAGAATCTATTTTCGTTTTGTATAACAAACAATGCTCAAATAAATAATGCAAATTGTCTTTCAGCTGATTTTGACATTTCGAAAATAAGTTCGGAGTAAATTGAAAAAAATTTAATTCACTCGGAAGCACTTGCACGAAAGAAGATTAATAAAATCACAAATAAAGCAATTCGGAACGTATTCCATTCGCCAATTTTTAGATTGAAATTTAATAAGGTTTAATCAAGGGCTAAAGCAACGTTCCCTGAGCAATTAAGGCCCTAGAGCAAGAAAATATCTACGTGAAGTTGCTGTCACCATCATTGAACAAATGGCGAATGCTCAAAAATTTTAAATTTCAATTGAAAGATTAGATATTATTATAAAAAATGAATGGCATTTAGACGATCATGTTTTTATAACATAAAATTCCCGCTGCACATTTTATTTTGTTAGTATCTAGCCGTGTTTTTTTTTGTTTAAAGTTCATATAGAATTGTAGAAAAAAACGACATCGGGAGTTAGGAACTTCTTTCCAAAAAGTTGGAAGCTCTGTGCACGCTCTGGCATTTGTCGGCTGTATTGATGATTAGCATCAACCAGCATCCAAAAACGTCACTTTTGACTTCTCTGAATAAATTAACGATAACATATAGAAAATATCATTGGTATCACCGTTTTTTATTACGACTTAGGTTAAGTCCCAAAAATTATCTGGACTTAGCTAAGTCCGTATAGACTTAAGTAGTTGTTGTATTTACATGTAAAGCGCTTCCTTATGGACTTGCAAACACGCCTAGTATAATTTATTTATTTTGGGTAACGTCAAAATATAAATTTGAATTTAAATAGATGGCTCTATTTTTAATAAGGAATAATAATAGATGTCGGTATCGGTAGCTTATATCGAAAAAAATCCCGATTCAGGCCAAGTGCCAAGAAATGGCACATAAGGTATGATATTGTTGCGAACAGAGCTTTATACTCCTACAGCGCCATCTGTTGGGAATTACATATCTGCTTTGTGAGGGAACAAAACAAAAAGCTCTTTTCCATCGCATCTAAATTTCCCCTAATTCCAAAGTACTAGAACATTCTACCCCCATAAGAATTTCCCCTTCTGGACAAGAACCTTCTAGAACAACTGGTTTGAGTATAAAAGGGAGTGTTCACGGTGAGCGGAACACAGTTTATTTTCGATTATGAAAGTGTGCAAAGCTGAACTATTGGATTGTGGAAAGTGTAATTAAAGAAGTGTGATTTAAGTTTGAATAAAAGTATTAGAGTGGATTATAAATTGAGATTTATTGTTTTGATTTGAAAAGTGTAAATAAAGAAGAAATTCTAAAAGGAGTAATAAGTTTTATTTAACGGACCTAGCAAAAATATTACATTGGTGTCAGAAAAGTGGAATAAAACTTATTGTGCAGTGAAGTGTGCGAAAAAAAAAAAAAAAAAAATAATAATAATAATAATAAAAATGAGCAAGTTACTAAAAGAGCTCAACTGTAATGAGCTGAAAAGTGAATTAGGCAAGCGAGAACTTTCTAGAGCAGGATCGAAAAATGAGCTTGTTCTGCGTTTGGCCGAATATTTGAAACAACAAAATGAAGACCCGGACATTTTCGTCTTTGAAGCTGACGCTGAGGAAGCAGACGTAAGTAAAAATGTAGATGTTTCAAATATGATTAGTCTTCTGCTTCAACGTTTCGACGAGCAACGAAATGAGCAGAAAAACGAACAAAAGAATGTTCTCGAACGTCTCGAAGAACAACGAAATGAACAAAAGAATGTTCTCGAACGTCTCGAAGAACAACGAAATGAACAGAAAAATGAACAAAAGAATATTCTCGAACGCCTTGATAAACAGCATAACGAACAAAAAGACCTTCTCGAAGAGCAGAAAAACATGCTAGAAGGCAAGCTTGTTAACATCGAGAAGAATGTATCTGCACTTGATGAACGTGTTTCATTGTTGGAGAATCAAGCCGAACGTGTTTCATTATTGGAGAATCAAGTCGACAACAAAATGGAGACGTTTTCAAAAGAGTTAGATCGTATTCGAAATATAAAGATTCGGGAAAGTTCTGGAGAAACATTGAGGAAAAAGGAGATGCAACCTCCAACCTTTGATGGACAAACTTCTTGGTCTATATACAAGAAGCAATTCGAGGCAGCCTCCACAACAAATGGCTGGGATGAGGCTGACAAGTATATAGCCTTAACTCTTGCTCTTAGAGGAGCAGCTGCTGAGTTGTTGCAAACCATACCAGCAGATAAGAGCGGCGACTTCAATTCCTTGGTTTTGGCTATAGACAAACGCTTTGGTAACAGCCACATGAAAGAAGTCTTCAAAGTGCAACTCAATTCCAGAGTTCAGAAGAGGGGCGAAACTCTACAACAACTGCAAGCAGACATTGAAAGGCTTGTTCATCTTGCATATCCAGATGTTGGTGAGGAAATTTGTAACCAGTTTGCAGTTGAGGCATTTGTTCGCGCCATTTCCGACATACATCTTCAAAGGGCCGTGCGAACTGCTGGAAAAAGAACGCTTTCTGAAACATTAGCGTTTGCCTTGACAATGGAAGCAGCTGAGCAAGCTTCTCAGGGAGTACATCGACTTAGAGAAGCCATCGTCGAAGAATGCTCATGCCAAAGAACTGATGTCCAAAGGAACCAACGGAACGGACTTGCAAAGTGCTGGAATTGCAACAAGACCGGACATTTACAGCGTCAATGTCGATTACCACCAAGAAGAGCTTGTCAACATTGTGGACACGGAGTTTCAAACCCAGAACAAGGTAACAATAACACCAGTGTTACTTCCCGAACAGTTTCCCAACAGGGAAACGAGTAAGAACCAACTTCGAGGGGCAGAAGCTGGTTTCTGGTATCGATGGCCCCAGAAACACCATCCAGGTCTCTCAAACTAAGCGAGACAATAGAAGTCTGACTGTCGAGGCAACATTAAATGGCAACAAACGTGTGGTCACCATCGACACCGGTGCCACAGCCTCCATTGTGCGTCAAGACCTAGTGCACTTGAAGTGGCTACACAACACCAATAGCTACCGTCTAAGAACTGCCACAGGAGAAGCAGCTAGGGTTTATGGTGAAGTCCGACTTAGAATTCGAATTGCAGATCTAGAATTCTCACACAAATTTTTGGTGGCAGATATATGTGACGAGTGCATCATCGGAATGGACTTCATGAAAGAACATCGAGTAATTTTGGATATTGGCAACCAGGTACTCAAATACCAGAATACAGAGATTCCAATGATCTATGGGCACGAAGGAACAACAACTCTAAGGACTGTCATCAAAGAAGATGTGGTTATTCCTACTTCTTCTGAGGTATTCGTTTGGACAAAATTAGAAGGTGAGTGTGGACGCCATCGATACCTAATGGTGGAACCAGGCCCAGATTGTTCTTCCCAAAATTTCATCATTGGGAAGACACTGGTGGCTCCGAAGAACAATATGGTCCCCGTACGGATACTCAACACCAAACCGTACGATGTAAAGTTAGTGAAAGGAGAAGTTATTGGTAAGTGCGAATCTGTCGCAGCCATAACACGAATTGACGCTGAAACACCGAGAACGACATTAGACCCTGAGGAGCTCAATAGCATCAAGGCAAAGATATTCAATTCAGCTAACCTAGACCAACATCAGGTTAAAATGGCAGAAAGCCTTCTGAATGAGTATGCCGACATTTTCGCTTCACCAAACGGGAAATATGGAAGGACACAAATGGTGCAGCATCGAATAAATACAGGAGATGCAAGACCCATTCGTCAGCCCGCAAGGCGTCTTCCACTGGCCAAACAAGGTGAAGCTGAGGAAATGATTACCACCATGAAGAAGGATGGTTTGATTGAAAACTCCAAAAGTCCTTGGGCGTCACCAGTGGTCCTAGTCAAAAAGAAGGACGGAAGTACACGGTTTTGTGTTGACTACCGAAGGTTGAATGACGTAACCAAGAAAGACAGTTACCCCTTGCCAAGAATTAGTGACACCTTAGATGCGATGGAAGGAGCACACTGGTTTTCAACACTGGACTTGAAAAGTGGATATTGGCAAGTTGAAATTCACCCTGAAGATCGAGAAAAGACAGCGTTCTCCACAGGTAATGGGCTGTGGCAGTTCAACGTGATGCCGTTTGGTCTTTGCAACGCTCCGGCAACCTTTGAGCGTTTGATGGAGTGCGTCCTTCAAGGCCTGACGTGGAAAACTTGCCTTGTCTACTTGGATGATGTTATCGTTTATGGAAAGACATACGACCAACACTGTAAGAATCTAAAGGGTGTGTTCCAGAGACTTCGAGAGGCTAACCTTAAACTGAACCCAGAAAAATGTGCATTGTTCCAGACTGAAGTAAAGTATTTGGGACATATCATCTCGTCCCAAGGAGTCAAGACCGATCCTGAAAAAGTTGACACCGTCAAAAATTGGCCAACATAGCTCAACAGGACAAACACCATCTGAAATCCTTTCGGAAAAAGCATACGCCTGCCTAGTGAGATAAGGTTTGGACACCCACCACAAGAGTCTCAGGAAACAGGGGATTACGTGAGTGACCTAAAAGAGAGGCTAATCGGCATCCACGAAAGGACCAGGACTAGAATGAGCACTTACAGCGATCGAATGAAGACAAGGTACGACACAAGAGCAAACACGACAGGATTCCAAGTAGGAGATCGTGTATGGCTGTATAATCCACATCGTCAAAAGGGATTGTCGCCGAAGCTTCAACAAAACTGGGAAGGCCCTTATACTGTCGTCACGAAAATCAATGATGTCGTTTACCGAATTCAAAGAGGGTTAAGAGGAAAGCTAAAAGTTGTGCATAGCGATCGACTTTACCGATACAGTGCCGAAGCTGGTGATAGAGTTGTTCGGGACGAACAATCTTAAGAAGGGGGCAATGTTGCGAACAGAGCTTTATACTCCTACAGCGCCATCTGTTGGGAATTACATATCTGCTTTGTGAGGGAACAAAACAAAAAGCTCTTTTCCATCGCATCTAAATTTCCCCTAATTCCAAAGTACTAGAACATTCTACCCCCATAAGAATTTCCCCTTCTGGACAAGAACCTTCTAGAACAACTGGTTTGAGTATAAAAGGGAGTGTTCACGGTGAGCGGAACACAGTTTATTTTCGATTATGAAAGTGTGCAAAGCTGAACTATTGGATTGTGGAAAGTGTAATTAAAGAAGTGTGATTTAAGTTTGAATAAAAGTATTAGAGTGGATTATAAATTGAGATTTATTGTTTTGATTTGAAAAGTGTAAATAAAGAAGAAATTCTAAAAGGAGTAATAAGTTTTATTTAACGGACCTAGCAAAAATATTACAATATGATTTCTATAAAATATCTTCACTAATCGAGTCGTGTAAACAATTTATTTATATTATTATTTGTACGCACCTGCTTTTTCATGTATTTCCATCACGGCTGTTAAAAAAGTACATGCATTATCCACGGACAGAGTTGATATAACATGATCTTCACATGCGGCACGTAGCTCTTCAACTCCCATATCCTGCGCCAAGGTCATCATTTCGAAAACTCTTGAATCTTGTAGCATTATCTTAAGAAACAATAAAATTAATTTGTTATTGGAACACTGTAATTAAGAATTTCAATAAAAGGCATTTTTTTTAAGTTCAGAATAGAGCTCTGAACAGAGCCCGAGCATGTCTAGCATGCTCTGAACATCCACTGAACCGAGCGTGCTCTGAGCGCTCTGAATTGTTTTTGAAACACATCTGAACATTAGCTGTCACCATTTTTTTTGTTCAATTTCCATCTGTCAAATGCTTGTGTTAAGCATTTAACTCTGTCTGCTTAGTTATTTTATTCTGAACTCATAGAGCCCTCTCTGAACACGCTCAAAACATGTTCAGAACAAAAAAAAGAAACACATATTAGAAGCTCTGAACACTACGAACTAAGAAAGAAACACAATTTCATTTTTGACAACTCAGACCCTGCTGTGAACTAAAAAGGAAAACGCCTAAAGTTGTAATACATTACCTTTCCCGTATACACGTAAACAATAAACTGACGAAAAACTTCACAATTGACATGCTGCAAGCGAACCGGAGTCGGGGTGCCTGGTGCTGATGGTGAAACTGAAGATCCAGGAATTCTGCAAATCTCTCCTCGTTTTGCTGTTTTGAAGCTTTTACATCTAAAATTTAAATAAGTAGTCTCAGATTTAGATAGCTAAATGTTTTCTTAAGAAAAGCAACATGTGTTTATATTAAAATTCAATAAAACTTTTATGCACACAAGTTGTTTTGTATTATTTTGTAAAAGTCCTAAATATAGAGGGTGTAAGCAAGGTTTCCAACACTGGTTACCATATTGTTTTAATTAAAATTACAATTCTCTTTTTACTTAATAGATTCACATCTTGTACATGGCCTAAGATGTGATATTGAACTATAACTGAAAAGTAATATATTGTTTATGCAAATAAGAAATTGTGACGCAAGCTGTTAAATTTGCATTTTCCTGATGCTTATACTACTACTTATCCATCCCCATCTACCCTTAATGAAAATTCCACATGGTGCTATATCCCCTTAAAAATGACTTGTGTTTCACAATTTTTCTTTGAAAAAATCGTATTTTAATATCATCAGGATGAAAACGAGGGAGACTTCAAATTTGCATTTTTCTAATCATTGGAAATTTGTAAATGAAATTCCTACCTTTAGTGTAGGAAAACTATGAAGTTAAATAAAACCAAATAAGTTTTGAGGTAAAATAAAAATATAAAATGCAGGAAATGTGAACCTTTACATTTTGAAGTTGCTTATAATTTTTAAGATTTAAAATTTAAGAAGTTTGCTTAAAGCATAATCGCATTTAGATCAAGACTTGTAGCAAAAAATATGAAGAATCAATGAATTTCGACAGGAAATGAACTGTTTCATCGCTATTTTTTTTTAGCATCTATAGGTTCGGAATTTATTCGACTAAGAGCTGCGTTGGATACGTTCAATGAAAGACTCGCAAAAGCATATAGCTGGCTGGAACAAATTTTAAACACTTTACCAAAAGATAATCCGAGATTTAAGGCAAGAGATTTATGTAGTGTTTCCACCGCACTATAAACAATTAAAAAGAAGATTAACTTTGACAGCATCTATCAAAATGCTAATGGTGTTAATTTTTCTTATAAAATTGAAGCAAGAGAAAGAAAGTTTCATTTGTGCCAAACGAAAACGAAAAATCATCGAGATAATTTAGCAGAATATGGATATAATGGTCAGTTCGAACAATTGACCCAATGAAGATTTAACAAGATTTATTTTTAATCTACTAGACTTACATATACGAAATAAATTTGTATGGTAAATCTTTGAGCTTTAGAGAAGATTTATGGTAAATCCACTTAACTCCAGGATTATCTCTTTGGTGAAAACGTAATATAACTTTCTTTATCGCACTGTCCAATCAAGGACTCCGATATTCCAACACATACATGGAAAAATGTTTTAAAGATGAAAGGATCGTTAAGCTCTTTTGAAAGAGTTATTATTAATCAATGACACTTGTTTTATAGATTACTCAATTAATTAAACATTTCCGTGAGTAAGTCAGTATTGTTCACTTATTAGTGTTTAGAATAATTCCCTTTATACAACAACATTCGGATACTTCATCGTGTCATATAGAATCAGATAACGAATTGAGCTTATGAAATCATAAAATAGACTTAAATCATCACCGAACATTAAAAAGAATCTTCTAAAATGAGTAAGCCTAGTATGACTATCCTGTGGAACTCCAGATAAAACGCTTATAGTTTTGAGAATGTAAAAAGTTTTTCAATTGGCGCGCTTAGATTTTGGCAGCGGTGACCATGTTGTTTTGGTAACATCTGTCTACTGGCAAAACGCTCACACTCTCGATTTGTTTCTTACTTCTAGCCCTGATAAGTATACCATAACGGTAAAATCTCCATTCGGCACTTCGGACCATTGTGTAATATCAGCTAATTTCTCGTGTCCCATTCATCCAGTTAAAGAGAAGCATCCAACTAGGACCGTTTGGCAATACGAGAAAGCCAACTGGGACGGTCTGAATAACTTTTTTAGAATTTTTAACTGGTCACTATGTTTCCTCGATAGTGACGTTGATGCCAGTGCTGATATGATCACAGAAGTGATTTTTCTTGGGATGCGTACTTTTATTCCTTACAGAATTAAGAGTACCATATAAAGTCGAAAGAAAAGTCTTGGTTCGATACAAGCTGTAAGGAAGCTATCAGGTCGAGAGAAGTAAGTTTCCGCTCTTACAAAGCCAACCCAACCGAGGAAAATCGGAAAAAGTTTAAACAAGTCAGAAACCAATGCAACGCTGTTATAAAGAGAACCAAATTCTTACATGAACAGAAATTAAAGCAAAAAATCCTGCAATGTCCCAAAGGCAGCAGAAATTTCTGGTCATTTGTCAAGAACATAAAAAATTCAATTTCATCTTCGGTTCCAACGCTCATCTACAAAGAAAAACCGATAACTAGCTCTTTAGAGAAGGCAAATGTACTTGCAGCTCATTTTGCTGCTAACTCCACGTTGCCTGTTAGCAACATTGCCCCTCCTGTACTTGAGCACGTAAATCATTCAATGGGACAGGTATATTTCCGCACTCGTACAGTTGCAAGAGCCCTTCGAGATCTTGATATAAACAAATCCGCTGGTCCTGATGGTATACCCCCATTCTTCTGAAGAGGTGTTCTTCATCGCTGGCAAAACCATTGCGTAAGCTTTTCCATCGCTCCTACTGTTCTGGAATCTTCCCTAGAAGATGGAAAACAGCATTTGTCCAGCCTGTTCCTAAAAAAGGTGACCCTTCCTCCCCCTCGTCCTAACGACCAATCGCACTTACGTCCCTTCTTTCCAAGGTCATGGAATCGCTGATAAATCATCAGCTCAAGAAATATCTCGAAGATCGAAAGCTTCTTAATGACCGGCAATACGGCTTTCGCAGCAATCGTTCCACTGGTGATCTGATGGCATATCTCACCGAAGAGTGGAACAGATCTTTACATTGTTTTGGAGAAAGTAAGATTATTGCGCTTGATATTTCTAAGGCATTTGAAAGAGTTTGGCACCAGGCTCTCTTATCGAAAATGCGTGCGTTTGGCATCAACGAAGCCCTTATTCTTTGGATTAGAAATTACCTTCTAGATCGTTCAATACATGTTGTATTGGATGGTTTTAAGTCTGATCTTCACAAAATAAATGCTGGTGTTCCCCAAGGCTCCGTTTTGTCTCCGACTCTCTTCCTCATTTTTATAAATGATCTCTTGTCTGAAACTTCTAATCCACTTCATTGTTTTGCCGACGACTCCACTCTCAGCTTTTCATACTCGTTCCCAAACTCACGTCCATCTCCTTCGGAAGTGAATTTGCAACGTTACCGTATGATAAGTTCATTAAACTCCGATCTTTACAGCATTGTTAAATGGGGTACAAAAAACCGTGTGGAGTTTAATGCTTCGAAAACTCAATGCTGTCTATTGTCATTGAAGCAAAATATACCCCCTATGCCATTGTCCTTAAATGGCACTTGCATCGAAGAAACCGAAAAGCTCTCAGTACTCGGTATGTGTGTTAACGACGATCTTCGTTGGAATGATCACATACTCGAGACCGCCAAGAATGCTGCTAAATGCTTAGGATTTCTATATCGATGTAAGAAATTTTTCACCCCTTCTGATCTGGCTACCATTTATAAGGCGTATATACGTCCAAAACTCGAGTATAACTCACACCTTTGGGCAGGCGCTGCTCAATCTTCTCTCCATTTATTGGATAGAATTCAAAACAAAGCGTTAAAACTGATTGGAAACAGAGCTATAATGGATTCATTCCCATCTCTTGAACACCGTCGGAATGTTTCATGTATTTCCCTGTTTTATCGCTTCTTTCACAAGCAATGCTCACTCGGAGTAGCCAGTTGCATTCCTCCCCTTTATCAATTCACCCGTGATACCCGCTTCGCTAGGAATGCTCATCAGTTAACCCTTGAGCCTAACTTTGGTCGTACCGTCAAATATAGAGATTCGTTTTTTAGTCGCACAACACGATTATGGAATAACTTACCCGGCACAGTTTTCCCTTGCCATTTCAATTTGCAAACATTCAAAATCAATGTTCATCGACACCTCCTTTCTCTTCCCTCATAATTTCCCCCTCGCCCGTGCTGTGTTTAAAACATTATAAGGGTCTCGTAACATACAAATTTAAGTTTTTCGAAGGTGTGATATGGTCAATTTATGTGATAGCAGTACAAGCATGGGACTTTCTTCAATATGAAGCGGTAGAAAAGCTACTTATATGCTGCACTTGGAAACTGGAGTTTCGTAGCTATATATGTATGTATATTCTTCCTGAAGGTGCATTTTAATTACATCCCTTAAGCGATGACCCTCACAAACCATCAACTGCCAAATGTAATTGCAAATCAAGTTCTACATGAAAAGTCGCAGTTTTTCCTAGAATGGTCACGATGGAGCTGCTACACGATGTTCAGCTGATGCAGAGAGACTGGAGGGGTTGGCAAGTTAATTTTAAAATATTATTGTAAAGTTTAAAGCAGATAAGTTCCAAATATTTAAAGGAGATAGCTCAACACAGCTAGTCTAGAAATATGTAGAATTTTCAGCAACACAATCTAGGCCATAAGTACTCTATAAATACAATATCAACCATTTTTAAAATAAGAGGGGCGCTTATTCGGTTACATTACCGTCCATAGTGTACTGTCTGCAACCACAGCGCGAAGGAAAATGTACTCCATTTCTTATGAATGTGCCCTATTCTAGCATCAAGAGCTCATTGTTGGAAAAGGCGTCCTTACCTTAGGGGCCATTAAGGAAAAAATATCTTTTGTATAATTCAATGTGTTTATTTAAAATATTAAATATTATGATTTGAAATATTAAAACGGTGCGAATTGATGCAAAATCTCTCGAAAAATTTATTCACAAGCAAAATTTTCCTTGAAAGAAATATATAATATAATATTTTATAAAAAGCGTTTATTAATTTCACTGATAAGAATTTTTTTATCCTGATCAGCGGATTACAATTTCGTGTTTCAATTCTTTACTATTGCACTAACGTCAGGAAAAAAATTCTGATGGAGTCTGCAACAGGAATGTCGTTTTTATTTGGCAGTTCGGAAGCCTTTTGGGCTCTTCTGAAAGTGTTCACTTGTGAAAAATGACAGTTCTGATGCTGAAAGAAGAGCAAATTGCTTCTGAATTTGAAATCAGAATTGAAACCAGAAGCACTCACATATTCATATGCTTAAACGTCAAACTCGACAGTTGTGATGTTTTTACATGTATCTGCATTTGATTTCTGCAAAAAAAGGATGCCAAATACAGAATTCATATTTGTTAGATAGAGAGAAAAAGAGCGAAATGCAGAAGAATTTCATTTCTGCTTTATAGGAAATTCGAGAAATGCAGAAGTCAAGATTATGGTAAAGACGAACATGTTCATCTTTATTATAGCATCATCGTCTGCATTTTGTAAATTTGTGGTATTTTCACATTTTTCTATAATTTTTGTTGACGGACGCATGATATGACAAAAAACATTTAATCGAAATGGAAGAAATTGGAAGTAAGTTAAATTTTCATTGCATAGTTTCGTATATTAACAGGCCAACAAGTTATAGGAGTTTATAGGTAGTAAAAAAGAGTTACCACCTGTGTATTCTCTCCCACGTTCGGGTTTCGACATATATGTGTCTCTCTCTACTTTTCTGCATTTTGCAGATGCAGAAACATGTAAATCCACTTTAAGTGTACCAGGCAGTGTTGCCCCCCGAACTGATTGAAAGTGTAGTGTGTAGGAAAAAAAAGTGTAGTAAGAACGTAGTACAAAAAAAAAATAATTTTACAATTTTTTTAATCCTTTAATTCACTTTTATATAAACATAGGTATAATAAACTATATGTAGATATACACAACTCATAAAAAAATCTTATATGATAATTAAATAATTAATTAATAGTTTATTTATTATTATCTTTACAAACCAAAAATATACATTTAAGGATTAATTTTCTTATAATGACTTGCATTGTGGCAATTGAATTTGTGTGCAAAATTTATCAATTTCGAGAGGAGCTCAAAAATTCTCTCTACGTCTTTCAAGAGTTCTCTTGATTGAATAATTGCATCAACTTTTGAAATATTTAAAATAATTCTTAAATCATTCGTAATTATATTTAAACTTGAAAAAAACCTCTCTGCAGTTGCACTGATATGAGGCAAGCTACACAAAGTAAGCATGTAACTACATACATTTTCGAAAGCTGGCTTTCTAAGAAAATTTTTGGCATTCAATAAATTGAACCAAAATTAAACAATGTCTTCATATAAATATTCTTTTCTTGTGAACCTATTCCGTTTCTTGTGAACCTATTCGTCATTTATTATGGTTTCATTTTCTTGTAGGTATATGAAATGGAAATTTTTTCAAAAGAGGCATTATAGTCGGAATGTCTCCTTTTGAAATTTCGATAGGGTCAAGAAGAGTTAAATGACTTGTTTCTTCATTATCAATTAAAAGTTTTTCACATAAAGCTACATACATAAAATTGGCATGACATCGTTTTCACATTTTTTAAGATATTATTTTCAATGTCGTTTCTACAGCAAAATTCTTCGAATTTAAATCCAAAACACATGACATATGCACAACGTGATGAACTTTGTTTTTGAAATCTAAATTGATTGATAGATATAAGAAACAAACATTGCTTTGAAAAAAGTGTAGTGTTTTAAGGAGCGTAAAAACACTACGATTGTAGTAGGGGGGCAACGCTGGTACCAAGTGGTTTCCTTTCAATCACAATCACAACAAACTTCAGAATCGTCAGAATCAAGAAAAGTGTTCAGTTGGGATCCCAGATCGGAGTGAGATTCCGGATTGCCAAATAAAAATGACATAAGACATTAAGGCCCCAGTTATAGCTTTCATTGAAATACATCATTCAAACAAATAGATAGAATGTTGACTTTATTTTTTTTGACCAGTCAGTTATAGCAATCATTAAAAAATTGGTCTCAGTAAAAGATCCTGTCAGTGACTGATAACAACCAATTCTATGTACTTGAGGTTAGAGTTGATCATTGAAAACAAAACTGACATTTGAGAATAGAAAGAGAATAGTTGGAATTGATTTCTGATTTCTATCAGTGAAATGATAAAAGAGTATTTAAAAGAAATTTTAAATCAGAGTTTAGTATTTTTTAGAGTAAAAAAAGATATAGAACTCATTAACTTAATTTTGATAGGTACCAATTAAAGCCATCAGCCATCAGACGAATAGGGGGAACAACATGTAGCATACGAAAACATGCACGTGCCGTAACTATTCGGGACTGGTGGAAGTGTGATCATAGCCTCTCCGCGGCGGCCGCTAGAAACAAGCCTTTTAAAAAAGGTTTGGCTAATATGATCAGGCTAGTTCCTCAGGTTGGCGACAGGTTAATTCCCTGTCCCGTAAAACTTAATGAATTTCGAGAACGACAACAAGCCTCGGAAACGGACTGATCTCACGACGACAACCCACGCAAAGAAAAAGGAAAAACAATTTACGAATTTTCTTATGGAACGTACGATCGCTCTATAGAGCTCGAGCTGCTCAGCAGCTAGCCGATGCCCTGTCAAAATATAAAGCTGACATAACAGCTCTTCAAGAAATCAGATGGACAGGGAATGGTGTTCTACAGAAGAAAGAATATGACATATACTATAGCTGTCATACAAAACACCATGTGCTCGGGGTAGGCTTCCTAGTTAGCGAAAAAATGAAGTCTACCATCATCGGCTTTAACGCTATAAACGAAAGGCTATGCACCCTTCGCGTGCGAGGCAAATTTACGAACATCAGCTTCATTAACGTTCACGGACCTACGGAGGAGTCCTCAGACGAAGAAGAAGAGACTTACTACGAACAAGTCGAGAGGGCTCTCAATGCCTGTCCAAGGTATGATGTTAAAATCATCCTTGGGGATTTGAACGCAAAAATAGGTCGGGAGCCGGTATTCAGGCATTACGCAGGCACCCATAGTTTGCATGAGAACACTAATGACAATGGACTTCGAGTCTTAGAATTGGCAGCATTGAAAAACATGGTCGTTGCGAGTACCAGGTTCCCGCGTAAAGATATCTACAAAGCCACCTGGGTATCACCTGATGGAGTCACTCGTAACCAAATAGACCACGTGTTGATAGACCGTCGCCACTACTCGAACTTGATGACGGTACGAACGTACCGAGGTGCCAATATCGACTCGGATCACTATCTTGTTGGTATGGTTTTCCGAGGGCGGATTGCCTTGCGAAGACGCATTGCATCCGCCGATCAGGTTCGAATCAACACGGCTGCCGTGCGCAATCAATGAAAACACCAGTAACACCTTTGGTAATGCGTTAGGACTCGCCCTAGAAACACCTGATTTAGGGAGAGTAAGTCCTGGAGCCAGTATGCTGGGCGTAAATGAGAAGTGGACACGTCTTAAAAATACTGTCATTAGTACTGCCAACTCCATCTTAGGCAGCAGTCGTAAAAATCGGAACGACTGGTTTGATGATGAATGCAAGCTAGCGACTGAAGGTAAGAATCTTGCGTACCGAGCAATGCAACAATCTCATAGAACGCGGGAACGCGAAGAGGAATATAAAGAGCTCAGAAGAACAGATAAACGGCTCCACAGACAAAAGAAATCAGCCTGGGAGAAGAACCTAATCTGTGAAATAGAAAACAGCCGAGAGCGAGGTCCGCACCAGGCGCGGAAGTTCTACCAATCCGTCCGAAACATGACGCAGTACACACCACGCTGCACATACTGCAAGGACGGAGAGGGAAATCTGATCACCGATCCTGAAAGCATACTGGAGCGATGGGAAGTGTACTTTAATGAATTGCTAAATGGTCAGCTCACTGCAGAAGTGGAGGCTCCACTACTTCAAGAAGAATACTCTATGTTGCCGCCACCAAGCATAGAAGAGGTTGAGAAGGCTATAGGCCGGCTTAAACAGAACAAATCCCCGGGAGCCGATGGCATACCAGCCGAGTTATTCCATCACGGCGGCGGGCCAGCCTTACGTCAAGCAATTCATGATATTATAGTACACGTATGGGAGCAGGAAGAAATGCCAGAAGACTGGCGAAAAGGTTTGATATGCCCCATACATAAGAAGGGAGATGTCACAACGTGCAGCAATTATAGAGGTATCACGTTGTGGAGTACCGCCTATAAGATACTCTCCTCTATCCTACAAGACCGGATAACCCCATACGCTAAAACCGTCATCGGGCAATATCAGTGTGGTTCCATTCCAGGCAAATCAACAACTGATCAGATCTCTACCCTTAGGCAGGCGATGGAATTTAACATCCCAACATACCATCTGTTTATAGACTTTAAGGCCGCCTATGATAGCATAGCCAGGGTAGAACTTTACAAAGCCATGAGAGAATTCGGCATCCCAAATAAATTGACACGACTATGTAGGTTGACCATGACCAACGTAACAAGCCAAGTGAAAATAGCCGGATTGCTATCCAGACCAATCAAAATCTTTAATGGACTCCGACAAGGGGACGGTTTGGCCTGCCTCCTCTTCAACCTGGCGTTATAGAAAGCAATCCGTGACTCTGGCACGGCAACAAGAGGGACCATCGTCAACAGGTCCAGCCAGTTACTGGCTTACGCAGACGACATTGACATCATCGGAAGAACCGAACAAGCTGTACACGATTCCTTCATCCAGATCGAGCAGGCGGCACAAAATCTGGGGCTGCACATTAGTGAAGGTAAAACAAAGTACATGGTGGCGTCGAATGCGAGAGGAACAGTTGGTCAAACAATCAAGGTAGCGGAGCACGAATTTGAAGTGGTGCAATCCTTTAAATACCTTGGGTCAATAGTAGCAGCCGATAACAATATAGAAGAAGAAATACGCGGGCGGCTTCTCAAATCCAACAGAGCCTACTATAGTCTGTCAAAGCTCTATTTAAATCCAGAAATCTCACCATAACTTCAAAACTGCTGCTGTACAGGACCATGGTCCTGCCAGTACTCACATATGGATCCGAGACTTGGGTGCTTAGCAAAAGGCACTCCGACCTCTTAGCTGCGTTCGAGAGAAAAGTCTTAAGGAGAATTGTTGGCCCCATATGTGAGGAAGGACGATTCCGGAGACGGTACAATCATGAATTGTACGCAATCTACCTAGAAGCAGATATCGTGACAAAAATTAAGCTCAGTAGACTCCGGTGGGCAGGGCACCTAGCTCGCATGAGCGAAGAGGAACCTGCTCGGAAAGTTCTTTGTGGTACATTCTATGGTAGACGACAGCGTGGTAGACCATGCTTGCGTTGTAAAGATGGCGTAGACCAGGACGCCCGAAGCCTTGGGGTGCGCAACTGGATGGCGTCGGCTAGAGACCGGGATAGGTGGAGAAACTTGTTGAAAGAGGCCAGGACCGGAACCCGGTTGTCGAGCCGATGATGATGATGATGATTAAAGCCATTACAGTTTGTTTAATCGTCTTAAAAATTGAAATCAGAATACAAATTTCACTTTAGTTGAATGGTTTTAAATTGCAATGGTGGACATTATACAACCAAATCCAACTTTTCGTGTGTTCAAAATAGAATAAATGGATACCCTATTTACCAACCTACCCCAGTGTAGTCGCCTCTTTATTTACACCCATGAAAAAAACTTACTTGTTATTGGTCATAATACCCATAACAACCGAAAGCTATTTTGTTTTCCTGTTTTCAGGACGAATTCTGGCTTGTAATTTTAGTTATTAAATTGTATCAGCCAGAAATAAAATGTACTTTATTTGAAATTTTATCCCAAGTATCACGAACACGACCAAGACGCCGAAGTTCCTATATTTTCTACTTTGATAGCCAATACCTGATATTGACCAAGTTCTAAGTAATTTAGATAACGGCTTAGATCAAAACATAGCTCTGACACCAAAATGTTTCTTAATGGTTTGGTTAAAAAATAATTTTATATTTATTGCTACTCATTTAAATTTTGAAAAATATAATTCAATTTCCTCAAAGTTAGATTTTAGTAAACTGCCGAATTCAGAATATTCCCAGTGTGAATGCTTAACATGCAATAAATATAATATAATTTACAATTAAGAACAAAAAATTCTGGATAAATTCAAACCACACGACTTGCCACAAAGTCGATGCAAATTAAATAAAAATGACAAACCTACAGTAATTGCACCTCATTACACACTCAACAGAGCAGCAAAATACAAATAATTAACATATCACATTACCTGGCCATTAGCAGAATTCGATGTGCGTAGACACGTTCTTCCTCCCGGCCCAACAGAAAAACCACATCGGCACTATCTTGGTCTTCGGACAGGCGCTGCAAATCGTCAATCAGCTGAGGTATACCAGCCATGGTTTTTTCACAAAGTGGCGTCGGTGGTGGAACACGAGTGCCCATCTTTCTGCGACCGTTAACTATCACTGAATTGGCCAGTGTAACTACAATATTATTACTTCTGTTTGTCGTAATATTGTAAATAATATCAATTATTATGATCACGTGCTTCAACTTCAAATCAGCGCAAAATACCTTTCCCAACAATTTGAACAACAATTTCTCTCTAATTTCACGATACAGGCAAAATTTTTGTAAACAAACCACAAATACTAGTAAAACGGTGGCGGCGGGAAACTTCTTCACTTGTATGTGTGTCGCTCACTAATACTTCAACGGAATGGTCGAAAAAGAATTTCAGATACTTTTTGGTCTTTTTGTTTTCATTCGGAGGAAATACCTTATTTCGGGCAATTAAAATAGATTTTTTAGGATGTTGAAATCTTTCGAAGATCACTTCTTTTTCACTGTTTTTGTGGGTAAATGAACTTCCACAATTTCCGCACTCACTTAAAATCTATTTGATTTTTGGAAATTCTGCAATAACGCAATCAAAATCAATTTAGCAACACAAAATTTTTCACTCAACAGCACAAAAATACACGACGGTGTCTTGTATCTCAACCGATCATCATCCCAACTTGCTCAGACTAGTTGAGTTGGTGGCCGCTTCTTTTTGCCCAACGACGAAACGACGACGACGACGATGATGATGGTTACCTGTAGTATCTTCGCCAGGTAACGTTCATACATACATACATAAATATATACTCGACACGCCGAGTTACATGGCGAGCACAGGTTTTAGGAATAATAGCGCCATCCGAAAAATCAGTGTATGGGTTAAGAGAGTTGTGGGAGAATATGAATTCGCTCGTAAAACGGTGAAACTATTCAATTTGAACATAAAGAGATCATTTGATTTGTTTTGGGTTGAGATTTTATTTTGGTAAATTTATTAGACCAATTGGTCTGGGAAATAGTTTAAAGTTATTCGGTAACCAAATTGGAATTTTAATAAGAAGACAAGATAAATCAAATAGTACCTTTCCAACTAAGGTACCTATAAGAGATTCTGTATGATTTGTACCTTCAGTTTCCAAAATATCGCTTTTTGTTTCTTATTTTTGAAATAAGGAAATGATTTTATTGCTCAGGAGGTGTAGACGGTTTAGTTTGTATTTATATGTAAAAAATAATAGGTACTACTTTCACATCTTGCCACCCAACTCGTTCAAACCATTTAAACCGGCTGCACATTGAATATCAAAATAATGAGCCAATTCACAGAAAGTTCGCGGGTCAACTCTTTTGTTTGAATATGACAAAACCTCAACTTTTCATGTAAATAGCTCTATGTTTTAAGAACTTTAAGTTGTCGTAGGTAGATACAAAAATTAATTACTGCAAGAGCTTTTTCAGGCGCTAATCAAAATTTAGTTGGCAATAAGATTGATTGATTTATTATGAAATATTAGACTTGTAAAGGTTGTTTCGCGAAACAATCTTGCAAAGTGTGATTTTTTTAATTTTTACCAATTTCTTTAATTACAATTACAAAGCTTCTTTTATCTCCTAGTTACATCAACAATTCTCCTGTAGCAAAAAAATTTATTCGCGTTAAAAGCTATAGCTACATATAAAGTAACATTGTCTTAGGAATAAATTCAATGATCGATTTCATTAGATGTTTCCATCTTTTTAAGTAGTCATAAAATAAACGAGAAACTTGATAAATTATGATTTTTTTTCGGATAAAGAAATGATTTCGTTACTGTCCTAGTACTTTTAATTTTAACAGCTCTTTTTAAAATCTCTCTAAGAGACTACGTATGCCTTCATACGTACATATGTCTGTATATATTCGAATTCTACTAAAGCTCTAAACGAATATATGCTTCATAGTTTTAAGCTATATCAGAAAAGAAAGCTAATTTCTCAGATGGGTGGAGAAAACTTCAATGCAGTACCGCAATTGTGGTTATTCCAGGAGGGATGGTCAGTAATTCACATACCAATAATGAAAACAAGTTAATTTTCTTCAATACTAGTGCCACTCATAGATAGTAGCGTAGAGGAAACGTTATTTGACTTTGCCAAAAGAAAGTATAAGAGTTTAAAATTCTTGCCGCTTTCTTGTTTGTCTTTGATAATTTTAAAATAAAATAATAAACTAGAAGTTGCAGGCGAAATATTGTTGATTAACATGAGAATAATATTCGGGGACCTATAAGTAGGGACAAAACGTAGGGCTATGTAAACATATTTAGAGATTCAAAAAGTAGGTAAGCTTTTATGAAATGAAGAAGGCCAAAAGCATGTATTTTCAAAAACAAAGTTTAATTTCAAACTCTTTTGAAAAACCACTAAAGGATAATATGCTAATCTTAAATAAAAGAGCATCGCTGGATAAATGAAATATTGCAATACGAATGTAAATACTACACGGTGGGCCAAATAAGAACTACCAATGTTGAACACAAATACATTTTTTATTTCCTAATAAAATAACTTATTTATTACATTTTTTTTTTAATTTTTGCAGGTTATAATTGAATTCTTAGTAATTTATAATAAATACACAAAAACGTGTTCAAATTTTTGATTTTTTCAATTCTTGTCAAGGGTCAATTGTTATCACGCAGCGAAAATATCGTCAATATTTTATATTCAAGATCAGCTCACACAGGCTTCATGATTAGTATTTGGATCAGTCGAAATCTGTAGATTGTGGAGCTCTGAAAATCCAAGGGCGCTAGCATCAGTTAAATTCATCCTCATTCACTGTTTGGTGTAGTGTTATCGCCCAAAAATGTATCGGATGAAATACCACAATTGACTTTCGGGCTACTTACAGAAAAATAAATCGAATAGTTTTTTTGCGGACAATAGCCGAGCACCATTATAATTTGTGGCCACCTGTTCAACAGAAATATCTTTGTCTGACTTTTACTGTATGAGTATATTTAAAAGCCAAAGTGTATGTTAATACGAGTAGTCTAGAATAGTTTCTAGTTTATTAACATACACTAAAGCTGAAGCAGCATATTCGACATGAAATACGAAGTAATGAAAAACGTGCTTAAAACATATAATGTCTGTATCGAGTAAAATGATGGATATTTGTCTGTTATCATCTTCCATACACAGTCCGCCTTAATTTTAATTTATAAGCAAAATTGGTATGTATTATTTGGTCCACCCTGTATATGAAAAGTTATCATTCGAACAAAAAAAAAATCTCGAGATTTTGATCAGACTTGACATTATGATAAAAAGTAAGATGAAATAAAATAAAAGTAAAATTAATTAGAGAAAAATATTCAAGTGAATAAAACTCGTTGCTGAAATTACTAATGCAACTACTGAAAAAATTTTAACTTAAAAATAAAATTTAATTATATGCACACAAAATTAAATTAAATGCACGACTGCTTGCTCCTATGTAATAGACTAGGAATTTAAAAATGAATGGCGCAAAATTTTAAACAGCCTATTATTAAGGCATTAGTATGATACTACTTAACAATTTGCTAACTTTATAGTAGTTTACTAACTCATTCTTAATTTTAAACATTTTATAACTAGTATCGTACTAAAAGAATTTTCTTAATAAATTTCTCCTGAACACACCTAAAACAATGACATTTCGTGTAAAAAAGTAAGTACACGAACCTTTTTTGATGTTTGCAAATGTCAAAGAGTCATTTTATGAAGCTAGCACGATACTAAAAAATAAAGTAGGTATTCGATGATTTTAACTTTAATAAAAGGGTAGAGAAAGTATGATGCTATATTCTATTAAAATTTGCAAATTCGTTGTTTTAACCTAGTATCATACTAAAACAGCTTTAGCATCGTACTAATTCAATTAAAATTTTGCGCCAATGTTACTAGAGAAAACTGTTCATAAGGATAAAATTTTTTTTTTAAATTCTTTTAGTAGCAAGAGATAAAAACATAATGCTATGCAAATATGAATTTATGCAAGAACATAAATTATAAGTCGTTGTAGTGGTTTCTTAAGAAAAACCTTTTTTAAATACAAACTTTTTAAAAGGTTTTTACGAAAAAATTTTGGTACGCCAATTTAAAGTTTTTATTATTGTTCGAATAAAAATTAAATTTACAAAAAAAAATATTGAGCCGTTTCGGAGATATCGAATTTTCAAAAAAAGAAAAAATAGATTTTTTTTTCAAAAATTCAAAAAATATTAATTTTAAAGTTTTAAAATGCAATGTGTTTTAAACTTTTTAGAACCTTCTCTATAAAAAAAATTCATTAAGATCCGTTATGTGGATAATGAGAAATTCAAAATTCGAAAAAATGGTTCTATGGTAGGTACAAGTTGTAATATCTTAATTTCAAAATTTTTTTTATTAAATTAAAGATCGTAAAAATCAATTGAAAGAAAAAAAATTTTATCAAAATTCTAGGTGCCGTTTTCGAGAAAAATACGATTTTTGAAAACCACGTTCACGTTTCAAAAATCAAAAAAAAAATATTTTTCTAAAAATTGTTTACGTACAATATTGTTTCAAATTCCAAGCAGCTGAACTTGCCCAATAGTACTACATCATTAAAATTAGTAGATATACCGATTTTTCCCCCGATTCGTTTTTCTTTTGTTTTTTTAGACTAAAAATATCGGTATAACTAATATTCAAATTTTTGTTCCTAGTTTTTTTAGAAAATACTTTTTTTCTCAAAAACTTATGCACAGATAAACAAATTTTCATTTAGCAAAAGCTAGCTAATGGTTGGAAAAAATGTTTCAATAAGTGAAATGATTATTAATAGTACCTCCCATAGATGTACATATATTATTGTTTTCAATTTTTTAAAAATAGCACTACAGCGTACTTTTGTACTTTTGTGTTGAAGCGCATAAGAGTTGAAATAGTGTTTAAATTTTCCAAAAACAATTTTCTTTTTCATTTCATTTTTTTGAAAACTCAATATATCTGAAATTCTAACTTTTTTTATATTTAACAATTTGTATTTTTTTTTGTCAATATGGGGAAAAAAACGGTACCTAATATACAAATGTTACAAAATTGTTTTCGAAAATCGTATCTTACTCGACACCTAAAATATTTTTCTCTCACCCTTCATTTTTACGACTCACAATAGATTGTTTTTTAAATGAAGACCCTTCTTATAATATTTATTTAATTTTTAGCTTTCTGATTATAGGCCTATTGGATTTAAAAGTAATTTTTAATACAGAAGCTTCTAAAAAGTTTCAAAAACAGATGAATGATATTTTTACTTGCGATATATGAGGTACTATAGGGCCGAATATACCATCAAATCGCTCGTGCAGAATGTCTATGGTAATAGTTGTTAATTCTATTCATCTCTATTCATCATTATGGCATCAGCCTTATGGCACGAAGTGCATTGGGACTCAAATCGAGCAATTTTTATTGTTCCAAAAAAAATGTAGCCTATGAATTCCCGTGATTCTAAGTTCTTAAACTTGAAGATCCAGCTAATAGAATCTAAACTAGAATTATGCTTTTAAGGCTTAGACACATAATAGGTAGAATGCGTATTTTTGCAAATTATACCACCAATCTTATTTAAAGTCACGTGTTTCCTTTATACATTGTACGAGTATTACAAAATGTAAATGAACTTCATCAATTTTGTTTCCCTGGTGGATTATCATAGCAAACAAAAATCCACAAATTACAAAACCTATTAATGCGCAAAAGGACACTCATCACTGATGCTGCAAACAGAAAATGCCCATCAATTTCACACTTTTGACACTTCATTCATAAAATGAATTTGAAAGAGGTTGTCATATTTTGTTCGGTTTATATCACTTGTCGCCTTACATCATTATCCATCACTCCTGATTTCTGATAATTTTCTAATTTAACAACGACACTTTCTTTCCGCCGTCTTTTTCTCAATTTAAGGACACCCTTTTCCAATTTAGTTGTAATTTTGTAGTCTTTGTGTGTCAAGTGTGGTGCGATAGGCAAAACCAGACAAAAAAACCTATAGAAATGCCAGCTCTTACGAAGGGTTACTATTAACACTCCGCGTCAATTGATTGGGGTATGCTCTTTTTGTAAACTTTCGTTTTGACACTATATGAAAATGTTCACATAAAATACTAAAGATCTGAGGCATGAAAGGTATTGACTAAATTTTTCAAAGAAGTTAATCAACAAAATTCAAAAAAAATTTTTATCAAAATTTTGCAAACTCTAATTCACAATACTCACCCGACTGACATCAACGTTTCAGTTCCCTTTCTAGGATAAACTTAATCGAGACTTTCCTTTGAGTATTTCTTCAATTGTCTTCAGGGCGGTTAAGACCACCATTTGTAAAAAAAAAAACAATATTCTTTAATGTGTTTCAACGAGAATAGGCATAAATCAAGGGTTCCAGGGTGTACCTATATGTATATGTGCATCCCTTAAGTATCTTTTAAGAGAAGAGTTATACGACGCATTTTCCTAACTGAAATAGCCAAAGAAACACAAAAAAACACCCTCGATCCAGGGTGGCACTAATCAAATATATTTGCCCATACCTCATCCGCATCTGACAGTTGATGTGAAGCTTGGAGGTGGAGGTGGGTAGATGGGTATTACTACGTCTCGTCAATCGATGATGGATTTGGGTATTTTTTTTTATCCGCCTACATATATTTCGTGGGTGGTGTGAATTGCATTATTTATATGAAGGCCCCAATTGAACACGTGACTACCAAAGTGTTGTGTTTTTTCGGGCATCATCGAAAATATCCTGAAGGATCAAACTAAACAAACATACATTGCACTCACACTTGGTTCAAGTAGAAAAGTGTGTGAAAGTTCGTTCGTAGGTACATAATGAAAATACAGAAATTGAGAAGTACAAAATGTCGGATGGAAACGATTGCAATTATACGAAGAGAGGGATCCTTTACGAATTTGGATTCGGTTGTTTTGGATGATGGGTGTCAGATGAAGGTTTCATCGAGAATTAAATTGAAGTCGCATCACGTACTAAAAGGATGCTGGGGGTAACTTTTATCCCTTTGGGCGTTGCAATATGAAAAACCCCAAAAGTGCGAAAGGAATTTGGTGTTTGGTTTTTTTTTTTTGTTCTTCTTGTTTTCGTGCTCCTGTAGGTTTTTGTTGCGTGTTTTCATTATTTTTTTGCTCATTTGACGAAGCAGGAAGGCATGTGGTGCGTTGAAGTGGGAGAATTCCGTTCTATCCTGGGACAGGATATTAAGTGCGAAAATTTGAAATAATATTATGATTGCATTTTTCTTTTGGTGTTTTTTCTATAAGAAAAGTGGTTTTTTTAAGGGAAGGTAAATATGCGATATGGTTCTTAGGAAGACTCAGTTAGGACATCATTATGTGGTATGTATGTACATACATATGTACATACATATATACGTGTCCCTGTTCAGGTTGTCGAAATACATTGGATGTTGATAATTCAATGTAGGCATTGCTTTAGGGTGACGATAATTCTTTGAAATCATTTGAAACTAAAATATCGTTCTAAGGTTAAAGGGAGTTTTAAAGGAATATATTCGATAGTAGTGGATATTTTTAAATTCTATTCAATTGTTAGAGTCGCACTTTCTTGCAGTTAGGCATTACTATATTAGAGAATCTCATAAAGTGGGGTTTCTTGTGCACAGTCTTTTCAAAGATTTCAAGATTATCGGAAATAGGCTCTTTTAAATTAGGTTGTATTTAGTGCTCAAAAAGCTATAAGGCAATAATATTTTACATTCTTTTTGAACGTAAAAATACTATTTGGGGATGTTTCTGCCCTCCATTTATTTTGGAAATACTTATAGAAAATTCGAACTACCTATTACAAAAAAATAATAATTTCAAATTGAACAATTATATAACTTTACAACCGATAGAAAAAGGTTAAATTTCTTACTTGCGTAGGCACTATAGAGCAAGTTCTGCATTTGGAAAAAAAATCGAAAACAAGATTTTGATCAAAGTTGACATTACGATGATAGCGAAAACGAATAAAGTGGGTACGACAATTCCGTCTGTCTGTCTGTATGTCCCTATGTATGCCACTGGAGCTATTTTCTTCAAACTCGGTACTTAAGGGTCTTCGCTGATTCCCTAGATGAGAATTTTGTTCTCGAAAAATTGTAAGGAAATTTATTATATAAAAAATTGTTTAAATATTAAAAGGATTGATCAGACGGCTATTCCATACATTTGAAAATTTTTATCTCATTAAATCCATGTTTTATATTTATAAAATGTATTTTAAATTGCAAAGTACTTTTACATAAGAGCAAGTTCGCGCGATCCAGTCGTGCATTTTATTTACTTTCGTTTAGATCTTGAGGAACGATACGATGGGAAATTTGATTTTTTATTGTATCTTATAAGCGTATCTCCATTGACAATGGGTATCCTTTATTTTTCAAATTTGCTGAAAAACGAAATTTTGATTAAATTTCTTACCAATAATGTTCGAAGCATTTGTACTTAAATTTCATTCTTCGATTTTTCTAAGTTCATCTAGTTCCTATGTAAAGAATTTTTTTTAATTTTCTCTAAAACCACTCTAAAGATTTTGATTAAACTTTGCATTTATTTTATCGAAATTCATTGCATGTGAAGCAAGGTTTAATGTTTTTTAATGTTTTTAACGAAAAGTGCACGCAATATAAGAAGGGGTTTGGCTTGTTTCATTGGATATTCCAAGGATTTTAATAAAACTTCGTGGATGTGATGTTCAAAGTAAGTGTAATAAACGTGCATTCCAAGTTTAAATAATTTTTACTCTTATAGAAAATATCTATTTTTGGGACCATTTTCAATTTTTTTGAGAATAAAATATGGGGCCATATTTTTTAATGAAATTCGGCTCCAAAATTCGAATGGAAGAAAATTAAAAAGTCTGCCAAGACCATCGTTGTTTTGCACATACAATTTGGGCCTATTTTTCATTTTCAGTTTAAGTTCGTTTTTAAAATATTTGGAGCGATATTTCCATTTTCAAATTGAGATATTTTTCCATTATTAAAAAACCCATTTTTTGGGTCCAAAAGCTATTGGAAACCACCCTGGCGTTGAAATTCCACGCCTTAGGTTACCTTGAGTTATCAGAGAATACTTCTGCGCAGTGCATTCATTAACCACAAACGCCATCAATCAGTGATCTTAGAATCCCAAAGAAAGTGCCCGTAGTATGATGATGAATGCGTTAACCTAATGCAAGAGACCGAAGATGCACATTCGAATATGCTGCAGCCTAAAATAACGGCAGTGAGAAAAGAGTATGGAGCAGGGAGAAAAAAGGAAAAGAAAATTCTGCGTAGAAATAAGAGAACAACAAGAGTTTCACGAAGGAACTATCGCCCGGAAATTTACAAAAAGATTTAAAGATCAAACTATGTTCTTGAAAACAGCGAAGGTAACCTTGTTGCGGCACAGGGAATAGTTGATATTTTTAAACAGGGTTTCCAGAAGGAGATAAATGGCCATTATAGAAAGAGAGAATATAGGATTTGAACCTATTACCAATGAGAAACCAGTTCTACCAACTAATACTCTTATAAACAGTGATATAGTGAAATAGTCAATTGCATTCCTACCATTAAACAATTCCCATCAGTTAATCATTGATAATTGGTCCGAAAGTACTGTTAAATTCAGAGATTCTTTCTATAGCTTTAATAATAAACTTACAACTTTTAACCATTTCTGTGTACATGTTACAAAAAATGGAGAATTTTCTTCCAATTCCAAATGAGCAGCACTTTTCATGACAAGAGATACTCCTAGAGGATTGGTCAATTCCTCGCAAGAGGCAGCCACACCTGAAAAACATTTTGGAGCGGCTGAGAATCGTACTTTTACCCGAGTCAATATTTCCCTACCATAAAGATATTCAGACATTCAAAACGGTATTTTCTTTTGAATCTTCTACAACTTTTCTTAACGCTTGACTATACTCAAACATTTTAAGGGTAGTCACAGTTCCTTTAGGTCGCGAAAAATAAAAACAAATAACTTAGCTGTAGAGCACTTGGTTGAGACTATTGTATCAAATCAATAACCGCGTAAGGGTTGATAGAAGCATGCCTGATGACTGAGTTATCAGCTCTATGCACCATAAACAAATAAAAGGCGATCGTATAACCTGTAAGAACAACAGAGCCATATTTCTTCTAAAAGTCACTTATAAGAACCTATCCCACACTTTAGTCGGCAAGGACCCGTTTGGCTTCCGACTCTGAAGATCGATCATAGACCAAATCTTCACATTGAGTTAAATCCTGGAAGATATCAATAAACTTCAAGTCAAGGCTCACCATCTATTCATGGACTTCAAAGTCGGTTATGAAAGTATTCATCGTCATAAGTTCTATATGATGATATAGGGATCCTGGGAAAACTGAACCATATATGTATGTTGCATTACATTAGAAATTACACAGTGATTTTTCCAACACTCACAGGGCTTCTGCAAAGAGAGGCGCTTTCAAATAATTTCTTTAATCTCGTTCTAGAGTAGATGGGGAGGCGCTAGCACGGAGGGCACTATATTCAGCAAATCTGTCTATGTATTGCAACTGAGTCCTTAACGGTGATTGAAGAGTAAGAGAAATTTGTTGGCCTTAAGTAAATGAGAACAAGTCTAATTTCACCAACAAACATCTATTCTTCGACTAGGTTTTTATAGAAAGCTACAACTTTTAAGTTGTAATAGTTCATCAAGCTTCTTTGGCTTGGCGAAGCAAAAGAGTTGAAAACTCCTTCCTTGAAAGACATTGTGCACCCTCCACAAAACCGTTATAAAAGGAGTTTTGCTTAACGGCGGCGAGTGTTTGATCTATAAGATGGAACAAAATATGTTATCCAGAAGGACAAAATTAGTCAATTACATTGGCTCAGCCACATAGCGAATGCACAACAATGATCCACCCAAGAGAGTCTTCGAATTCTAGTTCTCAGTTATGGACCAAGCCATCGGTGATGCCAGAACGCTTACCCTAAACTATTGGAAACAACGTTCTCAAGATAGCAGAGTTGACATTACGATGGTAGCGAAGACGAAAAAAGTGGGTCTCGCAATTCTGTCTGTCAGTCTGTTTAATCGACTACAGCCTAAACTGCTCGGCCGATTTTCTGTAAACTTGGTAGATAGTATGGTAGATACCAAAAAATTTTTTCTCGAAATTTTATAAATATTTTTTTTTCTCAAGAACTGTTCACAAGAAAAAATTAATTTAGTTAAAGCTAGGTAATGCTCGAAAAAAAAAAATGTCCAAAAAATGGTTATTAATTGTACCCCTCCTACCACCCTAAGACCAATTTTTTGCTTTTGATTTTCTCAATAACGTTACAACCGATTTTGATAATTTTGTTATGCTAAAGCTCGCCAGAAGTTTGAATAATACATATTGTGTATACAAATTTTCAAAAAAATTTAGTTTTGGATTTAAAAAAAAAATTAAAAATATAAAAAAACATTTATTTTACCTAGAAATGTTTCTTGAAAATCGTATTTTTCTCAAAAACGTTACCTAGAATCTTGATAATTTTTTTTTTCTTTCGATTAATTTTTAAATTAAGATATTACTGACTACGAAAGAACAATTTTTTCGAAGTTTGAATTTCTCATTATCAGCATAACGGATTTTAATAAACAAAATGTATAGACAATCTTCTAAAACCCTTCAAAAATATTTCATTTCAAAACTTAAAAAAAAAAATATTTAAAAAATTTTTTTCGATATCTCAAAAAACGGGCAAATATTTTTTTTAAATTTAGTTTAATAATAAAAGCTTAAAGTTGATTTTCCAAAAACTTTTCTTAAAAATTTTGTATATGAAAGCTTATTTTTTTAAGAATCCGCTACAACGACTCATTATTTTTGTTCTTGGAAAAATTCATATTTTTATCTCTTACCTTTTTTATACATTAGGGTGTGTCAAAGTGGTCAACTATGGTATTTTCAAATGTAATAGCTTTTAAAAGTTGCATTGCTTATCAAAATTAAATCCTGCGTTTACAATTTTCATTTTAATTAATATCTTTGGCTCGCTCAAAAATAGGATGAAATCCAAAAATTAAATTAAATTAAATTGAACACTTGATAAAGAAGCTATGAAATAATAAAAGAAGGAAGAAAAATCTTTTTTTTATGTAAAATCGTTTTTTTTTTTACATAAAAAAAATAAAAATAAAAATATTGTGGTATATCTTTTTGTAAAGACAAAAATTCTTTCTGTATTTTGTTTAGCTTTTTTTTAGTTTACGTAAAAAAAAAAAAATGTACTGTAAATTAATTTTTTTTTCAACTTCAACCGATTTGAGCGAGCCAAAGACGAACGTTATCTTATTTTTTTTACATGTTCTTAAACCTCAGACCCTAATACAACTTTTGAGCACTATTACATTCAAAAATAAGAGTATCTACTTTTTTGCGGCCATACAAAAGTGACACACCCCAGATACATACATATATAACCTATAGTATTACCATGGAGCTTGATTTTGTATTGCGAACTCTAGCCTGGTGGTGGCGCTGGAATTAGCGCTAGATTTTTACAGTGGAGAGTAGGATAAGTAGGATAACAAGTAGTAAAAAAGATAATATTTTATTATTAAATTTAGCAGAGACAAATCTTAACTAGATTACAATTCCTATATACTTAAGATGTCGCCATAATCTTTCGTCTTCTTGATAGTACTATAAGTTTTTTTATACAAAGCTATTACATAAAAGCAATTTTGTGCGACCCAGTCGTGCATTTTATGCCTTTTGTTTTATAAATTAATCCAAAGAAAAAATCTATATTTCTTCAGTCGCATTTAATTTACTCAATCTTAGTTTTATCACATTGCAGACATATCTATAGCAAAAATCAGGCCAATAAAACACTCTTTCAAGAGATCTACGACTACATATAATTTATAAACCTTAAACGAAATACATTTTCTGTCATCGTCGTGTGACATACTACATCATCGGAAGCCGACTTTTCTATTTTATTTCCTTTTCAAATATCTACCACACTAGACAATCTTATATTTGCAGATGGTTGTGTATAGTCGTTTGGAAGTAATTCAAGAAACCAAAACTAGGTCACTTTGGTGTATGTCTTATTCGAAGTTCCCTTCTCTCAAGTTGTGGAATTCTGTCACATTCATTATAAATCTTATAAATCATTTTCAAAAGCCATCACTGCGTCATCTTCAACCAACGCTATATCGTCGATGATGTCAAACAACATGAAACGAAATGTCATTCTAGGGTATGCTAATAGAAAATGTGCAAAGGATATCAAAGCTTTCAAACTTAAGGGTATCCAGGACTAAGAAGTTGAGATTTGTCGGGAAAATAGGTTGAACCTATTCGCACTGCAAGTTTTGTTTTAATCTTTTTTTCTCCCAATCACTTTGAATGTATTTTTGTATTTGATATTTTTTTAATAAGCCTATTGAAATAAAAATAAGCTCACATTTTTTAAAAATAATTAAAAATATCGTGTACTTCTTCGAGAAGGTATTTTTCTCGAATATTACTTACTTAATTACTGCACCAGGCCACGTCCATGAAGGGTCCCTGCCGGAGACACAGTGCTAATATACATATAAAGGGGTTTCCAATAAGAGGTGTTATTTTGAATAGCCCGCTATTTCGGTAGCTGTCACTTTTGAAGCTGTCATTTTTTGACATTTGACAAGTAGAAACTACGCTATTAATAAAAATGGAACGATATACGCTTCAACAACGCATTGAAATTATTAAAATTCACTATAAAAATGGTGAAAATTTGGCAGAGACGGTTCGTAAAACTAAAACATTTTTGGGTCGTCGTGAAGCACCTTGTCGGACCGCAATACAGAAATTGGTGGACAAATTCGAGCTGTTGGGACAAGTTAGTGATGTGAAGAATAAAACCCGTGCACGTCGCTCAAGAACAACTGAGAATATTGCTGTTGTAGCCCAAAGTGTTGAAGAAAACCCAGGTTTGTCCATTCCTCGTCGTTCTTTGGAATTAGGCATTCCACAAACGTCATTACACCGTATTTTGCATAAAGACTTGGGTCTTAAGGCTTATAAAGTTCAGTTAACACAAGAACTCAAGCCGGCTGATCATCAACAACGTCGTGTCTTTGCTGATTGGGTCCTTGAAATGCATGAAAATGAACCGGAATTTCATCGAAAAATCATCTTGACTGATGAGGCCCATTTCCACCTCGGAGGCTACGTCAACAAGCAAAACTGTCGCATCTGGGGCTCAATAAACCCAAGAGTTATTGTTGAAAAGCCTCTCCATCCTCAACGCGTGACTGTTTGGTGCGGTTTATGGTCCCGCGGGGTCATTGGACCTTACTTTTTCGAAAATGAGGCTGGAGCAACAGTTACGGTCAATGGATTGCGCTATCGAGAGATGATTAATGATTTTTTATGGCCTGAATTGGATGGTATTGATCTGGACAACGTTTACTTTCAACAAGACGGCGGCGCACAGTGGAACGAAAACATGAAAAAGTGTTCATCGGACTGTAACTTTTGAAATAATGGATGGATTTTGAAACGGTTTTCACTATTTTGTACTTGAAACATTATAGTTTCATACTATATTTCAAAAACTCTGAAAAAATGAGCAATTTTCCTAAACAAAATTTAACATAACCCCTGAAACTTTTCAAACCTTAGCTTTAGGTAAATAAAATTAATTTTATGGAGGAAGAACAATTAATAATGTACTCCTCTTAATTTATATTATAAGTTTGATGTGCATTTTTGCACTTTTTTTTAAATATGTATTTCGAGACATCGTTCACATTTTAATTTTAATGTTATTTATATTGAATATTGTTCTAGTTAATATATGTTTATACAAAATTTCTTTTGCCTTTTCACGGTATTTTATTAAGAAATCTATTACTTTTGAAGAATTAAGCTTAACTTCACCTTTCAGCTTCATTTTTTCGGCTAAAAGAAGCGTAGTGCTGCATGTACTTTGACGTAAATCTTTGGTTTTACGCCTGTTTTTGTCGCTCACTGACGTTATCAAACTGTTCATTAATGTTGTTAGCGGTTGATGGGGGTGGTTTTATAAAGGTTAATTTGTAAAATTCTGCTTCAACCCACGTTTTAAACCGTTTTTTCGCATTTTATTGTTACTGCATTCTACAAATCCATTTTCCAGCTTCAAACAAAACTTGCGAAAAAATATAAACAAGTCCAATTTGTTTCCCGAGATTTCGTTGTTTGGATAACAATATTTATAGTCTGTTAAGTCACGCTCGTTAGCCTTTAAAACGTTGACAAAATCTTCGTAAGTAAACACAACCATTTTAACTTACTAGAAGGCTTCAAAATTATTTGTGTACTAGGCGATCGCTTTGTTAAAAAAAACTAAAAAAAATGGCATTCATTATTATAAAATCACGTGATTACATTTTTTTTAAATTAAGAGAGAAAAAATAACCGTTAGCATGAGAGCTATACTTTGTTTTGCCATTAAGTCTATAACAAATAATGATAACCTAAATAAAAAATCTCTTTAACCAAAGCAAATAAAATTTAATTGATAAAAGGAGAATCTCCCACCCCTCCTTCTTTTTTTTCATGTCAATGTATGCACTGTTTCATAGTTTAAGATTTCTTAATGTTAGTTATTATTATTTATAATGTAAAGATGCCCCTACCCCCTTCTCCAGTTAACAAACTTATTTTATTTAAGAGTTCTCAGCTCTAAGGGAGATTTTTAAAAGCCCTCCAGGGAGCGGGGTCGGATGCGGTCGGATCCAATTTTTTGAAAATATGACTCCAAATAAGTGCACAATTCATTTAAGACTACCCAAAAACCGAGCATTTTTGAGCATTTTTTTAAAATCATCTTCAAACCTGAAATTAGAATTTTTTTTAAAAATACTCACAAAAACAGTTTTTTTTAAGGCTAAAACAATCTTGTTTTAAGGATTTTTTTAATTGTTAAGCTTAAATGAATCAATTGCATGTCTACAAAATTTATTTCGAAAAGAAAACATGAAAAGGGTCTGAGAAAAACAAATTACAAAAAAGTGTTAAAATTCCAATTTTTTTTGGTTTTAAAAATACTGCATCTTTGAGTCCCTATTATTTGAAAATTAAAGAGTGTACATAAAAAAACGGTTTTATATGTAAAAGAAGCGACAATTTTCTATGCATATCAAACAAAAAATATTTCGAATATTGAAAACAAAAAATCACCCAATGTCCGGAATTTTGTACTAGACGTTCCACTGTGCGGCGCTACGTGCCACACAAGCAATGAAACCATCGATCTTTTACGGGAAAAGTTTCCGGACCGTGTTATCTCTCGAAGAGGTGATCACAATTGGCCACCGAGATCTTGTGATTTAACACCTTGCGACTTCTTCCTTTGGGACCACGTGAAAGATAAGGTCTACGCCAACAGCCCAGCGTCGATTCAAGACCTCAAAGATGAAATTCGTGAGGCTATCGAGGACATAGGGCAGCCACTTTGCGATTTGGTTATGGAAAATTTCATGAAAAGGATATGGTCCTGTAAGCGTGGTCTTGGCAGCCATTTGGCTGATGTTGTGTTCCATTATTAACGGCATACCTTCCTCTTTATAATGAAATAAACATCAGATCATTTATCTCCAAAAATGCCATTTTTCTTTAAATATCAAAATAACACCTCTTATTGGAAAACCCTTTACATTACATATGCACATTTAATTTTAGTTAAACAATTCGAGTTAAAACCACCGCATCGGGATGAAATCCAAAATTTGTGTTTGACTTAAAGGCCATTAGAAGTTATTTTCAATAAAAACACAAGAGTTTATGACTTCGATTTTCCATTTAAGGATCGTCATTTCAGTATACGTGGAGTTTATAAAATTAAAGTTGGAAATAACTCTATGAATTTACCGACCCTATTCATAAAAAACCACTTCGTCTCACCATTATATCCCTTGAAAATAAATTTTTAATTTTACCAAAGACCAACATTAAAACAGGAGATTATTAGTACCTATGGCTATGTGTCTATAAAATGTTTCTTACATTTAGGAACACCCAGAAAGTAATAAATTTCAATTTTCTTTGACTATAATCTTCAATTGAAATTTGCACACCATAGTATCTTATCTACCCTTAAACATTTTGCAAACATCTAAGTACCACCTAGTACCTTAAGGATTTGGAATTCTATAAAGATTTATTAACCTTTCTCTCCTTCACGACTTCATGGTCGCTACACAAACACATCTTAACTCTAGGTGAATCCTTTTAATACACCTGATATACAGGAAGTTCTGATCCTGATACACAGAGATAGTGGTTTGGTAGCAGAAATGTGTGCCCACAATTCTGTTTTGGGAATTTGTCATCAATAATAATTCAGAGGAACAAATTTTCAAATTGACTATGTGTTGCAAAATGAAGTTAGCAAGTAATCATATTGGTAGAGTGCTTGTATTCCGAAGAGACAAAAAGTCATTAAGTATTGATCTAAATTTTACTTTCGCAGAAAGTCACTTGAAATGCCCATACTTAAAGCTCAGAGTCCAAAAAACTACGGTTTAGGGTCACAAAAATACTATAACGCGCTGGAGTTTAGATTTTATTACTCCTAAATAAATAAAAGGCCCACAAAAAAATTCTTTATTTACCCAGCGATTCCTTCCCTTTTCTAAAAGCCCATTTATTTCGATTTCTACTGGTATTTGTTGGAAAGAAAAAGAGTATGGATAAAAATGTTCATCATAAAATTCGGGACATTTCTTGATTTGGAATTTTTGTCTGTTATCAGTCTAAAAAACGTAGAGGGCAGTCTCATGAGACTGAGCTCTGAGAATGAGCTCCAGATAGTACTCGTAAGATATTGAGCTTTTGCAATGAGACAAATCTCAATTTGGTATGCAAGAGGCTTGTCTCATTTTATGTCACAGTCTCAAAAAGAAAACATTCATTTGAAAAATGTCTTCATCAAGTGAATGTGACGGTAATAGCTCCTTAAAACACTAATAGCTTTTTTTTGAACTTTTTAAAGAAAAATATTATGCTCATAACTAAAAGTCAAATTCCGGAAGTACACAAAATAAAATGCACGACTGGGTCGCACGCACTTGCTCCTATGTAAAAGACTAAGAATTTCAAAAATGAATGTTATTAGAGAAACTGTTCATAAGCATAAAATTCATTTTTTTAAATAACTAAAAAAAACTTCTTTAGGAGTTAAAGGTAAGAATAGGATGCCATATGATTCAAGCAAATATAGATTTACGCAAGAACAAAAATTATAAGTATTTGTAGTGGTTTCTTAAAAAATAAGGTTTTATATAAGAAAATTTTAAAACATTTTTAAGAAAAAATCTTGGTACGCCAATTTGAAGTTTTTATTATTGTACGAATAAAAATTAAATTTACAAAAAAAAGTATTAAGCCGTTTTCGAGACATTGAATTTTCAAAAAACAAAAAATTGATTTTTTTTTTCAAAATTCAAAAAAATATTTTTCTTAAAGTTTTTAAATGCAATGATTTTTAAACTTTTTAGAAGCTTCTTTCTACGAAACTTCATTAAAATCCGTTATGCTGATAATGAGAAATTCAAAATTTTAAAGAATCGTTCTATGGTAGGTACAGTCAGTAACAAAACTACTCATTTTTTTGAAAAATTTTTTCGACCATTACTTAGGTTTAACTAAATTAAATTTTTTGAATTTTTTTTAAAAAAATCGTTGGGACAATTTTTGAGAAAAAAAAATTTTATAAAATTTCGGAAAAAAATCGTATGGCATGTACCGTTATTTTTGGTCATAAAAAATCAAATCAAAAAACATCCGGGGGTAAAAAATCAAAACCCTTATCTACCAAGTTTGAAGAAAATCGACCGAGCCGTTTAGCTGTAATCGAACAGACAGACAGACAGACAGAATTGCCAGACCCACTTTTTTCGTCTTCGCTATCATCGTAATGTCAACTTTGATCAAAATCTCGAGTTCGATTTTTTTTACGAATGCATAACTTGTCTTATAGTACCTATAAGTCGCAAGTAAAAAGAATAATAATGTTTTACTAGCTTTTTAATCCGAGTGCGAATAAAGAATTGGAAAAACAATAGACGTGCAGCAAATTGCTAAGAAAATACCTAATATTAAAAGCAGATTCAAAGAAAGTGTGACAAAAATAAAACAGGCAACAGGAAAAGTACAATGGGATTTGTTTAATAGAGATGGAGGCTCACAAAATCCAAATCCTGTACTTAATAGACTTATAGGTCAAGAAATATTTTTTAGAGCACATTTATTATTACTTCATTAAAAAATTTTTACAGGTATAGTTAGTGTAGCCATTAGTCCAGACAAATCATCTAATTCCGTTGCAAGCGCAACGCAAATTTTGAATGCTAACACTCGAAAAAGAAAACATTAAAATGTTGAATGAGAAGTTCAATCGAGATTGATGAAAAAGATAAACTTTCTCACCCCGATGTTTTAGCTTAAGCAAAATTTAGTTTTGACAAAGAAATTAAAACTTTTGGGAGAAAAACTTGCATCACGTGAAATTGAAGTTCCTCTTCATAATTTTTTTTTCACTAGGTTTTTTGTGTACAAAATATATTGAACAAAGTTACTGGTTTTGGTTTAACAAAAGTAGCGCAATTTCATTTCTCTTTCTCTGAAATTCAATCGAATCCTCTTTTTATTTATTATTTTGTCTGCAACTTCTACAATTACTCTTGGTGCTGAAATCTTCGACAATTCCACTTTGGAAACCAATATCTACGAAACGTAAGAAAACCATCTTTTAAGTACTCATCGACTTTCCAGAATTTCATCATTCTTTGTAGAAAAATTATTTTTTAAGGCTTCAACATGGGATGGGGTAAGCCTATAGGGAGTTTTATAGTTCCTTGTTGGTTTAAAGGGATCAAAAATATTAATATATTCAGCCATTGTACTTTCTGAGATAACTAATAGTCCAGTCAAAGCGTCATGAAAAAGGGCCTGACCTTGCGCGCAGAGGCATGGTCAATTTTTTTTTCATGGATCGATAGGTGCTTATGAGAAAACCTTAAAACCAAATTTGCACCACAGGACAACTTTTTTTACCAAAGTTATTGGTAAAAATGTAATTTGTGTCATTTTTTGGTCATTTGCGAATATCTCGGCTCCACTATCTCGTACAAACAAAAATTAAACATGTATTTATTCCTAATAACATTATCTATTATGTTCAAAAAAAAACATTTGTTTAAACAAATGAAAAAAAAGTTATAGTGAGTTAAACAAATTTTTTGTTGGTTAAAAATCACTTTTTCGTGATTATTAAGAAAAAAGCTCATTTAAGAGTGAAATTTTTATTTTTTATTATTAAAGTTCTTGTAATTCCCTACAATTTAAAAAAAAAATCAACACTCTACGATGAACGAAAGCCGAGTAATGAATTATTGAACATGGGTAAGTCAGCGCACCCACGCATTTTATGATTTTATGTTTTAATTAATATCTCAGCCCCAGTATGTCGCAAAGTGAAAATAAAAAACTATATTGCTAATAACAATATTATCTATCAACTTGCATTTAATTTAATATGTTTGAGCAAAAACATAAAAAGTTACCGTTGGTTTCAAGGTTTTTTTTCTTGTTTTTAATACCTTTTTTTGAAAGTTATTGAGAAAAAAAATGTATTTCACGGTAAATACTTTTCAGTTTTGGATTTTTGTTTTATAGTCCTGCTAATTTTCTTCAAATTAAAAAAAAAATTAGTCCATTACGACAAACGGGAGCCAAGATATTCATGATTTAAAAATTTAGGAAAGCTTACAATTTAGTATTTTAACCTTGTAGCTTGTAATTCTGGTGTCGCCAGCAACAAGATTATATTGGTATCCGTCAAGCACCCCACACATACTTACACATATATTTGTTGCTTCTTGTTGCTGGCGACACCAAAATTACAAGCTACAAGGTTAAAATACTAAATTGTAAGCTTTCCTAAATTTTTAAATCATGAATATCTTGGCTCCCGTTTGTCGTAATGGACTAATTTTTTTTTTAATTTGAAGAAAATTAGCAGGACTATAAAACAAAAATCCAAAACTGAAAAGTATTTACCGTGAAATACATTTTTTTTCTCAATAACTTTCAAAAAAAGGTATTAAAAACAAGAAAAAAAACCTTGAAACCAACGGTAACTTTTTATGTTTTTGCTCAAACATATTAAATTAAATGCAAGTTGATAGATAATATTGTTATTAGCAATATAGTTTTTTATTTTCACTTTGCGACATACTGGGGCTGAGATATTAATTAAAACATAAAATCATAAAATGCGTGGGTGCGCTGACTTACCCATGTTCAATAATTCATTACTCGGCTTTCGTTCATCGTAGAGTGTTGATTTTTTTTTTAAATTGTAGGGAATTACAAGAACTTTAAAAATAAAAAATAAAAATTTCACTCTTAAATGAGCTTTTTTCTTAATAATCACCAAAAAGTGATTTTTAACCAACAAAAAATTTGTTTAACTCACTATAACTTTTTTTTCATTTGTTTAAACAAATGTTTTTTTTTTGAACATAATAGATAATGTTATTAGGAATAAATACATGTTTAATTTTTGTTTGTACGAGATAGTGGAGCCGAGATATTCGCAAATGACCAAAAAATGACACAAATTACATTTTTACCAATAACTTTGGTAAAAAAAGTTGTCCTGTGGTGCAAATTTGGTTTTAAGGTTTTCTCATAAGCACCTATCGATCCATGAAAAAAAAATAGACCATGCCTCTGCGCGCAAGGTCAAATGACGCTTTGACTGGACTATAATTTCCAGGCTCAACATTTTAGTAGCTTTATCTTATTAGAATGAGATTTTGGTTTTTTCTACATACAGAAATCTCTAAAGTGAGATAGATCTGTTAAATGAGATCGATCTATTTTTTGACAGATTTGTCTCAGAAAAGGCCTTGTGGCAGAGCTTTTTCTAAAGCAGTGGCGCCTGATGCACCCTCACTACAATGCGTTAGGAAAAATGCCACTAAAAAAAGAGCAAGCCACTGACTTTTCTTAAGGAATTGTTGTTGTAATTCTTTGCAAAAAGTTGTACACCCAACACGACCGTCGTATCCCACTGCTGATGAGAATGAGATACTGTCGAGATCAAGAAAAGAGTGTCAAGTGTCACTCAATACGATCGTGCGCTCTTTATCTATATCAAAACAGAGTTACCATTATCATTCTCAATTGGAAGCAAAGAGCTTTTTCAGTGTTTTTTTTTAAGGAGCTTTTGGGATTTGAAGCTTTTGAGAACACATTTTAAGAAGATGAGTATGTTGAGTGTTGTCGTATTGCTTTTCAACTTAAAAAAAAACGCGCCTATTATCTTACCGCTTGGCGTTGTGGGAAAAGGTAAATTGAATAATGTTTTCAGTCGTTTTGAATCGGCAGACGGTAGCCCTACGCGTTTTTTACTTTCATTTGCGGCGATTTATAATTTAAACTACGGAATCCCTGTTTAAAAGGCGACACACTTATGCATGGCAATGCAACCAGAATGAGAGACAAACGTCCTATCTTCCCTGTACTGACAATTTTTGTTGGACAGAGTATAGCAATTGCTCAAAAAAAAAAGAGATTTGAGACTGAGATAAAGTTTTCTGTATACCACCCATTGCTTTGGGTGTGTTCAGAAGAAAATTGCTTGAGTACGATACTAGTTAGAAAATGTTTAAAATTAAGAATGAGTTAGTAAACTACTTAAAAGTTAGCAAATTGTTCAGTAGTATTATGCTAATACCTTAGTAATAGGCTGTTTAAAATTTTTTTGTCAATGTATTTTTTTTTTAAATATATATGTATGTATATGCAAGGTGTGTAGTGTATGATGGTAACCTTGCAACCAGTTACAGTGGACCGGAAAAATACCCACAAAGCTGAATTTTGGTGAAGAGCTTGGTTGTATCATGGTTAAAAAGATGTGAATATTAGTTTTTTTGCAAATTTTTCTAAGACTAAGACTGTTTTTTTTTTTTTAATGTTAAGATAAAATTGTAGCTTGTGTAATTCTACACAAAAAAGATTACAAAATATTTATTACAACTAATTAATTTTGAGAAAAACTTAATTTTTTAATATTTTTTATTTTCTTACGCATATTTTTTTTTAGAAAATTGCCCCTCCTCTTTGTTTATTGTTTTGATGAAATATACAATAAACACCCTGTATAAATAAAAATAATAGATATTTTTTTTTTTTAGAAAATTCCATGCATTAAATTTTTTTATGAATTACTTTTCATTGGCACATGTATGAACATCAGGTATGCGAAAAACCGTAATTTTCCACATTTGACTTGGATTAACTTTTTCCAAAAATAGTTGCGCAATAGTCTTTTGAGGCAGTTTTTCAATCGTTACGTAGGTACGGTACGATCTTTCAATCATTACTTTCAACAGATCAGTTTCAGATAGCTAGACTGCTCGGAATCCCTAGGACAATAAAGTCATGTCTTCTTGCCTTATGTTGCGTTCTATAACTAATGTAGTAAAATAAAATATTTAAAATTGTTAAAAAAAAAAAAAAAAAAAAAAAAAAAAAAAAAAAAAAAAAAAAAAAATCAAAACGTTTTTCTTTACTAAAATTCAAATAATGTAGTATGCATTGGGGAGCGAGGCTCATTGTTTTTTTTTTATTATTTACTCAATGTAAGAGCAAAACTGTTTGTAAAATCCCAAGCCCAAAAGGACAAGTGCCTATATTTAACGTAGTATACCGTATAATGTATAAACCCTCCAAAGCCTTACATTTTACTGAAAAAAAGGAGCGTTTGTAGTGATTGCATTTCTGTTCCATTGTATTTTATGGTGGACGAAGCTTTTATATTTAGCCTTTTGCCACTGATTTATTATTGTAAGTCAGAAACCTTAAAATTGCAAAACAACACGCTTACATTTTACAACAAACAATAAAAAAAAAGAAAAACTTCGAAGCCCCTCCAGAGTAGGTAGCTACTTCATCTGTAAAAATACGTTTGAATTTAAGGATTTTTCTTATACTAAACTCCTACGCAGAGGAAGGTACCTTTATGTGCAGGACTTGCAGAATCTATTTGAAAGAGGCGGCACGCTGCTTTCAACTGACGAAGGATAATGACGCTATTCCCAACAATCAACGTGAACAACAACAATCAAGAATCGCACATAAAAGGATTTCGCTAAAAGCTTTCAAGTTTTACCATGTGGTTCCTTTCTATTCACAATGAACAACACAAAGTGAAGTGCTGCTCCTCTGCACATGAATATATATACAGAGAGAAGTCCTTTTCACATAGAGATTGTAGTGAAAGTAGCAATAGCGAGTTTCAATTCTGTTTTTTTTTTTCAAATCTTTTTTTTTGTTCAATGGACTTCTACTTCTTCCAAAAGCCTAAAATCTGTTGCGCTCTCGAATAAAAGGACAAAAAAAAGATGTAAATGTGTAGAAAAAAAAATAAACACAAAAAATAAAACTGAAAGGACAATTTGTGCGCTTGTGTTTTTTAATTGGCTTTTTGTCGGCATGAAGTGCAGATAGAGCTTATTAAACTTTTACGGGTAGATGATACCCAAGGAGCACGCGTGCTTTCTCTCTAAGAGGGTGGCCTTTAACAAATTCTGATTGCAACTTGCGATAGGTCGTGTGTGTTTGGTTTTCCTGGATCAAAGAAAAGAAAGTTGTAGCTGTATGTAGGTAGCAGCCTATGTAGGTAGGTACAGTACATATCTTTTTAAACAAGTAATCAACGTAAAAGTTGATGAAGGACTGAAGGACTAATGACTGAGCGCTTTCTTTTATCAATTTTTTTTTCTTTCATTCTTTGAAAATGGTGTAGGCTCGCTTTGTGGAAAAAGGGCGAGAATCTCAAATATTTCCTCAAAATTATCAACTTGATATACTGTGTACTTGATGCGGATGTAAAATCATTAAGATCATGATAAAGTATTTCCTCTGAAGCTCAACTGGTTGCTTCAAAGGATTTGGAGGTTCGTTTGAAGATTATATCTTAACCACCAGAGGGGGTTGTTTTTTAAATAAAAATAGTTCAAACATATGCAAATAGCAATTTTGGTTTCGGTCTTAAGTTTTAGCGAATCTATCCTCTGTTCTAAAATGTGCTGCAGAAAAGCTTTAAAGCCAAACTTTAATAACTCACCCTAAATCTATTTTATGTTTCAACTTTATACGTATATACACCTGGACCTCATCTAAATTTAATAATTAAACAAGGAAATACGTGAAACATTCCCAAGATGTTCAAAAGAAGGGAATGAAACCATGATAGCTCTGTTTCTTATCAGCTTAAATGCTCTGTTCTAAATTCTATCCAATATATGGAAAGAAGTGTGGCTGCACCTGCCCAAAGATGAGAGTGGACGTATAAACGCCTTAAAAATTGTAGCCAGATGACAGGGGGCTTAAGATTTCTTACATCGATTACATTCAACGAAGATCGTCGTTCACACATATACCGAGTACTGAAAGCTTTTCGGTTTATTCGATGCAGATGCAAGTGCCATTTAAGAACAGAGTCATAAGGGTTACAGTGCTGTAAAGATCACAGTTTTCGAAGGAAATGGACGTGAATTGGAGAACGAGTATGAGAAGCTGAGAGTAGAGTTGACGACAAAACAATGAAGTTGATTAAAAGAGACAAGTGATCATTTAAAAAAATAAGGAAGAGAGTCGGTGACTAAAAGCATCCCTGTGGAACACCACTTTTGTGAATTTCAGACTCGATATCTTCAAATACAACTATAGTATTAATTGCTCAAAATGTAATAATCCAGCGAAAGAGAGATTCATCCATACCGAAAGCACACAAGAGGACTTACTGTAAGAACTTACCTAAGAAAATAAGTTTTAGGAAAAATTGATCTAAATTAAAAACTTTATTGATGGGGTTTTTGCATGATTACGTACTAGCAGTTGTGCCTACAAGGCTTCTTCATAAATTTATGGTTTTTGAATATTACAACAACAACCTGATCATGTGGTTTCGGTAGCGTGATGCGTAGGGTATTGGCTTCTGAAGGCGCTAGGTCTGGGTTCAAATCTCAGTCAAGGCTAAAAGTTTTTCGATTAAACTTGAAAGTATAAAGGCTAAGCACCACTAATAAAGGAGTCTGATGATCGACTTGGCACTCGTAAAATAGCTATAACCGCAGTTGGTCTTGTAATATTTAAAAACTATAAAACTTTATTATTTTTACTTACGACTTAGGCAAGTTATGCATTCGGAAAAAAAATCGAACTCGAGATTTTGATCAAAGTTGATATTACGGTGATATACGAGTAGCGAAGACTAAAAAAGTGGGTGTCGCAATTCTGTCTGTCTGTCTGTCAGTTCGACTGCAGCCAAAATGGCTGGGCCGATTTTCTTAAAACTTGGTAGATAGTATTTTTAATCCCCCCCCCACACGTTTTTTTCTTTTTTCCTTGAGCCCGAAAATAACGGTATCTGCCATACTATTTTTTTTTTAAATTTAATAAATATTCACCCTTATTCCGTTTTAATAAAACGTCTTTAAAACGAGAAGGCTTCAGAGACCACATTTTGGTGTTTAAGTAAACGAAAAAAGCAGTGTTCTCTATGTTCTTCACTTTTCTAAGCAGTATAACGATAGTCGTTTCAATAAAATTCCAATTTTCATTTCTAGAGCCTTGTCGTATTACTGGCGTTTTAGTAAAACGACTATCGGAATAAGGATGATTTTTTTTTCAAAAACTGTTCCACAGATATAAAAAATTTAAAAACAATTTCCAAAAAATGATTATTGAGGGTACCCCCATGGAACCATTTTTTTGTTTTTGATTTTCTCAAAAACCGTAGAACCGATTTTGATCATTTTTTTATGTGAAAGCTTCCCAGCAGTTTCAATATTATTGTGTATTCAAATTTTCAAAAAAAAAAAAATTTCGATTTAAAAAAATAATTCTAATTTTTTTTTTTTTGGAAACACAATATTTCGAAAACCACATGCTCGATTTTTTTTTTAAATTTGATAAATAAAAGTTTTTTAATATAAATTATAAGATGTAAGAAAAAAAAATTTATTTTACCTAAAAATAACGGTACCCTCCATACAAATGTTAAAAAATGGTTTCCGTACATCGTATTTTTCTCGAAAATGGTTCCGAGAATTTTGGCAATTTTTGTTTTCTTTTGATTAATTTTTACGATCTATAATCAAATTAAAAAAAAATTAAATCAGGATATTACTGACTGTACCTACTATAGAACCATTTTTTCAAATTTTGAATTTCTCATTATCGACAAAACGGATTTTAATGAAATTTTCTTATAGAGAAGCGTCTAAAAAGTTTAAAAAACATTGCATTTCAAAACTTAAAAAAAATAATTTTTGAGTTTTTAAAAAAAAAATATTTTCTTTTTTTTTTAAATTCGATATCTCAGAAACGGCTCAATATTTTTGTTTATAAATTTAATTTTTATTCGAACAATAATAAAAACTTTAAATTGGCGTACCAAAATTTTTTCTTAAAAACGTTTTAAAAATTTTCTTAATATAAAGCTTATTTTTTTAAGAAACCAGTTAAGACTTATAATTTTTGTTCTTGCATAAGCTAATATTTGCTTGAATCACATGGCATCCTGTTTTTATCTCCAACTACTAAACGAGTTGTTTTAGTCCATTAGAAAATGAATTTTATGCTTGTGAACAGTTTTTCTCTAATAACATTCATTTTTGAACTTCCTATAGTCGTTTACATAAGAGCAAGTTCGTACGATCCAGTCGTGCATTTTATTTTTTTAGCACGAATTTTTATTGAACAAACCCCGAAAAAGAAATAAATCAAACCATTTTGTTTTTCGAAATGGCAGATCTGCAAAACCTAAGGTAACTCCAGTTGACCAATATACTCAAATTGCCTTAACAGTCTTTTGTATTATATTTATGTACTAAATTTGGTTAATATAAACATATTGACTGTCATTTCAAATTCATGAAGTAGGATTGAAACACCTAAGCCTAAAGGTAAACACTTTAATATTTTACAGCGAACAAAAGAATACAAATTTCACTCTCTCACCACATAAAAGAATACAAATTATAATCTCACCTTTTTCTTATCTACACTTATACACCTTTAAGAGGAGAAGTCTTCCACAAACAAAAGACCTTAGTGTTATCTTTTTTCAGACAAAGTCAGTCTACCTATATATACTTTCGCTATACACAACATCACACCCTTTTTATCCACAAAGCCTTCGAAGTGCCGAGTGACCTAAACTAACAATCAACATTTCACTTAACTTACCCTCAAGGTGTCATTTCATTTCTCGGACCGGACGATCTAAGCCCACAGAATGATGGCGGAATATAATCTTCGCTGGAAAAAGAAGACCTTTATTCAAACGGAAGCCATTGTCATCCTAGATGGTGCGCTGTTCAGGATTCAGCCCACATCAGACATCACCCTCCCTTTCCCTAATCTTACAAACATTACTAAATTGTTCTATATATCCCAGAGTATAATCTCCAGCTAGGAATTTCTTAGAGTTCATCCGAACGAAGTACCTTGAGGTTTCATGCAGAAGTATAAATTCACTTGGGTGTTGATTTTTGTTGTGGAATCCTGTCCTCCCTCTGCTCAAGTTTTCGCGCAAATATTTTCCCTGACTTTGACTCCCAGTCCCAGACCATCATCGTCGCCATGCCCGTATGATCACATTTACGTCAATTTACAGGACAAAGTTTTGATATCTTCATTCCCTGGTTGTGACAGTGAAGTGAGTGAAGCACTTGGTTTACGTTTTCACTTATTATTATTGAATAGATTCAAGTTTTTGAAGAGTCGTGTCCTCTGGACAGGATAAAATTGTTTATGTACTCCATATGGAGTGCAAACGGAATTTAACAATGTTGAAGGACATCGCTTGGTAAGGATACAACCGTGATGGGTGAGCGGAGGAGTGAGGGTGTTGTCATACTGGGGTTGTGTATCCAGAGTCTGGACCTTTTATTCCGGTCGATGATTGGGAGATCGGCCAAATAAAGGTGTGTTTAAATTATATGGATTCCCAGGCATGGAAGGGGGGCTTCTACATGCAGCACCATCAGGTCCTCTCACCTCTGGGAATGATATACCCAACAATATAATAATAATCAATTGAAGAGTTTGCAATCAACTTGATTTTGAATGGAATTTTGATATGGTGAAACATGCATTGAACTGGCATGGCACGGTGATTTTGAAGTCTCTGAAGTCCACTTGAATGACTTCGAACGAAATACGTGCGGCTATAGGTTGGTTTGGTTAGAGAATTACGGGAATGTTAAACATAGCTTTTCAAATCGATATGTGAATCGAACCAATTGAGTGTTTCTAGTTTTTTTTTTTTTATTTAACTGAAATTTTGAAATTTCTTTTTCTAAAATTATTTTGATTTAAATAGGTGTAAGGTGTAATGTTTTAGTTCTTGCATTAAAAAATAACCTAGTAAAAGATAAAAGTCCACAGATTTAATACATTTTTTCAACTTTTAATTATGGGATAGATGGAAAATGTCGTATCTTGAAAACTGGGGCATGCCTTTTGAATAAGTTCAGAAGTTTCCCATGAAATTTATAGATATTTTCGGCAATGAAGTTTCTTTTTGAGGAAGTGATGCAGAAATGGAAAATTATTATTGTTCCATTCTTATAAATTTTAGACACAGCAGCTCGTGGAGGAACAGGGTATAGTAACTTACAACTATCGACTATTCCTGTGTGTGTGTTGTTAATGGGAATGGAGCGGACCTAAAATTTTTTTGGAGGATCTCTCTACTTCCTTTTATAAGGCAGTACCCCCAAATCTCATACTATCAACAAGAGGGGTTGTAATAAGCAAAATTGCATGAAACAAAAATGTGATTTTACGCTAGTCTTAGGTGTCATTCGCCAGTGATTTAGTGTCAGTTTTTTGTCAAATTAAATGTTAAATAAATTTTATACAAATGGGAGCAAGAGATAAGAGCTGATATAGTAATTGAGTATTTTCAGATAAATTATAAGAAAAGATGAGTTTAAAACACAACACAATTTTGAGTTTAGATATTAGTTTCTGAAGAAATATTCTAAATATTCAGAAAAATTTTTTTTTTAAAAAGAATAATTTTCTGACCATGAAAAAATTTATTTGTAATCATTCTGTTCTTTGCTGCAAACTCTTAAATAAATTTAATGTTTCACTTACTGCTACCAAACTTCTATTTTCTTAACTTACCGGTCGAGAACAAGCTGTTTTCATAAATAATGTCTTACAAATTGTATAGCTGTACCTTCCGGGGTACCTCAAGGTTCTATCTTGTGGCCCATCCTGTTTTCCCTATATATCAATGAACTGCCATCTGTTATAATCAATTCTTCTATTCAGCTTTATGCAGATGACACTCAACTACACATAAGTTGTCCTCTAGGACTTATTGAAGATTATGTAAGCCGAATTAATTCTGATCTTGAGAACATCGCTAACTGGTCCAAGAAAAATTGTCTTTTACTTAACTTGAAAAAGTCTAAGTGTATTGTTATTTCAAAAAAACGTGTGTCCACCTCTTACTTTCCGTATCGAATATGTCTCTACTGCAAATAATCTTGGAATAACATTTAATAATACGTTGACTTGGAGTAACCATATCAGCTTAGCGGAAAAGTTTAGGGTGTACTTCGCTCCTTATGGACATCTCATTACTAAACTCCAATACAAACTCGAATTATTCTTGTTAAATAACTAATTATTCCAATTTTAACCTACGGATGCGAAGTTTATGGGAAAGGTGATGCGTCCTGTAAAAGAAAACTTAATTATGCCTTTAATAACGCCATCAGATACGTCTTCGGCCTTCTCAGATTTGATTTGATAGAATATGTCATTTGGTGACATACTCAACATACTTGAAATGGAATAAAAACTAATTATAACTTAGCACTAATTTATAAGATTATTGTATCTTAATGTGTATAAGAATACGAAATAAATAAATAAATCTAAATCTAAGAAAATCGAATTCGAGAATTGGATGAAACTTAAAATTAAGGTGAGGGAAGGAGAAAAATTGGGTTTCGCAATTCCGTCTCTTTGCTCGGAAATAGCCTAAATGAAATGATCGATTTTATTTAAACTTGGACTTTACGTTATTTGATTAAATGTTCCAAGGTTTTCAATAAGGAAAATTCAAAAAGTTCTTAATAAAAAAATAAACAGAAAAACGGTTAAAATTAGTATAATTAAAATTAATTGTATTTTTATTCATGAAGAAGCTTATAAAACGTTAAAAAAGTATTGTGTATCATTTTTACATGTGACTTATAGGTACTATAAGGCAGTTATGCATTAGGGTGTGTCAAAGTGCTCAACTATGGTATTTTCAAATGTAATAGCTTTTAAAAGTTGCATTGCTTATCAAAATTAAATCCTGCGTTTACAATTTTCATTTTAATTAATATCTTTGTCTCGCTCAAAAATAGGATGAAATCCAAAAAAATTTTGATTTTTCGAGATTTTTGAAATATGTGTTGTTTTAAATTGCGCCGCCTTGTGGAAACAAAAAAATTATATAAAATATTTTTAGGATTCAAGTGAAAGATAATTGCAAGAAAACACTTTTAAGCTTATATTTGTTTAAATTGATCACTTGGTAAAGAAGCTATGAAATAATAAAAGAAGGAAGAAAAATCATTTTTTATGTAAAATCGTTTTTTTTTTACAAAAAAAAATTCTTAAAAATCATGGTATATCTTTTTGTAAAGACAAAAATTCTTTCTGTATTTTGTTTAGTTTTTTTTGTTTAGTATATGTAAAAAATAAAAAAAAATTTACTGTAAATTAATTTTTTTTCCAACTTCAATCGATTCGAGCGAGCCAAAGACGAACGATATCTTATTTTTTTTTACATTTTCTTAAACGTCAGACCCTAATACAACTTTTGAGCACTATTACATTTAAAAGTTAGAGTACTTTTTTGCGGTCATACAAAAGTGACACACCCTATTATCACAAGTAGCACAGAATTACTTAACGAAGTCTTTAAGAATTCTAAATCCGTATCTGACATCTTCTATAAGACGGATTTAAGTTCCTATTAAGTAGAGAAAAGGCGCAAGTGGGCGGTCCGATAGAAGGAAATAAGAAGATAAATTGAGTCTTAAAATGATCTTAAATCGGGATATCATTCTTCTTAAATGCTTCATTACTCCTTCTTAAATAGTTCCTTACATCTTCTTAAATACTTCTTAACTCCTTCTTAAAGAGTCTTAAAAAAATTATTAGAAACAATAAAAATAAATTTTTTTTATTATCTGTTTGTTTTTTTTATTTTTTTTTTGTTTATTATATTCTAGTCTTTATGTGAATTTTTGCTGGAATGAAAGAATTTTAAAAGTTAGTTTTTTTAATTTACCTCTGTGCTTCCACTGAGATTCGAACCCGAGTCCTCTCGCTTGCCGTGCTTGTGCTCTACCTATTGTGCCACTGTGACACTTAAAATATCTTGTCTCAAAGTGCTACTCAAATAACTCTCTCGTGTTTTTAATATTATACTCTTTAAGAAGACTTAAATACGTATTAAAGAATCGGAAAAATAAAGGAATGTTTTTAGAAGGATTAAAGAAGGAATTAAGTAACAAAAACAACCGATTTAAGAAATGCCAATTTAAGAAGTATTTAAGAATGCTTTAAGTAGAAGTAAACACACCATGTTAAGTTCTGTAAAGCAATACCTAAAAAAGACGAAATTAAAACGGAATTAAGTAGCCATAAATCGGCACACCTACCCAATAAAGAAGGAATAAAGTATGAATTAAGTATGGACATTTTGTCAGTTACATAAACGGATGTCATCAAAAAAGTCACATTTTAAATAAATGCTATTTTAATTGTTGTTTGTCTGCAATAATGAAACAATCTCTTTTTTTTAAAGATTTAATAAATTCGGTTAACACATTTTGCTTTCCACCTAAAACTAAAAGTACGAAAACGGCGTTATAAATCATACTATTTCAGAAGACTTAAATACGTATTAAGGAATCTGAAAAAAACCGATTTAGGACCAAAACAAAAAAGTTATGTTTTTAGAAGGATTAAAGAAGGAATTAAGTAACAAAAAAAACCGATTTAAGAAATGCGAATTTAAGAAGTATTTAAGAATGCTTTAAGTAGAGTAAACACACCAAGTTAAGTTCTTTAAAACAATACCTTATAAAGATCATATTAAGATGGAATTAAGTAGGCATAAATTGACATACCTAATAAAGAAGGAATAAAGTATGAATTAAGAAATGTGATACCGAAATTATACAATTTTGTGCTACTTGTGATGCATTCCTAAAAATAAATCGAACTCGGGATTTTGATCAAAGTTGACATTACGATGATAGAGAGAAAGAAAAAAGTGGATTTCGCAACTCTGTCTGTCTGTCTGCTTTTTCGACTACAGTCTAAGGGGCGCAGCCGATTTCCTTTCTTTTTTATAAGATAAAAACTAACGGTACCCGCCATTTTATTTAGTTAAGGGTAGGTAACGGCTGAAAAAATATTTCCGAAACTCATGTAACTATTTTTTCGGTTCAATCGATTTTGATCATTTTTTTATACTAAAGTTCCCCTAAAGTGGTATAGTGCATTCAAATTTTCAACGCATTTTTTTTGGATTTTTAAAATTATTTTTTCTTAAACTGAATATTTCGAAAACCTCATGCTTAATTTTTTTAAACTTTTTATAAGTGTTTTATTACAATCTACAAGATTTGAGAAAAATTTTATTATTTTATCTCAAAATGACGGTACACACCTTACAAATACAAATGTTAGAAAATGGTTTTCGAAAATCGTATTATTTTCTAAAACGGCGCCTAGAATTTTTATAATTTTTTTTCTTTCAATTAATTCTTACGATCTATAATTTAATAAAAAAAAATTTTGCAATTAAGATATTACTGACTGTACCTACCACAGAACAAAATTTTAAAATTTTGAATTTCTCATTATCGGTATAACGAATTTCAATGAAATTTTTTATAGAGAAGCTTCTAAAATGTTTTAAAAATTTTGTATAAATGTAAAAGCATATTTTCTTAAGAATCTCCTACAACGACCTTTAAGTTTTATTCTTGATGCATAAACTAGTATTTGATTGAATCATATGGCATCCTGTTTTTAGCTTATGTTGTTTTAGTCATTTAAAAAATGATTTTTATGCTTATGTTATAAACAGTTTTTTCTAATAAAATTAATTTTTAAAATTCTTATAGAGTGTTACATAAGAGTAAATTCGTGCGACCCAGTCGTGAATTTTTTCTTTTTGAAAAAAAAAACTCAGCTGTTCTTGTGTATAGTCTAAAAGATTCAAATATAATAAAAACTGTTAGGAAAAATCTCCAAAAACTTGAAAATTAAAATGTACAACTGGATCGCACGCACTTGCGCAACAATAATTTTGAAATTTAAAAATTGTCTATATATAGATACAAGTAAATGCCTTTAGTTCCTTATTTATTTTGCTAAAACATCTTTTTAAATAGTATAAGTTTAAAAAATAGAATGAGATCTTGAGGTCTTCAAATAATTCTTAAGCAGCTAGTTGTTATATGACAAACGAGAATCTGCCAAAAATGTCAATATTAGCAAAAGAAGAAAAAAAAATACAAAAAGGTAAGGACTAATTAAAAAATATGCGTCCCAGATAAGGAGAAGTAGAAAAAAAATTAAAATACATCTAAATATTTTGCTCACCAAACTGCGTTTCGCGTATCCTTGTCGCTGTTTCTTATGTGAAGAAAAGTATCTTTTTTATAATTGATGAGCTAGATTCCCCCATTTTCATTGCATTCATTTAGAACCAAAGAGAATTTTAAAGAAGTCAATTTAGCTACCGGCTGGCGGGTATACAGATCACAAAATAAAAACGCGAATCTACGCGGTGGCATTTGCCTACGTTCAACTTTCTTTCTTCCTTAAATGAAACTCGTGTTTTTATAGCACACATTTCTACTCGGGTTTATATCCCCATTGAAAAATGCAATCAAAAAGGAATTATGAAGCTCCATTGAAAATAGATATCCCTGCCCATGCCCACGAATGCGGCCCATTCCCTATTTAAAAATGCTATTAATTAACCATTATCCTGGATGGTGTTCAATGTAACACTCTTCGAAAATTGAGTTTGTCTCTCTTACGGAATTTAAGGATTTATCTCTCACTGGACAGTTGACAGTCATTGTGCGACACATGTCACGACTACGACGACGACCGAGGACAACATCGAATGGGTCTGGGCCACCATAAGGACATTATAGAATTGGTTTTTCACATTTTCGCTTCTCGTCGCCATGATGTGGAAATAATTTTAAACCGAGAACAGTGGAGTGAGAGGTGTAACTGAACTGATGACAACAACATTTGCCAAGAGCTGAAGGTGCAGGTTGCATCCATATGACGATGACACTCTGATTGACGGACGTCAATATTGTATTCCTCCCGCATGGACAATATATGATGGGAGCGTAGACAGTATTCTCCATAAGATGGACTGTCAACACCCAATGCTGGTCGATGTCACAATTCCATTGAATTTCAATCAATTCTACTGCGCTATTGTGATGGAAAAATAATTAAATTTTATCCTGGCTCATCATCTGGGATATGGAATCCTGAATTTGGGTTGGTCGCGTTGGGATTTTCAGTTTTTAGTTTTTAAGATGAGAGTGGCTGTAATTAAATTTCGATTTCATTTTTTTTCTTCTTAATATTTTTGATTTAATTTTGAATTGTTTTTTTGTTTTATTTTCCACTCACTGTCTGCAGATGGATGATATGAATTAAGCATTATGAGGGAAACTCAGGAGAATGGATGTTTTTTTTTTTTATAGGAACATACAAATTCGTACTTGTAATTGACAACGCATTATGTTACAGAACAATGAACAACACAAAATTCACATCAATCAAATAATGGTCGCGTTCGGGTACGTATCCAAAGGTATCTGGATTTGTTGGTGTTGTTGTAATCCCATAGGAAAAAACAACTGATTAACGAAACAGCTGATGTCAAATAGAAATCTAAAGCTATCCAAAAATTTTTGGTATACTTAACTATCCAAGGGGAATTTTGAAGAACAGCTGACATTTCAGCTGATCTATTTTCTTGTGTGTCGAGTACAGGGTTGGCCGAACTGTAACTTTTTAACATTTGGTACGTCTAGTACTAATTTACTAATTGAGAAAAGTAAAGTTTGTTGCATTAAAGATCTCATTCGGATCCTACTGCAAAGCTTTTATTCTTTGAACTTCAGATTGTTTCTTGATATAGGAGGTATTAAACTCAAATTCTTTTAGGGTTTTCATAGAAATATGAAATGATCTTAACTCTCAAACATGATTTGTTATGGGATTAAATGGACATATTATTTAGAACTGAGTTTTCAGAAAAGGATTCTTTTAAGACTATAAGCTTATATAATCTTATTGCAAGAAGAGAAAATAGTTTAGCTATAAGATTTAAGTAGTTGTAAGCTGCAAAAGTGTTTACCTCTTAAAATAAAAATGTTATGAAACCCAGTTCAGTTTCATAACAAGATATTAATACTTAGGTATAACAATGGGATATAAGAGAGTTGTATGGGAGTTTTTTTTGTCAGATTTCAAGAGTTTAGCTCTGGATAGTATGTTAGTTGGACTTATTCATAAACAAAATAAACAGTTTCAAGTTTAAATTTAATTGCCAGTTATTGGTTTTCATTATTTTTAAAAAGTTTTTTGGTAATATTTATATGTACGTACCTTGAAACGAGAGCGTCTGCTCACCAAACGCGAACAAGCACTAAAAGAATTCGTAGCTTAACTCTGTCGGCTTAAAGCTCACCGCTAATTAAAATAACAAAAAAAAGCTTGTTGGCGTCAGATAATTTGTGGTTAAAAAATCTGCCCTTTTTAATTTACCTTTCCTCATTGCAGGATTAAATTATCAAAAAATTGAACTAAAAACTTAATAGAGACATTGTAAGTTGTACATATATATTTATAAGGGCTATACCATATTATATTTTTAAAAAAAAATTCATAGGATTTGTAATCCAGTATATGTATAATATTATTTGTTTGCTTTGCGGATTAGCAAATGGTCTCTTGTTGCAACTAACTCGTCGCAACATACCTTGGACAATAAATTCAGCATTAAAAAATATCTTTAAATCATGTATTCATAATCCAAATCCTTTAATTATGCCAAAGAAAATTGTTTGTCTCCAAAAATAAACTTCCCATCTATCATGTATAATTCCTACAATTTCTCATCCTTATGGTAAACGAAGCATTTTCAATTTTTGTACAAACCTTCATAAGATTAAGATCATAAATGTGCAAAATTGTTTGGTTTCCATTATTCTATTTTTTTATGAATTAACTACGTATGTAGCAGACGTAATAAATTGTAGTAAATTAGGCATGTAGTTGATTCGGCCAACCCTGGTTGATTCACGTCGTTTTTTGACTTTGACAGTAAATGGTACCTATCCGGTTTTGGTCGTTCGCCAACGTATCGGATACTAAAGTATCTTAGATACCCTATCGGACTACGAGGTGAACGCGACCAATGATTACAATTACTTTCGAATTGACAGAAATGAACAAACTGTCACTTCAAAATGGATCAAAATATGTAATTGAAATATTAAAATTTGTCGTTACTTTCTCATAAGCCCGTTACGTTAGTAAAATGTATCCTATACGACCGACATAACGTCCCCTTTCTGCGTTAACCTCGTATCTACAAAAACACAATTTTTCAGGAAACGAAAAAAACGTGTAGTTTCCGTCAATGGAACCTAATAACGATACTTTATTTGTTTTCTATTTATATTTTACAGTTGAAAGTATTTCCTAGTTTTAATTTTGCTAGGACATCACAAAAGTACTTGTTTTAACTGTTTTTGTTACATACGAGTATCCGTCTCTTATGTTTTGATTTACCGAAATGCAGATACGAGGTTCTTTTTCTTATTTAAAATAAATTCAAATAATTGAAATCTTAAACTCAAGGTTAGAAAAATAGCTGAAGCATAAAAAAATACACAGATTAAACTGAAATACTGTTGTTTTAATTCATATAAAATCTTATATCTAAAATATATTAAATTTTAAAATTATTTGGAAAGCGAATTCAATGTTTGATGAAATGGTTTGTTAAATTAAATATTAAGATACAACTCAAAGGATATGTTATTTAAATACATATGCATGTTATTTATGTACATAATTTATAAGCATGTATTTACAAGTAACTTATGAACTAAAAAATATATTCAATAAAAGTAACAGATTTTATTCTTAAAAAGGGAACAAAATTAAATCTCAAAATCTTTCTATTCTTTATTAGAATTAAATTTAAGGTTATCATAAAATCCGTGATAATCTTTTGGAAGTAGTTTCTTTAAACTATGTGTAAGTCGTTATATTTTTTTAACGCCAAAGGTTTGGAATTTTCATAAAGTGATTTTAAAATAGTTTTTGAAATATCTATTTTCGCTTTCCTTTGCGGAGATAATATCCAATCATTGTCGAAATCAAGTTTATAATATGTACATGTACATACCCGTGGAATCATATCTTATGCATTTAAGATCTGTTATCACATTCCATTTGGGTATGTCCAACCGTCAAATACTTTTGATAAATCGTAGTATTACGTTTTATCGCCACGAATTGTAGAAGATTAGCTAAGTTGACGTTTCGATTTTGTGCGCTACATCCATCGCTAAACAGGACTGTCGGAAGACTAAGATCACAAACATTTTCCAGAACATGAAAAAACACATGAAGCAAAAACATTATAACCCATTCCACCTTCTCCTTCGTGCCATACGTAGCAATGAACTTCTGATGTTTTCAGATTTAAAAAAGTAAACTGATGCACAGCAAGCTTTTGCTTAAAGTATGTAGCTGATGCAGCTATGAAAGGTACCGATTGGACAGCTTGAACGTCTAAAGTATAAGCATTTATTTCATTCTTTAACGCTTTTTCTTTGTCATTATCTTTTTCCAACCTTGCTTTATTTTTGTTGCTAACATGTTGACTATATCTGTCTTGGTCAATGTTTCCGTTCTTAAAACTATAGCATACATCACATTGATATTTTTTTGGCTTATACAATCCAATGTTAGAAGAATGTGCTGTCTTCAAAATGGATAAATACGATAATCTTTCATTATTTGGAATATTTGTATCCTTCGCAAACTGTTCATTCATTCTGTAAACATCTTTAAAAGATGTGTAGCTGAAATCAAAATATTGTTTGTCAGTTTTCTGCCTACAATAGTGAGATTCAAGCGTAGGTAGGCCCGCTAAAAAATCTTTGACATGTTCTTTTTTTTTAAGTTGATAGCGGACTCTTTCTTTTTCGACTTTTCTGTTTGAAAAGGAATTCCAAAGTCATTGGTTTCTAAAACCCAATTTCGTACCGTCCATTTTTTAAATGTATTTAAAAACATTTTTTTGCAGACTGGTAAAGCAATATTTTCAACTTTGAACTTATATTTTAAAGTTAAATTCCGTCTTGAATTATCACCACCTGTACGGCGAGCTATGGACTGCTTTTCTACAAGAGCTCCAATCACCACTTTTCGCTCTTTCCAAGACATGTTTTTCCAAAAAGAATTAAATAATTGTTTTCTTTGCGATTCAGGTATTTCATAACATTTAAAATGCTTGCTCATTTTACACCTAGCGGAATCACAACGAGGCTTGAGCCCACGTTTTTGTCTTTTTTGTTTCCCGACTATCTTTCCTTTTTCTTTTTTTAACATTAGTATTGCTTTCCTTTTTGCGACTATATTCTTCTTCCATTTCTCCGATCTACCCTGTCCTTTCTTCCTTCTTTTTTAGAAATAAGACCGAAATTTTCATCTAGATCAAGGTTTCTGCGTTTAGACCTGTTATAATCAACAAAGGAAGATTTTGATGAGGCTTGATAAATCAGAAGTAATGGAATCTTGATTATCGTTCATTTCCATAAATAGTCCGGTCTGATCATCAAGGATGAAGCCTTCGTGTTCGTAGTCTAATGTAGGAATATTGTCTTCGATTTCACATTCAATAAACTTCAGTTCACCTTTTGCTTCATCTAACACCAAAACATGTTTATTTAAAATTGCTAGTTTAGAAGTGCCTGGTACAGTAATATTATTATTGTTGTTAAATTCGCCATCCAACAGGTGCCTTAAAGTTTAAAATTCTTTTTTAAGACTTTTAATTCAACACGATAACGAGAACATTTTGAATAGTATTCATATAGAAAAAAAAGAGATTAATTTACATACATACATATATTATTTACCGATCCATATTGTGTTTTTTATTTTATATTTTTATTAAATTTATAACCTTAATACTAAGCCAAATCCAATATTTATAAAACTGATGCTCAAAAAGCTTGCGCCACATACTTAGCTTAAATTCACTCCAAAGGTACCTTATTAATAATAATATTATCTGCCTCAAAGCTAAATCTGAATAACGGTACTTTTGACTTGTCGTTAACAGTGTAAAAAAGATTAACAATGAAGAAACTAAGGCCTCACCAAGTACATACGAGGTTCTCATTGAAACTTAACAACATGAGCGTAGTTACGAGAAAAAAGAATTAACGGTAAAATAGATTAGATGAATCAGTTTAACATTCATACTTAGCTCTATTATTCTGTGAGCCCTAGACAGTATTTTTATACAAAAAATTGAATTTGCCGAAAAATGTAGTTACGAGGTTAACGCAGAAAGGGGACGATAATCGTTATTATATATATTGGTGTCAAAATTTCATTTGAATCTGTTCAAACTTTCATGGAGGTACATAGTTGCTTCAAAAACGCAACTAGAAGGATCTAAACACCAACAACAACTACCAGGGCCCTATTTCACAAATCATACATCACATACAATGTATGATTTTGAAAATATTAATACATCAACTCTGTTTCACAGAATTTTTATTAAAACATAGCATACAACTATGTATGACATTTGAAATTTAATGGAAAACTTCCAGTCATTTTCTGTTTCAAGAATTTTTTTCAAACATTGTATGACATAAATGTAAGATATGTACATTTATTTTGTGTTTATACATCACACAACATCAACATCAACATATTAAAACGAAAAAGTAATTATGAGCAGTATAATCAAAAGAAGGTATAAGAAGGTAAGTTTAAATATTTAAATAAACATCTTAGGCAGTTTGTAAGCTTATTTTATTTTATTTTTTTGTAGACGGAGAAGGATCTCCAACTTCTCGTCCTTCAAGTAATGAAGCAAAAAAAGGAAACCTTATTTGGACAGTTTAGTTCAGATTTAACTAAACCTGACATCCAAAACGAATGGGCTCAAGTTGCGTAGTTTGGCTGCCAGTGATGGGTTCATTAGAGATGAGGACGGGGAAAAATTTCGCCGGATAACTTGGCAGAATTGGAGGAGAACCTCCATGGTAAGTTTCTTTCGCTTCTAATTATTGACTTTCTTTTAATATAATCTACCTAATAAATGTGTACATTTAGAATAAAATCAACAAAATGAAGACGACGGGAATGGGAGGTGCCAGTCTTCACGATCTTTTGGACGAGAATGATAAAATCGTTTTAGATATCATTGGAAAAGAGGTAAGTTTGTATTAAAAGTAGTATTGTTTGAAATGAAATTGATAAACACAAACATATGCATTCATTTATCATTTTTATGAATTCCAATATGAAATTTAAATGTTTATCCTTGCTACACTGTGGCGTATGGGTAATCTCATAACACAGTCCTTTCACTAAGAACAATTTTTGTTTCATTTTTAATTTTTTTTTCATTTGTTTAGGTTGCATTTGATGTGGGGACAGAAGAGAGTTCTGGGGATGGAACTCCAATGAATACTGGGACACCTTCCTCAAGTCTTGAAGTCCAACCCCAGCAAAAAGAACAGCAACCCAGAAAAAGAAAAGAAAGTGACACAGCCAATGAACTTTTTTATTTAAAAAAAAAGTTGCTTGAGGTAACTGTGTATCAAAAACAACTTGAATGTCTCCAATTGGAAAAAAAATTTGGGTTTGCCGGCATCAAGTCATACCGCTGATGTCTACAATAATTGTAAAATTGATTAAAACTTCATAATGTTAACATTACATTATGTCCGCAGGAATTTCCATATGTACATACATAGACTGTTACCATAATTTATTTCACAAAAATAAAAAAAAACTTTTTCGTAATAATGTTTTTAATTTCTAAATGAACTTTATATTTACATACATAAATATAAGTAATATTTTGCTTATATGCGCAATTGGCTATTGAAAACGTTTATATATTCTGTTAACTCCACAAGTGCTTGCGCATTGTTATCATCTTGATTTGTTTGGTATTCTTCGCTGTCGTTTTCAGTGTCATCAAAATCGTAAGCAAAAGTGGACTCATTCGTCATCCTCTTTCCTATATTATACAAAACAACACATACATTTATAACTTTTGCACAACTAAGGGCCGATTTCAAACGCAATCCATTCAAGCATGGGAAAATTTCCTTCAGCTGGCCGAGGCTGCATTCTACCACTTGTCTGGTTCTTTTTAGCTTGCGAGTGAATCGATTCTTTGCTTCTCCATCTGGAACAGCAACAGGGACATTGGGGGTAAATAACCACTTCCTAAGGGGATAACCAGAGTCACCAATTATAATTGCACCGGGAAATGGTCGCCAACCTTCATTATTCCACATGTTGTAGAACCGACTACACTGCAAAATTCGACTATCATGCACGGAGCCAGGATAGTTACTGTTTACAGCATAAAAACGATAATCGGCACCAGAAACTAGCATTACATTTATGGAATGAAATCCTTTTCTGTCAACAAAGGCTTGTTCATTTTCAGCCGGTGCCTCTATCGGTATTAATGAACCATCAATAGCTCCTGCGATGCGAGGCATCCCTGCGATTCGAAAAAAATCTTCTGCTACTGAATTTGCATTTACAGGCCACTTTACTTCTTCATCTGCAAGATTGAATATACATACATATTTACATTATGTAAGTATGTATATATTATATTTTACTCTACATTCATTATTTTCTATAATCCACCAACTTACGCAACAGAAAACCGGAAATTGATGAACAAACGGTGTTGACACAACGACACACAGAAGCTTTTGAAACTCCATGGCTGTTTCCGATACCATGGTATTGGCTTCCGTTGCCCATCCAATGAAGCGTCAATAGAATTTGCTGCAACGGTGTTAGGGCTTCACTACGATTAGTGGGATGTACAATTAGTGCACCTAATCGTGAGACCAAGAATTCAAAATAGGGATCTTCCATTGAAAAATTTATTCTTGCTTGGAACAAGCGCGGGCGTCTTGCAATATTTATTGATAATTCCAATTCACTTTCACTATCTAAAACTAATTCCTCATCCTCTAAAAGAATATTCATTTTTATTTGTATGTATCTAATAAATTTCGTTGTTGTTATTATTTGAAAAAAAGAAGCTATTTTTATTTTCAAACTTCAAATGTCAAATTATACATCACATATTTTATACATTGGAAACATACAATATTTCCAGTGTGATTTGTGAAACTGAAATTTCAATGTAATGTATGACAAAAATTTTGCTGTATGTTGTATGTGATGTATTTGATGTAATATTTGTGAAATAGGGCCCAGACTGTAGTGAAGTGAAGAGTCGGCTAGAGATATTAAACAGAAGCTATCCAAGGAAGTCAAAAGTTAAGTTAATTCTAAAGTACGAAGACCAAGCTGCTACTGTTCCGCTCAAATGTAGGGTCTGGTGCTACTATATGGGTATTGCATCTATCACAAATAAGCTGCAGTCTTTTGTGAATAAATGCATCCTTGGGATTTTTTAGTCGAATACCGTAAGCTCTATCGGATACCTATTAAAAATCCTATCATCAACAATTTTCATAAAAGCAAGTGACGATACTTACAATGTAGTAGGATCCCTTAACACAAGATCGCAGAAGACCTGGGGCCCAGAGAAAAACTTGGCGTGGAACAGTCGCAAAGAAATCTTAGAAGCTGGGAAAAATTGGAGAGAGCTCAAACACATATCCAGAATATAGAGTAAGATGTCGTGAAACGGTAGTTATAGCCCCATACACATGGAGGATTCAAGGAACTAAGTATGTAAGTTATCCAAAGAAGACCGAACAACAGAAACTCAACAATAAAAATGTCTTCGGTTACAGATTACAGAGTCATATTACTTCTGTACAACATGAGCAAGATCGCTGACAACTGAGGACTTAAATCATTCTCTGATTGAATCAGCATAGTTCCTGATTTACAGTTGAAATACCAGAAAAACACTCAACTATTCCACTTTACTATTAAAAATGTAAACCCGATGTTGTTTTCACTATAAATAGCAACCAAGTCTTTGTCGGGCAATTTCTTGATATTTTAAAAGAATTTGATAATATGGACGGATCTAAGGATTTATTTTTTAAATTACCTTTCCTCATTTGAATAATAAAATGCCAATCGACAGAGATGAATTTGAGTAAGGATTCAAATTAGGACCAAATGATTATCATTTATCACCAATTCAAACCATAGAAAGATTTGAAGTCCACATTAGCTGACTTCCTGAATTCTACCAGCAATTGGGTATCAAAGTCAACGCTATGAAATCTGAACTTGACTTTTTCAGATAAAGCGGCGGCTTAAGAAGGTTACGCTCAGCTAAAAAATGGAGACACATCAAGATGAACCAACCTGATAGAAAGTATCTAGCGCAATAGAGGTCCAGGACGTGGAAGTGCAATTTCACGAACTATTTAAATTGCCAACCAAATACGAATTAAAAAAAAATCGACTTTCACTACATTCACTGACGTCTTTACTTACTTTTTCTCGTATGGTACAAGGTGACCAAAACATACTTGAACAAGTTTGTAATTTTTGAAAGGAAGTTTTTACGAATCTGCAAAAATGTGCATTTCAAATGAAATACGTCAGCAACAAAACAATCTCCAAATACATACCAACAAAATTTAATTGAACAGATGCGAATCTGAACAAGTTGGAAGCCTACCCATTCAGACGCACTTTGAATTAATGGGACTTCTTGGCGAGGACCAACAACATCTGAACGGCAAAGAGGACATATGCTCAGGGCTGCCAGAAATCATGATTTATCATGATTTTCATGTTTTTTGGACCCAAAAAATGATTAAATGATTTCGAGTCCAAAATCATGATTTTTCTAGTTTCAAAAAAAAAATTTTATTTTTTATAATCGCTTAAAAAAAACATGTCTAAGCTACACTTTGAGTATATATAATATGGAGGGCTCGTTCCTATCCCTAATGCATTGTAGTACTTGAAGTTGTGATAGGGGTCGCTGTCTCACTTTCTGTAAGTTAAGGATACAGCCGTATCTTCCGATTTGTGCTTACCTTCTCCTCGCATATAGTTCTCCGTCACATGTGATATGAAGCACTCGGCAATAACTTTGTCTTACACAAATTTGAGTAGCGCCCCCTATGTTAGTCACGCATTTGGAATAGAAACGAGCCCTCCATATTATATATACTCAAAGAAGCTACACTATAACTATGACTATATAACTGAAACGACGAAAATCGAAAACATTACAAACACAAACATAGCTAAAATGACCCTTTGACTCAAATGCATAAACTAGATCTTTGTGTATGTAATATAATTTCTTGTCTGTGAATATATGTGAATTCACCATACAGAAATTCATAAAGAAAGGAATAAGTACATACTATTATACAGCTCATCATTTTAGCTACTCACCACACACACACACTTTCTCAGCGAAAATAATCCAGAGATTATGCTTCTTTTCATTTCTCTATGCTCCAAATTCAAGTTTCTAACTTAATCGTTGGCTTTTGGCATTTCACTATTTATAATTTTTTCGAAGGCGATATTGGCTTGTCCTGACAATTTATTAAAGGTATGTTTTTGTTTAATTAAAAATGAATGTTGAATGTTGAAATGTTCTTTTGTAAAGTTTTTATTGTTTAGAAACACAATATTACCTAATGTGTAAAATATGGATACTAAATATTTATACTATTTATATTTTTGATTTTCAATGTGCTATATAATACCTACATATGTACCTGAAATTGTGAAAAAAATAATATAGCACACATGAATATGTATAAATTTTAATAATTTATTTTATTTTTATTTATTCCGTCCATTTTTGTATTTTTTTAATAAATGTTTTAGTTAATTTTTAAAATATTTGTTTTACTTGTTACGATGTGGTTTTTAATATCTCTTTTACTGTTTTCCAACTCAGAACTGCAAATCATGTTTTTTGAACTAAAATCATGTTTTTTTACTATGTTTTTTTAAATTTCTGAGTGGCAGCACTGCATATGCTTCTATGCTGACCCATACAGTTTTAATTATAGAGGTTCTTCTTCTTCCTTTGATTCGGCGCTGTTATGATCTCGATGTCGAGGGGATCAAAATTCTCCCACGTATCTGCTTCACACTAGTGATCCGCCTGTGGGGTTCGCCGGGTTGACCTCAGAAATCGGCGGCAAGCCTCCCGGTTTTGTATTGTTCCATTTCTGAGGCCAACTGAATGCTGGTGTTTTTGCATTTGTTTGTACCGGGAGTGTTTAGTCCTACCTTTCTTTTTATTCCGAATTGGAACGTTGTATGATATTGCCTTTTTGACGGGGTTCTCAGGATCTCTCCTTTGAACATGGCAATACCAACTGAGTCGGTCGTGTTCAATTTTTTGGGAAATGGTATTCTTAACATGAAGGCTTCCTCGGATCTTCGTACTTCTAATTCAATCAAGCTTTGTAACTCCTGCTGTCATACGAAGCATCTTCATCTCAGCTGCCGTTAGCTTACTCTCATACTTTTTGTACATTGTCCAACATTGTGAACCGTATGTGAGTGCTGGACGCACAACTGAAGTGTAGAGCTTTCCTTTCAGCTTAGGGGGCATTTTTCGGTCACAGAAGATAGCAGAATTTTCCCGCCACTTCATCCACCCTACGCTTACGCGATGATTGATATCGTCATCACAAGTAGCTTCTTTATTTATCATAGACCCCAGATATTTAAACTTTTCACACTTGGGAAGCACTACTCCATTCAAATAAATGTCTGGAATAGGCCTGTGTGGATCAGAAAATGGGCAGCATAGGTATTCTGTCTTTTTCGCGCTTATGCGGTACCCACTTCCTTCTAGAACATCCACCCATACGTCAAGTGCTCGTTGTAGGGATATCGGGTCTTCACTTATGATGGCTCCATCGTCAGCAAAGAATAACTGATGTACTTTTGGATCCGTCACTTTGCCTTCAAGCAGGTAATCAAGAACTGTAATAAAGAGCAGGGGACTCAAGACACTTCCCTGGTGTACACCTACTGTGATTTCGAATTCTTCGGTGACTCCAGCTGCGCATCTTACTTTAGTAACTGCTCCATCATACATGTCCATAATTATCCGCACATAGGTTTCTGGAACTCCTCGTTGCCTGAGGGCCACCCATATTAGATCTCGTGGTTGCCGATCGAATGCTTTTTCAAAATCAACCAATACGACATGCAAATCCTCCAAAGAATCCCGATGCTTTTCCATAATTATTCTTATACTCTGGATTGCATCCGTGGTTGACTTACCACCGACAAACCCGCACTGGTCATCAGATAGCCTAATTATTTTTCGCAGTCGGCTACCCAAGACTCGCTCAACGATCTTCATGGTGTGTGACATCAGCTTAATCGAACGGTAATTATCACAGCTTCGAGTATCACCCTTTCTTTTATAAATTGGAAGAAGGTAACTTTCCCTCCATTGATTAGGCATGCGATCACCTAGTATAAGTTTGGAGACAAGAATCATGAGCCATCTAAACCCGATGTCTCCCATCTTTTTCCAAAACTCTGAGGGTATTTCGTCTGGGCCAACAGCTTTTCCCTTTTTGGAGTATTTTACCGCCTCACTAACTTCTTCGACTGTGACGTCGGATACTTCGCTTAAGTTAGGTGAAGCTATTGGAAAGTATAGCCTTGGAAATTGTTCGTTTAGAAGTCCGTCGCAATACTGTCGCCACCTGTGAAGAATTTCGTTGTCTTCCACAAGTAGTTGGCCTTGAGCATTGTTAATGAACTTTGGCGAACAAATCTCCTGGGCATTTCTTCTTCTTTGAGCGGCTATTTTGAAGATAGTTGCGCCCTTATTCGTGTTTTGCCGTAGCTCTTGAATAGCACCAGCTGTCGGGGTAGAAATTTCATCCAGCTCCCGATACAGGTTTTCTGTATTCTTTGCTTGAATTTGGGCGCACTTCTTCTTCGCTTCTTTCTTGCAGTTTCTATATTCCACTTCGAGGCGTGACTTTTGCTCTGTATCATTAGAGGGGCACTTCGACCAAGCCTTGAAAGCCATTTTCTTTTTACTTATAACTGATTTAGCTTCATCATTCCACCACCATGTTTCTTTGCCTTGTTGGTTGTGTCCTTTTGAAACCCCTAACAGTGTTTTGGCTTTTTCTTTGCAAGTTTTCTGTAGGAGATCCCACATACTTTGTGCTGTACTCTCTTCATTTCGAACTATATCGGTGTTGTTATACAGAACGTTTTGCATATTCGAAATAAAAGCTTCGCCTTTTTCCTTATCCAGATTATACCATTTGATCTTCCCAAAAGTTTTTGTATGTTTGTTGTCGTTCACTGTCTCCATAAAAAATTCTGTCAGTAGGATACGGTGTTGGTGGGCGATCGCTTCTCCTAGTATCACTTTGCAATCTTTTACCCGGGGTTTCATGAAACTAGATACCAAATGGTAATCAATCTGGGTTTCATTTCCACCACTGCTGTAAGTGACCAGGTGTCGGCTTTGTTTGACGAACATGGTATTTAGTACGATAAGACCGTATGTTTTGTATGTTTTAATTATAGAGGTTATTAGAGAAAAATGTTCAGTAGCATGAAATTCACTTTAAAAAATGCTAAAACAAAATATTGGTAAGCCGATTTCAGGCCATGAGTGCAAAAGTGGCCTAACTGCAATTTTACCGAAATTGAGTTTAGTTCGAAAATTTAACCTGTATGTATTAAACAGCATATACAGTGCTGTGCAATAAAAAGTGTTTGAAAAAGCAAACAGCATTCCATTCCATTTTTGAAGCTTGGCCTTCTTCGCCTTTGATTCACTAAGAGCAGTCCATTATTTCGATCGTTCCTTGGTCTCTGATGTGATGTCGTGAATTCATATTTCATCCACGGTTGAGAAACGGCAAGGATAGTATTCCTCCCATTGCTCCTTAGAGGTGTTCTAAAACGTTGCCAAAACCATTGAGTAACCTTTTTATCTGCCCTACTCTATTGATCTCTTTCAGAGTGGATGGAAACAGCATTCATTCCATCAGCTGTCCCTAAAAAAGGCGAATCCTCTTCCTCAATTGCACTTACGTCCCTTCTTTCTTTTGATAGTGTTTGGTATGAAGCTCTCTTATCGATTGGTATTGCTGAATCTCTTCTTCGTTGGATTAGAAACTACCTTTCCAACCGCTCAATACAATTTGTGATGGTCTTAAGTCTGAAGTTCATAAAATAAATGCTGGTGTGCCAGAGGGCTAGGTTTTGTCTCCAACTTTCTTTTTGATATTTATCTATGATTTTTTGTCTAAAACTTCAAATCCATTACATTGTTTTGGAGACGATAGTATTCTCAGCTTCTCATATTCGTTTCTAGATACAGGTCCTTGTTCTTCGGATATGAATTTTGAACCGTAGTGTTTGATAAGCAAATCACATTCTGATGTCGATAGTATTGTCAAATGGGGAACGAAAAACCCTGACGTGTGCCCAAAATATAAACAAAATTGGTAGAAGTTTTCTTGAACATCTCCAAACCCTCTTTTGAAGTTATCAAAGTATTGCGTTCGTTGCCGATTATAAACTTCAAGCTCGCGCAACTTTACTCGCCGATCATCTATTTTTAAACCGTGGATTTTACCGACCATTTCTGGTGGGACTTCAATTAGGCAACAAGAATGTTCCGGATAACTTGTGCTGCAACGGCCGCAACGAAATTGAGTTAGCCAGTGGAAAATTCCTCAAATCCTTGGAGAAGAGTCCCATAAAATTTTTCAAGATTTTTACTTGTAAAAAATAGAGTTTAATAAGTACTCGAACTTCCCTACATAAAATGGCTGCGGCGACAATAAGACTATTTGACAGAACTGCTTGAAAATTTAAGTGCGTTCTTTTGAAAGATGCTTCTTGACAGTAAATAAAATATCCGGTTGGTTCTAATTCAAAAAGAAACTAATGTATGCATAATGCTTAATAATTTTATAAGTAGTGGAAACAAAGGTTAATCTTAAGATTTCGTTAACCTCAGAGAAGAAGAATGTCCAATTGCTGAGAAACTTTTTCGTATTTAAATTTTTTCTCCACCATAAAGCCAGCTAATTATTATTATGATAAAGAAGCAAAAGAACTAAGAAAACAGCTTCCAGGTATTTGACATCTCTCCCCGAATACAAAACAACATCATCTACAAACAGAATTTTTGAATCCCACCCAAAACTCATTTTTTTTTTGTTTTTGAGGTACATACTTACCTTCGCATCTTTGCAAAACTTCACTTTCAAAATCAAAAAGGAACAAAAAAACAAAAAAAAAACTGCAACGAAAAAATCGTGAAAAAATCACAACTCGCGTATATGCCTTTAAGATCAAAGGATTTCCTTTGTTTCAGCAGTGTTATTACACATCACCCCTCTGTCATCTGTCAAGTCGTGTCGGTCTATTTATCTATGCGATAGATACGCGTGTATCTTCCCCAGAATATATCCATTCATCAACCATCTATATTTGCATTCCGTGGAGTTAAATTATACAGCGCACTGCCAAAGGATTTGTCCTGTGCTTTGACATCGCGCGCTACTCGTTTTTAGCATTTTGAACCTATTCCATACCTACCTATGGTAATGGTATTGCATGTGGCAAAAGGATAAGGAAAACAAGTAAAAATGGATGAAGGATTATAATTACCCACTTGCTTTTAAAGTGCGGAGACGGAGAGACATTTTGCAGGACTATCATCATAAAATCCTTCGTGTGCCATCTGCACTTTCTCGCGTGCCTCTACATCAGATCCAGATCAGAGCTTCATCAGAGAGGGCTACGCTTAAACTGCGCCATTGTATCTATCCTTGTACTTTGCCATAAGAGCTGAGGTAGGTACACCTACCGCTACCATTCGTTGGTATAAGGATTTGCCTGGGCTTTGAGAAAATGAATATTCCAATTTCTATTTTTGCTCCAAATCCTCTTTTAAGGCACAGCGGCACAGGGATACTTTTTCTCTGAAAAAAAAAACGAAAAAAAAGGTAAGGGAGGACTTTGGAAGAAAACGTTGAGAAAAGCTAAAGTGAAGAGTACAAGAAATGTCGGCGGCACTTACTTTGTAGACAAATTCGCTTTAATTAGCACGCATCCGCCTGTTGACGTCATGGTGAATCATGGTGCTTGCATTGTTCATAGAGCATCTAAGGCTACACTTGTGTCACGGTGAGTGTTTGGATGGAATAACGTCGGATAAGTCAAAGGATTTTTTTTTGTTTTGCGTTAAGAACGAATATTTTGTGCGAAATTGTTTTCTGCTGTTGGTTAAAAAGTAATGGATGCCGTTCGTTTCAGGAAAGATTTTTGAGCAATTCAGTTTTGTTTTTTTTTTTTTTTTTTTTGCTTTTGCCAGAAAAGCTCTTCAGAGGATTCTTTTTATAAATTTCTTTCATAAAGGGCGATATCCTTATGAGTATGTTCCTATGAGGGCTTTTAAAAAAAATACTTTTTGAAAGATTTTGTTTGATTAAAAGTTGAAGAAATTTGAATGGATTTCGCTAATATTAAATTTTCAAACGAAAACGAAGATCCGTAACTGAGTGATTTCGGGACGAGTTTCCATGTTGGTTTTAAATGTCTAAATATATCAATGGGAAGGAAATATTAAGGGAGTCAAATCATTCGTGTAGTGTAACATTCGTGAAGTTCAACCAAGGAAAGAATCTCTGAACTTAATCGAACTCATGATGTAGGGTGAGGTACTAACTTGGCGAAATTCATAGCATGAAATAGTATTACTGTTTTTAGCCACCGGGATAATCTTAGCTCACTTCCAAAAATAGGGAAATGAAGAGGAAGATGTGAAAAAGTTTATCAAAATAGTGAATAATTGTTTCCATGTGTTATGGCTTTATTAATAAGAACAAACATTCCCAATAGTAATGGAACACAACGTCGTTCTAGTGGGTGCCTCGGCTAGCTTCGCAGTAGCGCATTCTGTCACTCCAATTTCCCAAGACCTTGTTAATGGTTTCGGGCTGTAGCGAACAGATTGATTGGATGACATTGGCGTCAGTGCTTGAATCATTTTCGGATTGTTGGCATAACATCGGACATAAGATCCAAACGGGTCAAATCGCAGCTCCAAGGAGGCCAAGACCGCTGATAATACGATTTGGGAATTTGGTGCGCAAAAGATCGATGAGCTGTGTGGCATGGTGCGCCATCCTATATAAATCAGAGGTCGTCCAAATCAATGTCTTCAATTTCAGTAAAAAAAAGTTGGTTAACATAACGTTGTTCTCAGCCTCATTTTCGAAGAGAAATTGTCAAATGAGGCCGTCACTCCACAAGCCGCACCAAACAGTCACTCTCTGCGGGTTTTCCGAGTGGCATTTTTGTTCGATAACGTAGCTGCCGAGTTGAAAATGCGCCTCGTAAGAAAAGATAATCTTTCGCCCAAAATCGTTGTCCAATCCAAACTGCTCTAGGGTCCAAGCTGCGAAGCGATAAGGATGCAGATGGTCGTGCGCCTTCAATTTCTGAGTCAATTGGACCTTGTAAGCGAATAATTCAAGATCTTTGTACAGAATTCTTTTCATACTAGTGCATGAAATGTTGAGCTGTTGAGATCGATCGATGGCGAGTCGATGTTTGTGAATTGACTCCCACACTCTCAGCTACAGCAGCCACATTCTCGTCTTTGTGTACCGTACGATAACGGGGACCATACCAGTCTCACGAACTTTTCGCACAAACTTGCGTACAGCAGGCACGGTGGGTGCTTCATTTGGACCAAAACTTCTTTTAAAAAAATGCACTATTTGGGTTACAACAGCATTCACTTTGGAAATAAGTTTTCAACATTTCCCAACGTTGTTCAAGCTGACTTTCTTTCAAGATTTCGAGCGGGAAACAGCTGCCAGTGTCAAAATAACCTATGATCTAAAAAAGTAATAACTAGATGGCCCGTATTTGTAGTGCTTCATTAATGAGTATAAAAACATTTTGTGGAATTTCAGTTTGCTAGTTGGTTAGTTGCGCACATTAAATTTTTAGTTGCGCAACTGTTTGGTTGCTTATAGAAAACAGATGAACTACATATTTGGTTGAATGTCCGCGCAGGTGCATATAATTATATGTTACACAAACTAGCGAACTCATTTTAGCCAATCGTTTAGTTTGTGTCAAAACACAAGCTTATTAGTTGCTCGAACCAAGCAATTGCGAAACTAAAAATTGAATGTGCGCGCCTAGCCTAAAGCTCCTATTTAGATTTTTCGGGTCAGGAAAGTTATGAACTACTGGCTTTCTCCCTATTCCTTATACCAATAAAACGAAGGTTATTCCAAAGTCTTCTAGTCTTATCAATGGGATAAGTGAAAGCATAACATTGATGTCATGGTTAGTTGATGGCATTATTTTGTAGTTCAAAATTATTAAGGAATTTAACGTCTCTAAATTGAAAGGTTCAAGGTGTAGGTTCGTGCGGGAATGCAATATTATGTGTACAAAACAGCAAATCGTGGTCGGAAAAACCGTCCAAGGACAATTGGCTTTCTTTTTTAACTGTCGCCAGTACAAGATTTGGCGAAGGAGATATCGGTTGGAATCCCTAGATCTTGAATAGGCTTGCTAAGACGGAATTTTCAGAATTCGGATTGGAAGCTTCTGATTTTTTTTTCAAGAAGTTTCGATTCAAAAAACTAAAATTATTTAAGACTTTTCAAGTTAATTATTTTTGAAAGATATATTTTCTTTAAACTTTTTTTATAAACACCACTTTCAATAACCTCAAATTTAATTATCTTGTTTCAAGTGTGCAGTGCGTACCATACCTTATAAATATGTTTCAGTGAAGATGTGTGTACATTCTTTGTATCTCAACAATTTAACGCCATATTTCTATCGACAGTGTCGGAAATAATGTCTACCAGCTGCTCTGACTGCTTGTTCTGGCCTGGCCTGGCGGAAACTTGCCCTTGTTCTCATTTTCAATCTCCATCACCATGACTCCTGCTGTGCCATTGGGTGTTTGTACGATGGACGGCGTTCTCTTCCTCGAATGGATTGCTCATGCATAAGTCCCTCATCAAATTGAATAATCAATCTTTCTTGATTCCAGCGATTATTCTCTTAATTTAAACTACAGTCGTTAATTTGTTTTGTATTATTTTTTTTTTCGTTGGTCTTTTTGTTTGTATACTTTTCTGGATACAATTTCCTTTTGTACTCTGTTTGGGGGTTCTACTACATTCATTTTAGAAATTATTTACTTTTCGTAAATAGGCACTCAAGTGCAATCACCAGTGATGACACCTCATAAATCACTCGCCACTTCACGCAGAATGAGGAAGTGGAGCCTTATGAAAATCTATAGAGAACTCTTCATCCATGCGAGAATGGTTATGGTTCTGGTAAATCTATTGAATCGGGAATTTTTGTGTACAAGTTTTTGGTTGTGAAAAAGTTTTCAATATAAACAATTTTTTTCATAAATATGGTCGATATGGAAGATTAAACAAATACATAAAAACATAATTTGATGGATGACCTGATGGCGGTGTAGGTAGGGTTTCGTAGGTTTGGCGGATTGCATATCCGAATTTTAATGGACAATGGATACATTCTCCACAACTTAATTAACATTAAAAAAATAATAAAAACTTAAGAACTTATACCCAGTAAAAATGATTAGCATGAACTTTTTGTTTGATCAAATTTAATTGAAGTCTAGTTATTTTTGTTTGCATCTCATGTCAAGTCGGCGAAGACACACTTGCGATAGCTTTACAACTATATTCCAGTAAGCGAAGATATTTTACTTTTGATTAAATGGACAAAAATAAGGACACACTTGTAAGGTCGTTTCGGTATAAGTATCGAAAATCGAACTTTAAGTAAATTTTTCGACATCCTTCCCCTACCAAAAGGTCGATTTTTAGTGGTGAATTCCACAGCCAAATCCACTTCTCTTATACGAGTATCTTGGTTTCTCGGAAACGGTAAATACTATTTCGATGAACTTTTCAGAGTTTATTCTTATAAGTAAGATATAAAATATATAAAATATTTAGAGCACAATCATTAAAAAAGGCATTTTTGGACGACATTGACGAACTTTCGGAAACCAAGATCAAACTCAAAGACTTGTTCTCTTTTCTTACCGTAACGAAATGGCTCTAGGACGAACTTCAGTTACTTCTGTGCAGTGCCCTCCATTTTATTCTTTAGGCCCCAACTAGTAGACTGAGGGCTTTGAAGGAAGTTGACGGTGCGGGAGGCCGAATGATCGTTCAATCGGATAGGCTATTGTTTCAGCACCAGTCAGCAAGCTGCCTATCTTGGCACAGTGTAGATGGTGTCGGAGGTGTGTGGTGGTCTCGTCGAGTGAGTTATCCAAATTCCGATTGATTGTGCAAAAGAAAAAACACAATAAGAAACAACAAAGCCTACTGGATCCATATTTTTTAACTTAATCCAAACTGGAGACTCCTTAAGAATGTCCACAATTTTTCCTATTAATTCAATCCAAAGATCCATTTTGTATGTTTGTCAAAAAAAATAACCAAACTATGGGAGCTAATATTATTCTTCATGTTGGTGATTTACGAAAACTTGGCCTGTTATTCCGCGAACAATATCCGCAGATGAGCTAAAAGATTGACTAAAATCATCATATCGCTATCGCGCTATCGACGAACATTTGTGAGCATTTGTTACAAGACCCGTCTGCCCAAACATTCTCGTCCCCAATTAGAATATGCTAGTTCTGTATGGTCGCCACTTTACTCAATACACATTGATCGAATCGAATCTGTCCAACGTAAATATGTACGCTTCGCATTAAGTCATCTTAATTGGAGTGACCCAAATCATCTTCCTCCATACAGCAGTCGCCTTCTTCTTTTAAACATGAATTCTCTAGAAAAACGCCGGAAAGTCAGCGATGTTATGTTTTTACACCAGCTCTTGGTTGGTTCCATAGATTCACCGGTTCTTCTAGAACAAATCCATTTTAAAGCTAGAAGCCACAGTTCTCGGAACTCTGAAATTTTTCATATAGACTTCCACCGTACCAATTATGGTCTCAATGAGCCTTTGACACGTATGAAACATGAGGCTAATATAAACCATGATGTTTTCGATTTAAGTTACTCAAAGCTTACACTTAAGCACAGGTTGTATGGGCGTTCTCATTAAGTATTCGAAATTACTCGTAACGTTATTGTTTTTATAGCTAGTATTATTTGACTTGTAGTTATTTTTGTAGCTACAGATAGTAGATTAATATTTATTATTTCTTTGTTTGTCATATTTGTTCGTTTTTTAGTAGAGTGTTAGGCTATATGTATGTATATTTATTCACTAACAACTAACACCACGCTAAATGATGACTGTGACAAGCTGATGTTTCCCAGTATCTAAAGGTGAAAAACCCGAAGAGAAAAGAAATATTGTTACAAATGCTTACATTAAGCAGTACTGATGGCGTAAAAAAAAAAAAAAAATCCAAATGGCGCTACTTGCGCCACAGGGTTAGACTGCTATTTCTACCTCCAGGCTGAAAAATGTAATTAAATTTTATAAACATACTCGCTTATAAACACAAGGTCCGAAATTTTAATTTACATTCGTTAATTATACAGGAAGAACCCGCAAAGTCTTAGTGTGTACTTATGTGTATTTGGGTATGGCAACTCTGTCTGTTTGTGAGTTCAACTACAGCCAAAACGGCTTGGCTTTTTGCCCCAACATTTTTCTTTTTTAAGACCAAAACTAAGCGTTATCTACCTGCCATCAATTTTTTTTTTCGAAATTTAAGCAAATAATTTTTTTCTCAAGAAGTGGTCCACAGAATAAAAAAAAAATTCTTTTAGTAAAAGAAAAATTACCAATAAAGGTAATTAATGGTACCTCCAATAGAAACATTTTTTTGTTTTCGATTTTTCCAAAAACATAAACGGTACAACTGATTGGATTCAATATTTGTATCTTAAAGCGTTTGTATAGTATTGTGTAAGTAAATTTTAATTTTTTTTTTTTGAAAATTAATATTTCAAAAACCAAGTGCTCGTTCAAAACTTAGGAATTAAAAGTTTTTTAACACTTACCTACAACATTTCGAAAAATATTTTGTTATATCCAAAAATAAAGGTACCCTCTATATAAATTTAAAAAATGGTTTTTGAAAATGGTATTTTGCTTGAAAATTGCTCCAAGATAAATTTTGATGAAATTATTTCTGTTCCGATTGATTCTAACAAACTACTTACATACATACATATGAACATATAATTCAATACACACATTTTTGAAAATAAGACATTACTGATAGTATCTACCATAGATTTATTTTTTGATTTTTGGCATTCGCACTATCTACATTATGGATTTACTTAAATAAATTTTTAAATATGTATAAATAAAAATCGCAAAATGTGTTGCTAAGCGTAAAACACAAGAACGGCTCGACCAATTTGGCTAATTTTTTGTTTTAAGTTTTTCATTAAGGCACAAGGAAAGTTCTTATGGAGAGAAAAAAAGGTAAAAATTACAAGGAAAATATTAAAAACAACACTTTTAGTAGTAGATACGTACGTCCGCCAACGATTACTCTTAGTCAATGATCGAGGCCCAATATCATTCCAACATTTAAGAACTGTTAATGGTGAATTATGTGGCTCTTACAGAGAAGCCTGTCAGCGTTTGCAGCTGTTAGAAAATGTTGCTCATTGGGATCAAACTTTAAATGATGCTGTAATTTCTTCAAAACAGCAACAACAAATACGAACATTGTTTTCTATAATTATATCAATATGCTTTCCTTCAAACACATTTGATTTATGGATCAAATACAAAGATGAAATGTGTGCCGATATCTTGCATCAAATGCGCAATAGAACAGGAAATCATATCTGAATTAGGCATGGCCGCGACTAATCGCCCAATGAACGACGGTTTTAATCAAGAGTTGCAACGTAAAAAACTGTTCGATCTCGATGCTTTAAGCGAGTTGATAGTTGTAAATGATGTATTTTATTGATCTTAGCAACAATTCTTTTACAGAATGGAATTGCACTCGCAGCGCACTTGCTTCCTCTGGTATTGCAGCTACATTGTTGGAATGCGGTTGAACATCCTATTCAGAGCTAAAATTACCATTAAATATTCAAAGCAACGAAACTCCGACTTGCAACATTTCGAAGAACTCTGCAATGGCAAAGGTTTTGCACCAATGCAAGTTCATAGTATGGGATGAATGAACGATGGCACATAAAAAGTCTTTGCAGCGCAGTCATTAGACAGAACTCTGAAAGATCTGTGAAACAATCAAAACCGATTCGGTAGATCGATGATTTTGTTAGCAGGAGATTTTCGTCAAACATTACCAGTTATTCCCCGGTCTTCACCAGCGGATGAACTGAATGCATGTATGAAGTCCTCCATTTTGTGGGAAAAATTAAGATACTAAATTTGAAAAAAAAACTGAGTTTATAGAAAATGTGTTCCCAAACGCCGCTCAAAATTGCAGGGATCATTTTTGGTTGAGTGAACGAGCTATATTAGCTGCCAAAAACGGATGCAAATGAAATAAATTTCAAAATCCAAAATGAAATTGCCAAGATGATATCGTCAATTATCCACCAGAATTTTTGAACTCACTGGATTTGCCAGGATTTCCTCCTCATAATCTTCAATTAAAAGTAGGATCGGTGGTGATAATGTTACGAAATATCAACCAACTGCGACTTTGTAACGGCACACGGCTAGCAGTGAAAAAATTACTGAACAATGTGATCGAAGCAACAATTCTGAAGGCAAAAAAATATGTAGGAGGATGTGTTGATACCCCGCATTCCAATGGTACCAACTGACGTACCATTTAAATTTTTAAGAAAAGAGGATCCAAAATAATATGCTTATACAAAAATTATCAAATACTTAATTTAAACTCAGACGCTTGCCCCAATACTAAATCTACTGATTTGAATTGAGTTAAAAAAAACAAAAATTGATGATTTGATAAATAAAATTTCTCAAATTCTCAACAAGGAGACTACGTACTTGCTATAATCAATTCAAGGGCCATTAGACACCAACATATTTCTTGTGATATCAAATGCACACACTTGGATCAATCAAAGTGAAGATACTGAAGTTTTAACATTATTATTTTAATTTTCCCTCAACATCATGGTCTGTTTAAGATGGTGACAATTTGATAGCTCTTCAAAAATTAAGTAAATTTGTTAACACACCACTTTAAGAAAATCAATCTAGAATATTGTTGTCTTAGCAATTTGTTTTATTATGAACAATTGATGTGAAGTACCATATCCAATCAAAAGAGCACACTTTCTTTAAGAGAATGTCATTAAGTTTGATTAAGTTTAAATATGCATAAGTTAACAGATATGTAAAGTCTCAAGTAGATTGTTTGGTGACAGAGTTTTAGAAATATAAATAGAATTAAACCAGCCTGTTTAACTTTTGTACAAGTATCTCTAAACCGTTTACAATTGTAGTCAGCAATTGAAAATTAGTGAGATCTAAAAGTATGCGAAGTTCTAAGCTATGAAGTGAAATATTTAAATTTCTTTAGTAGACTAATATCGAAACAACTCCAAATTATAAGGGAACATTTTGTTATAATTGTTACTGTCTAAAATTTGGAGGGTTCACTGGTCAAGTTTTCATAACATTTTAATTGTGATTAATAAAAGAATAGCATACCAAGTTAACCCTACAAATTTTAATAAGTAATAATAATAACAATATTTTCCCTCATAACGTGGAACATAACGGTACCCACATCATTTTTAACCCATTAGACAAAACCTCATTTCATTAAAAGCTACCTTCTGCTAAACATTTTTTGTCCAAAAAATGGTTACTGAGGGTATAAATACCATAGAATCGTAGTTTTGATTTTCCTCTTGCTCGAAAACGATATACTCGTATGTATGACTGATTTTTAAGAAAATTTTGTTTGCAGATGTTTCTAAAAAAGTTATAAAGGTACTCGTATAAAAGGTTTATGCACCCAAATTTTGTAAAAAATTTTTTTTGAATTTTAAAGCTTTTAATTTTTTTTTTTTCAAACTCAAAGTTTTAAAAACTACTTTATTTTTATACATTCTTATTTGCGACATATCTAAGTACTATATAGCATTCGTAAAAAAAATGAACTCGAGATTTCGATCAAAATTGACATTAAGATGAAAGCAAAGACGAAAAAAGTGGATCTCCCAATTTTATCTGTGTGTCTGTTCGGCTACAGCCTAAAGGGTTCGGCGTATTTTCGTTGAACTTGGTAGATATCGGTTTAAATTTTCTTCCACACGTTTTTTACTTGCGACTTATAGGTACTATAAGGCAAGTTATGCATTCGTTAAAAAAATCGAACTCGAGATTTTGATCAAAGTTGACATTACGATGATAGCGAAGACTAAAAAAGTGGGTCTCGCAATTCTGTCTGTCTGTCTGTCCGTTCGATTGCAGCTAAACGGCTCGGCCGATTTTCTTCAAACTTGGTAGATATGGGTTTTAATTTTTTCCCCCCGGATGTTTTTTGATTTGATTTTTTAAGACCAAAAATAACGGTACCTGCCATACGAATTTTTTTCGAAATTTTATAAACATTTTTTTTTCTCAAAAACTGTTCGACAGATTTTAAGAATAAAAACACAAAAAAAATTTATTAAATTAAAGCTAGGTATTTAATGAAAAAAATTCCAGAAAAATGGTTATTGAGGGTACCCCCCATGGAACCATTTTTTTTGTTTTTGATTTTCTCAAAAACGGTACAGCCGATTTTGATCATTTTTTTTGCTAAGGCTCCCCAGAAATCTGAATAGAATTGTGTACTCAAATTTCCAAACATTTTTTTTTTTTATTTTTAAAAAAAACTTCAATTTTTTTTTTTCAAAACTGAATATTTCGAAAACCCCTTGTTAGATTTTTTTTAAACTTGATAAATAAAAGTTTCTCAACATAATCTACAAGATGTGAGAAAAAAAATTTATTTTACCTAAAAATAAAGGTACCTACCATACAAATGCTAAAAAATTAAAAAAAAAAAAAATGGTTTTCAAAAATCGTATTTTTCTCGAAAACGGCGCCTAGAATTTTGTTAAGAATTTTTTTCTTTCGATTAATTTTTATGAATTATAATTTAATAAAAAAATTGAAATTAAGATATTACTGACTGGACCTACCATGGAACAACCATTTTTTCAAATTTTGAATTTCTCATTAGATATTGGAATAATAGATTGAAATGAAATTTTTTATAGAGAAGCTGATAAAAAGTTTAAAAACATTGCATTTCAAAGCTTTTTGAGTTTTTGAAAAGAAATCATTTTTTTTGGAAAATTCGATATCTCCAAAACATCTCAGTATTTTTTTGGAAATATAAATTTTATTAGTCCAATAATAAAAACTTTAAGTTGGTTATCAAATTTTTCTCTTTAAAATGTTTTAAAAACAGTTTTTATATAAAAGCTTATTTTTTCAAGAAACTATTACAACGACTTATAATTTTTGTTCTTGCATAAACTAATAGTTGCTTGAATCACATGGCATCCTCTTTTTAGTACCAACTACTAACGGAGTTGTTTTAGTCATTTTAAAAATGAATCTTATGCTTATGAACAGTTTTTCTCTAATATCATTCATTTTTAAAAATTCTTAGTAAAAATTCTTACATAAGAACAAGTTCGTGCGACTCAGGCATGTATTTTATTTTTTTTATCACCCATGTACATTATGATGAACAGATTAAATTTTTTGAAAATAATCAGACTTTATCAAGAATACATTCCAATTCGATTATTATTTCAGTGATATCCTATTCCATAATCAATTAATCCTAGAAAAATAATCACAAAAACTTTGAATACGAAAACATCTGCAATTAATTTAAACTCCATAATCAATTACTCGCATTATTTTCCTCACCACAGAAACTAATGGCATCCAAATAAATCGATTGATATCAAAACAAATATATACATACACTTAGCAATTGTTTTGGCATCTCCTAGATTTTAAGATATATTGCAGGCCACATGGGTCCAGCCTCAGCCAGTCCTCTGTAAGCCCCATCGTCTTTTAATTCGAACAATCATAAATTTTAAAACCTTGTAAATTTTAATATTTATAAAAAGTTAAAATGAACAAAAAGTTTTTAAAAACAAAAATGTTCAATTTAATTCGATGGCTCCATTTGGTCAAGACACCATGGTGAGTTCCTTTGAACTACATTATATTTGCCATAACGCAGGAGGTGGTGATCTTTACAATTTGCTCGGTTAATTAAATAAACATTTTTCCATAATTAATGGGATTAAGAAAAATTTATTGAGCAAGAATGTTTATTGCTGATGAGCCTATTCACCGGTAGGTAGTTTTCCATTAATTTGTTCGTGATGTGTAGTCTTTTTGCGAAATGTTAGGAATTTCATTTTGATTACATTAAATCGTGCAGTGTATAGACATTTATCATTGGAAAAAGAATTTAAAATAAAATGCTCGACTGGGTCGCACGAATTTGCTCCTATGTAATAGACTAGGAATTTTAAAATCAATGGCGCATAATTTTAAACAGCCTATTATCAAGGTATTAGTATGATACTACTTAACAATTTGCTAACTTTATAGTAGTTTACTAACTCATTCTTAATTTTAAACATTTTCTAACTAGTATTGTACTAAAAGAATTTTCTTAATAAATTGCTTCTGAACACACCTAAAACAATGACATTTCGTGTAAAAAAGTAAGTACACGAACCTTTTTTGATGTTTGCAAATGCCAAAGAGTCATATGAAGCTAGCACGATACTAAAATAAAATGCACGACTGGGTCGCACGAACTTGCTCCTATGTAAAAGACTAAGAATTTCAAAAATGAATGTTATTAGAGAAACTGTTCATAAGCATAAAATTCATTTTTTAAATGACTAAAAAAAAACTTATTTAGTAGTTCAAGGTAAGAATAGGATGTCATGTGATTCAAGCAAATATAGATTCATGCGAGAACAAAAATTATAAGTCTTTGTAGTGTTGGTACGCCAATTTGAAGTTTTTATAATTGTATGCATGAAAATTAAAGTTACAAAAAAAGGATTGAGCCGTTTTCGAGATATTGAATTTTCAAAAAACAAAAAATAGATTTTTTTTTTTAAATTCAAAAAAATATTTTTCTTAAAGTTTTGAAATGCAATGTTTTTTAAACTTTCTAGAAGCTTCTCTCTACGAAATTTTATTAAAATCCGTTGTGCTAATAATGATAAATTCAAAATTTTAAAAAATCGTTCTATGGTAGGTGTAGTCAGTAATATCTTGTTGTTAAAAATTTTCCTATTAAATTATAGATCGTAAGAATTAATCAAAAAAAAAATATTTAGAAAAATTCTCGGAAGCGTTTTCGAGAAAAATACGATTTATGAAAACCATTTTTGAACATTTGTATGGAGGGTACCGTTATTTATAGGTAAAATAATTTATTTTTTCTCATATCTTGTAGATTACATTAAGAAACTTTTATTTAATAAGTTCCAAAAAAATCGAGCATAGGATTTTTGAAATATTAAGTTTTCAAACAAAAATTTTGATTTTTTTTTTTTAAATCCAAACATTTTTTTTTTAAATTTGAATACACAATAATATTGAAACTACTGGGGAGCCTTAACATAAAAAAATGATCAAAATCGGTCGCACCGTTTTTGAGAAAATCAAAAACAAAAAAACGGTTTCAGGGGGGGTACAAAAAATAACCATTTTTTTCAACCATTACCTAGCTTTAACTAAATGAAATTTATAGATTTTTTTTTTAAATCTGTGCAACAGATTTGAGAAAAAAAATATTTATAAAATTTTGAATAAAAATTCATATGGCACGTATGTACCCTTATTTTTAGTCCTAAAAAAAAATTAAAAAAATGTGTGGGGTTAAAAAATTAAAATACATACCTACAAAGTTTGAAGAAAATCGGCAGAGCCGTTTAGGCTGTAGTCGTACAGACAGACAAACAGACAGAATTGCGAGACCCACTTTTTTGGTCTTCGCTATCATCGTAATGTCAACTTTGATCAAAATCTCGAGTTCGATTTTTTTTCCGAATGCATAACTTGCCTTATAGTACCTACATACCTATAGAAGTCGCAAGTAACAAAGCACTGTAGGTATGTATGTCTTTCGTTTAAAATTAAAAACCAAAAATAAAAGAAACAAAGTTACAAGCCTGGTAATTTTTAAGACTGCCCGAAGCCCTTGTAGTGTCCCTTGGTGTAATGGTTATTGCGTTTTATAGAGGGTTTTGGGTTTGATTCAAACCCAACGTAAAAATATTTTTCTAGGATGTACTGCCTTCAGCGAGGAAGTAATAAATCCTCTAAGGGTATCCCTTGTCATGAAAAGTGCTGCTCATTAGCCGTTCAGAATCGGCAGAAATTTGTAGGTCTCCTCCATTTCTGGTACCACGCACAAAGAAATGGTTTGCAGTTGTAAGTCGCTAAGGCCTGGTTCTCTAGGAGCAGTTGCAACACCAAATCTATTTTATTTATTTTTTTACCCGCAGAACTTCCATCAATGGACTTCAATTGAAGTAGATAAGTAGAAGCTATTGAGAAGATGAACAATTTTTTCTTTCAAGGGATTCTTAATTTTCAAGTGTACATACTTCCTTTTTTTAGCTTTTACTTCTTACCTCTGTAACTTATAGCCCCAATCCTCTCTATGTACTCGTAGTAAGTTAAACATTAAAAAAAAATCAAAATTTTGATCAAACCTTACCGATGTCTGTCTCTATGTTCGACTACAGCCTAAACGGCTCAGTTTGTCTTCCTTAAAGTTGATAGATAACGCTTTATAATTCCCTATCAAATTTTTTTTTAAAGTTCTACAGAATTTATAAAAAAACAAATAAATTTATTTTAGCAATGGTTGAAATCAATTCTTAAAAACGACATAACTGATTTTGTTAAATTTATCTAAGAAAAAAAAATCATAAGATCTGTGAACACTTTTTATTCAGATTTTAAACAATTTTATTTTCAAACTCAATATTTAGTAAACGAAGCAAAAAATAAATTTTTCTTTAAAGTTCTTTTTTTGAAATTTTTTTTTAAATTTATATTAAAAATTAAAAAAAAACTATCATACGAGTATATGTGATTTTAAATCTTTTAATCGACAAAATTAAAGTCTATCTCACACTCAATGTAAATATTTCTCCGAAATTTTATTTTTCTTTATGCGAAAGCAGATTTTGTGAAATTTGTATGATTTTTTTCTATTAAAGACAACAAGTTATCAATCACATTTAAGTAATTTTCGTCAATCAACTTTTTTCCTACCTGCACTTCTACTTTCCTCTATAACTACCACCTTCTCAATTCCCACAACAAGTAAATATATAATTTCAAAAATCTTCAATACACAATTACCCACCAAACAAATTTCTTAAATTCACATTTACATAAATTTAATTTCAATTAACACGAGGTTGGTGAGAAGTTTGAAGTCTGCAGGGAGTGGGTGGCGGCCGGGCTTTTGTACAGGAACTTTTCCGTCACTGTCACCGCGCGTCGCATCGCACCGACCGACACGACAGCGAAGTTTTCTTGTCATTATTACATTTATAGAGATTTGATGTTACATACAAATTTGCATTTCAATTTTTAGATATGATAATCACGCTGTCAACATATCATTAAGGAACTTTCTTGTTATAAACATTGACACGAAAGATACGAAAGGAACAGGTTACCTGGGATTCCATCCGCAAGAGAACTCATATGAGTTTTCCTTTACCGTTCCCGTTGGTTGTCTATAGAAAAGTACATATACAATGGCTCGCTTTATGCCGCAAATGACTAAGGCAGATTGCGAAACCAAATGTTAGATAGATACTTTACCTATGAGCTATGACATGTAACGAGGAAGCAATCTGAAGATGAATCTTAGTAGAGTTCATGTAATTCATGCTTTACACGAAGGTAAGCAAAGAGGTTACTCTTCGGAGAGTAAACTCATTTGTTAGTTGTTGTAGGTACCTTTGCTTTACCGGCTATAAGCATTCACACACAAATGTGGAATGTCTCAATGAATTAATATGAAAAGAGTTCTTGGCTACAAAGCAAACTTAACAATACTTAAAAGGTTCTTTGATGATACGTTACTGCACCTACACTTTAGACCTGCCAAAGGTTTTCGTGTTAATCAAACTAACTGACAGGCTTTCTCAAATGAGTTCATATATTTCTACACCGTCATCAAGTACAGGCTCAAAGTATATTTCCTTGCGGCTTTATTATGGGATTTGGTGGCTTAATTCTTTGCAATTCCCTGACAAACGGCACAAAGAGTTATCCTGATGAGTGATGATGTCTTTGAGTTAAAGAAAGTTTAAAAAGGAATTTGCTTAATGGTGAAATAAAGGAATTGAGGTTCTGTTGAAGCTGGTGTTTGAATTGCTTTAGTGCTCAGAAAACAAGAGATTAAGGAAAATTAGTAAAGCGTTTTCGAAAAAAAAAAATAATAAAATAGAAAACGATCACTAAATAAAATGCTTAAGTCGTAGTCTATAAGTTTAAGATATAAGTTTATCGGTCCTATGAACTTACTCCCGAAAGAATAAACTGGTTTGACTGGTGGAGTCAAAATGAACTTACTCCCACGAATATAATCAGTGGAATTTATAGTTCATAATCTTGGGAGTAAGTTCAATGGGTATTGTTCATATAAATTGAGTAAATGAAGAATGAGTTCCCATTTTTTTCATTTGGACACACAAATCGAGAAACGTATAACGAGCATAGGATAGTTTTTTTTTAAAAAGTGAGTTCTAAAAAAATTCAGTTCACCAACTGGTCATTAAAATGTCATTTCCAACAACATGTTAAATCGAAATAAAATGAATCTATCTCTTTTTCCACACCATACGCTTCGGTCTTATTTTTAAGAAGGGCGTCACGGATTTTCAGCTTTTTCTTGTTTCTGTGAGCCTTCGAAGAATTTTAAGCCATTTTTAAGGATATTATGTCTACAAACCACACAAATAATAACTCCTCAAATCTTAAAATTACTATGTATTGTACTGCAATATTTTAAAAATTATATTAGGTAAGTACTATAAATTAAAAATTTTACATACTTATTGAACCTAATTTCATCAAAAATTTGCCCAAAAAATCTACCTTTAAGCCTAGTACGCAGATCGAGCAAAGACAAATTTTATTTCTACAATTTTAATGTCTACAAAACTTTTCTAAATCTCGCGCAAAAGTTTGAATTTGCAGAGATAAAAAATAATTTAATGTAGTGTGTCTCTTGAATGGGTTGTCTTACAAAAGTCGTTTATACCTTTTTGCAATCTCCATCAACACCTTTTACCTAAAACCAGGGGCCAGATTCTGTAAAAAAAGAAACGAAAGCGATCGTTCGTTTTTCAAAAACGAAAGCAAATACGAAGCAAACCGTTCGCACGTACGAAAACGTTCGTTCGCTTTTGCCATACAGAATGTCACCCCAGTTTTCACAAAAATTACTTTCGAAATACGGTGGCTGTCAAAATTCGTCCCGAAAAATAATGCTTGTATCATTCTTTTTTCTGGCAAAATTTAGTGGAGACATTTTGTACAGCAATGCACAAAAGCATCAATTTTGCTCGCGAATTACGTACTGCTCGGAAAACAATCCAAGATGAAATTTGTCCCAGGAAAAAAATTTTATGGGAGACAAAATTTTTCCCGATCTGCGTACTAGGCTTTAAATTCAAATAAAATAAACATTGAGTGAGATATACATTTTTTATTTATTTAAAAGACCCATATGTATGCCATTATGTATGAAATATTAATGTCCGCCGAGGCTACACTTTGGGGCGAGCGTTCGAACATGCAAATCATGACACGGAATTCGCCAAGTTGTGGTCTGTGAAAAGCCGAGTTCTTGTGTGAGGCGTGTAATTGGCTGACTCTAATTTTCCTGCACACTCTTAGGCTAGGCGCGCACATTCAATTTTTAGTTGCACAACTGTTTGGTTGCTTATAGAAAACAGATGAACTATTTGGTTGAATGTCCGCGCAGGTGCATATAATTATTTGTTACACAAAATAGCGAACTCATTTTAGGCAATCGTTTAGTTTGTGTCAAAACACAAACTTTTTAGTTGCTCAAACCAAGCATTTGTGCAACTAAAAATTGAATGTGCGCGCCTAGCCTTACGGACAGCTGCTATATTTTCGCCAGATCTTGCGATTCGTTGACGTACGGGAGTTAGCGGCAAAGTTTCGATTATAGCGACTTTGTCACAAGATCAAGCGGAATTTCAAGTTAGTCAGCGACAAAAAATATTTTGATGTTGCTAGATTATTTGTAGAGAATTTCGGAGAAAAGCATTTGTAGTTGATGGCATGTTAATAATATTGGGGCAAAATTTCAAACAGCCTAGTATTAAGACTATAATACTTTTTTAACAATTTTCTAACTTTAAAGTAGATTACTAACTCATTTTTAATTTCAGGCATGGCTTTTCCATGCTTAATGATTTTCTGTAACTTTAATTTGTATTTTAAACAAGAAAACAAACAATAAATCCAAATGTAATCTTTAAAAAAAAAATAATTTTAAACATTTTGTAACTAGTATCGTGCTAACGCTATGTTTTCATATAAATTGCTTCTGATCACACCTAAAGTAATGACGGTTCATGCAAGAATCTAAGCCTATTTTAACGTTTGTTAAGGTCAAAAAGTCATATGAAGCTAGTAAGATACTAAAAAAATAAAATAAATATTCGATGATTTAACTTTAAAAAAATGGTATAGAAACTATTATGTTATATTCGATAAGAAACGTGCAAAATCGTTGTTTTAACCTAGTAGTTTCATAATTAAACAGTTTTCATTGTACTAATTCAACTAATTTTTGTTCCTATAACGGACCTGATAGTGTTACATCCCTGGCATTTAAATAATGATTTGACATTTTATATTTTATATTTATACCTATTTTTTTTAAATTAAAAGAAAATATTCAAAAATTTCTCAAGTGATTAGGTCTTACTTGTTATCATTTTTACTTGCGATATACATAGGTACTATAATAGGGCAAGTTCTGCATTTGGAAAAAAAATCTAACTCGAGATTTTGATCAAAGTTGACATTACGATGATAGCGAAGACGAAAAAAGTGGGTCTGACAATTCCGTCTGTCTGTCTGTATGTCTGTATGTCTGTATGTCTGTATGTCTGTATGTCTGTACCTCGAACTACAGCCTAAACTACCGAGGTATTTTCTTCAAACTCGGTAGTTAAGGGTCTTCGGTGATTCCCTAGATGAAAAATTGAAATTTTTTTTTTAGCTCCAAAACTAAGGGTACCCCCCATACACCCGTAATGCAAAATCTTATTTATCTCGAAAACGGCTCTAACGATTTTGATAAAAAAAATTAGGTGTGATACTATGGACATGGACTATATTTTGGTGAAAAAAAAATTTGGGGGGAAATGTTATTAGGGGTACCTGTCATAGAACGGTTTTTTTGATTTTCGAATTTCTCACCAACGGCTCTAACGATTTTAACCAAAATTTTTATGCAGGAGCTGCTTTGCATTTGAAAAAATATAAACAAAAAATTTTTTCGAAAAAATAGTTTTTGGATTTTTAAAAAAATAATACAATTTTTTTTTTGAAAATTTAATATCTTGAAAACCGATACAAGATTAAATTTTTAAATTACGTTTTAAAATGTATTTAATTAAATACTAACAATTTGCATATCAATTTTTTTTATAAAAATTTTAAGGAAAATTTAGTACACAAAAAACATGTTTCAGTGTGTCTGTATGTCTGTACCTCTCACTACAGCCTATACCACTGGACCTATTTCTTTCAATCTCGGTAGTTAAGGGTATTCGATGATTCCCTAGAGGAAAAATTGAAATTTTTTTTTAGCTCCAAAACTAAGGGTACCCCCCATACACCCGTAATGCAAAATCTTATTTATCTCGAAAACGGCTCTAACGATTTTAATAAAAAAAATTAAGTGTGATATTATGGACATGGACTACATTTTGATCAAAAAAAATTTTGGGGTAAAATGTTATTAGGGGTACCTGCCATAGACCCGTTTTTTTGATTTTCGACTTTCTCATTAACGGCTCTAAGGATTTTAACCCAAAATTTTTAGCAGGAGTCCCCTTAAGTTTAAAATAATATTGTATATAAAAATATTCGAAAAAATATTTATTGGGTTTTTAAAAAAAAAAAAATTTTTTTAATCAATATCTTCAAAACCCATGAACGATTATTTTTTGAAATTATTTCCTAAAACCAATACTATTAAATACTTAAAATTCACATCCCACATTTTTTTCTTGAAAAATTTTAGAGAAATTTCTTATATAAAAAATTTATTTAATAATAAAACGATTTTTTAAGGTTTATTTGCATAAATTCATACTTTTCCGGAAACCAGACGGCAATTTTATGCATTTGAACATTATTATCTCATTAAATCCATGTTTTATATTTATAAAATGTATCTTAAATTCCAAAGTACTTTTACATAAGAGCAAGTTCGTGCGATCCAGTCGTGCATTTTATTTAGTTATACTGCAGCCAAAATTTAACCGAAAGCATTTGCAGTAGCAAAATGTTGCTGATAGTTTTTTAACTATTGCCTTTTGCAAAGGTACGATAACTTAGGCGCCAAGAAATTAAAACGGTTTTTTGTAGAACAGTTCAATACAAGCATTTTTTACTACGGGAGGGGGGGGCCTTTATTCACCCGTTTGGGTGGGAGGGTCAATTTTATAAAAAAGGTAATAAAATGGAAACAAAAATATTAAAAAATAACGGTAATACTTACAATTAAGTATTATAACATTTTTAAAGCCAATACTCTGATCTATTAGATAATTTTTAAATAAAGTGGAATCTATGCACAGTTTTTGAAAAAACGAGTTTTAAACTAAAATTTTGGGGAAAAAAAAACATAAAAAAAAGTTTAAAGTTTAATTTTTCAAAACTGCAAAGTTATACTTATATTATTATTTTTTCCTGAAATTCGTTACTCTTATTTATTTTTATTCAAAAACTGAAAAATAGATGATTTTATGTCGTCTAGTTTTTGAGAAAATTGAAAATAACTAAAACTACTTTTTTATGGGATATTTGTTTTTTTTTTGCTTGCTTACGCATTACGGCGTATAAACAGTGAGGTATGTAAGGGGGGGCATGCTGCCCCCTTGCAACCCCCCTGCTTAGACACACTATAGGATTTGGGGTAGGTGCGAGGTTGAGTGTATGCAAGGTTTCTTTTGCATTCACAGAATCTGGATTTAAAGAAACTTTGAATTTACCCTATGGCCTATATCCAATGTCAACAAAATATATGTACGTAGCCCAAAGTTGCACATTTAAAATGTTCAGACGTGAAAATTTAATACATTATGAAAAATTCACATTACCTAGGTACTACTGTACGAATGCAGCGAATTTATATAATTCCTTTATTAATATGTATGTTTATTGTTTGTGTCTAACATTTTTAATGCTAATGTAATACAGGTTATTGTTTACCAAGGTCATTCGTTATTCAACCTTTGTAAGAGTGAAGTATTTTTTTCTTTGAATAAAGAATGGCGACTAAGCATCCACTAATTCATCCTAAATTAAATAACTTTTCAATATTTCAAAAAAAAAATATTTCAAAAGCATCGCGTTCTTAGAAGAAATTGGTTCAATTCCAACTAAAACGTCAACTCCTCCACTGTGTTTCAACTTACCGATAGAGGTAGAAAAATATAAAAATTTCAAGTTCGGTTGGATGTGACGGTGCTCCGAAAAAGCTCTAAAAAAAGGTGACAAAAATTGTAAGAATACAGTAAACCCATCTATCGGCACATTTTTCCATGGGCCTCAATATTGGCTAGAGATTCGGGTTTAATACATTGAACATTGAAAAATTGACATCAATATTTTTAAGTAACACCTGACTTACACACAAACTGACTCACTGAGACGCGAAATGCCATGCAATTCTACCTCCTCTCGGTGCATTCTTGGTAACCCTAAATGATTTGCTGTACTTTACTTACAAATGAACCACATTAACATTAATCCTCACAATGAAATCACCCTAGTTAAATATCAAAAATCAAAAATTTCATAAAAAGTAGTTTTAGTAATTTTCAATTTTCTCAAAAACTAGAAGGGACAAAACCATTTGGTTTTTTGTTTTCGATTCAGAATTAATAGTAGCATTGACCACAAAAAGCCAAGTAAGCACTTCATTTCACAATTTCGAAAAAAAATTGGTCTAAACTTTTTTTTTTCATTTTTTTTTAACAAAATTTTGAGTTTGCATGCAAATTTTTCAAAAACTATTGACATAAATAATTTAATTTAAATTTAAGATTTTAGAACTTATGGCTTTCAAAACCGGTATAGTTCTTTATTGATTGTAAGTGTTGCCGTTGTTTTTTAATATTTTTTTTTTCAATTTAAGTCATTTTTTTCTAAAATCGCCCCTACCTCCTAAACGGGGCGAGATAGACCCCCCCATCCCATAGGAAAAAACGCTTGTCATTGACCCTTCTGCAAAAATCCGTTATCAATTTTTGGCGCCTAAGTTGTCGTACCCTCCCCTAGCCTTCCAATATGAAGATCAGGCCGGGAGGAACCCACTTAAGTTTTAGTAAAAGGTTCTCGTGTTCAAAAGTGCCTTTCTTTTCCCTATTATAGGTATAAATTGAAAATCATTCGTCAATTTGGTATTATTTTTTTTTAATTTAAAAATATCATAAAATCCACCACCAAAACAAGGGTATGTCAACCCTAATTCATCAATCCAGAATGTTACAAAAAGCTAAAACGTATTGCCTACTTAAACAGAAAACACTTTAGGGGTAACAAAAACGTCATTCAAACGACCTGCGCATTTATCACATTGAGATTCAGCTGAATTGTGTGTGGAACATGGAATAAACGATACCGTTGTTTATCCTTTTCGTCGAATAAATTATACACACAAAGCAATTCAGCATTTTTCAAACAGGCAAGGATATCCTTATTGAATTTATTCGTCGAGTTAAGGACTTTCACTCAACTTTCATACGCACTCTCAGTTCCATAATTCTTAATACATATGCACATTACAAATCAGGATACATACATACATATGTCAGGATATTAGAAGAGATGTGGTCACATACATAAGATTTTAAAAAAACTTCCAGTTGTGTTGTGAATGTCGCGGTTCATAGAAACAGGCGCCCAGAAAAACTGCCAGCAGCTGAGACTGAGCTGTTGGAGAAAGGTTCGCTAGACTAGAATATGTATAGATAGGTACAAACAGTAAAAGGATGTTCTTTTATTTTGTTTAGTTTTTGGGTTGTTTTCTGTTTATAAAACACTCACTAGCAGAAAATGAGTCTGTGTTTATTTTTATTACAATTGGATCAAGAGGGATGACACTTTATTTATATTGTAGGTTGGTACTACCTTTGTATATAAAACTTATAGGTAGTACTATCTTTGTATATATGGAGGGCTCACAGCTGTACCGAACCAAGTCATTTTAAAGAAATCCAAAACTAACGCCTATCCTTCTTTCTCTTCCTTAACTTCACGCCCGCGCTATGTTGAAACATTTAAAGCGTAGTTATAATCCCTTGAGCGCGTGTAGATTATAAAAAAAAAAGGATTTCCGCAAAATTGACCTCTATTTAGAGCTGTAATGAACTATACATATGTAGTTCATTATAGCTCTGAATAGAGGTCAATTTTGCGGAAATTTTGGCGTTGGTTTTGGATTTTTTTAAAATGACTTGGTTCGGTACAGCTGTGAGCCCTCCATATAACCTATAGGATTATCATGGAGCGTGATTTTGTATTGCGAACGCTAGCCAGGTGGTAGCGCAGAAATTAGAGCACGCTTTTACAGTGGAGAGTAGGATAACATACAAAACTAGTAGTAAAGAAGAGAATATTTTATTACTAAATTTAGCGATACTTAATAACTTAAACACAAATTGAACACATAATGGGCTAGAAACGATGGAATTTTCTAGGGACTATAAATTTAAACGATATCAACATGACCAGGAAAAATCAAAAATAAATAATTTCCTAGATTCTTAGAGCGTTAAATGAGTAAAAATAAGTTAGTATAAAGTGGGCGTGGCAGTAGGCGAATATAAGAAAAACAAAATAAAATATAAAAAACTGATATAATTATAAAGAACTGAGTAACAATAAGAAGAAACTTAAAATAAAAGAATAGTGGACGCGGTAAGGAACGGAAAAAGAAGCACGCACTCTAGGCAGGGGTTATTATTACCTTTCAAATGATTTTCACAATTCGGTCGTTGGGAAAACAGAGAAGATTTGAAAGGATGCACAAAATGCACATAAGTTTTAGGTTTCTGAATACGACAATGAGAAGGAATAATAGAGCTAACTAGAGTATTCAACATTCGTGTAGTGCGGCCGAAAAAATAATACCTTTACTTAACAATACGTAAGAATTTATGCTTAAGGGCAAACTAATGAGCATTCCTAAATGCGCGAGTTTTATGGCTGAATTGTTTAGGAGTAGGAATGGAATGCAACTGGCTATTTCACTAGAACAATGACGAGGCAAGTTTCCTACGATTGAAGGCTTTATAAATTACAGCTAGATCAAAATGAGTGAACAATTTTTTGCATCGTCAGAATAAACCTAAATACTTAGCAGCGCTTATAGCTATGTCGAATATTTGGTAATTCCATAAAATATTTTCTGGGATGTATACATCTACCGAGAGCTGAGAGCTGTTCGGTTTCAATATGGTGGTGCTAAAGGGGGGGATTCCGCTTTAATGGCAGAAAACACATTGAGTTTTTGAAGCATTAAATTCTATTTAGTTTTCTATTCCTCAATGGACAATGCTTGTGAGATCAAAATTTAATGAGGTTATCACAGGCTATCGTTCAAATTCCACACCCGAAGAACATGGAAATGAATCTTGAAACGAATAAAAGAAGAGTACTGTCATCAGTAAACAGTTTAAATTATTAGAACTTTCAGAAAATTGTTAATAAATATGAAAAAGAGAGTCAGAGACAAAAAGTAACCCTGGGGTACACCTGATTGCATTTTATGAATTTCAGACTTGAGATCATATTATACGATTTGACTTAAGCGGTCCGAAAGGTAATTTCTAATTCAACGAATAAGAGAACCATTTTCGATAAGACAGCTTGATACTGCTTTTGAAAATAACTCCTCCAAATATTTTGGTATTTTTCATTCAAATATATGATATTAACCTTTTTCGGATTTTTTTCCATGCTGCGATCCAAAAACCTTATTTCCTGATAAAGCACCCCAATACTTAAAGAATAAAAAAAATCATAACTACTTCAATACTAATTTCTGGTAAAAAATACTATTTTTCCGTATCGTTGTTGAAAAAGACAATTTAAGGGGAAAAATATGGAATAGCAGCTATTAATGCTTTTAACTATCGTTTGTTCATAGTATGAATCTTTCGTATTTATAAATATTAAAAAGGGTTGTTTGTGTGGTAAACTTTAATTTAAAATTAAAAAAAAAAAAATCGTTTGAACCAGTTTAATTATATATTCATAATTCTTTTAACTCAATATTATGCTTCTAACAATTATTTTCACCTTTTTTTTATCGTTAATGTGAATTATAGTCAAATTTTATCGAATAAGCTCATATTTTATTATAATACTAGGTCATTAAAAAGACGATTTTCCAAATGTTAAGTTCTAACATCGAATAACTATCTTATGCTTTAAGTTCCGTGCTAACTTTATATGACCCTTTGACACTTCCAGATGTCAAAAAAGATCCGCTTATTTAGTTTCTTGCACTAAAGTGCTTTGCACATGAGCTGCGACCTGCGAATGCGAATAAATCTTTTTAAGCAATTTTCACAGCTAATATCAATTTTTGTTTTGTTTTTATTCTACGACGAAGTGAATTAATGATCGAATCAACTATTTAAAAGGGAAAACACTGCATAAAATAACTATAAATTGAAATATTTTGCATTTTAAAATTTTGTACGCGACCAACAACGTATCTTCTGCGAACTGTCAAATGTAAATTCGCAATCCACAACTAGTGAACGCATTCCACAAACCCGCGACTAAAAAATTCGTACGAATTCAACCTCTTTCTAGTCGAGGTATCTAAGTGAAATGTTCTCCAAATCTATGACGATTCATATTTAGAAGACGCAAATATAAGTTTTTTCTCTTTTTTAAATTTTGGTAACAAATTAAACTGCATAAAAGCCACACCTTTTCTTAAAATAATTTTGCTTAGCACTCATTTTACTTTAATTTACTTAAAAAAATCTAGTTAACTACATATAAGTTAACAAATTGTTGAATTCTATAATACTTATTCCATAACACTAGGCTGTTTAAAATCTACCGCCATTAATTTTAAAATGTGTACAAATGTTGAGAAAAAAAATATACCCTTTGCTTGTGGATTGTATTGATATCTCCAAATGCTTAACTTCTGTGACATTGGCATCACTTTTCGAATGGAAATCTATGTGACAGCTAAAAACTCACTCAATCCAACCAAAACACACTCAATTCTATCTTCCATTTCCCAATTCGCTGGATGCGTAGCAAAACCACCGCTGATAAAATGCGCAAATGTGTGCGTATTGCCATTTTCGCACACCACCCCACAAAATTCAACCAAATATCCACACACCACCACCATGTTGACAAAAATGTTATTTTTCCAGAGTATTTGAGCTAAAGATACACCACACAATAAATCAGTTTATGGAGAACTCTAATTCGAATTGGAAATAACTCGGACGGTGCTGTGTGCTGTCGTCGAACACGTTGCCACTTTATAATTCTCTCTCTCCCACAATTTGTATCTTTTATCAAATAAAACTCTATCTGTGAGTAAATAATAATAAATTAAGTATAAATATAAATTTTTAAACAAATCCAAATGGGGAAGATATAAAAAGCCAATGTAAGCTCGCAGAGATTTCTGTAATTCGATGCTGTCGGTTAAGTAAACGTTAAACGTCCAACGTTGTGTGTTACATGGTTGAGAAGTATAAATCAATAAAAATATAACAAACTGAGTGTGGTGTCTGGCTGGCTCTTAGTTGTGTGCGGATTAATGTGTATCTACGAAGAGTTTGTTTCGTGTGTATGCGCGTTTCTACGTCAGACAGAAGGAAAATAAAACAAAGTGATTTTTTTTTTTGATACAGAAGTATCTAATTCATCATGAAAATATCTATGAATTGGCAATTCAAACAAATGAAGTAAATTTGAGAAGAATTGAGAAATATTTATGAAAGGAAAATGTCCACGGCTGGAAAATCGCGAATAACAATGGCCACGGAAAATTGTCTAATGCTTCAGTTCCAGTTCGAGGCAAAGTGAAAATAGAAAGATACAAATATCTATTTATGTATCTTTTTGCTCTAAATACAAATCAATCTGAATTTTCTATTTCGATTGTTTTGTAATCAAATTTTTGCGATAAGAAGTGTTTTTTTTTGTTGTCGTCTAATTGGAATTCCGATCCGAACATCTACACCTAGCACCGAAGTTTTTCTTCTTCTTACCTTTGAAGATATTTTTGTGGGCATACTATTGCAGTCAGTGAAACTCTTAGATACACCTGCTTATTGGACTGTTTGTGAGAGTGTGTGTACGCTGTACCGTTAGAGTGTGTGTAGAGAGATACCGGCTTCGGCGTTTTGTTATTTTTGTATCTTTAAACTTTGGTTTGAGTGTGTAGTGCGGTGGGTGCAAGCAAGTGCCGTTTTTAATATTGTATCTGCTTCTGATAGCACTTTCGTTGTATTAGCGCAGACCAGACGCAGAGAAATAACATAGAAAAAACATCGAAAATCTTTATGGTGTACTTTGTACGCGTGAGATTTATTTTCCACGCACACAGAATGTTTTGATTGCCGTTTTATTATCTATCTATCTATCTTTTGTGTGTTTTCTTTTTTGCAAGGCCAGGTGGGGTGACACACCACCCCCGCGCCCTCAATCGGAACCGTAAAACAAAAACTGTAAACTTGTTCAGTGCAATATTCTATCTTCTGTAGTTTGAGAGCAGAACAGCATACAAAATTGCCATAGTGTTTGTGCATGAATGGGCGATCTAATGTGAGTACAACGCACCGGTTTACTCTCGATTGAATTGTTTTTAATTAGTCGGTAATTAATATCGCAAACAGTGTGTATGACAAGTTCAGCGGAACAAAAGAGGTAATATCGAACGTTTAATATAGAACAAGAGATAAGATAAAAAGAACGCGATTTGTTAGATTTTTTTCGGTGCTTGTGCTTTTTCCGTTATAAGTGCAGGAGATTGTTTGTTTATACTGTGCAATCACCTACCCGTGTCGTTTTATTTGCCGTGTCATTGCTATCGTCGCCGTAGTTTCGTTTTCATTCGATATACAGGTGGATGCCTAAGTCTGGCACTACCTACCTTCATGTTGTCAATCTTTATCTATCTCTTTGTGGATGTTTGTATAGATAATGTATTTTTTCTTTTTTAAACAATCGCTCTTTCCCGTGAATAATAAATAATTGCCATCGGATTATTTTTTAATTAAAAAAGAGATTTTCTAGTATTGGGATTACACACAAAAGAAAATAAAAGAAACAAAAAAAGTGAAAGGATTATTTCGCTGTCTCTTCTATGACGGCATGATTAGATACCTCTATAGCGGGTGATATTTCTATCCTACATATACCCAACACTATTTCTGTAAAAATAAACAAGAACTTTCATCAGCTGGATGCGCTTTTTCTGTTTGTCTGCTTTGGAGTCACAAAGTCCTTTGAGGTAAGTCCTTGATTCTTCTTTAAGATACATATGTACATACCTTACCTACATTAATGAAAATGAAACAATGATGAAATTATTCTTTAAGAAAACACAAAGGCACTAGGCGTTAAGAAGAACAATAAAGCTTACAATGCGGTTCACGAGGTTATATGTGGATACATTTAATGAGGAGCTAGGTACATAATCTTCTGGATGCACCGAGTATTTTATAAAATTATTGCACATAGTCGAAATATATAGTCTGGGCTCTATCGCTATTTTATTTGAAGAGTTGCTCGAACAAACTGAGGAATCTAAGAACAAATACTTCAAGAAAAAGGTATAAATAAAACAACAACGGTGTGAGATATAAAATTGACTTTATTTGAAGCTATGCAGTCATCTCAATGTACTTTTATGAAATACCACATTATTCACAAGTCCTTTTCGGCTTCGCTGGCAGTGCTATTAAAGCGGTCGGTTCAATTTTCGATGGCTTGGAGGGCTGTTCTGGCAATAGTGCCTCAAATGTTGGAATAGACCTCGTGAAAATTGATTCGCTTGTAACGCAGACATAGGGCCTTACTTACAATCAAACGTTTAAGCCTAGTACGCAGATCGAGACAAGACAAATTTTATCTCTACAATTTTAATCTCTACAAAACTTTTCCAAATCTCGCGCAAAAGTTTGAAGTTGGAGAGATGAAATCTAATTTACTGTGCTTTTTAGTGTATCTCTTTAACGCGTTGTCTTACAAAAGTCGTTCATACCTTTTTGGAATCTCCTCTTGATGATCTCAAGACAAGCATCAGCATCTTTTACATAAAATCATAATTGACAAAAATCACTTTCTTAAATACGGTGGCTGTCAAAATTTGTCCCGCAAAATAATGCTTGTATCATTCTTTTTCCTGGCAAAATTTAGTGGAGACATTTTGAAGAGCAAATCACAATAGTATGAATTTTGCGCGCGAACTGCGTACTGCTCGGAAAAATATCGGAGACAAAATTTGTCCCAGGACAAAAAATGTATGGGAGACAAAATTTTTCCCGATCTGCGTACTAGGCTTGTTGTTGACTATTAGTTAACTGGAAGGTTAAAACAAAATTCTGAGCTTTAACAAAATGCTACCAATAAACAATTTAATCCTTTCACTAACTAGTCTCCAGACTTTCTATTAAATCTATTAGAAAATCTACAACAAATGAGAAAAAAATGTAATGAACTGTCAGAATTTTCAGCAAGGTCTGTCAAAGTTCAGGAGCTGTCATAATTTGCTTTATTCCTTCAAAATTAAGTATTGCCGTACTCGTTTTTAACAGAAAGCATTGAAGTACTTATAGTACGTCAATTGATTTGAAGTGGCGGAGCAAATTTTCAATTCTTTTTCAATTTAGAACACCATATTTTTTAACAAGGAAACATATTTCTTTATTTATTTTATATTATTTTAATATTTTTCATTCGCAATGTACATATAGTACATATAGGTACCAAAGTAAGAAAATCTTAAACTTAAAATATTTTTAAACTATAAATAAGTGAACTGGCATATTTTGTGTGAGAATAATATTGTTTTTTGTTTTCAGGTTTTCTATTGATAAACAGTAGGGGCCAGTTTTTTCACAGTGTGTCATCTTAAATCCATAATTATTTCAACTCGTAATAAAAAATTCAAAGTTTAATTTGAAAAAAAAACGTAAACGTCGTTAAAGTCGTAAACTGAGTAAATCTATCAAAATTATAATTTTTTTCAAAAATAAAGAAACAAATGCAATTTTAATTTGGTTTTTCGGTTTTGAAAATTGTATTCGACGCATATACGAGTATTTCTGTATTATTATAATGATTTTTTTGTACTAAAGAAAGATCATGCCGCTATAAATTTGTACGATAAGTTTTTCAAACTCATCTAACTCTACTAAATGTGGTTCAAATCTTATTTTTGTTTTTGTTTCCAAAATAAATATACTTGGATACACACAATTTTACCAATACAACAACAGGAAAAAATGATGTTAAATCGATTCCCTTTCAACACAAAAAGAACATGGGAGTAGATTTAAGTGTTAAATAAAAATTAAGGTACCATAAAACAGCACTAAGACAACACTTTATTTAGTGTTCGACTTTAATCATGGATTCCCGTGTATTAAATTTTGACATATAACAAACGACTAAACTGGAGATTAAATAAGTTATTTGGTATGGGAATTTTCTAAAATCTGGAGATTTCCTAAAATCTGGAGATTTTCTTTTAACCTTAACACTAAATTTGATTATTATTAAGGCCTATAGACTTAATGTAGCTCCCGTTAGATAACCCGGTCGCGTAATTTCTCTCTCAAAACCTTGAGTCTTGCGTTGCTTGTATATCATGTAGAGCTGTCTTGTTATAACCACAACTTGATATTGTCGAGCTCTGGCTATTGGAAAAACTATCGTCATAAATTATATTACAGTAAAACCAGCTTAAGAGAAAAACCCGCTTACCTGAAACACTTTTCATCCCCAAGTATTTTCCGACCAATTTCCCTTAAAACGCTCCGCTTAAGTGAAACTCGCTTAAGCGAAAAACCCGGATAACTGAAACATATTTTCAGTTAATTTTCAATATTTTTCATTGAAAAAAACTCTCTTAAGTGAAAAAAAAATTGAATCGAACAGAACAAAAATTTGATAGTTTTCGTTTTTCAATAAATTATTTTTGTGTTATTTAATCGTTGTTTTATTTAACTTCTTTCAAGGCAAGTCCAAAAGATAAAAACAATATTGTTTCTAGTATTAAATGGTGATGGAATTTTTATGGAATGAAATTTTTAAATCCGCTTAAGTGAATTTTTTTTTTCACTTATCCGAACTCCGCTTAAGTAAAATTAAGTAAAATTAACCCGCTTAAGTGAAAGAAAGACTGTGACATTTTGCAGTTTCTCTTAAGCGGGTTTTACTGTATTATAAAAATACGTGGAAAGTGTTGAAACTTCATCGAACGTAAATATCGTATTTTTTCTTCGTTAAAGCAGATCCGAAAAGGATTTTAAATCGTAATATTTTCCAGAAATGATGAGTTAAATGTTTTTTTACAAACGAACATTCGTTCATTTTAATTTTTCGTTCACATAGGCGCGAACAATTCATTCGTTGCAGTTTGGATGGTATGTGGAACTCGAATAGACTTTGACAGTTCGTAGCAATCACATTGGAATAATTCAAATCGACCAATTTATTCTTTAAAATATTTCTTAATTCATCAATTTGAATTTTTGTTCTACTACTTTGTTTAGTTTTCGTCAAAAATTTAGAATTATAAAATTATTTCAAAAATATAGGTACTACAAGTATGGTTTATAACGTTAATACATTTCTTCATATGCGTCAGGCGGCCATATTGAAATGTGCTAGAAACCAATGTTCTCAAAGATTAGTTTTGAGGTATTTTCGGTTATGTTAAGTTTCCAGCAAAGTCTAGTCTAGTTAATGCTACATTTTCACCAAAAGATAATCCGAGATTCAAGGCAAGAGATTTATGTGGTGTTTCAACCGCACTAAAAGATTAAAAAGAAGATTATCTTTGACAGAACCTAATGCTCTTTCAATTTTTCTTATAAAGTGAGAGCGAGAAAAAGAAAGTTTCATTTGTGCCAAAGAATGAAATATCATCGAAATAATTTAGCACGATATGGATAATAGGTCAGTTCAAATAGAACAATTAATCCAATGAAATTTTAACAAGATTAATTTCTAATCTATCTACTAGATTTAGAAATTTATTTTACAAGATGAAGGCTTAATATAATTAAATGTTAGTTATGTAAGTGTTTGGTGGAAACATAGTATTAGTCTTAAGAGTCAGTTTTATGACAGATCACATAATTTTTTGTAGCAATTTGTCCTGGGTAAAACTATAGATTTACTTTAATCCTCGTATTTATGAAACAAAAATACCTCTAGTATGTACTCCCTAAAATAATTTAATATTGTGTTAATTCAATTTTGTTTTTTTTTTTTTTTCTAAGAATAGAATTTAGACACTCTGGTGCAAAATCTAAACTTCACTGTCAAAGACATTCAAACAAACTATATTTCACAGTACATAGATTTTAACCAAGTTGCATTAACAAATATTCCAACAAGGATATATGGATGGAAAACCGAGTCATAAACGCAAATCATGCATCGGTCTTTCCATACAATTCCAAAACGAAAGCAGGGGTGAATTCAGCAGCTTCTCAGACAATCCATCCATAAATTGATGATTAAACCTCCCAAACTATTGCAGTGTTCTCCAAGCGAAAGTGCTTGCAGTTTGCGAATTGTCAAACAAAAACCTTGATATCTTCATAGATAGCCAGGCGGCAATCAGAGCCATTTCGTCAATTGTCACACCAAGTCAAAACTGGTTGTTCGTTGCCGTAGTGAACTAAGACTGCTCGGCGAAACAAATTCAGTCGACCTTCGATGAGTTCCGGTACACCGTGAAATTTATTTAAATTAAATGGCTGATGAACTGCCCAAAAACTGGCCACTTGAATTGAGCCAAATTGTACCCTGGGTACTTTTACCACTGGAGCAGGAAGACTATAGAATTCACAAAAGTTTCCTCAAGGAATGTTTGGCCAGATATACTGAAGATAACCAGATATTAATTGTCTCTTTTGGTTGGAGTCCTTATGGGTCACAACTCAATGGGAACTCACATGAGGAGAATGGACATCAGCACACCTGTCTTATGCAGAGGGTATCAGGACGAAGAAGACTCATCGCATTTTCTTGTGAATGCCACAGCCTAGCCAGCCAGAACTAGAAAAGATGCCCACTGACAATACTTTTTCGACGAAATGGGTGACTTCTAATTTTTGCCAATAAAAAGTATCCTTAACTTCATTCAGAAATCAGGATGATTCAGGGAGGCACCCCATACCTAAGACTTCCACTAAACCCCTTCTCTTACTCCTACATTACCCCCACTCTGGGCTGCACAATGGATCCATTGAGATCCGAGTAAGGTGATACGGCTTGTCGCATCATCACTCCAACTTACCAAACCTAACCTAAACTTAAAACAATTTTAATTTTTTTTTTAATTAAAGAATGTTTTTAAAATGCATGTATCATGCTGAGAAGGCTATTTTTTTAATAGGCTACCTCTGAACACACCCAAAAATAGTGACAGTCCGTTTAAAAAACACAGCAAACAGACTTTTTTAACATTTATCATTTTCTTTCTTCGTTGAGGAATCCATTTTATATTGCTGACATTACTGAGATCTCATTTTTCTTAAGGTATCTATACTTTTTGACAAAACAAAAAATTGTTTACAAACATACGAGTTAGTTAATTAAATAAAAACAATTCCAATGCGACTAATCCAATGAACCTCACTGTATCTTGAGTTTTTGTTTAGCTAATAAAATTAAGGAAATATTTTGGTTCTGTTTTGAAGATTTTTTCAAAAAGGACATAACAATATGAAATTCCAGATTTTCTTCAAACTTTTGCTTCAAGTTTTTGACTTAAATTGATCTTATATGGGTGCAGGCCAAAATCTGTAACTTGATCTGAATATTGAGATATTATTTCGGTACCTCACCGTTGCCATGTATCACTAGCGCAGGAAAATTCAAAATGCTGATAGGCTGACTCGAATTTATCATCCCCAGAACATAAAGGCTTTCTGATGGAACATTATTACGACCAAAAATTGGAATAAGCGCTCTAAAAGTTTCGACCTCCTACCAAAATTTCTGTAGTAATAACTTAAAAAGAAAGAAAAACACCCTTAACTTTCATATACTCGCGCGTTTTGACAACACACATACATATACTCGCGCACGATCTCAAAGACCAAGATTTTATCTCGTCTGTATTTTCTTGAATATGTATTCTCTATAAGTTGTTCTGCCATTTATTTTTAAGTAAATAATATAATTAAATAAAACAAATAGAAAAATAAAGGAAGCTTTACTTTATTTGGAAGCAATAACCTTTAAAACTAAACTCTCAAAAAATTCAATTTTTTTTTGGACCTTAACTTAAATAATAAAAATAAATATTTTCTTTTATTAAAAAAAGCATTGATAATATAAAATCAAATAACAGTAATTATAAAAAAGTATAAAAAAAGATTCAATCTTCATATTTTTATACCAATCGGAACTTATATATTTGCGTCGGTCTGAGGGACCAAAAACTCACAAAAAAATTAACTATTCTACTCGGCACGTGCGCTTGCGCCCAGCTAAACGATGGAGAACGCTTATTTGGGAAGCTACTGAAAACTTCAGGGAGGCAAGGATAATATTTTTCAAGAAAACAAAGAATTAATGATATGTCGGTTTGAGAGACCAATGCGCGAGTATAGGAAGGTTAAAAACTGCGAATACCCAATGGAAGCCTTTTGGGGATGATAACCAACGTACGAGTATGTACACTGTACTGGATGTTATTAAAATCTATTTGATGCTGATTGATTTCATTAGGCGCAGCCATTTTTCACAAACTTCAGATTGTTTTGTTGTATATGTAAATATTTCATCAGTCTGTTATCAGGTTTTCCAAAAAGAATTTCTGGACTTTGACAGGTGATTGCGGCCATATTGTTCAAGCTACATCTGTCAAATTGGATGTTATGTAGAAATGAGTTATTTGTTTTATGAAAGATTCTCTTCTTTTCGAGCAATATTTCGCACGTTTTGCCCATTTTTTAGTCGCCAATATCGTCGATCCGAGCAGACTATTCGCAACATGATGAATAAATTCGAGTCGACCACTACAGTTAACAATCTGCCAACAACCGTAAGTCGACCCTGTGCGTAACAGTGTTCAGGATAATCCGAGGCAGCCATGGCGAAAAATCTCGCAGACCACAAATGAGCGAATTTCGGATCATGACTTATAGGCTTACACCCGTACAAATTTCAAGTGACCCAGTAGCCCAGAGTTACCGACCATAGACAACGACGTGTGTTCGCTCTTAAGCAGTTAGAAATTGACCATATTCTCGGTGAAACATCATATCGTCGTCGTTCTATAAAAACTTCCTAAGTTCATTTAAAAAAAATGTGATTTAATTCTTATTTAATTTATTCCGGATAAACCATTTGCAAAAAATTGTATTGCACAATGGCTACGCCAAACCCATTTTACAATTGAAGCCTAAGATCGTGCTATTCTGATAATTTTTGGATTTTTTGATATTAATTTCCAACTTTAAATGCGAATATCTCAAAACACAAAAAATGGACTTAGGGAGTTTTCATAGATCGACGACAACATTCAGCGACGAGGTTTATTTTTGGATGAATGGGTTCGTCAGGAAGAGAAATAGTCGAATTTCGGAACATCACATTCCGCATACAAGATCCATCAAATAACAATAAATACATAAATTTGGTGGTGCAACAGCTCAAAGAGAACCATGACTCCAGGACCTAATAACTTACAACTCTCAACTATTCCTCTGTGCTTTTTACCAAAAATGGAGGGGACCTACAATTTCTGCCGACATTGGAATTCTTGTGGCGTTTTCTCAAGTCACACGTACATACCTATATCCCTATATGCCAATAAATCACAAGCCACCACTGCTCTGAAAACCAAATTAATTAATATCATTGATCAAATTCAGGCTTATTCGCCAGAGTCAGCGAAGCCTTAGCAGACTTTTAAATAATATTACACTCCATACCTAATGGCATAAATGAGGCTTCTAAATAAGTACAAAATTTAACCGAAATCTAGCTTAAAGTTTGTTTTGTTCGAATTTAATGAAAGACCTTTTATTTGTCTCCAGTTCGATGTACAAAGTTGGAGATTTATTTGACTTATCTTTACTTTCTTCAAATAAAACTGTGATCTATTGCATATCTATTGCATGTGACTATTGCATAGTGACATACAACTCTCAGCAAATCCTGTGTGCATGTTGTCGAATATCGATAGAAATTAAATGGGCAACAAACATTCTCCCAAGGCAAAAGTTCAATTAGATATTAACGCAACTACGACTTATTGCTTTTTAAATTTACAACATACTAAGTAGGTTATTGACAAGAAGACTGAATGAATACAGAATCATTAATATTATATAACCGTTAATCTATCACTGTCAATTATATCTACCTATCGATTAAACTTGTCTTAAATGAACATCATCATAGCACCTGTTTGTGTTTATGGCTGTGAAAAGTTTCATAATATAATTCGCATTACAAACGAACAAGTTGCGAATTTCAAAGATGTGAAACTTACACAATATCTAAGTTTTTCTTATAGCCATAGCTTATCTGAAAGAAGAAACATCTATTAAGTATGTCTAAATAAAGAAGGTTCCTACCTTAAAATAATGTATAGGTACCTACTGAGCTATGAACCAAGCTGAGTGTTGCAGTTAAACGATAAGTTAAATGGTTATGTCTGTTGTGACCACCAAAAGTATCTACTTATGCTTCAAGATTACAAAAAAAAAAATAATTTAAAAATGTTCAAGATAGCTATAAAATTCTTATACCGTTTATTCCTATGCCTATCTGTCACCCATTAAACTTTACACAGTGCCATTTATGGCTACGAGGAGACTCGCACACTTGCGCAAAAATCTGAGCACTTAAATTGACGTAAAAGCTTGTCCTTTTTCTTCTTAGATTCTTTTCATTTTCTTTTTTTTTTATAATGATTTGCTTCTAAGTCCCATTTCTTATTTCGCTTTGTTCAAGTTTATTGCATTACCACCCTTCTTCACTCTTCTAAATCAGCTAATATACCCACCTACCTCTACCTACGTTAAATTTGGACGAAGAAGCGCAACGGAAAAAAAAGGCTCAACTTTAATTTCAAGTGAAAAGGAAAGATAGATTGTTCTCTCTGTATGGGTGCCTAACTGTGTTTATTTTCTGTGTTCGTTTGCTTTGTTGTTGGAATTTGTTTTATTGAATCATTTTGAAGAACATGATTCCTGGTTACACCTATGTATGTAGCCATCTATATATGTAATTCTTGTATTAATGCTTGTTGGAGCCCTTCATTGGGGTTGGTTTTATTTTATTTTTTACTCTTTTCCTTCTTAGTTTCTCGAATCTAGACAAATTGGAGACACAAATTCGATGCGATTGAGTTTCCCTTAATTTTGTTACAGATACGACGAAATGTAAAGAGAGAAGGACGAAAAAAAAATCTGTATCCTGGAATGTAGGGATTGAACATCCATTTTGATTTTTTTTTTTGCTTTCATTTCTTTCCAATATTATATTTGAAGAGCCAACTAATAGAATTGATTCGGTCTATTAAGTTTTGAGTACCTCTACCTACGGACTTTTTTTTTCTTATGTGACCATTGATAAGGTTTTGTCAAGAAATATGTTTTCTCTTGTCACTGTGAAGAGTGAGAAAAGGGTATGATTTTTATTTTCAAATTTTTAGACTTTGACATTTAAAAGGGCTTTATGCTTTTTACCCTTGAATTCTCGTGCAAATTTTTAATGGAATTTACTTTCTTACTTATGTTTTAATGTCTCCTTCGGTTAAACGAACCATAAATAGTCAAAATTAAACTCTTAAATTTTTTGAAGGCATTAGCCCTTTATTTTCTAACTTTATGTTAAATCATAGGTAACGAAGGGGAAGAACATTTTTAGTTTAATTCTGATTAACTGGAGCGTTCTAATCCAAAGTTCAAATGAGCTGTCGTGATTTGACCACTGGCATATATTTGTAACTGGGCGAAACGCATTCTGGAGTTTGGCTCACTTGAACGTTTAATTGATTAATGCCTATTGAAGGTTTACCCAAATTATGGGGATTGGTAGGTACTAGTCTGTTATATGTTTTGCAATTTGAAGAAAAAATAACGAATATGTACGAGTATTTTATCTATCCAATATCAGGCTAAGGTTAGGTTAGGTTAATGGGCTAATAGTTGATCTTGTTACCGTCACACTTAGATCAATGCAGATGCGTTATGAAACCCTAAAAATTGCGACTCCCATGTATTGAAACCTATGATAATCCTATGTCATTCAAGCCCGTTAAGGGTGTTGATGAGTTACAGCAAGCTGTAGCCTGAAAAGACGGAGGGTACTTCTAAGTCATTGAAGAAATGTCTGCCGTCACATAATCACCAGGTTGAGGAGAGAAAGACGGTTTTTAAGGGTTTGATCCTTTCCTTTAACCCACTTGACAAATCATCTCTCCAGAAATCATTCTACCAGGACCGTAGGAACATGTGGCTCCTGGCAACGTCTGGTAAATGGGTTTGATAGGTCAGTGTTTGGTTTATATATCCCACTGTCCCTTTCCCCAAGAGGAGTTTACTAATTTGTTCACCGGAGGAGTGGAAATCGCTGTTGTAATATAGGCGATGTGCCCATTCCTCTTAGAAACAAGTTCAGCCGTTAAGTACGTATACTATCATTGTCATCTATGACTCTTTATGTTTTTTGACTTTGGTTGGAGGCATTTCCCGCCGCCTCGGGGTCGGTTTCAAGCCATTTGGTAATTATTAATAAATTTCAATATGTTTTTGATTGGAATGTCTTAGAGCTGCTCCAAGTCGTTGAATATGTTTCTCCTTAGGTGTCTCTTACAGGTCAGGGCAGTGACACAGGTAGTGAGGAGTATCCTTATGTATCTCCTTATCTACTTCAAAAGTCGTCCATACTGAGTGCCATCTTTTTCTTGTGGTTACCTAGTAGGTTGCGATCAGTGGCGACGCTCACGAAAAGCGCTTTCATCACCTGGGACACCACTGTGATCAGGAACCCAACAGAAATTTATGTTGTGCTGTGTACCAAAAACCCTTAGCTCTTTGCGGCAGTAAGTTACAAGCTTCGATTTGATTTCCAGGGTAGGGGGTTGGCTATCAATGAAAAAGGCGATACCAGCTTTTGGTATTGCCATCATTGAGACTTGTCTAGCAGCTTTCTTCACTGCCAGAACCCTAGCTTGAAAGACACTGCTGTAATCAGGAATGAGCTGTCTAGTCCAAGGGTTTCTGAAAAGAATCCTGACCAACATCAATTTCCATCTTGGAACCGTCGGTCGTCGGTATAAATTGTTATCATTGATTTGAAGGTTGATGACTTGTTGATTTGCCAGTTCTCTTTGCTAGGAAAGGCGGTCTTGTAAAAGTATAACTTTTACAAAGTATAAATACCCTATTTCCCGTGTATTTCTGTAGAATTTCTGTAGAATGTGCATGACCTATGGCAGTATATCTAAGGCTACCAGTTTGGCTAAGCTAAAGTGCGCTTTTGGCTACCGATGATTCTTGTATAAATAAATCGGGGGGTTTTAAGTTAATTATTGCTTCCTCACCCGCTGTGGGGCTGGACCTCATTGCCCCAGTAAATACTAATACATGCCATTTTTTGAACGTTGGTCATGATTTAAAGGTTGATAAGTTTGTCCAATGCAATATCTAACTATGGCCGTGTACATCCAATTGATAATTTTTGGGTTTTGCCTTCAGGTTGTAACAGATAATCTCTGGCAGGCGTAGAAAGCAAACATGGCTTTATCCGTAATTTTCTTAATTTTGAGACTCCTGTTCAATTTCATATCTAGGATCACGCCAAGATATTTCGCGTGATCGGAGATTTTGAGCTGGGTCCCTTCAATTAAGGGAATTTTAAAAATTGGTAATTTCCTTTTTCTCGTAAAAAGGACCAGTTCGGTTTATTGCGGGTTAACCGCTAGACCGTATAGTCTATTTATTCACTATTGATAAGGCATTCTCTATTTTTTCGCCAAGGTTAATTGTACTCCTGATAATAGTCAAGGAGTTAAGTTTAGCCATGATAAGTGATATAATATTCGCATCAATCACTCCCGGGATCTTCAGTTATTTTTAAAATGGATAGCCTTTAGAATCAGTTTTTGAATTTTAAATTATAAGTCCTACTCCTTTGAATTATTTTCTCGCTCCGAAAACATAATAACTTGTTCCTAAACTTAAATTAATAGTCGTTTCTCAATATTAACAAGAAATTGAACCAAATACATATTTCAACATTTCCTTGCCTTCAAAACATTACCAAACCCAATGTGTCTTGCATAAAGTGAAGGTACTAAGAAATTCAAAATTTTTCTTTCGTCTTTCAAATTCCAACTCCACAATCATAGTTTAATTTAATTTTTAAGAGCTTTTGGCCTTCTAATAGTTTAGTACTAGAATTTACAATTTCGTCTAGGCATAGAATCTACTTCTTCAAAAAACTTGACAGATTCTTCCTCTAGGATTCTTCCTCTAGGTACTTCTTTAAAAACTTCCAATCGTTTTCTATATGATCTTGAAACTTGGATTAATGTCACGATCCTGGACACGAAACTATTTGAAAAAGCGTTCTTAGTTTTCAAGAAAGACCTTCATGTAAATTGTATACATTTTGAAGGAATTGATGTCTTAATAGCTAGAAGAAATTATTTCATTACAACTGCTATTACATTCCTTTTCAAATCTTGAATTAAGTCTCGTTTAAGTATCCCGTCAATTAAAAGATTTGTTTTTTTTTTTTAGAATGTCTTCTTTCATACCAAAAGCCTGCTCAGTATTTTGTGCAACGGGTCTTTTAAAATTGTAAAGTTTTTTTCTTGTTGCTAGATCGTGATCTCAATTTTTGTAATCTGTACCACCACTGAAACAAATATTGAAATTTTACATTTGTTATTTGTTTTTCTTAATAATTAAAAAAAAAAACAAAAGCAGCAACATACCAAAGAACTAAATTATTTGTTCATACAATTTTAGACACAGCTGACAGTACGAAATGACATTTTGGTGAGCTGTCAAAAAAATTAAAAGTTTTATATCATTGCATTTTTTTTGCAAAGCTCTTGTAAGATTTGAAATAATATATTTTGGTGTTGGAGCGTAACAAAATGTAACGTTTTTATACACTTTTCAAATAATATCTTACCAGTTTTTTCAATTCTTGAATAACCCTCATTGAACACACCTAAAACAATGACAGTTCGTGCAAAAAACAAAGTAAACAGACCTTTTGTAGCGTTTGTAAATAGCACGATACTAAAAAAATAAAATAGGTATTCGATGATTTTAACTTTAATAAAAGGGTAGAGAAAGTATGATGCTATATTCGATCAAAATTTGCAAAATCGCTGTTTTAACTTAGTTTCATACTAAAAGAGCTTTAACATCGTACTAATTCAACTAAAATTTTGTACAATTTTTTTTTTTAACCAATACTTGTAACGAAATGTTAAATAATTTTGGTGTTTTTGAAAAGTTTAGTAAAAATATTAAAGCAAGTTTTAGTTAAAACTAAAGATCACAAAAAGGACTGATTTTTCAGTCTAATGAAAGGTAAAATAGGGAAAATTTTTAGTGTCAAATAGAAAATAAAGAAGAGTCACAATGAAGAACAGAAAAAGATTGATTTTTTTTGTCCATTGGGAGATCGTGAACAACGCACGATTACTCAATGAACACAGCCATCAAAATATATAAAAGTATTGATCCCAGCCACATATAAGAACAAAACTACAAAAAATCCATTTGATACTAATAAAATTAGGATTCTACTTTAGCTTTTATCGGCAGTATTCCTGTTGCAGGTGTTGTATTTGTTATTCGTGTAAGATCCTCCTATACTTCTATACGTTTATTGATTGACGTATCGAGTCTTTCCATTGTAAATATGGATGCTTCGCATTAAGTCATTAATGACCCAAATCACATAACTAGCTGTCGTCTTCTTAAATTTATCGAAAAATAACCTTTTTTTTCAAACCAACTTGTCTACTTCCATTGAAGAAAATGCTGAAGTTAAAAAATTTCAAGTCACAACAGATGGCGCTCTAGTCAAATGTTACAATCTGTCAAATTTTACCAAACTTTGTTAGCTTTGGGTTTATTAATTTTTCTTAGCAGAAATGAAAATTTCAATGTCTTCCAAAATTGAAAAAAAAACGATCTTTAAAACTTTGAAAATCTTCAAAGTTATGACCACTCGAAAAAAAAAACAATAAATACCGTAAAATTGCGTAATCACTATCGATTTTGCATTCGTATTATAAAACACCATAACACACAGTTCTGATTTGTTTCCCTAAAATTATTTCAGTAGAAGATTCAAGAATTTGGAGCTCTCAACGTAATTTAAATACAAAAAATAATTTTTTTCGATGAACTCTACCAAAGCTATTGCCATAAAATCACTTTTTGGAGGTTTTGTTTTATCGATAAATCTATCCGACGAGATGTCCGTTTGCAAAAAATGGACAGTTTTTCTATAGTTTAAGTGCCCGTAATTTGTACAGAGGTATTTTGATTATACCAGGATATGTTTAATTGTGTGCCAGGTCAGTTTTATTTGGTTACAATTTTTGTGTGAATGAAATATGTCAGTTCGCATTTGACAGCCAAAAAGAGTGGTCAATTACAATTTATTATGGATCGTACATCGCAGCATCACGTTAAAATTATTAAAACATTTTGTCACATCACACACAGCTCGTGCTTAGTTGCGAATTTTATGAGAAATTGTTCCCGGCCGATTAGTGCCAAAAAGTGGTGATATCGTCTGGCCCTCATGATCCCTTGTTTTGACGACTATCCCTCTCTCGATTTTTTCTCATGATGGTACTTGAAGGAAAAAGAAAAGGTACATCAACAAAACAACCACAACCTCAATGCTTAAGGACAACATCAAAAATAGCTGAAATTGCTGAAATCACAACAGAATTTCTGCAAAATTGTTATGCACAATGGACTTCAACGAGCTCGCGTTTGAGCCTCAGATAGAGGCGCCCACTTGACCGATATCATATTCCATATACATAATGTTAAAGACCATAAAATAAATCAATACAAAATATAAATTGTAAAAATGTATAACATTTAAAAGTTATTACAAAAACATCGACCTGGAACATGAAACGCACCCTGAATACGTATATTTCATGTTTTGACGTGTGTATTTTAGGAAAATTGTCTTATTTTCGTCTATTTCATCCAATTCTGCTGAAATTTCGTACAAAAGTTGTACTGAATCTGCAAATAATATTCCAATCCGAATTTTTACACCAAACGACCAACCACCAATGAAGAACGAAAATGATTAAAAAGGTGATACCCATTAGAATTAACCTAACCTTTCTTGTAATCATGTTATCCAGTTGTGCATATTTTTCACTTTGCGAGTGTAATTTATTCAGTCCCTTTTAGACAATGGTTAGGTACTTTATTGTGTAAGTACTAGTTCGGATTTTTCCGTCCAACATTTCATTTGATTTGCAAACCCAGTTTTAAGTAGGTATTGCATCTTAAATAAAATGCACGACTGGGTGGCACGAACTTGCTCCTATGTAATAGACTAGGAATTTCAAAAACGAATGTACGAGTATTAGAGAAAACTGTTCATAAGGATAAAATGAATTTTTTAAATTCTTTTAGTAGTAAGAGTTAAAAACGAAATGCTCTGCAAATATGAATTTATGCAAGCACAAAAATTATAAGTCGTTGCAGTGGTTCCTTAAAAAAAAAAACATTTTTAAGAAAAAATTTTGGTACGCCAACTTTAAGTTTTTATTACTGTACGAATAAGAGTTAAATTTCCAAGAAAAATACTAAGCCGTTCTTGAGATATCGAAGTTTCCAAAAAAAATACGACTTTTTTTCTAAAAATTGAAAAAAATATTTGTTTTTAAGTTTTGAAATGCAATGTTTTTTAAACTTTTTAGGAGCTTCTCTATAAAAAATTTCATTAAAATCCGTTATGTCGATAATGAGAAATTCAAAATTCGAAAAAATCGTTCTATGGTAGGTACAGTCAGTAATATTTTGTTTTCAAATTTTGTTTTATTAAATTATAGATCGTAAAAATTAATCAAAAGAAAACAAATCTTAGCAAAATTCTCGGAACCGTTTTTGAGAAAAAAAAACGACTTTCGAAAACCATTTTTTAACATTTGTATGGAAGCTGCTGTTAGTTTTAGATAAAACAATTTTTTTTTCTCAAATCTTGTAGATTATGTTAAGAAACTTTTATTTGTCAAGTTTAAAAAAACTGATATTGAGGTTTTCGAAATATTGAGTTTCCAAAAAAAATTTTGATTTTTTTTTTTGAAATCCAAAAAATAAAAAATTAAAAATTTGAATATGTAATAAAATTTAAACTTTGGAAGAGCTTTAGCATAAAAAAATGGCTTAAATCGGTTTTCGAGGAAATCAGAAACAAGAAAAATGGACCCAGGGGGCTACCAAAAATAACAATTTTTTGGAAATTTTTTTCAACCATTAGGTACCTAGTTTTAATTAAATGAAATTTAAATTTTTTTTTTTTTAAATTCTGTGGGACAGCTTTTGAGAAAAAAAAAATATTTATAAAATTTCGAAAAAAACCGTATGGTAGGTATTGTTACTTTTGGTCTTAAAAAAAAAAGAAAAAAACGTGTGGGGGGGGGGGGAAATTAAAACCCATATCTACCAAGTTTGAAGAAAATCTGCCGAGCCGTTTAGGATGTAGTCGAACCCACGGACAGAAAGACAGACAGAATTGTGAGACCCACTTTGTTGATCTTCGCTATCATCGTAATGTCAACTTTGATCAAAATCTCGAGTTCGATTTTTTTCCGAATGCATAACTTATCTTATAGTACCTATAAGTCGCAAGTAAAAATTCTGTAGATTAAGATGGCAGGACCAACTTACATAACTCCCGTTGAAGAAACTAACCTTTGTCAGACAAAAAAAATCACTTCCTATATAAATACCCACTCTTCTAGGTATCTACCCTTTTCAACTTTTCCTGTCTGCAAAAGCCTACAAATAAATCAAATTATATTTACCTACCCATTCTTTTGACAGAAAAAAAAAAAAAACAAAAATCTTGAAAATGTAAAAAACTGAAGAATAAATTATTCTCCATTGGTCACTATAGAATTCGTCGCCGAGTCACGTTTACGGAGACAATAATACCTTTGCCCTGTCCTTGAACCCTCAATTTTTTTCCTGAATTTTGTATTCTATCCTCGTTTTCCATTGTCTTGACTCGTTTTGGTGGTAGGTATCTGTGCTTGCCAAACTGCGCTAAATAGGCAAAAAAAAAACGAATAGAAAGAAAATGGAAATAATAATTCTAGCAATACCAAGCCACATCTACTTGTATGCCAACACTTTTAACCCTTGGGGTAAATTTTCTTTTGCCCTCATTCGTTATTTAATAGAAAATTATTTGTGCATGCAACATTCATCTATAGTCTCCTTGTGTCCCTAATTTCTAGCATGCAATCTCTAAATCGACATACCTATCTATATTCTGCCTACCTTCACCACGTAGGTATCTAACAACCCCATTGCTTGATTATGAAAATTCCCGAAGAGGGAAAAACCCAAACGTTATTATAAATAGGATGGGGATAGTGACTAAGAGAATACGGTACTGGGTACCACATTTTTCCTAATTTAACCAACCCTCCAGAAAATACAAAAAAAAAACAAGAAAACTTTTTCAGCAAATTGGTCTCAACGATGTGTCGTGTCTTCTTCCTCGTTTGCAACAACTCCTTCAATTGAAGAAAAAGAAATCCATATTATAAAACAAGAAACACACAACGAAAAAAAAAAACTACCCTCGGGAATAATAGTGGATGAATGTTAGGAAAATGAGGAAAATCAACAGCAACTCATACATGCATTTGCTTCCATAAAGTAAATGTATCTATGGACTAGAAAGAAAAAGAAACTCACAATTTTCTTTGAGCCAAAGAAAACCAGAAGAAATTCAAATAAAGTAAGGAGCCAACCCCATTTGACAACATAATCGGTGTTCTTGTCGTTGTTTTTGTTCCGGTACTGTATATAGCCGTCACCACTGCCAACACCGCCGCCGCCATAGCTATCGCCTTTGCCATCGCCATCGCCATCATTGTCGTCTTCGTCTGCATCTTCGTCGTCATTTAGAAATCATCATAGAGAGAAAATGAGGGAAAATCTGGGAAAATCAAGAAAAATCGACTTGGTCGACGGTTCGGTTAGAGTTAAACTCCCCGTTTATTCGTCGTCCTCGTTTCATTTCTTTTCCAATTGCACAAAGTTTATATTTCATATGAACAAAAAATTACTAAAAAGGAATAACTAAAGAAGGACGAAATAAATCGTCGTCGTCGTCCTTTTTGTCCGCCTGCTTCTTTAGTGAAGCTGAAAGTTGTGGAACACCGCCCAGAGACTTTTGTTTTTTCCTTTCTTCTTCTTTCTGAGTGGTCTTTTTTTTTTTTTGGTGTTGTTGTTGTTGTTATTCTTCTTTGGTTCTTTCGTACTTGTAAGGGTACAGGCATCAGAAAGAAAATGGAAAGCAAGGCAAAATCCCTTGGGGCGAATTTGGGATACAAGTAATAGCTACAACCCCCCAACTCCAGTGAAGAATAAAAGTTTGATTTTTTTTTGTTTTTCTACCATTTGAAGTTAGGTTATTCTTTATTCCTTTATTCTTTGGAAGTCTGAAGGAAGACCTATAGAAAAGAAACGGTTCAGAGAAATTAATTTAAATTACAATTTTTGGTGTTGTAACCCAATGTTAGCTGGACAGAGAGGAAGATTTTGGCCAAATTTTAATCCAAAGAAAAACGACGACATTTTGGAATGCCTCTGCATTGGAAAGTTTTTAACTGTAAAAATAATGTGGTGTATTTTGTTGGGGAAAATTGGACAGGGATTTGTCTTTTAATTCAACCAAGATGAAAATTGATGGCTCAAAAAAATATATTTTTGTTTGTTGTTATAAGCTGACCATTACTTCTGGTTTTTAATTTTTTTTTTATTCCGAGTTGAATTGTTATAGCAATAATTGCTGATTATAATAAAAGTATTTTTTTTTATGTTTAACATCATGGATAAGAAAATTGTGTTGGATAAGATTTTATTACTCAACAAAGTTATAGGTAGGTACCCCAATCATCAACTCTTGTCGAACGAATTTCTTATGACTTCCTTTATATTTTTACGGCCGTCAGAAACGAGAAACTGTGTGGAATAAGAGTCTAAGCTTTAGTGGTGAATAAATTATGGTGATAGAAAGTTTATGCGAAACAGTAAAATTTAAACGTTTGATCGAGAAGATAATGATTAAGTTCGCTATAAATAATAAATTTTGTTTTATGTTCTTAAGGGTACCCCTTTCTGCTTATTTGACAAAAATTTGATATACAAAATCTAAAATTTTGCTCTTCGGATGTCAAAGAGCTTACCGAAACTTGGTGAAAGGATTTATGTTTTAACTTCATAGGTAATTGAAGTGATAAGTTAGGTACAGGGTCATTCTTCAAGAAGAGTGATGGTATTTTTATTTCAATTTTAAGTACAAACTCAGAGATTTATAATAGAATACAAACTTCATCAAATATCCGACTCGCTTCTAAAACAAAAATAGTGATTTTATTTGCGCATTTTTGTTGTGGAACATTGGTGTATATTTTATCTTTAACACATTCCTAATAGAGAAAATCTAATGGTCCTTAAATCGGATGATCTCAGCAGCTAATGGAAGTCTATATGTCGAGAAGCCAATCATCGAGGATATCTTTGACGAATTAGAGTTACTGAATCACAAGGTCTGTGGCATGTGGCCATGTTTTGCTAAACACCACCGACACGATACGTCCTTGTCCATAGTATTAATTTCAGAAAAAAAGAAGTCAGTCAACATGTTTCTTTCCGAATCCAATCATCTTCCCACAAGCACATCCATTTGGAATTGTCTGTTCGACGACAGCCTAACCGGCCAATTTTCTTTAAGTAGAGTTTGAATGAATGAATTGTATTGGGCTTTTAGGAATTTTAGTATTTGGGGCACTTTTAGAGAGGATAGGTTGCTCCCTTCCACTTGGTACCGTCTCAGATGGGTTTTTCTTTGGTACATGATTGGACAGCACTTTCCCAGTATGTGTTCCGGTGTTTCCTCATGCATGTTGCAAATCTGAAAGTGGCACTGCTTACCACACCAAGTAGATTAAGGTGTCTTGTAAGCTTGCAGTGTTCTATAAGAATACATGTTATTATTCTTAGGTTATTCCTACTTAGGTTGATACAGTTTTCGAAACCTTGCGGGTTGTAGTGGCCCAGTAGCTATTTCGCCTGTCTCAGCCTAGGGAGTTCATTCCAGTTTTTGAATCCGTTTACCTCCTCTTCTTGTTTAATTTTGGTTTTGAAGACATTTTCACCTATTCCGCAATAGGGTTCAGGCCCTGTTAGGGGAGTTGAAGCGCCTATTTTTGCTAGGGAATCTGCCTTTTCGTTTCCAAGAACACCAACGTGACCAGGTACCCAGTAAAGTGTGACCCTGTTCTGTTTACCTAGTTCATTTAGTCTGCTTATGCACTCCCACATCAGCTTAGAGCTGATGGTGTATGAGCTTAGTGCCTTGAGTGCTGCTTGTTCTTGTTACGATAATTCTTTTCGAGATTGCGATCCACGCATTTCCATATGGCGTTTACCTCCGCTTGGAAGATGCTGTTGGACTGCCCCATCGGTATGGAAAGTTTGGTTTTTGGCCCAAAGATTCCTGCACCAGTCCCTTCGCTTGTTCTCGATCCATCAGTGTACCATTTGATGTATTTGTTTCGAGTGTGTAGTTTGTATCCTCTCCTACCCAGTTTTCCTTGTTACTGAGCTGTGTAAGAAAGTTTTTCTCGAAATAAGTAGAGTTTATTATAGAGAAATGAAAATTATTTCTGTTTAAGTGGAGTGATTGAATTAAATTCAATTAAAAAGTCGGTAAACATCGACCAATATTTGCGTCTTAGAAGGGTACGACAGCATCTAACTGATGAGCCCACTGTCGTACCTGGGCGAAACGCACCTTGGAGTTGAGGTCACTTGAGCTTTTTAATTAAGTAGAGTTTAGATAGAGTTTTAAAATTTTTCCACCGACCCGTTTTTTTCCATTTTTTAAAACCCAAAACAACGGTAGCTGTCTTAAATTTTGTTTTCAAATTTTATAATTTTTTCTCTCAACACAATTTTCTCAAAAACGGTACAACAGATTTTTATCATTTTTATTTCTAAGTTCCTTAAAACTCTATATTATTATACGTTGAAAATTTTCGAAAAAAAAATTTGGATTAAAAAAAAAAGTATTCAACATTTTATTTTGTTGAAAAATCAGTATGTATTTAGAAAACTACTTGCTGCATTTTTACTTGCGACAAATATGGTTCTTCATATACTTACATATATCGCAAAATATGCTTTCGTAAAAGTATCGAACTTGAGATTTTGATCATTACGATGTTAGGGAAGACAAAAAAATTGGGTCTCGCAATTCTGTCTGTTCGGCTACATCCTAAACGGCTCGGCCGTTTCCCTTAACAGTACCTGCCATTTAATAAAATTTTGTTTGAAGTTTTATAAAATATTTTGTTTGTACTCAAAAACTGTTCCACATATTTAAGAAAAAAAAATCATTAAATTTCACTTAGGTAAAACTAGGTAGTAAAATTGAACACAAATTCAAAATGGTTAAATGAACCCCTTAGAACAATTTTTTTTTGGTTTTGATTTTCTCAAAAACTGTACAACAGATGTTGATCATTTTTAAATGCTAAAGCGCCTCAAAAGTTTGTATAGTATTGTGTCTTCAAATTAAAAAAAATAATAATAATTTATTTCGAATTCGATTTTAGTTTTTTTTTCATTTAAAAGTTTTTTAATACAATCTCGAAGATGTGAGAAAAACAATTTTATTTTATCTAAAAATAACGGTATCCAACATATAGATATTAAAAATTGGTGTTCGAAAATCGTATTTTTTCGAAAAGGGCACCTGAATTATTGATACAATTTTTTTTCTTTTAATTAATTTTTACGATTCAATAAAAAAAATAAATTAAGATATTACTGACTCTACCTCTCATCAGAGGCGGCGCGGCGTAAGGCCTGGGCGGTGTGGGCCACCACCCAAGGCCTCGCGCCTCACAGGCGAAAATAAATTTGAGTATGGAAAAAAAGTATGGAAAATCCAAAAGTACACGCCACAAGGTTTTTCTTATAATCATTAGAATTAATTCTCAACTTAAAGATATTCCACCATTCGGCGCACGAAATGAATGCCAATGAAATAATCGATATTTCTTATAAACTACTTATATTATGTTATATTAGTTAATTAAAAAATCTCATCTCTCGTTTCTGATCATTCGCTTATATTTTAGTCTGGCAACATAAGTTGGCATCACAATAGCTACCAAGCTTTTCCTATACCCACTCATTATTTTTATTTTATAGGTTGCAGTTTAAAAGCAAAAAACAAACAAAAAATACTTACATATCCGTATCCAACAAAAAAATTAAACCTTCTTGCTCTTCGAATTCGCAGATGGTCTAGGTACCTACCACGACCACCTATAGGTACGCTATATGTATCTATCCAAAAAAAAAACTAAAAACTACCGTAAGCTCATTTTTTTTGCTCAGATTTTTTTGCTATTTTCAAGTCCCAGCAAACGCTGGAAAATATTCAAAGATAAATTAAGGCTTACTATGAAGCCTTTATTAGACACAAGGTGGGAAAGCAGAATCCAGGCGGTGAAGACCGTATTATTGCAATTTGATGATGTTGTTGAATGCATAGAAAACTTATAACGCCAAACGGAACAATCGGATACACTCAGTGATTGCGATTCCGTTCTAAACGAAATATTCAATTTGGAATTTATTATATCGTTACACACATGGTATGAGTTATTAACGCATGTCAATACCATAAGCAAATTATGGCAATCTGTACATGTCCATTTAAGCATTACTCTTGAAAATTCGCGTACATTTTGTGACTGGATCAAAGAATATCGACGAACAGGATTCGAAAAGCGCTTGTCTGACGCTCGTCAATTTATTCAGAAAAGCAGTTATGATTTGCCAAAAGAAAATTTTTGTTTCTTTAATTTTTTCTTTTTTTATTCATTTTTGTTTAATGTTCCAAAGAGTATAAATTTAGCTTTGTTTCTTAATAAATAAAAAAAACTGTTTAATTAAGTGATTTTTTATTATATATTGCCTTCTAATTGCACTATCAGAGGGCCTCGTGAAACGTATCTTGCCCACATTATGCTTAGGTCCTGCGCCGCCACTGCCTCTCATTATCGGCATAACGGATTTCATTGAATTTTTGTATATAGAAGCTTCTACAAAGTTTGAAAAACATTGCATTTCAAAAGTAAAAATTTTTGAAAATTCGATATCTCAAAAACATTTCAGTATTTTTTGTTTTATTTATTAAAAAAATTAATTTTTTGGTTATGGTGGTGAAAAATTTTAGGAGCGACTTTCCTTTAAGGTAGCAACTGTATAATATTAAATTTTGTACAGTTGGCTTCTGGTCTCAATAGAACAGATTTTATATATTAAAGGGAGGAAACACCGTTAAATCATTAGAAAAAATGTTAAATTTTTCAGTTTTAACTTGACTTTTTGTTTGAGTGTTTTCTTTCCTAACAACACTGAAAGTGGCCAGATTTCGATATTTAATACCTCTTAGGGTATGTAAAGTCACCACGCAGGCAGTGTCAGAAACTTCCTTTTAATCAACAATACAAAAATAACCAAAAAGGAAAAAATCCCAATAATGTCCCAAAAACTCTGGTAAAACTTACACAAAAAGAAATTGCAAAATAAACAAAAATAAAATGCACGACTGGGTCGCACGAACTTGCTCCTATGTAATCGACTAGGAATTTTAAAAACGAATGTTATTAGAGAAAACTGTTCATAAGGATAAAATTAATTTTTAAATTCTTTTAGTAGTAACAGAATGCTATGCAAATATGAATTTATGCAAGAACAAGAATTATAAGTCCTTGTAGTGGTTTCTTTAAAAGAAGCTTTTATATACAAACTTTTTAAAGGCTTTTTAAGAAAAAATTTTGGTACGCTAATTTAAAGTTTTTATAATTGTTCGAATAAAAATTAAATTTACGAAAAGAAATATTGACCCGTTTCGGAGATATCGAATTTTCAAAAAAAAGAAAAAAAATAGATTTTTTTTTTTCAAAAATTCAAAAAATATTTATTTTAAAGTTTTGAAATGCAATGTGTTTTAGACTTTTTAGAAGCTTTTCTATAAAAAATTTCATTAAGATCCGTTATGTGGATAATGAGAAATTCAAAATTCGAAAAAATGGTTCTATGGCAGGTACAAGCTGTAATATCTTAATTTCAAATTTTTTTTATTAAATTAAAGATCGTAAAAATTAATTGAAAGAAAAAAAATTTTATCGAAATTCTAGGTTCCGTTTTCGAGAAAAATACGATTTTTGAAAACCATTTTTTTTAATTTTTTAGCATTTGTATGGTAGGTTATTTTTAGGTAATACAAATTTTTTTCTCACATTTTGTAGATTATATTGAGAAACTTTTATTTATCAAGTTTAAAAAAAATCTAGCATGGGGTTTTCGAAATATGTATTGAGTTTTGAAAAAAAAATTTTGAAGTTTTTTTTCAAAAAACCAAATCAAATTTTTTTGAAAATTTTAGTACACAATTCTATTTATGTTTTTGGGGAGCTTTAGCAAAAAAAAATGATCAAAATCGGTTGAACCGTTTTTGAGAAAATCAAAAACAAAAAAAAAATGGTTCCATGGGGGGTACCCTCAATAACCATTTTTCTAAAAAAAATTTTCAACCAATACCTAGCTTAAATTAAATGAAATTTTTCTGTATTTTTGTTTTTTAAATCTGTCGAACAGTTTTTGAGAAAAAAAATGATTATAAAATTTCGAAAAAAATTCGTATGGCAGGTACCGTTATTTTTGGTCTTAAAAAAAAATAAAAAACGTGTCTGGGGAAAAAATTAAAAATGATACCAAGTTTAAAGAAAATCGGCCGAGCCGTTTAGCCTGTAGTCGAACAGACAGACAGACAGAATTGCGAGATCCACTTTTTTAGTGTTCGCTATCATCGTAATGTCAACTTTGATCGAAATCTCGAGTTCGATTTTTTTTACGAATGCATAACTTGCCTTATAGTACCTATAAGTCGCAAGTAAAAACCTTGTATGGGAAATACCCTTGATTTAAATGCAACAGTTTGTTGCTATTACCTTCCAAACAAAGTTAAATTTTGGAACCTGTCATTTAAAAGGGTACGTACGAAAATCATGGTCAAGTAGTCAATGGTGTTCAAGGGTAATTTTTCAAGTTAAATAATAAATAAAGGCAGGGTACAGCATTATATTCATATTTTATTTAACAAACAAAAAGAAGATCGTCTAGCCCTCTATTCCTCTCAACACACTCTTACATTTTCAAAGCATTGGTTCCATGCAGCAACTTCAAGGTTTATATTTTCTTTATTCTTGAATTGTTTGTTAATCCGGTGACCGAGGCAGTCAAAAAAAATTTCCCTCAACTTCTCCATTGAAACTTTAGTTGTGTGGAGAGTGGCTCCAACTTGAAATTGTGTTCTTTTGTTGAGCTCGGGAAACAGCTGAAGTTGCGCCAATCTATCACTAATCCATACACGTCAGCAATGACCGATGTCTTTACTTGTTTGAAAAAATAACAATATTCTCTTGGGCACAAATTGCACATAACACTGTCATTTTTTTGACAATGTGAAAGATCTTGACAACGTTCTTAAGGTTTCTTAGGCACCGATATCTCAGTTTCTATTAAAAACAAAACCATCGATAAAAAAATGTTTTTTCTTTCAAGTGCACTATGTGTTTGCAAACTTTTGTGTTGTTCGAAAGCGTTTCAGTATTGTTTTTGCGAAAGTTTCTTGTAAAAAATATTCATTTTCGTTGAGAAACTGCAAAGGCAAGATTGGAACGTTTTCGAATCGCACTAACGCTTGGAAAATATTAATTTTTGACGATCATGTTCATGTTCATATCAATGGCTATGTTAGTAAAAAGTATATGATAAACTGATACTTAGTATTTCTTCTTTTGTTGATTTTTTTGCTGTCCGAAATCTTCTTTATTGACTAACGTGGGTGGGGCATAATCTTTTGTCGAAATTAAGCCATATGTTCTGACAATGTACGAAATACTACTTCGTTTTCGATTCAACGCTCGTCTCTTTGATGACACTCTTTATGTCAGCTCACAAGAAAATGCGAATTTGTTGGCAGAACTGTTTGCTGCCAATTCGACACTGTCAGATAGTGTAGTTGTTCCTTGTTTTACGTGGATTCCTAGTTATTACACCATAACCCCACGGGTGGCCTACCACCATTGGAGCCAGATTTAGTCCTAGCCATTAACCCCTCCGTAGCAAGCTACTTCGGTTACAAAGTTGTGATATGTTGCAGCATATGCACACCCCTTGTTTTGAGTCGAGACCTACCAACGCCTCTTGAACCCAAGAAAAGAATCCTGAGTCCCATCCGTTTCCGCATTTGGAGTAAACCACGCCACCACGATCTCCCACTAGGGGGCCGACCTCAAGATAGCAGGAAAAAGAGAACTGACACACCCGAAGATGTGCACTGTTGCCCTCAAAATCCCGGGCACTATCACCCGTGGTACCAGTATAAGGCTACCGGTGGAGCCTCGCAACTTCATCAAAACCCCCCCAGGCGAACTCGGAAAAGAGGACATGGCCTAATTCCTACTCAACCTAGGGGTTATGGTTATGAATCCGTCACTTCCAGATAGGTTACTGCAAAACCCCGGGCCTAGCAACCCTAGGATACACATATTGAGAAGTAAGTTGAGGGCGGTCAACGAACAACTCATGCACATCCTAATCTTTAGATCCCCAATTACGGTTCACACGGGTGACGCCCCGGTCTTTAGCCACCAGTTGGTGAGCAAGGAGAGACGCTCCTGTCTTTTGATCCCCTTTTACGGTTCACACGGGTGACGCCCCGGTCTTTGTTCCGAAGAACTCTGGATGACGCTCCACTTCTCGCTATTAACGAAGGACGCCAGGTACAAGTACCCGGAACCCAGTCACTGACACCTCTTGAACCTTTTAAACCTTATAAACCGCTTAAAACCTTTGAAGAACACCAGCCGCTCCGAATCAGCTGAAGAACTTCTCACCTCTGACACATTCAACTACCAGATCCACCATCAAAAGTCACTTACCACACGATCGCTTGGGAATTACGCATGGTACACACGGGAGCCATGCCACCAAGCCTCATGTATATAGTAAGCAACCCTCAACAGCAGACCAGCAATCAAACATGCATACCTCTCTGACACATCCAATCACCAGACCCACCATCGAAGGTCACCCACCGCACGGTCGCTTGGGAATTACGCATGGTACACACGGGAGCCATGCCACCAAGCCTCATGCACCAACCCTCAATAGCAGTCCAGCAGTCGGATGTGCCAGTCCCTTCTGACACCTCTTGCATACTAAGGCAGATATGACATCACTGCCACATCTGCCATTTCTGACACCTCTTGTCGTCCTTGTCGAAAAACCTCCAGAAAAACTTTCGCACACGCTACTTGCTTAACTGCCTTAGTGAGACCTAGGATCCCCAACTGCATGCCCAGTCGAAAAACCCACAGTCCCACCCAACTACCATCAAGATCGCCAATTATACCAAATTGCACTCAATACACTCATTTTTCTGGTAGGACTTTCGGACCCCCAGTCACCGAAGCAACTAGAGACCCTCCAGCCCTACCACACACTACCAATCAAGATCAAATACTACGGGATGCATTAAGATTCCAGCTAGGCAAGTCACCAGAACCCTAACCATCCCATATCGTCTCCAATCCCGACTGTCCCTCTACCTGACTCCTGGGTTTTCTTAGTCGCCTAACACCACCTGCTTATGCTCAACAGCAGGTGGATAGACTTAAGCCCCCCCACCAACGACAAGGTGAAACCCATCGAGGGGGTGTCAGATAGTGTCATGATTTCTCCTGTAATTGAGACTGTTAATGATTTTATGTGACAAATTTTCTCCCGCATTCGTACAGTTGCGAGAGTACAACGCGCCTACATGCTGCTATACGGTGAGCTTGCATTGAGGCAACTGAACAGATTTCAGTGCTCGGTATTGTGCATCTCAGATCACCTTATGTGGAATGACCACATTTTAAACGTAGTGAAAAAACTGCTAAATGTTAAGGTTTTCTTCGTCCATGCAAAAAAATTTTCACCCCTTCGCCCAGAGCTCAAGTGCAGTTTCCATATTTGGGCAGGTGCTCAAATAACCCATTTAAGTCTCTTGGACAGAACCCAAAAAAAAGCTTTAAAAATTATAGCAGAGACATTTGAATCCCTTGAGCACCACCGCAATGTTTTCTGTCTCTCATTTTACTATCGTTATTTTTATAAACAGTGTTTTAGTGAAATGTCCAATTGCTTTCCTCCCCCGTAATACTTCAGGGAATATCCACAAGTTTACGCCTGAGCCCAATTACGCACTTACTGTTAAATGCATAGATTGTTTCTTTAGCCGCACTACACGAATGTGGAATGCTTAACCCGACTCAATACTTAGCTTCCATTATGATATTCATTAAAAAAGAATCCTGCATTAAATTGGTTTTGAGCTGTTTTTAAAAGTTTTAAATTGCACTTCCGAATATTAGAATTCCTTGAATTAGGTAGGAGAGTTAATACTAAAAACATGATTAAAAAGACTAAATCACATGGCTATTGAAAACTTATATTAAAATCTTAGATAACTCTATTTGACTGCATCATCGAATGCTCTCATGTTTTTTAATAGACTCAACTTTGCAGTACTTATATGTACAGTGTCGCCTACTTAATAAACAAAACAAACTTTAATTCTCATATATGTAATACCGGTGCGGCATATCGTTTAATCTTAATAAATTTATTAAAATTGTAATTCACTCTGATTGCTCACTGACGACAACACGCTTGCAACTTAAGAAAACTTAAACAAGTCTCTCAATTGAGTATCTTTAGTAGAAGACTGCATTATTCCGGCGAAAGCGTATAATCTATAATCGATCAACCTACATTGAATCCATTTTTTTCCATTAAGTCTTCACGCCTTAAGCCTTAATTGTTAAGGTTTATGTATTCACATCGAAGCAGTAAGGCGGAATAATTAATATACCCAATGCCCATTGATACTACTTGAATATGATTTTATCGATTAAAGTGTGAAACGCAAATTAATAAATCGGCTCTGTTAACACAAAAATTTAAATATATAAATATTAATTTTGTTCATTTAAACTTTAACCATCGGAAAATTTGTTTGACAATATTTTTTTCAATTTTATTTTCTCAATTCGCTGACTTAATTAATTAGCAAACGATTTGTGTGCACTAAAGGTTTGCACATTAATATACATTAGACAAGATATAATAGGCACTTAAGAGGCACGTGAATTGACTGTTTGCTTGGTTAATTACTTTTAGCATTGACTTTGTAAATTCATAATTAAAAAAAAAAAACAATACAAAACGTTATGTCAAGCGCCTGGAGACGATAACAAATAGGGGAGTTTAGTAAGCAGACTGCGTACTTTTTGTTGTCTGTCTGTTCGACGAGAACGGTCTTAATTAAATGAACAGATTTAAAGGGTGTTTTTTTTTAAAGGAACTTTGGATTTCAAAGAATCACAACAGATGAGAATTTGAGACGAATAGACAGTAGAAACTATAAAGCAGGCTTGTGGAAGAATGCAATCTTTTGTGAATGCAATCTCTAAAAAGCATTCATTGAATTCAATAAAAAGATTCCCTTCATTGAACTCACTCTAAGAACGCGATTTTAAATTCTGCAATCAAAATTCATTTGATATTAAAAAGAATGTAATTATTGTTTTCCTCATTCATTTAACAGCAATCAATTGAATGCAATCTTCTGAATATTCATGCATTCTCTTACATTCTTTTATAGAAAAAATAAAAGTATACATTCTTATCCTATTTTAACATTCTTCTGTATTGATTTTAGAAAATTCTAATGCACAAAAGTGAACTTATTTATACAAGAAGCTTAATAGGTTTATTCGGCCTTCCAAAGTTTATATCGACCTAACACTCCCCCTACTTTCTTAAACACTTGGATACTTTCGAAAATCGTTTTTCCACTTTGTATCTCAGAATAAATGGCTCCTATTTATATCAACTAAACGTTTACCATTGATATTCCAAATGTTGTATTTATTTAACCGAAATAAATTCAACCCGCCTTGGTTATTTATTAATTCGACAATCGAAATCGACAAAGACGTTTCATTCATTTAATTTGATTTATGTTCATGACGAAACAGCACAATAAGTGTCTCTGTCTTATAACAATAAATGACTGCCTCTAAGGAACGTCAAATATTCCAGTAGGAGCAATTGTTATAGGTTATCAGAATGCTTCCGTTTTTAGATTTGAAGTTTACAATTCTGGTAGAATAATTTTTTTCTGTATCGAAGTCAATTGAAGATTTGATACCTGCGCAGCTGGTTCTAGAGTGTGTGATAAGCAATTAATCAATCTATCAATCACTTTGGACACATTTTTCTCTTTAGCTTTTTTTTTCTCCTGTCAGTGTCAGTGACTGGTTTCATTTTGACGTTAGTCGTGAGATAAGCAGCGTTATAAAGCTAAAAGAGGATAAGTGGAAAAATCAGCACATGTATAATACACGTGCCTATAAGATATTCAGTTTGTTGGAGTAAACAAGGGTGAAGTTTTGTATCTAACACCACCAGAAGGAGCACAGGGGAGTCGTTATTTAAAAAAAATAAGATTCCTCGAGTACTGCTGTGTGTCCTTGTGTGTTTAGGATGAACACACTTGACAGATGAATACACACTCACGAAGATATCCAATGATTAATTATCAAGTAGGAGTAGGTACGACCAACTTCTGGAAAAAATAAAAAAAAAGGAAAAAAATGTATATCCGACAATCGGGAGGGATACAGATAGGTTTGAAGTTAGGGAAAGGGTAAACACACGAACAGTTCTCTACACTTTTATCATCAGGGAAAGATGTGTTTTTTGTTCTTAAATTTGTTCGTTTTACATATTAACGTTTTTAATTTTCCTGTATTTTCTGCACGCCAGATATTAGTTTGGGGAAGAAAATAAAATGCACGACTGGGTCGCACGAACTTGCTCCTATGTAATCGACTGGGAATTTTAAAAACGAATGTTATTAGAGAAAACTGTTCATAAGGATAAAATTAATTTTTAAATTCTTTTAGTAGTAACAGAATGCTATGCAAATATGAATTTATGCAAGAACAGAAATTATAAGTCCTTGTAGTGGTTTCTTTAAAAGAAGCTTTTATATACAAACTTTTTAAAAGCTTTTTAAGAAAAAATTTTGGTACGCTAATTTAAAGTTTTTATTATTGTTCGAATAAAAATTAAATTTACGAAAAGAAATATTGAGCCGTTTCGGAGATATCGAATTTTCAAAAAAAAGAAAAAAAAAATAGATTTTTTTTTTCAAAAATTCAAAAAATATTTATTTTAAAGTTTTGAAATGCAGTGTGTTTTAAACTTTTTAGAAGCTTCTCCATAAAAATTTTCATTAAAATCCGTTATGTGGATAATGAGAAATTCAAAATTCGAAAAAATGGTTCTATGGTAGGTACAAGCTGTAATACCTTAATTTCAAATTTTTTTTTATCAAATTAAAGATCGTAAAAATTAATTGAAAGAAAAAAAAATTTATCAAAATTCTAGGTGCCGTTTTCGAGAAAAATACGATTTTTGAAAACCATTTTTTTTAATTTTTTAGCATTTGTATGGTAGGTACCTTTATTTTTAGGTAAAATAAAAAACTTTTTTTCACATTTTGTAGACTATATTGAGAAACTTTTATTTATCAAGTTTAAAAAAAAATCTAGCATGGGGTTTTCGAAATATTGAGTTTTGAAAAAAAAATTGAAGTTTTTTTTAAAAATCCAAAAAAAAATTTTTTGAAAATTTGAGTACACAATTCTATTTATGTTTTTGGGGAGCTTTAGCAAAAAAAAAAAATGATCAAAATCGGTTGAACCGTTTTTGAGAAAATCAAAAACAAAAAAAATGGTTCCATGGGGGGTACCCTCAATAACCATTTTTCGGAAAATTTTTTTCAACCAATACCTAGATTTAATTAAATGAAATTTTTCTGTATCTTTATTTTTAAAATCTGTTGAACAGTTTTTGAGAAAAAAAAATGTTTATAAAATTTCGAAAAAAATTCGTATGGGGGGTACCGTTATTTTTGGTCTTAAATAAAAAAGAAAAAAACGTGTGGGGGGAAAAAATTAAAAATGATATCTACAAAGTTTAAAGAAAATCGGCCGAGTCGTTTAGCCTGTAGTCGAACAGACAGACAGACAGACAGACAGACAGAATTGCGAGACCCACATTTTTAGTCTTCGCTATCATCGTAATGTCAACTTTGATCAAAATCTCGAGTTCGATTTTTTTTACGAATGCATAACTTGCCTTATAGTACCTATAAGTCGCAAGTAAAAAGATTTTCATGGAAAATATGTCTACGATGATACATAACCCAAAAAGTATAGTTCTGCAAAAAAAAAAAAACATTTTTCGTCAAGAGGCTTAACAAAGCTACAAATCCTGATAAATAAAATTCAACGATGAAAAACTCGTCAATTTTTTTTTGTATAATTTGCACACACTCGACGGATTATAACGAAACCCTGGAGTTATGTTGTAACATAGTGAGAGTGTTTGGATAAAGTAGGGAGGATTTAATATGAGATCTCAGTACAGGGTAAGGCAACTGGAGAAAAGCAAAGTATTGCACATGCGCGAAGTGCAGCTAAAGAAGGAATCTCATAATTTGACGGTAGATCAAATCATTAGGACGGTGTGCAAGATAAACAGAATAATTCGTAGTGGATGTTTCGGTTTTAATGGAATTTTGTCACACTTTATGCAAAGTTCACCACTGTTCGTTGTACTATTACCTTAAAGTTTTGTTTTATTAAAGAAAATTAGATTTATTCACTCTAAAAAAACAACATAACTGCTTTTTGTTGAAGAGATATATTTGTAACTACAGTGGAACAAGTGAACAAGTTCTTCTGAAGAAATAGCAAGAAAGAAACTTTAGATCGTTTACAAAAGTCTTTGTATTGTTTTCTTATATAAAAAATTTTTAAAAGATTTTTAAGTAAAAATTTTGGTACGCCAATTTAAAGTTTTTATTATTGTTCGAATAAAAATTAAATTTACAAAAAAAATATTAAGTCATTTTCGAAATATGTATTAAATTTTCCAAAAGAAAAAATTGATTTTTTTTTTTCAAAATTCAAAAAAATTATTTTTCCTAAAGTTTTGAAATCATATGTTTTTCAAACTTTTTAGAAAAAATTTCAATGAAATCCGTTATGCCGATAATGAGAAATTCAAAATTTAAAAAAAATTTTCTATGGTGGGTTGGGTACAGTCAGTACCTAATATCTTGTTTTATTAAATTATAGATCTTAAAAATTAATTGAAAGAAAAAAATTTGAGCGAAATTCTCGGAACCGTTTTCAAGAAAAATACGATTTTCGAAAAACATTTTTTAACATTTATATAGAGGGCACTGTTATTTTTAGGTAAAATAATTTTTTTTCTCATATCTTACACATTATTTTAAGAAAATTTTATTTATCATGTTTTAAAAAAATCGAAGGGTTTTCGAAATATTGAGTTTTCAAAATAAAAATTTGAAAATTAGTTAAAAATAAAAAAAAAAAAATTGGAAAATTTGAATACACAATAATACTCGTATTGAATTTGCTGGGGAGCCTTAACATAAAAAGAAAATTATCAAAATCGGTTGAACCGTTTTTGTTAAAATCAAAAACAAAAAAAAATATTATTTTTTTGAAATTTTTTTTCAACCATTACCTAGGTTTAACTAAATCAAATTTTTTGATTTTTTTTTGTTTTAAATCTGTGGGACAGTTTTTGAGAAAAAACATATTTTTAAAATTTCGAATAAAATTCGTATGGCAGGTACCGTTATCGTTACATCCGAGGGGAAAAAATCAAAACCCATATATACCAAGTTTGAAGAAAATCGGTCGAGCCGTTTAGGCTGTAGTCAGACGGACAAACAGACATACAGACAGACAGACAGACAGAATTGCGAGACCCACTTTTTTAGTCTTCGCTATCATCGTATTGTCAACTTTGATCAAAATCTCGAGTTCGATTTTTTTTTTACGAATGCATAACTTGCCTTATATGTAGTATATAAGTCGCAAGTAAAAAGAACAACTCAACAAAAAGTTATTATTTTTCTGAGCTTATTACCTGACTTGTGAGATTTTGATTTTGATTTTGATATGAAAGCAATATGGTCATTCTAAATTAAACCGTTCCTCCACCAGCACTTCAAGAGTCGACATTTATATGAACTTATCTAGAAATCTTCCCCTCCACATATTCCGAGTGACTTTTGTAAATAATGTGAACTTTTTACTTGCGACTTATAGGTATAGTACATACAAAGCAAGTTATGCATTCGTAAAAAAAATCGAACTTGAGATTTTGATCAAAGTTGACATTACGATGATAGCGAAGACTAAAAAAGTAGGTCTCGCAATTCTGTCTGTCCGTCTGTCTGTCTGTTCGACTACAGCCTAAACGGCTCGACCGATTTTCTTCAAACTTCGTAGATATGGGTTTTGATTTTTTCCCCCCACACGTTTTTTTCTTTTTTTTTTAAGACCAATAATAACGGTACCTGCCATACGATTTTTTTTAGAAATTTTATAAATATTTTTTTTTTCTCAAAAACTGTTCGATAGATTTTAAAAATAAAAATACAAAAAAATTTCATTTAGTTAAAGATAGGTAATGGTTGAAAAAAATTTCCGGTAAGTGGTTATTGAGGGTACCCCCCATGGAACCATTTTTTTTGTTTTTGATTTTCTCAAAAACGGTTCAACCGATTTTGATCATTTTTTTTTGCTAGAGCTCTCCAAAAACAAAAAAATTTGTATTCAAATTTTCAAAAAAAATTTTTTTTGGATTTTTAAAAAAACATCAAATTTTTTTTTCAGAACTAAATATTTCGAAAAGCCCATGTTAGTTTTTTTAAACTTGATAAATAAAAGTTTCTCTATATAATCTACAAGATGCGAGAAAAAAAATTATTTTAACTTAAAATAAAGGTACCTACCATACAATGCTAAAAAATTAAAAGAAATGTTTTTCAAAAATCGTATTTTTCTCGAAAACGGCGCCTAGAATTTTGATAACATTTTTTTTCTTTCAATTAATTTGCACGATCTTTAATTTAATCAAAAAAAATTGAAATTAAGATATTACAGCTTGTACCTACCTACCATAGACTTATAATTTTTGTTCTTGCATAAATTCATATTTGCATAGCATTCTTTTTTTCTCTTACTACTAAAAGAATTTAAAAAAATTATTTTATTTTTATGAACAGTTTTCTGTAATAACATTCGTTTTTAAAATTCCTAGTCTACTCGTATTACATAAGAGCAAGTTCGTGCGACCCAGTCGCGCATTTTATTTAAATAAGTTCCACTGACGACCATGAGGGAAATTTTTAGTTTTGTAGGTATTAGTTTTTGAAGTATTAATACAGTCAATTTAGTTTAGTCTTTTCATAATAAGTTTCAAGCCTTCGTTTCAATAAACTTTAGATTAAACCCTTTTGACCTCTCCAAACCCCCATTATCTTCTTTTTTATAGGTACAACCGAGATTATTTTTATGACTTTTCTAATTGCGTTATTAAGCTGGGAAAAATATTCCATCGTCAAATTTGAATTATGCCTACCGCACAACCCAAATTGTTATATTTTTTATAGTTAAATAAATAAAATTGAAACAATTCGCAGAGCTTATACAAGACTCGTTGACAAAGTCATAACAGCCACTTGAAAGCAGCCATTCTAATAATTCACGAATAAAACACATCTAATCCACATTCCATGAGGGTAATAAAAATATTTGTCATCGCCATCACAGGCATTTTGCCAAAAATCGATTCGGAACCTCTCTATACCTATGTATATCCATCTATATGCACACAAGCTTCAGGATCAAAACGAAAGAAAGTTCACTGAACTAAAGCATTCGTTATTTTTTTTTGTTTCTTTTCTGCCACATGCGATTTTCTTTCACTCTACGGAAAAGCTTCGACAATAAATATTATTGCATTGTTTTTATGTTCCTTATATGAGGGAGGGTTTGAGTGTGTGTAGACCTTTCCATCAAGCCCCGAGAAAGTACTATTAGCTTAAGTCAAACGACAGCAATTCAAACCAAAATAAATAACCCACACATTTTGTTTCATACACACTTTGGCGATTGTTGTCGATGTCTTCTATGAAGAAATAAACCAAAAATAAGCGAACATAAATTGAAGGACGAAGGAACAAAATCCAAAAATCCATCTTGAATTTCGTTTTTATGGAAAACCGATCCATTAGTCGTGATTTTGTCCTCTCCTTCCGGATGTGTTTCTGTGTAATCTGTGTACCCAGAATATTCTCGGCATTATTTTCATGGGGGCGTGGAGGTATAAAACAATAAACTTATTCGATTAAATTCAGCCATTAGAACTCCCACACATATCTCTGGATAATGCGAATATACAATCTTTTTTTTTCATATTATATTTTATGTACATACAAAGGCAACACAAAAAAAAATGCTGACTATTCAAGGTCGTAAAAGGAGATTTCTTGACTTCAAGATGTGTCTCTGTCGTTATAGGAATGGTTTTTATTGAGGATTTTATGTTTAATTTTATTTTTTCTCGAAGATTGATTGAAATTACTGAAGTATATCCATTAACTTTGGTGAGTATTGAATTTCTGCTTCGAAAAATATCTAAGACACAAAAAAAAAAATGTGCCTAGGCATTTGTTGGTGGGGCATATTTCAATTTTCTATTTCCATCAAGAGGAAAAGTGTCCTTGGAAAAGTTATTTAGTTCGGAAAATAAACCGAAAATAATTAAGAGGGAAATTGATATTTTTTTGGTTGGAGCTCTTTTGGGAATTGTCTTTTATTTTTTTGCCCTTTTTGAAATTTTAATGTACCTACCATTGGCAAATCTACTTAACTAAATAGTAAAGCAATTTAACCTAAACGCAAGAAGATCTAACCTAAAAATGAATAGATTTCGCCATTCATGTACCTTAATTAAGCTTTATTCTAAAATAGTGTTATAAAAGTGTTATAATAGGAAAATAGCAAACAAAAAAGAAGGCGATTTGCCAGTCGTGTTAGTGCTTTTTGTAAAAGGTTTTATGAAATTGAGCTTTGAACACGTCCTAGAAATTAAAATATAAGTTGTGAGTTAAATGCAATACAAAATTGCTCTTATGTAAAAGACTAAGAATTTCAAAGATGAATGTTATTAGAGAAAAGCATAAAATTCATATTTTTAAATGCCTAAAACAACTCCTTTAGTAGTAGCAGCTTAAAATAGGATACCATGTGATTCAAGCAAATGTTAGCTTATGCAAGAACAAAAATTATAAGCGGTTTCAATTTTTTTTAAACATTTTTAAGAAAACATTTTGGTATGCCAATTTAAAGATTTTATTATTGTACGAATAAAAATTAAATTTATAAAAAAAATATTGAGCCGTTTTTGACATAGCGAATTGTCAAAAAAAAAAAAATCAAAAATTGAAAAAAGTATTTTTTTTTCAAAGTCTTGAAATGCAATGTTTTTTTAAACTTTTTAGAAGCTTCTCTCTAAAAATTTTCAACCATTACCTAGCTAAACTAAATGAAATTTTTGGATTTATTTTTAAATCTATGGGATAGTTTTTGAGGAAAAAACATATTTGTAAAATTTCGAGAAAAAAATCGTATGGCTGGTACCGTTATTTTTGGTCCTAAAAAAAAGAAAAAAACGTGTTGGAGGGCAAAAATCAAAAACGATATCTTCAAAGCTTAACGAAAATCGGCCGAGCCGTATAGACTGTAGTCGAACAAACAGACAGACAAAATTTCGAGACCCACGTTTTTGGTCTTCGCTATGATCGTAATGTCAGCTTTGATCAAAATCTCGAGTTCGCCTTATAGAAGGTACCTATAAGTCGCAAATAAAAATACAGTGTACTTAACACTTTTAGTCAATCGTTAGGAATATTGAAAACTCAACATCTCTATCGGTTCCTACGCTCATCTTCAATGATAATACTGTCGTTAATTCTATAGACAGGGCTAATGTGTTTGTTGAAACAATTCCCCTTGAGAACGTAAGCTTTTCCCTTAAACACAACACATATATCTCAGCTGGCTCTACCATACTTATTGTCTCGAAGATGTGTTCTTCCATGTTGGTAAAGCCAATTTTTTTTGTATCTATCCTAATCTTGAGATCCCTTTCCCTTTGGATGGAAAAAAGCATTTTTTCAATAATTTCCTAAAAAAATCGATTCATCTTGAACCTATAAATTAATGACTAATTGTTCTGACATCCCTTTTTTCCAAGGTCATTCATCAATCGTCAGCTTATGAAATTTCTTGATAAACAAAAGGTTCTTATAATTCTCGATAGTACGGCATTCGTTGTAACTGATCTACTGAGAGTTTGATTATTTTTCTCTCCAGTAGAACTAATCAATATATCATTTAAGAGAAAGCAATATTATTGCGCTTCATATATCTTAAGTATTTGATAGAATTTGACAACAAGCTCTCTTATCAAAAATATATGCTTTTATTGTCAATGTATCACTACTTCGCTGCACTCCTTTACTAGATTAGTAATTACTTTTACGATCGTAACCGTTTATTTTTATTTATTTATTTTTTCTTATCAATAACATATTAAAATATACTATTAATAACTAATTAATAGGAGCACTAGCAGCGAAATACTATCGGCTCTAAGGTAAAATTATTATAGATCATAGCTTAATTTTAAGTAAATGTAATATTTTGTTAATAGTTAAAATATTGGATAGAGTAGGTTCTTTTAATAATTCTATAATATTTGGTTTTATATTGATTTTTTTAAATATTGCATTAGAGGAGAGGATGCAAGGACCGAGCAGGTGGCTGATGGTGAGGTTGCTTTGGCAGGTAGGACAAGTAGGTGGTGATTCTTTTTTGAGAAGATGTTGGTGTGTAAGACATGTGTGGCCTAGCCGAAGCCGGATAAAATTAGTTATCAATCCTTTTGGGCTTTGTGTCGGGTATATTGTATGAGTTTTGTTCGGATTGATCGTTGTGTAATGGTGGTGGTATTCTTTCCATTCGGCGATTTCCATTGCAAGTACTTTGTTGTGTATTGACCTTTGCAAATCACGTTGGGAGTATTGGTCAAAGGTAAAGGCCGGGGTAACATGAGTTTCCCTGGCAGCTTTATCAGCCAGTTCATTACCCTGAATTCCAACATGTCCAGGAGTCCATATAAGTTTTAGTTTAGATGATTTTGTAATTATGATGTCTCTTATTTTGGATATAATTACAGAATTGTGAGACGGGTTCATAATGGATTTCAGGACTGAGAGGGAATCGGAACAGATCGCCCATTTGCCTGATGTGTTGGAGCATTTTTTTATGGCTTCGAATATTGCGACAGCTTCTGCAGTAAAAATAGATGCAATGTTTGTCAGAATACCTTGTATAAGTGTTTTGCCTTGTTTTGAGACGACTGCAAATGTGGTGTTATGGTCATTTTTAGAACCATCTGTGAATACGAAATTCCAACCACTATTGGAGAGTTTCGATGATGTTTCAATAAACATTTGTTTATAAATAACTGCGTTGGTATTTTGTTTTTTTAGGTCGCACGAGCTGAGAAGTATGGAGCTGCTATCTAGCAACCAGGGTGGCTGAGACGACGAGTGTTTGGGGTGGCGCTTCAAAGGGATTTCCATTTTTTTACCCATATCCAAAATGGTGCTTATTGCGGAAGGAATGCGTCTTTTTCGTCTGTGAGATAGGGCTTGCATAGTATCTTTGTCGATCACTGATCCGGTTTGAAAAGTTAACTTAGGCAGAAGTGAGGCACTGACTTTAAAATAACGCTCTTCAACTGTTGGAAGTCCAGCTTCGGCCAGAATGTTTTTTATTGGTGTTGTTGGGAAAGCGAAAATACTCCTCCTTGCTGCTTGGTGGTACGTTGGCTTAAAGACGTTTTTAGTTGTTTTTGGACAGGATCCGTATAAAGCGAGGCCATAATCTATTTTACTTAAAATTAACATTTTTGTAACATAGCAAAGAGAGTTAATATGAACCTTACTCTTTTTAGATGAAAGATACTTTACAATACTAAGTCTAGCTGCTAGTGACTTTTTCAAATTGTTGCAATGATTTTTCCAGTTATATTTATTGTTAAAAAGTAATCCAAGTATATTTAGATTCGCAACATTTTCTATATTTAAATTATTAATTTCTAGATTGATATTAGGACAATGTTTCTTTCTACATACATGAAGAATTTTGCATTTGCTTAGTGAAAGTTTTGGTCCAGAAGTAGTAGACCAGTCATTAATTTCTCTGAGGAGATTTGAAAACAAAATTTTAGACTTTTCTAGGTCATTGTGTTTACAAAGAATATATGCATCATCTGCATAGACACAATGATCTAGATCTTTGTATTTAGATATAATTATATTTAATTCTTCGAAAGCAATGGAAAATAAAATCACAGAAAGCGGTGATCCCTGAGGAATGCCGTTGTCAGATGGAACTATTTTTGAGAAAGATGTTTTAATTTTTACAGAAAATTTTCTGTTTGTTAAAAAGGCTTTTATATATTCATAGATTTTGGGTCCAATTCCCCATTGTTTCAATTTGCTCAGAACGAGATGAATACCTATTCGGTCAAATGCCTTTTCGAAATCAAGTGCAAGGATGGAGACGTGGTTTCGAGCAGATAGAGCATTAGAAATAACGTAGTCCAGATGAAGAAGGACATCCATGCATCCTTTTTTAGGTTTGAATGCAACTTGATTGATACTAAGAAGCTTTTTAAATTCAGTGAACCACAAAATTCGATTGGCAATAATTTTCTCTAAGACTTTAGAGATACATGGTAACAGGGATATGGGGCGGTAACTGTCAATGATATCAATATCTTTTTTAGGCTTTAGAATGGGTACAACGGATGCTGTTTTCCAGCTTTGTGGAATGGTCCCAGTATTTAATATATCGTTATAAAGATCAAGGAGTTTTAGTTTGGCACTACCTGGAAGATTTTTAAGCATGGGATATGAGATTCTATCGCGGCCAGGGGTTTTGCCTTTGACCTTGCTTAAGCTGCTTTCCAGCTCTAGCAGGGTTATGCTGGTTTCAATGCGTTTAGCAGCTGTATTTTTTGCAGGCTGTGTGGGTGCGATTAAAGATTCTCTCTTATCTATGTTAAACACAGATGAAAAGTTTGAGCTTTTTGACTGCAGAGACCATGTTTCAGCAAAAGCATTGCACATATCTTCAGAGGAGGTAACTGACCCAGTCGTTGTTTTGATCGTTTTAGTAAAGGTATTTCTTGGACAACCAGTTAAGGTTTTAATATTTTGCCAGACATTACTGATTGGGGAATTGGGGTTTATTGTTGAAGTGAACTCTTCAAAACATTTTAGTTTACTCATTTTCATCAGTCTTCTAAACCGAGCATTTGCTTTCTTATAGGCTAATAAGTTGACCTGGTTGGGTCTTTTTTTAAAAGACCGCCAAGTGATGACCTTTTCGGCTCTTAGCTCAGCAAGCTCTTTATTCCACCATGGCACAACTCTTTTAAGAGATGTTGGTGAAGTTTGGGGAATAGAATTATTAGCAGCATTACGAATACATTTAAGCATCCTTGCTGCTTTTTTATTTACACACAGGGTGTTTTCCGGTAACCCTTGTTCGATATTGTTTTTAAATTTATCCCAGTCTGCGCTTTCGATTTTATACCTTGGAATGTGTGACTGTAGTTTTTGTTGACTGCTTAGTTCAATAGAAGTGAAAATTGGGAAGTGGTCACTGTTGTACAAATCTTTAAGGGCACACCATGATGTTTTTAATAAAAGTTCTGGCGTACAGCATGTTATATCGACATGTGTAAGTGTGCTATGTGTTGAGAAGTGTGTAGGAGATCCATCATTCAATATTGAAAGATTGGATTTAATAATAAAGTCCTCTATTATTGAACCTCGTTTATTGGTTGAGGGTGAACCCCAAAGCGCACTCCACGAATTAACATCCCCCGTTAATATAAAGGGGGTATGTAAAAGCCTGATCAGGTAAAATATAAATACCGATAACTGCTATTTTAATATTAATATGGATTTCAACTGCTATGGAAAGTATGTTTGAATTTATTTGTAACCGCTTGTGAGGGATATTCTTTTTTATAAGAATACCAACTCCTTGTTTGGATGTGTTGTTGTGTGTAAAGTTATTGAAGTATCCAGCATATGCTTTAGGCACTACTGGATCTGTTTGAAAGGCGCAATGGGTCTCTTGGAGAGAGATCACATCGGAATTAAATTCTTTGATAAGTAGGTTCAGTTCGTCGTAGTTGTTTAGGAAACCTTGAATGTTCCATTGCATAATTTTAAGATAGGATGATTCATGTGTTTTAGAGTGGTTGTTATTGAAGTCGTTAGGGCGATTAAGCCGGTGCTTGCTTCTGCGGAGGAGAGTGCAATCCCAACCTTGAGTGGATGGATTTGATCTCCCCTCAGCAGACGAAAGCACCGGCTGAGTTTTGGAGGTTGATGGTGTATTTTTATAATTGTTCATCTTGATTGAGGAAGGCATTATTTGTATTAACTGCGTTCTGATTAACAGAATCGGCAGTCTTAGAAATAAGTGTTGTGTAACTCGAAAGAATATTGGTTTGGAGTGGGTTATTTAGAGTGGTTTTTGAGTCTAGTTGTGAGTTGTGTTCTTTTGTCATATTGTTCTGTTTTTCGTGCTTTTATGCGGAGGTGGAAGGGGTGGATGAAGTAGAAGAAAGAGTGTTTTTTTGTGAGAAAGATGGTGTGATAGATTGTGAAAGGGATGTTAATGGAGAGATTGAATGAGAAGAAGAGTGGGCTATCTTATTAGAGGGAGATGACATGCTGGAGAGAGATGCTGTAGTTAATTCAGTGCTTATAGAGGATTGAATAGAAGAGGGAGCTGGTTTTGCCAGTTGGTTTCTAGCTGCAAGAGCACGATTTAGGTTTTCGATGACAGATGACGATTCGCTAGGGAGGGGGGTGGTGACGGTTGTAGAAGTTTCAGTGTTAGTCATTGCTTGTCTTGCTCTTACTGCATAAGGCATATTATTTGAGTTCTTTTGTTCGGGGTTTTGTTGGTTGTATGTTCGCCTGGCTTCTGCCATGCTACATTTATTTTTAGTTTTAATTGCAAGAATATTTTTGCTTTGAATATATTTAGGACAGGTTTTTGATGATGACGAATGACTATCGAGGCAGTTCGCGCACATCAAACGGGTACACTCAGATGGAACATGGGGTGGAAGATTGCAGTGCTCACATGTTTTTTCTTTTGTGCAACGTTTAGTCGTGTGGCCCAATAACTGGCAATTTCGACATCTCATCGGAGATGGAATGTACTCCTTCACCTTTGCCTTGTACCATCCAATCTCTACGGTTTGGGGAACTTGGTACAGGTCAAAAGTGAAGAGCATTAGACCTGTAGGCTGATATTTATCATCAATTTTTTTGGAGAATTTGTACACATCACACACAGCTTGACTTTTCATTTCTGTTACAATCTCGGATTCGGCCACATTAATCAGCCAGGGTGCATAAACTATGCCCTTGGACGAATTAAGTTGCTTGTGAAGAGTAACAATAACAGGGATTTGGTTGGCGAGATTTGTTATTTTAAGGAATCTATCGGCAATTTGTTGAGTTTTTACCAGGATAAGTATACTACCATCTCTCAACAGAGAAATGCTTTCATAATAGGTACTTATTGAATCAATAGATTTTCTTAGCATAAAAATACTCACAGATGAGAGTGGAATTTCAGCGTTTTTTGGAGCGATAACAATGAACTTTGGATTTTTTATGTTCTGGTTTGATGGTAGCTCAGGAAAGTCCTCGATACCATGTTTATTTTTTTTTGCCCTAGGCTCAAACGACATGTTTTCTGATAAACTGTCGTAATAGCCTGGGGGCTTTTTCTTCGAGCCCGTCCCCGGGCCCATGCCTTATTCAAGATTGAACAATAGATGTGGTATATTTGCTTTTTACACACGAGTTTGGATTAAACTATGGTGCGCGAAAATGAGAAAATGAGTGAGAAAAAGATAACGTGTTGTTGTCAGAAAAAGCAAGTGTCAACAATACGACTAGGTCTTATTCGATGTTCTCGCTTTGAAAGCTAGACGACGACTGCGTAACCGTTTAATCAAAGTGCTTTGGATGTTTAAAAGTTTTAAATTTAAAAATTTGGTGTGCCCCAAGGCTCTGTATTGTATCCGACACTATTCCTTTTGATCTTTTTCTTGTCTGAAACTACTTATCCAATAAACTGTTTCGCTGATGGCAGCACTCTTAGTTTTTCATACTCCTCTCCAAATTAACCTTACTGTTTTTTTGGTATTCAAAAGCTGTCTGCTGTCGTTAAACTGGTATATATCTCCTTTATTATAATACATACCCGTAAATAGAACTGGCAAAATTGTAAAGTTGTCGATTCTTGGTATGTGCCTTACTGAGTTGTTCAGCGAAATGCCTAGATTTTCTAAGATCTTGAATTCCCTTTTTTCACTCTTCTGATTAGGCAATTATTTATAAAGTATACATACGCTCAAATGGGCTTGGTACCAGTGGAAAAGCTAAAACTCTAGCATTATTTTATCATTGTTAACAAACAAAACTTCTTTTCAAGTTAATGTTCAAATTATTTCCATTCATCTATAATACTGGTTGGCCCAACTTTAAATGATTAATTTATTATATTAAAAACTCTTGCATTGTTTATTTCGTTTATATTTTTTTCGGTTCTGGTTTATAAACATTTTTATTATTATTTTGATTGATATCAGTACATTGTTTTCAGTGTCACGATCAAGTTTTTTTCGACCTGATCACAATGAACAAGGTAATGCGAAAGTTGCAATTATGATCTAAAAGTCGACTTAACTCGTCGACTTGATTCTCTATTGGATATCTCCAAAACATCTCTGAAGATGTTTTAATAGAAAAATTTAGCCCAATAAATAGTGGGAGTGATTTATAGCACAATGACAAAAACTCGATGTGAAAGCTGTATAAGACAACTATTTTATCAGTAATATAATGATATGACGTTGATTAAAACTTATTTTTTATTTAAAAATTTTTGTATAAATTATTGTATGAAATAATCAGATCGGAAAATATTATATTTCTGTTCAACCAGAATATCTACACAAAAGCAATCTATCTCCCCCCATTAAACCGAAGGCTATGTCTATTAATCAATCCTCACAAAAGGAATTCTTTTATCAAATAAAAATGACTGGCATTGTGTGTTATCTTAAGTTTATATTGAAAATAAAACCAAACAATATTGCATACTTAATGCAAAGATAGTCACAAATAAATTACACTTCGATACCTGAAAAGCTGTCAGCCAAACAGTCGCTTATTAATGACTTAATATGTAGATATGGTTGCATGGAAAGAGATTAACTAATCAAAAGATTGACAAGTTATACGAGTAGTCAAGGGAGTAGCTAGCTAAGGAGGTGCAACAAACCAGAGAACCAACTTAAAATTTTTCATGTGCATACGAAATAGCTATAGTTGTCAACATGAGTAGAAGAAGCTTTAGAGGACGAAGGTAGCAGTTGGTATTTAGAGAAAACTTGGTTTTATGTTAAAACAAAAATATTTTAAAAATATGCCCCCCTTCTGCTTTATAGATATTCTTACATAGAGACAGCAGCCATGAATCCAATATGAAAAAGCTGACTAATTGTTTTATTTCGAAAGCCAATGTATGTATTAAAAAGAATTATCAACCGAATAACAAAATAAGAAACTTTTAATAAATTTATTTAATAGATTTCTATGTTACAATTCGAGAATAAATAAAATGCACGACTGGGTCGCACTTTCTCCTATGTAACGACTTAGAATTTAAAAATGAATGTTATTAGAGAAAACTGTTCTTAAGGATAAAATTCATTTTTTAAATTACTAAAACAACTCCTTTAGCAGTTGGAGCTAAGCACAGGATGCCATGTGTTTTAAGCAAAAATTGGTTTATGCAAAAACAAAATTATAATTCGTTGTAGTGGTTTCTTAAAAAAATAAGTTTTTACTCGTACATATATACATTTTTAAGAAAAAATTCATTAAAATCCGTTATGCCGATAATGAGAAATTCAAAATTCGAAAAAATCGTTGGTAGATACAGTGAGTACCTAATATCTTGATTTCAAATTTTTTTTTTATTAAATTATAGATCGTAAAAATTAATCAAAAGAGAAAATTTTAGCAAACATTTTCGGAACCTTTTTCGAGAAAATACGATTTTTGAAAACCATTTTTTATCTTTCGTATGGAGGGTACCGTTATTTTAAGGTAAACTATTTTTTTTTCTCATTTCTTGAAGATTATATTAAGAAACTTTTATTTATCAAGTTTTAAAAAAATCGATCATGGGGTTTTCGAAATATTGAGTTTAAAAAAAAAAAAATATTAGAAATTTTTTTTAAAAATCCAAAAAATTATTGTTTGAAAACTTGAATTCACAATAATATTCAAATTTCAAACTATTGGGGACCTTTACCAGAAAAAAATGATCAAAATCCGTCGTACCATTTTTGAGAAAATCAGAAACCAAAAAATATTTATAAAATTTCAAAAAAAAAAAATCGTATGGCAGGTAACGTTATTTTTTGTCTTAAAAAAAAAAAGAAAAAAACGTGTGGGGGGAAAATTCAAAACGACATCTACCAAGTTTAACGAAAATCGGCCGAGCCGTTTAGGCTGTAGTCGAACAGACAGACAGGCAGACAGACAGACAGACAAAATTGCGAGATCATCGTAATGTCAACTTTGATCAAAACCTCGAGTTCGATTTTTTTTCCGAATGCATAACTTGCCTTATAGGTACCTAAAACTCGCAAGTAAATACGAACGAATGACAATTAGGATACACCTTAAACATACGAGCTATTACATTTTCGATTTTCGAGGTCGATATTCAAATATACGAATATGAACATGATCGGGCCCAAAATTCGGATTGATTACAACATTGAACAATAAGTGCAGGACTGTTACTTTAGATCACGCGATCTCTCTAACAGCATTGAAATCATGTCTGAATATATTCCATGTGTTCTTTCAAGGTATGAGTACATTTTATTTTATAATTTAAGACGTCATCAATGCTAGTTGAAGATAATAGGTGAAATAGAATAAGATGTTACGTTCCACATGTAATTAATAATAAAATAAAATTACTTACATTTTTAAGTTAACGTACATTTTAGACTGTTGTTCAAACCAAATAATATGCACTATTTGCTCACATATAGTTGCTGTTAATGTTAAGAATCTTAGAATTTTAAACTTGGATTAGTAAAAAAGATTAAAGCACATACAATTCATTTTTAAATTTGTGAAATGATTTCTTTAATAATTTGAGCTAAATAACGATTTCTTAAGCAAATCAGAAATCATTAAAAACAAAAAAAAATTTTAAAAATCGTTTGAGCGGTTTTAAAAATGTTTAATTTGTTATAATCATAATGTATATACATTTTTAAATAATTTTTTTAATAAAAAATTGAATTTGAAATTCTTAACATAAAATAAATAAATAATAAATGAGAGGTCAGTTTGAAAAGTAGAGAGAATAAAGCCTAGTGACTTTCAACCGTTCATGTACGCGTGTAACTTTTTTGCACATATCCACTAACGCAATGTAAGGTTTTTTTTAAAACTATCAAATGGTGAAAAAAGCCGAAGAGAACAGAAATTATTTAACAAATGCATGCATCAAGCACTGATGGTGTTATGAAAAACCTTAAATTTTGTGGCAAGTTTCATTATTTTAGGAACATTTTGAGATGCCAAGTTTAAAATTATTTTGAAATACAAAATTTTGATTTTTTTCTGATCACTTATAATACCCATCTTTTCTATTCAATCCGATACTGTGTCTCGAAATTACATACATATGTATATGGATTTAAAATATGTACATACTTATCTCCACAATAAAATGTAACACAAAAGTGATAGTTATTCTTTTGATTGTTTCCGGTTCCTTTTGTGTTTTTTAGAGGTGGAGAACTTTAATTTGAAATAAAAAGCTCGGAAAATGTTTTTGTTCACGAAATTGGTTTAATTTGAAAAACAATTTTGTGTTATTAATGTTTGAATATGATTTTAGACATGTGAATGCCCGGGGATGGCGCGTACATGGCGTAATCTGGAGGTCGAATTTTCTTTAGCCAAAATTCTCTATAAAGCACATGTTTCATTGTTGAGCACGATGGCCAATTGACACATTTCAATCATCATCAACATTAGGCTGCACATCAGCACTCGCTTGTTCTGTGCACACTGTACGACGCATGTCTTACGTTCAAACTAAACGTATGCGAACACAATCCTTAGTTTCATGAAACTCACGTAACGCCCGATGTGTTTCTCGAATCGAACCATGGGTTTCAAAATAAATTTGAACAATTTGCAAATGTTGCTTTGACATTAGTCTTTTCGTGATGAGTTTCCAAAACAGACTTACCTCAAAATAACCGATAGCTTCCAAATCCGCGAACACAGAAAACAGCCTTGCCAATTTAAAGTTCTCCGGCTCTTAAAAAAAACCGTTAGTTTATTATTCCAGTTTTAAATATTTTTCACAAGTAATTTCCAATTGCCCTTGTTAATTGATTGCTCATTGTTCACACTTATTACAGTAAATGTTGAACATCAAAAGTTCGTACATAATAAAATAATAATTCGGTCTTTTAATTAATTATCATTTTTATTGATGTAATAACATCATCAAAATTACAATTTGAACCTACTAACGCAATACCCTTGTTCTTTCTTCCTACGGTAGAGAACTTTTATAGTCGTCATATAGTTTTATTACTGTTAAGTTCGCCACGCATTCACCTACAGCCTATCTCGCATAACTATACACAATTTAATTGACAACCTCAGTTAGTGTCGGCATTTTTAAATAAGTCTTTGATCAATTTCTTTATAAGAGAAAACTTTGCGTTACATCAAAGGCAATTGGCCGCAATCTTAGAAAGAACACATTTAAATATATTTTGATGCTTTTTTTCATTGTCATTTATACATGGGCATTTGAAACGGCGGCGCTATGTTCTTTTAAAGAAGCTTTTCCCACTGGTTCTGCATTATCTTTAGCACAAAAACAAAACAAGTTCTGTCTATCGGTTCTATTGACCCGCAGATTAATTTATTTATTTACAGGAATATAAATTACCATTTATAGATAGATTTTTGCCAGGATAACGAACAGGGCAAAAAATTGTCATCTACATTTTTTTTTGCCAGCTAAAACTTATACCTCTATTATACTATATTTCTTTTGTGCTTAAATTCGATGACAGATCGTATAACACAACCCCCATGTGATAGGATGGCAAAATAAAAAAAAAAAAAAAGGAGCAGGCGAACATTGTTCTGACGGAACCATCAAATGTTTTCCAATAAATCACAAAACAAAATCCCTCTTCTATTAGAAAGTCGAATAAATTGTCTGCCATGACACTTTGTGTGTTATATCTTGACGAAGTCTTATCAATATAATGGTCTTCGTTTTTCTGGTTATTTTAATTTTGTTTCCTACTTAAAATTGTCAAATGCAGATTGAGTTTTCCGCTTCGATTGACAACTTTAAATATCTTTGTTAATGGCTTTTACTTATAAAATGTGAGTTATTATACAATATTTAGGTAGTAAAACTTTTGGGCAAATGTCAAATTTTCAAGTGCACAGATTCTATGTTTAAAAACGAAAACCTTGCATAGTAGCCTATGTTTATAAACCCAACAGAAGCTTCTCATCTGGCCCCTTTTTTAACTGCCTTATAACCGTTTTTAGTTTAATATGAACACATTGTTTGTGGTGACTTAAACGCTAACTTCTTCAAGTATATTCTCGCTCTTCTCAGTTCCTTGCTTTTTTTTCTTCTTCCGGTCGTAAACTTATTAATAACTTTCCTACTAGATAATGTACCTAACTCTTCTCCTAGACTTCTTGACTTGATTATTGTAACTAACGAAATAATATCTTTTGAATTATCAATTGTTTTTTGATAGTGTTTGAGATCATGACTTAATTTTTTTGACTACTCTCTTTCTCAAAAACCCTTTAGCGTTTTTTTTTATAAAGATCTCAATTCGACCAATGCTGAATCTCTGTGTTCTGATGAAGATTAAAAGTGTCCCTAGTTCAATATTGAAGTTAAGAAGGCAATATAAAATTGAAGAAAACACTAGCACAAATGAAGAAAATCACCAAAACCCGAAACTTGGAATATCGATACCTTCCCGTAAGAATGTATTAAGCGACATTTTTAAAATTGTTCAGGAAATGAAAAAAACGTCTCATTTAGTAATTTTTTTGTGTATTTTATTGCACGAAACAAATTTAAAAATGTCGCTTAATACATTCTTACGGGAAGGTATCGATATAATGTTTTTTTTTTTTCGAAATCAAATCACTTCAATTGTACGATTAAATAAAAGGTATTTCTTTGGTACAAATTTTAATACTGACCTTTCATCTAAGCAACTATGGACAAACTTTCGTGAAATAGATGTTGGAAAACAGCAAATCTCTAAACAAAACCCGGCTGTACTCCCACCATCCATTTTACAACCACAACTACATTGCCTACATATTTCAAACCCGAATCTTACTTAGTTTACAACAATGATTGTTTCCGAAAAGTAAAAGTAAGTATGAAGCACTTTTAAATCTCTTAGGTCTAATGCATTTTGAGAAGACGGAATTCCCCTTCGTTTCGTAAAATTTGTTATATCTACAGCTTGCACCTATACCATAGAACCATTTTTTTTTTTAATTTTGAACTACTCATTAACGATATAAAGGATTTTAATGAAATCAGAAATGCTTCTAAAAAGTTTAAAAAACATTGCATTTCAAAACCTTAAAAAAACTAATTTTTGAATTTTTGAAAAAAAAAAAAATCATTTTTTTTTTGGAAAATTCGATATCTCAAAAACGGCTCAGTATATTTTTGGAAATTTAATTTCATTCGTACAATAATAAAAACTTAAAGTTGGAGTACCAAATTTTTTTCTTAAAAATGTTTTGAAAAATTTGTATATAAAAGCTTATTTTTTTAAGAAACCACTAAAACGACTTATAATTTTTGTTCTTGCATAAATTCATATTTGCACAGTATTCTGTTTTTGTCTCTTACTACTAAAAGAATTAAAAAAAAATAATTTTATGCATTTTATTTCGATCTAATAATTTGTATAAATCTTTCAAATTTTGCCTCGATTGAATTTATCTACATATTTCAACAAATTGCAAATATTAAAAACTAATGTTCGTCATTTCTTGCATCACCCAATTTCCCCCTTACTCGTGATATGTAAAACATTATAAGGGTCTCAGAATGAACCCTTGAGCGCGTGGAAATTATACAAAAATTGGAAAAGTCCTGGATTTGATCTTTCAAGATGCGCCGGAGCTCACATCGATTTCTACAGCTGATAATATTTTATTTGAAAACTCTGTTCATCATCACGCAGTTATTGCAATTCAGTGCTACGAGTATATCGATCGTTTTTCTATATATGTATTTCTTTTATAGTGAAAGATTGCGAATTTCGAAAAAATATTGACATCCGATTTATAAACCTTCTTCAGAACTATAACTGGAATAATATTTGTGATGAGATTGATTTAGAACGCAGTTCTAATTTATTTAACTATGAACTTAAAAACTGTCTGTCTTTGTGTGTTCCATTTAAAAAAAAAACTGTTGCTGATACCTGCTCCCCAAAATGGCTTACAAAAGAAAAACCAAAATTGAGAAACCCTAAAACTAAATTTTATAGGGCCTATTTAGCATCAGAAATCAGTTATTGAATTCACTAAATACTCGTCCGTAAAAAGAAAGCTCCATGCTAACGAGTGAAATCATGATGATCCTAAAAAATGTTGGCACTTTGTAAATGTTAAGAATAAAAGTAAACACATTTCTAGCTGTGATGACCTATAATACTTGTTCTTCCAACGATACTGCAACGATGTGATATGTATTCACACTTCTTCCAAACCTAATATTTGTGACAATTGCTATAATACCTGTGATAAAATCTGTGATAAAAATTGCTTCCTTAAAAACTATATGGGCAAATCTCAGGAACTTTTGACTTTCGTGTAACTTTGAAATTAAGTTACTTCATAGTCATATTTTTTTACTCTATCTCTGATAATTTTTTCGAAAATATAGTATTACAGTATACATAAAAAAAGTTATTTTCCACATTAAGAATTTTTTTTTTACCTATAGAACGAGTAAAAGGCAAAAAGTATAAGAAAAATACAAAATTTTATATGTTACTATTAAAATATTTAAAAAGCTTAATGTTCTTACGATTGAAGCGTCTGATTTTAGTTTGTTAAACTCAAATGGGGTACATAAGAAACTTTGAAAATCAAATTTTTTTATGAAAAAATTATGTGCTTTACTTAGATTTATGACAGTGTTTGTCAGAAGTTTCGGTACTACAATTCCGAAAAAATCATTAAAATCTGGTACGGCTCTTATCATTTACACAGCATGCTTTGCACCGATTTCTAAATTACATATTCATTTTCTATAGACAAAAATGAATAAATTAAGCTTTGGTAGAGGTGTGTGCTAAAATTGCAACCTGGTTAAAATTAGCTTATACTGAATTAAAAGAGTGCGAAACTTTTTTTTTTTCAAGACATTTTTAGTTAGCACTATTTCCCGTTCTTAACTATTGTTCCTTCTTCTAAATCATACTAAGAAGTGTACGTTTTGTCGCTGACGCTACATATTTTATGGATCTTTAAAATTCAGTAGTTAATTACAAAGAAAAATCATTGATATATTTTATACATTACTTTTTAAGGGGCCGCCAAGATTTGATGACGGATTTTTGTAGAGTGGTCAAAAACAAGCACTTTTTACTATGGGAGGGGGGGTCTATCTCCCCCCGCTTAGGAGGTAGGGGCACTTTTATAAAAAATGGTTTAAATTGAAAAAAAATAAATATTAAAAAACAACGGCAACACTAACAATAAAGTGCTATACTGCGTTTGAAAGCCAGAAGATTCTTCTATAATCCTGCATTTAAATTAAATTACTCATGTCAATGGTTTTTGAGAAATTCGCATTTAAAGTCCAAATTTTGATAAAAAAAAACGTGAAACAAAAAGTTTAGACCGATTGTTTTCAAAATTGTGAATTAGCTTATATGTGTTCCATGTATCTATCAGTTCTTAATCGAACGCAAAAAACCGCATGATTCTATGTCTTCTAGTTTTTGAGAAAATCGAAAACTACCAAAACTGTTTTTTTTTTTTGATTTTTGGTGGTGACGGTGATTTTATTTTAAGGATTAATGTTAATAAACATAATGCATCTTTGTTAGTTCAGTAGAGCAATTCATTTAGCGTTACACCAGAATTGCACACCGCCACGGGAGTTGAATTTTCATTTGGTATTAAGCCAATTTCTTCGAAAAAAGTAATATTTTTTTCGTTGGTCGACACTAAATCACCGAAAGAAGAAAATATTGGAAAATTATTCAATTTGAAATGGAGTAGTGGATGTTTAACCGCCTTTTTTCATTTAGAGAAAAAAACACTTCACTCTTACAAAAGTTGAATAACGAATGACCTTGGTAAACAATAACTTGTACCACATTTATCATTTGTTATAAAAAATTAAAAATTTCTATATTAATTTAAAATTTCGCGCTTACATATTTTCTGTAGTTCAAATATTAACGAATGCAAGCTAGGGCAGTGAGAAAAGTGAAAGAAAATGGTCCTTATCAATAACATTCTTATAAACATAGGTATAAACAACTTACGTCGAACGTTATTGTGGTATCAGTAGTCTTTGTGTCTTTGTGACTCGGCCACGTAAAGTCGTTTCGTGTTACTGTTTCGATAGTTCAACGTCGCACTATGGGACCAAAAGATGAAATCCGTCTCAAAAATGGTTTTGGTGAATTTCGTAATTTGAAAAATCTAATGATGGGATTATATACTAGAAATAGGGTTCTTCCTAACACAGTAAATTTTTTGTATCTTACTTTTGTTCTAGGTACCTAAAATTACCGTTAAAAATGACATTTCGATATTTTTATTTTTTAGAATTATTGGAAGTGAGAGTTTGAAGTCAATTATTTCGTATTTTTTCTGGACAGAATGTATAAGTATTATACCTTTTTGAAAAGCCCAAGCCCTCTTCTTTACAAAACAGTTATATTTTTTTAATTAAGTTCACCAATAAATTAATAAAAAAAAAAATGAGTAAGGTGTAGTATATTTTTCATTTTTTTGTTTTCAATTGAAGTTTTCTCTGTTAGCTCCGGCTGCCTGCGTTTAGTTAATGGCTGTTTAGTATTCTAAAAATATTCTAAATTTGGAAAAAAAAATAAAAACTTTCGCATTTTCATGCATTTTTGGTTAAGAAGAAAAAACGTATGATGAGGAAGAAAAATAAGTTTTTAGAATAAAAATTCGTATTCTTATAACTTTATTGTTAAGTGATGAAAAAAATTAAAATTTGGCAAAAATGTGGAACTTTTATTGATGCACATAAATGTGTATTCCAAAAAGTTTTAGACCATTATTTTATTACTTTTAGCCCAAAATCCCAAAAATAAATGTGATTTTTTTTCAAAAGTTAAAAAATATAACATGTGCAACACATTTTCATAAACATCATATAAGTGACTATGTTTCCACAAAATTTATATGTTTTTATCATTAATAATTATTAAAATTCTAAATTTTATTTTTAGAATAAAATATTTTTTGTTTTCCAATTTTAAACTTCCTTACTCATATTTATATTAAAAAAATCATAATTAAATAAAAATAAATGCCAAGCATTTGAGGGTGGGAGGGGGTGTGTGGTTTATGGTTGCATATAATACAAATAATGTAGGTACATAGTTATAAATAACACTAGCATTGTTTGACGAGGCTTAATAACTTTTAGACATTAATTAATATACCTAGTAATAAGGTGTACTTTTGAATTCCTTTTTTTTTTGTCTTAAGGGCGAAAAACTTTCATATATCAAAGAGGGGCGTGGCAGTACACGGATTTTACTAAAAATAAATAACACTTTTCATAAACTCACTTCTTCATATAAAACTTAATTAACAAAATGCCTGCTCTTAATGAACTTTAAGCTGAAAATAAAAAAGGGGAGTGAAAGTAGGCGGGAAAGTGGGCAGAAAAAATATACATGCGATGTCTTAAGTTTAAAAAACCTCAAAAACAAATTTTCGGCTTCCTGTTCACTAAAAATAAGAAAATAACAAAAATTTGAAAAACATGGGCGTGGTAGTGGGCGGAATTTACAAAAAACTACTTTCAAATATTTTCACCGGTAAAAGAAGAAAACAAATTTCATCCAAATTGTTGCAATAATTCTTGCTCCAACTAATTTTTCCCATATAAATGAAACAAAATCTACAAATTTGTTATTTTATTTTATTAAACAAATAATAAAATAATTTATTACTATCTGAAACGTTTTAATATTTTAAATTCTTGGTTATACAAGTATAAGTATACAAAATTTCAAAAAAAAATATTGAGAAACAAAAAAGTTATGGATTTTTGAAATGGTTTGCATAGTGCGTCGCCGGAAAATGAGTGAGAATTTTTTAAGCATTCGTTAATAAAAGAGGAACACCATCAGTTATATTTTCTGATGTTACAATGGTGCTATAAACTTAATTTTAAAGGTGTGCTTAGTTATTTTCTCTTTACGCGTTTTCAAAAGTCTAAAGTCAAAAGTTTCTGAGATTTGCCCATATCTAACAGTTCCCAACTTCATGTTGCTAGTCCAGTAGTTGACGAAAATGATATGAAAGCCCATGTCCCCAAGCTTATAGATTCAACATCTTATGGACCTGACGTAATACCATCCTATTTTGCTTAACGTTATATTTCTGTCTTAGCACGTCCTTTCTAATATCTTTTTAATTTATCGATTCTAAAAGGTATTTTTCGAAACCTTTGGAGGTCTTCATTTATTTCAAATTAAAAAAAAAAAAAACGGGAACAAGTATAATATAGGGTAAAGTCGGGAAATATAGCACCCATTTTTGTTTTTCTTTATAACTTGAACAGTAAAAATGTTTTTATTTTAAATCAAAATAACTTTTTTTTTTTTATTTCTATTTTATAAACAAAAAATAGGAACATATAGAGAGAACTTTCAGTCATTTTCATATTTTTTTTTGAATAAAAAACATTAAAAAAAAACACTATCAAAAAAGTAGAGGGTGATATGGCACCTGCTACAGGGTGATATGACACTCTCCTTTTTTTTGTCACATTTGTTACAAGTGTTAATAAATGCGGTGCATGAATTATAGAACCAAAAGTGACATATTATGCGCTTAATCCACTCGTCAGGCTTAATTGTTCGAGCATAATCCTGCCCACAAATGTTTTCCTCACAGTCTTCTGGTCCACTTGACTCATCATGTAGGGATATTATCTCATCTTCTGAAGAACTGATGGCAGCTCCAGCCTTGACATTATATTTTCGATATTTTGGTGTGTTTTTAACTTTTAATTTCTTTAAAGATTTTTGTTTTGAAGATTACAGGTTTTCCACTGATTTCAAAACTCGAGACTTTTGAGACCTTGTATATTTTTTGTTCGTTGAAATGAACACCGACCATCAAATACTTTCGTAGTTACACCTACTTCACTAATACCGAAAAAAAGTTCTTGCTTGACATATGCTAATATTTTTTTTCTCCGGTTGTAAATACCTAATTTACAGGGATACTACGATTTCAACAGAATCCACTAAGAGCTTTCGTAAGATCGAATGATATTATGATCACTTTGTTCTTAAAAAATAAAATGCACGACTGGGTCGCACGAACTTGCTCCTATGTAATCGACTGGGAATTTTAAAAACGAATGTTATTAGAGAAAACTGTTCATAAGGATAAAATAATTTTTTTAAAAATTAATTGAAAGAAAAAAATTTTATCAAAATTCTAGGTGCCGTTTTCGAGAAAAATACGATTTTTGAAAACCATTTTTTTTTAATTTTTTAGCATTTGTATGGTAGGTACCTTTATTTTTAGGTAAAATAAAAAAAAAATTTCCACATTTTGTAGATTATATTGAGAAACTTTTATTTATCAAGTTTCAAAAAAATCTAGCATGGGGTTTTCGAAATATTGAGTTTTGAAAACAAATTTTTGAAGTTTTTTTTAAAAATCCAAAAAAATTTTTTTTGAAAATTTGAGTACACAATTCTATTTATGTTTTTGGGGAGCTTTAGCAAAAAAAAAATGATCAAAATCGGTTGAACCGTTTTTGAGAAAATCAAAAACAAAAAAAATGGTTCCATGGGGGGTACCCTCAATACCCATTTTTCGGAATTTTTTTTTCAACCAATACCTAGATTTAATTAAATGAAATTTTTCTTTGTCTTTATTTTTAAAATCTGTTGAACAGTTTTTGAGAAAAAAAAATGTTTATAAAATTTCGAAAAAAATTCGTATGGGGGGTACCGTTATTTTTAGTCTTAAAAAAAAAAAGAAAAAAAGTGTGGGGGGAAAAAATTAAAAATGATATCTACCAAGTTTAAAGAAAATCGACCGAGTCGTTTAGCCTGTAGTCGAACAGACAGACAGACAGACAGAAAGGCAGACAGACAGACAGACAGACAGAATTGCGAGACCCAGTTTTTTGGTCTTCGCTATCATCGTAATGTCAACTTTGATCAAAATCTCGAGTTCGATTTTTTTTACGAATGCATAACTTGCCTTATAGTACCTATAAGTCGCAAGTAAAAATCATTAAGTGGAAGATATTGGATTGGTGCCATATTACCCGACTTTACCCTATGGAACTATAGAGGCATAAAAGTAACATGAATAATTTAAATTTATTTTTATAATTTAAAGTAATCTTAGTTATCATCATAATGTACTTTGATTGTCTAGAAAATTGTAAGTCAGAGGTTGTTGTCCTTCACCTTACAAACTCTAGTGAAAGAAAATGTCACAATACTGAGCATGCGATAATTTTCAAGTGAATTTGAAATTAGATCGAAACAACCTTGCTAAACATTTAAGGGAATTTGATTAAAGTTCACAGATTTCCTAAACAAGTCGTGTTCTATGTGGACTACGTGTCTATATTGTAAGTCACTTTGTAACCCTAGAAAGATCTAATTGACATATATTTTAAATTTTAGAAATCGAAATACTTTCATAGAGATTGCCAAGAGGAAAATCGTATCACAACCTTTTATCAAGAGAATAGCATAAAGTTAATCTAGCATAGACTAAATCTTTTTGATAGCGTGTACCTTTTGTGAGTTTATACGCCAGTAACTGATAATTTCGACATTTGACTTTAAATAACTTTTTGGAATTTCATTTTTAACTCTATGGGAATTCTTCTGAAGATTTGTTTTGACCGTATTACGACTACCCCAATTAAGCACAGTTCGAGCTTTCAGTGCGATAGTCATAAAAAAGTGCTTCCCACATTTCTGCCTCTTTGTATGTTATATCTGTTTGTCTAAATTCGTGAATGTTTGTCTGAAACTCGAGCTACAACTTTATGTCTGAAACTTATGAATTATGTCGGGAATTCTTTAGTTGAATTAGTACAAATTTAAAACTATTTTATTATGGTACTAGGTTAAAAACATGACTTTGAAAATTTTTAAAGGACTTAGCATAATATTTTCTCTTACATTTTATTAATGTTCAAATCATCGGATATAACAAGTGATTTTTTAAGAGCTATCGGAAATTAAAAAAAAAAAACACAAAATTCAGAAAAATGTATAAAATCCTTATTTGAGTCGATAGTACGGTCGATATAATTTAATGTTTGAAGTTCATTTCATGCAAATGTTGGTCGTGGCTGCGCTTCAAATGGTCTATCCGCTTAGACCAATTTTGGCATACTCTTTCTAACATTTCGGCCGGTATCTCACGAATAAATGCTTCAATGTTGGCTTTCAGTGCGTCAATCGAAGCAGGCTTGTTGCTATAAACATGAGACTTAACATAGCACCACAAGAAATAGTCTAGAGGCATTAAATCGCATGATCTAGGCGGCCAATTGATCGGCCCTAAACGTGAAACAAACTGTTCACCGAACTCGCTTCTCAATTGGTCCATTGTTAAGCGTGCTGTGTGGCATTTGGTACCGTCTTGTTGAAACTATATGTCATGCAAGTCAAGCTCTTCCATTTTGCACAAAAAAAAAAGTTTGTTATCATCGCACAGTAGCGCTCACCATTAACCAGTAACATTGCGATTCGCATCTTTGAAGAAATACGGCCCAATGATTCTGCCAGCCCATAATCCTCACCAAACAGTGACTTTTTCTGGATGCATTGGTAGCTCTTGCATTGCTTCTGGGTGCTCTTCACTCCGAATACCGCAGTTTTGCTTGTTCACGTATCCATTCAACCAGAAATAAGCTTCCTCGCTGAACAAAATTTTTCGATAAAAAAGTGGAGCCCATGCACCAAAAATTCGGCGTTTTGGTAGGTCGTTCGGCTTCAATTCTTGCAACAACTGTATTTCGAAAGGCTTCACACCGAAATCCTTCCGCAAAATTTTCCACGTAGTGGAGTAACAGAGGCCCAATCGCTGCGAACGGCTCCGAATCGATAATTCATGGTCATCACTAACACTGGCCGATACAGGTCCTATATTTTCCTCAGTTCGATTTAGTCACAATAGCCCGAATAACCGCCTCAGTAGGTCGATTAAACTGACCATAAAATGGAAGAAGCGCGCGATTAACTTTCTTAACTGTGCACGCATTTTGATAATAAAATTCAATAATTTGCAAGCGTTGTTCGTTTGTAAGACGATTCATGGTTAAATTATAGACCAAACTGAAGATGTTTGACAGTGACACAAAACACGAAACGTGTGTGAACTGTCAAATCCAGTGTTGCCAAAAAGAAAATAACAAAAAAATCATTACTTATTCTATCTTTTAATTATCGTAATATCGTCGTAATGACGATGTTTGAATATTTCTTCGAAAGCAATTTCATTATTTTAGGTCCTTTCAGTTTGTCTCTAAATACATCCATGTTTCTTATATAAAATCCTTAAAATTCAATTTTCTAAAAATTATAGAAAAAAAACATTTATCTTCCTTTTCAGTTTAAATCTACATAAATAGAATTGACTTTAAAGTAATGTTAAATAAGATAGATACCTTATTTTCATAGGTAAAGGCATTTACAGAATTTGGAAAATATTCAGCTTGTTCAAAGAAATTATTTAAACTTCATACATAGTAGGATAATAAAGTTAAAGTTTTGTTAACATATCCTTAGAAACACTTATAGAATACGGCCTATATCCTTACCTACATAGTTCCTTCACAACCTTTTTATTTTCTTTTTCATAAATTTCCCATTCCTACAGACCTCAGCCATCAATTACTGTTTAGTGACTTTTAATAAATCATCAACTGACAAAATGTCAAGTGTACAAAAAAAGAACACCTTTAGCCAAATTGATTATACGAAAGACATCAGTATGCCCACAACTATATAGGACCTGAATTTTAAGCAAAACTTACAAATGTCAACGAACACGAAGTGAAATTTGAAGATTAAATTTTTCCACAAACAATTGGGTACTTATGAATTTTGTTCATGTATTAAATATTTAACTGATTTATTATAATCATTATTCAAAGTTCTCACCGCCATAGAGCGCCAGCTTAGCACTGTTTTGCTTAATTAATTACATTGCCGGAGGTCTGTCACGCATATAAACTTTACTAGTTCTCAAAATTTTCAAAATAAGATAAACATGAGAACTTCACAGACAAGACTCAATTTTACAACTTCAACATAATTACGTACCAACAGAAAATCGCAACCCTATTGAATTGGACTAACAACAAGCAATTTCTAGCTTAAACAGCTTAATACTGTGGAGGCTTCGCATTCTGCATATTAAAATATGAAATGGAATAACCATCAGCTCCACCGCCAAGCCAAGCCACGCCATACCATTGCCTCCGGCCGGCCAGCCGCCTCTCGGCTGACAAACTAACCAGAATCAAACCCGAATCTGAAGGCAAATCCGTAAAACCATTTACAGCGCACGCACGTATTCAGCAGAAAATTGTAAAGTAATTTTTATTTTTTCGCCCAACTGACTGGGCTAAATATGAAAACCGGAGGCTACATCACGCCATGTTGTCTTGTCGATGAGCTGAGCAGGATGCCACAAGGATTTGATGATGACGATGATGGTGACGACCGACAATGACGACGAAGACGACGACTACGTGAAAGACATCATGGTTGCAGAATTGTACGAAGTTCGTGGGATTAATGTCAACCGCAAGAACCTCAAGTGGAAATCGAAGACAAATTGAAAAAAAAAACCCATCAGCTTACATCTATCCTGTGAGTTCGGATTGAAAATATACCTTTTGGGTTTGGGGTGATGGAATGGCATTTGGAAAGGGGTCATTGGTTATTAGCCCGAGAATTGATGCGAAGCATGTCGCTGTCGTCTGTATGTGCTGTCCTACTGCTATACCTAGGCTGTCGTGGCGTTACAATTTCTCAGTGAGTGGGATTTGTGAAACTTGTTTAAAATCCCATTAAATGCAGCCAACAGCAAGAAACATATGTATTCGGGGTCCGGGAGGATCATAATCCGATTATAATGATTGCGAACAGGGAAAACCAGAAGTTATCTATTTTTGAAAATTTTCTGTGTAGCCCCATAACCGAAGATGTTTGATTTCGGTCAACAAGTCTTCAATCTGGTGACTTTGAATTTATTTGAATGTCTTAGATCCAGGAGCGTCCTATTTGAGCAGACATTTTGATAGAAAGCCTAGCTTTAAAATAAAATGCAAATATGCGGGTCGTAAAGTTAAACAGACTACCGGATATGACCCGCTTTAAATATTGCTCCACTTCACTTAACCAAACGCAATTTGACGTTCATAGACACAAAATACGTCACAACTTCAGCAAACAAATTGGAAAAAAATGGACGGCTAACTCTGTTGACGACGACAGCTTTAATTTGTCAGAGAATTTTAATTGAAATCAATTGCTATGAGCATCAGTCAGAGTGTCAAGCGAACTGACAGCCGACATGCAGTCAGCTCAGCATGAACAACTCTTTAAGTGTACGAAATCACACTTGGAACTTTTTCTTTTAATTTTTATATGTATACCAATTTTCCTCAAGCCCATCCTGTCATCAATGTCGGATCTTCATCCTCTCCCAGCGCCAGCACATCATCGGGCGGCGAACGTCGAATTCAGCATCCAGGCTCAAAGAAGATTTGCCATACTTCCGAAAGGAATTTAATTACACTTGCCAGATGTAATTATGTTCAATTCCGTTCGATTTTCTGTTTAATTTTTGAAAGTTTTTTTATTCGTCCTTTGCCGTCGACGACGACCGACGGACGTTAAGACAAAGGCAGATGAGAGTTGGTATACTTTTTTTGAGCCTATTCGACTTAATTAAATTCCCATACAAGAAGGACTGTTCAATCGTTCTGAGTATACACTGCCCGCTCTTTTTTATAGCTTCCTTCCGTTACGGTAGGCAGGCGGTGGCGCCACCCTACCATACGCCCAACAAACCCCCAGCGCCACCCCCTTTAAGCCACTTAAGTGAAAAACTTTTTAATTGGTTTTACTCCAGAATATGGGCGACCAACCGAGCGACGGACGTGAATCAATTTTTCTTCTTGTTTTCCATTTTTTTTGTTCCCTCTTTAAGGCAATAATTTGCATGCATATTTGAATTAGCTGATGCTGCCATTATTTCGTTGTTGCAAAACGGAAATCCAAGATGAAGCATTCTTAACTTGTTCTGATTACCAATTGAGCATGGGCATTATAATGCGATGACGAGCGACGGAAGAATAGAGGGTGGTAGCATAGCGGAACAAAAGAATACACCTAACTTGTGAGTTAGACACATGATGCTGCAACAGATGTTTCCTAATTTTTATTTTTATTTTACATTTTCACCGTAAACGAAATTGAATTGTAAGTTGTGTTTTGTGTTTTTTTTCAGGGAAATTCTTTGGATAGGAAATGTAAGGAGTACATAATTAATCTTCCGGTCGACATGGATTTGTTTTTCTTGGAAATGGTGTTGTTTTTAGGAAGAAAAGTTCAAAACTGTATTTCTTTGGAAATGAAATAAAAAAAAACATCCTCGTTAGAGATAATAGAGATAAGTTTTATTGGAAAAGTAAGTGCATTTGAAATGTGTTTGAAAACAAATAGAGTTCAAATTTAATTGCTCATTTGATGCGAAGGGAGATTGAGTAAGAAAGTATCGGTCCATTGCACATAGGGCAAAATGGCCTGATTACGGCGACAAAAGTATAAAAATGAACTTCGTCAAAATATAAAAATCTTAGGCTCAAAATGTTTGTAAATATTCAATACATAGGGAAAGATAAAAAGATTTTCAAAAAAATTGCAAGAGAGTGAAAAAAAACGGTACCATTCAACCTCTATCCCATGTTCGATTTTCTGCATTTAAAATTTCTCTTAATTTAGTGTAAGCTTGGTTGTGAACATGCGCCGCGTTTTCGAGCTATATATGAGGCTGTCAGTGCAATAGTGGCGTAACCCATAAAATTCACTTTAGAGCTACGAGAGATTTAAGAAACATGTTTTTTTAAACATTTTTTGTATTTTTCCTTTGACATTTTTGATTTATCTAAAAACGTGGAAGAGATTGAAAAAAGGCATATTTTGTAAGGCAAGCTTTTTTTTTTTAAATTCAACTTCATTTTGGAAAAAAAGTGGGTTACGCCACTATTGCATTCATGGTTATCTGTAAAAATAAAGAAAAAAGAAAGGTTACGTAAAACTTATAATATTTTTTTTTTATTTCTCTCATAGTTCATATTTTAACAACAAAAAATTATATGTACATTTTTACTTGTTTTTTAATGATTTTACTCTTTGTCTGATACTCGTAAATCATCAAATATTTCGATTGGAACACTTGTTGACGTTTTTGAATTATTATAAAAAAAGTGATGGATTGGTGGTATAAATTGAGGCATTTCAATCAAGTCTTTCTTTTTTTATCGTCTATTTTAGGTTGTTCAAGCTGGTTGAATTTTTTAATATTAACGGATTGTCTCTTTTTTACATTTACCTCTTCGAGTAAAACATCAATTTCATTAGAATATTATTTATAAAAATTAAAAATGGTTTACTTTTTCGAAATGTAACCAATGAATTTTAAGCCGTTCAACCTTGGAATTTGAAATGGACAGTTTCGTATTTGTGATATTTTTTTCGATAAATTTACACAATTTCAAATGGGTTTCTCTTTCTGGCCGAGGAAATGACGTTAACACAATCATCTGGGACGAAGATTTTTTTATATTTTTTTATTCTTTTCTATTATACCAAAATCTTGGTCACATGTCAAATAGGAATGGCCACTAACTAAAAAGTTATGGTCGATTCCTTCAACCATAAATTCGTGATGGGATACCAAACATTGGCACAACCGTGAAAGTTTTATATTTCCTTTTGGCCCCCCAATTGGTCAGAATACATAATAATTTTTTTCTAAGAGAAGTATGAAGGTTACGCCACTATTGCACTCAAACTATGATCAAATTATAAAATGCAATAACACCTTTTTGAGTTCCATCTTGTTTTGAGTGTAGATAGCTGCATAAAACTATTTTTGTATTAAAATATATATATTAAGGGACCCATTTTTATGAAAAACTCATTTTTGAAAAAAAGTGGGTTACGCCACTATTGCACTCATAGCCTCATATAATATGTATATTTTGTTATGGATCTGTTATTTAGACATAAAAAACCTTTATATAAATCTATTATTTAATACAGAAATAGCCTTAGGTAATTATGTAGTCCAAATGATGTGTGTGTTTTTTTTTTAATACGATTTCACGGAAGCTTTTTAAAAAAGGTCCACTTTGGTCCGCCTTAATTTTTTGTTTAAACATTAGCTGTTGTAACGGGCTATAATTTTCAGTTGCACAAAATTGCACATTTTCGAATAATTAATATTTATTTACAGCTAGTCGATATCACTCCACGGGGGAGCCAACATTGATTTCAAGAAAAGAATTGTACTCATATTAAAAAGTGAAAATTTAGTTCTATGTTCGCTACCTAAATGTGCTGAACGTTTGATAAAATATATTTTGAACAAATTAAAATGCGAAAAAAGTGAAGTGAAATTTAAAATCGTGTCTAAGAATATTTCGGTCAAAGTTATTCGTTAAACTGAAACGGTATCATCGGCTACATAACGGACTTATAGAAAAACATGAAAACTGGTTGAATGCGGAGTTCAAAATACTTTACTTGCAAGAATATCAAGAATCCATTATAAAAAGACCACAAGGAAGACCAAAAAAGACCTTTATATCAACCTGCCAACGTTCAAAACACCTAAATGTAAAGAGAATTGTAAACCAAATACCATCTGAAGTTCTCACCTTTGCAGCTAGTACAAGCTTGATGCAATCGGGAAAGCGTACAACTGCTAAAGTGATACAATAGGCTATAGAGTCTTCGCCCAAGACTCTAAAACGCATGGTGACAGCAAAAACTAGAGATGCCGCGAATAGTGACTCGGCCGAATACCGAATATTCGGCAGCCAACGAAACGATGTGTTGTGTTTGTGTATCTACTCGTATCTCCTACGTGACTTTTGACGAGACACAACAGTTTCTGGGAATGTTTTGAGGAAGTTGCTATAGACAAAATGATAAAGATGTTGAAAAAACAAAATAGATTTTTTTAAAGAACTTTTCGCCAAGATCGGATGGCAGACCTTTACAAGTGGTGGCCAGCAAATACAAAATTGTTTCCTAATTTGACAACATTTGCTGAAATCTACCTCTCGTCTCCTGTATTAGTGAGAGGTTATTTGCAGAAGCTGTAATTGATTTCGAATACAGACGTTACATAAAACGTATGCTACCAACGAATGCTGAAAAAGCTGTTTTTATTCACCACAACTTACCATTAGTAGACTTTAAATACTAAAATAAATTTTTTTAATAAAAATACAACATTTTTTGTAAGATAACGAATCTTTTTTTATTCTCCATTTAATATTCGGTATTCGGCCGAATGTTGCGAACTATTCGGCCGAATACCGAATATCAAAAAAATAAGCCGGATAGGCCGAATACCGAATAGTGGCCGAATATTCGCGGCATCTCTTGCAAAAACCACCCAGAAGATTTTCACCTCGTACTATCCTTTGGAAGCTTTGGCTTTGATGGTCGATACAAGCATGACAAAGGAAGAGTACCTCAAAGTTCATCGAGGTGCAAAATCAAGATGCACAAATTTATATCCGTCATACAGTGCTATTGCACAAGCAAAAAGAACTTGTTATCCAGATGGTATAACAATATCGGAATATGAAACGCGGATTCCAATACAAAAACACTGTTGGAAGGCTGTTCCAAACACAAAAAGAAGTTATGAGGTTATACCTTCCTGCAGAACTGTTCGTTATCGACGACTTTTATTACAAATGGGGTCTTGATGGAAGCGGAGGCTATATAAACAGAACTTTAAAAAAAAACCCGAAGTACTCCGATTCTAGTATAATTTTGAGTACGATTGTCCCTTTTGAAATATCTATCTTCCATGATGGACAAACAATTTTGTTTTGGAAAAATCCAAGCTCATTGTCAACAAAATGGTGTCGGCCTATCGGCTTTAAATTAATTATGAAGAGCACCGAAACTACAAAACAAGAATTCAACAACATTCGAAACCAACTTGAAGCTATTTCAGTATTTCACCTACTACATCCCAATCTTTACAATGATAGATGGTAAGACGTGCAATGTCCTTACAGATATGTCATCATCACAGGCTTGTAATATTTGTCATGTAACATAACACCAAAAGACAATAATAATATTGAGAATGTTATTAAAAGACCTTGCGATATCATCTCTGCTTACAAATTTGGATTATCATATTTAAGGTGTTTCGAATTTCTGCTACATATTGCATACAAATTGTAAATGAAACAATGGCAAGCAAGAGGCACAGAAGCAAAAGAAGCAGTGAAGGACTAAAAGCGGAAGATTGCCGATTTATTTTACAAAAAGTTGGGTTTAGTTGTTGACCAACCGAAGCAAGGAGGCGGAAATACAAACGAGGGAAATACGACCCGAAAATTTTTCGACAATCCTGATATCGTTGCAGAAATAACAGAAATTGATAAACAACTAATTGAAAGATTCGCAAATATTTTAAAAACTATTTCTAGCTGTCATTATATCGACTTAAATACTTAATTATACCATATTGCTTGGAAACTGCAAATAGATAGAATAGAGCGCATCTGTACATAAATTTCTAATTCATGGTAGCGACATAATTGAAGCATTGCCCTTACCTGTTGGACAAATGTCTCAGGAGTACAAAAATATAAGGTTGATGCATTCAAAAAAAACTTCTAGACAAAACACAAATATTGATATTTTGCATTTGCTTTGCATTAACTCCGATCCTTTAATAAGTCAACATCGACAAATTCGAAGAAAAAATAAAAAAGTGTTTAATAATGATGTTTTAAAAATTATAACAATGCCACCATTCTTGCAGACCCACAACCGTGAAATTGAAAACGAAGAAGAGAATAATAGTCTTTATTTTTATTTTTGATATTATATTTATGTAAATTTTGTTTTGTTCCTTAAAGCAGTTGGAAGAAAATTAATAATATACGAATGTCTTTTTTTTTTTATGTTTTATTAAACTGTGAAGTATTCTTTATTTGGTTTATCGTTAAATAAAAGTTATATAAGAATTGTTTACTTTTATTTTTTAAAATGATATTTGCTTATTTGCTCCTAATTCGAAAATTTTAACACATTGAAGAAGTTGAGAAATAATTAGGACATGCACAACAAACATTATTTTAACAAAATATAAACACAAATAATTTTTTCGCCGTAATCAGGCCATTTTGACTTGTGTGCATCGGTTGGAGTAATCACTAAAAATTAAATTTTGAAACCCATTAAAATAGGTTAAAGTGAACTCAAAAAAAGCATAAAATGCACGACTTGCACAAGTTCCTTGGAATTTAAGAAATGGATTTATTGAAACATGTATGTAACTAATGAAATAAAATTTCTTGTTTATTTTCATAAAACATCTCCACAAATTGAATGCTATCTGATTTCTTGAAATTCTCTAATTTATAAAATTTTATGTTTTTTTTCAAAATCCATTTTTTGGAAAAATTTGTATAAGCAATTTAATTTAAAATTCAAAAGAGTTCCTGTATAAAAATGTTGATCGAAATCGGTACAGCAGTTAATGAAAAAATCGAATTTATTTTTGGAATTCTTTTTCGACCAAAGTCAGACCATGTCTACAGTATTACACATTATTTTTTTACAACATTTTTACAATATTTTTAAGAAAAAAATTGGTGCTACAACTTTTAGTTTTTATTTTTGTACGAATAAACATTAAATTTCAAAACAGAATCTTGACCTATTGTTAAGATATCGAATTTTCCAAAAAAAAACAAAAAATGTTTTTCTTTTTAAAAAAGATCTGAAATGGTTTAATGGTAGGTACAGTCAGTAACATCTTAATATCATTTTTACTTGCGACTTATAGGTACTATATAAGGCAAATTATGCATTCGTAAAAAAAAATCGAACTCAAGATTTTGATCAAAGTTGACATTTTGATGAAAGCGAAGACCAAAAAAGTAGGTCGCACAATTCTGTCTGTCTGTCTGTCTTTTCGACACCAGCCTAAGCGGCTCGGACGATTTCCTTTAAACTTGGTAGGTATTATTTTTATTTCCCCCCATACGTTTTTTTGCTTTTTTTTCAAGACCAAAAAATAACGGTACCTGCCATACGATTTTTTCGAAATTTTATAAATATTTTTTTTTCTCAAAAACTGTCCCACAGATTTAAAAAAAAATTGAAAAAATTTCATTCAGTCAAAGCTACGAATATGTTGAAAAAAAATTAAAAAAAAATCGTTATTTTTGGTACCCCCTTGGAACCATTTTTTTGGTTTTTGATCTTCTCAAAAACGGTACAACTGATTTTAATAATTTTTTTCATGCTAAAGCTCCCCAGCAGTTTAAATATTATTGTGAATTCAAATTTTCCAAATTTTTTTTTTTAAACTCAATATTTGGAAAACCCCTGGCTCAATTTTTTCTTAAACTTGATAAATAAAAGTTTTTTAGTATAAATTAGAAGATAAAAGAAAAAATAATTACTATTTTGCTTAAAAATAACGGTACCCTTCATACAAATGTAAAAAATGTTTTTTTTTTCTTTTGATTAATTTTAGCGATTTATAATTTAATAAAAAAAATTGAAATCAAGATGCTATTGAATGTACCTACCATGGAACCATTTTTTGAAATTTAGAACTTCTCATTATTGACATAACGGATTTTAATGAAAATTTTATAGAGGAGCTTCTAAAAAGTTTAAAAACCATTGCATTTCAAAACTTTTTTTTTTTGGAAAATTCAATATCTCAGAAACGGTTCAATATTTTTTTTGTAAATTTAATTTTTATTCGAACAATAATAAAAACTTTAAATTGGCGTACCAAAATGTTTTCTTAAAAAAATTTTGTTTATTAAAGCAATTTTTTTTAAGAAACCATTACAGATATATAATTTTTGTTCTGGCATAAGCTAATATTTGCTTCAATCGCATGTCATCCTGTTTTTAGCTCCAACTACTAAGGGAGTTGTTTTAGTCTATTAAAACATTAATTTTATGCTTATGAACAGTTTTTTCTCTAAAAACATTAATTTTGAAATTCTTAATCTTTTACATAAGCTCAAGATCGTGCGACCCAGTGATGCATTTTATTGAATTACAGAAAAAAATTAATTGAAAAACATTTTTATTTTATTAAAATTTTAGGCGCCGTTTTCGGGAAAAATATGATTTTCGAAAACTATTATTTAACATTTGTAGATTTTTATATAAAATAAAATTTTTCCCTCACATCTTGCAGTATATATTAAATAATCTTTTAACTGTCAAGTTTTAAGAAAATCGAGCGTAAGGTTTTCAAAATATTGAGTTTTGGAAAAAATTAAAATGATCAAAATTATGGTTGTACCGTTCTTGAGAAAATTAAAAACATAAAAAATGGTTGTAGGGGTTATAACATAAATAACAAGCATTCTGAAAATTTAACTGAATAAAATTTTTGTAAACAAATTCTGTAAACAGTTTTTTGAGATTCCGAGACCAATTTTTACGTCTTCTCCATCATCGTAATGTTAAGTCTGATCAAAATCCAGTACTTATATGTTTTAAAAGTGATCATTTTATCGTGTTATTTTTTCTCAAAAAAAACCTTAAATATGACACATTTTTTTTATGACGGAACTCATTCAAAGATGGCACTCGACACTTGTGTAATCAAATTCCATTTGAAAAAATCACTAAGAAGAAATATGATTGCTATTGTATAACTTGGTTATTCACCGCTTTTTCTCAGAAAGAAAGTCGGTCAAACAGCGATATGGAACTTATGTCCCATCTTCATTAAAAATCAAATCTGAACTTAAGCCTTGACTGGATGGACCAAAAGTTGTAGATTCAATTCAACTTTGTTCAACTGAAGTTTCAAAAAAGCCTTTTCTGTGTCCATTTGTATTGAGTATACATATGTCCCTTCGACTGAGATAGAGGTTATACATTGTATCCTCTTTCTTGGTCATGATTTAGTGACTTATCCGCTATTCATATGATAGCAGAATTTATTGGTTCCATTAATTTATCTTTAAAATGTTTCATAAAAAATAACAATAACTTCAGAGTGCTCTACAAAAAAAAAAAAAACAGTTAATCTCTTATCCAAAAGGTTCAACATGTAGACGTAAATCCTTATTTAAGCCTTAATGTGATTTGGAAACGCCACTTGAATTATCTTCATATTTTTGGATAACATACTCGCCTCCTCCTCTACCGCTTTCTATAAAAGTCTTAAATCCAACCCGTTTATCTCTCAAAATCTTTTGAAATTTCATTTAATCGAATATATTTTTTATTTGTCCTCCATTTAGATTTATTCCCCATAAAAGTGATGGAAAAGATGCCTACTTGTGCTGCTTGCTCACCCATTGTTAGAACAAGCTTGACAATGAATTATTTATATGACACTCACAATTTATAACTTTCCACCATACTCGTATATCCACAGCTCTCGCTGTATGACTTGGAGAATGTCATAATTTAGAATTTAACATCTCTCGACTTTTCGAACCACTTCCAACGCACGACACGAAACACCATGCATTGCTCACCCAAAGTCACAGTAACAGTCGTTCCGACTTAACGTTATGGCAAGATGAAAGCAGCTAAGTTATACAGTAGGGGTAGTGCAGGGCTTGTCCAGCTTTGCAGCTTTCTATCTTTGTATCTTTTTGATCCCACACATGTAACGCAGAATAAAGAATATTGCGTGGGTAAACATGTAGTAAATTATAATACTCGAGATACTTAAATTCAATTGGTGACATAATGCATAGGGTACGCCGCGCCCGGCCGCCGCCGCGCGCTGCGCATTTGTGTGTGGTGTGTTTTGTGCTGGGCTTTGTTGTGCTCTTGACTTGAAATCAATTCAATTCAAAGAATAATCCAGAGATGAGAGAAGAGTACTTCACATGAAGAACTGTATTTCTCTTCGTTTTTCTTTTCTTTATAGTTGTTGGATTATCATGGGAAAAAAGTCTTAAATCTATTAAATTAATGTGGCAGGGATTATCATTTTTCAAGTGGATGCCAAACGTTTGTCACTTGCTTTGGCGCCAAGAGAATGATTTTAATTTCTTACTTAAGTTAAATTCTAACTTTATGTATGTATAACACATCATGAAAACATTTTGCAAAATTGTGGAATTTTCTCAGTTTGTAGAAATGACACCGAGAAAAAAACACAAAACGAAGAAATTTTTGAAAATGAAAAGACGCTTACAAAAACGTTTTGTAAAAACAAATACATCCAACCCGAAAACACAATACTCTTGCACTCTATAAGTCATTGGTTTTTTTTACTCAACAAAAGGGATTAAATCGAGGAAACTACAACAAGAAAATTAGTTTTCCTATAAGGCGATTATCAGAGAATTGGGAATTAGTTTTTATTGTGAAGAAATCAAAACAAATGTACCTACAAGAAATTGATAAAATATCTTTTACTCCATGAAGACGACAATGAAACACAATTAAAATGTTTCTTCCACAGATCGGTAATCCTTATTCGAAATCTTCGGTTTATTGTTTTGTGTGGGTGGAACATTTTTTCATGGTACAAAGTAAAAGCGGACACGACTTTGTCGTATGAACTTTTAGAAAAATAGTTTCGAATATTTGAATAAATTTTTGTATACAGAAAATTTCAATTTCCCTTATATTGTGGATTAAAGTCTTCAGAAAAATGTTCTTGAAAATTTCATTATTGGATTTATAGACTTGTGAATAAAGTTTTAAGTAAGGAATAATTGCTTTAATATTTTTATTATTTAATATATTTTTTATTGAGACTAAAGAATGCTTAAACAAAAAATTCGTTTCTGAGAGAAAAGTCACACTGATTGCTTTTCAAAGTTTTATGAACAAAATTTAATTTCCATTTGAAATGGATGCAGAAAATGTTATCAAAATAAATAAAACAAAATCGAGATATTTTAAACATTTTTAAATAAAGTTCAAGTTTCATATATGCAAAATTGGTGCATTAGGTATGTTTCAAAAAATGTTTACTTTTTAAATGGGTTCGAGGTTTAATCGAGATCAACTATGTGATTTCTTCTTTAAAGTTGAATGAAAAAAATATTTTATATGACGGTATTGACATATATGTACTTATGTATATACACATATTTTTTTTTTTTTTTTCAAAAATGTTTTTGAAAATATTTATTATCTTCCATCTAAACCTAAAATACAAACAAACATTAAGCCATTCTAAAAACATTGGCGCAAAATTGTAAGCAGCCTAATTATAAGGTTACTTAACAATTTGCTTACTTTAAATTAGATTACTAACTGGTTTTTAATTTTAAACATTTTCTAACTAGAATCGTACTAAAACTAAGTAAACATACCTATCATGTGAAGTAAGCACGATAATAAAACAACAAAATAACTATTTGATGATTTTAAATTTAATAAAATGCTAGAGAAAGTATGATGCTAAACTCAATTAATATTTGCAAAATCGTTGTTTCAATCTAGTTTCATATTGTGCGCAATTAAATTTATAAAAAATGATTTTCTGTTCAAATCTTAAAAAAAAAATAATAAAAAAAAAACATTTTGTTTCGAAAATTTAAAAGTTTTCTTTGATTTTTCGATGTTCAATCTCTAAAATTTTTGTTAGGTTCAAAGTAAAATTTTCCCAGAATTTTGAAAATGATTCAAGCAAAAGTTTTTCAAACTTCAGCAACAAAATCTGGTTAAAAACTGCAGCAATGATGACTGAGAAGATGTCAAAATATGTAATTAAAAACTATCGTATTGCTTCAACTTATCCCGGGGTAAATTGAAACACAAGTTATGCAAATAAAATAGTTGACCGGAATAAATAACTTTTTTTATAAAAACCGCAATACAACTTATAACCGATAGAGAAACAATGGCAGAGTTTATGATTGACATGCACTTTTCAACCGACTCCTATACAACAAATGATATCTTACGTGAGTGGGGTGATATAAATATTTTTTATCGACCACAAACAGACATAACAATAACAAAATACATTTTTGGTCACAACGATCAGTTGAAAAAAAATAATGAGTAAGGTTAGTTTTAACATGTTACAACTTACCCCAAAAAATGTTGCAACTAATTCCACCATAAAATTATTTTTCTATAAGATTTCCAAAACCATCCGTTTTTTACACAAAATAAAATACACGACTGGATCGCTACTTTGGAATTTAAGGATTTAATTAGAGCAAAATTTGCAAATGCATAAAATTCCCTCTGATTTCTATAAAAGTATAAATTTAAGGAAATAAAGTTTAAAAATAGTTTTATTACTAAATTAATTTTTCTATCAGGAATTTCTTTAAGTTTTTTCAAAAAAAAAATTGGATGCAAATTTTAAGTATTTTATGAAATACATAGATTTTAGGAAATCATTTCAAAAATCCAAACAATATTTTTTAGAATTAATTTATTTACAATATTATTTGAAGTTTAAATGAGCTTCTATACAAACATTTTGTTCAAAATCGTTAGAGCTTAACGAGAAAGTCGAAAAAAATGCTTCTATGAAAGGTACATACTTTTGATAACATTTTTTTGACCAAAATGTAGGTCATGCTCATAATAGCACACTTAATTTTTACTTGCGACTTAAAGGTACTATAAGGCAAGTTATGCATTCGGAAAAAAAATCAAATTCGAGATTTTGATCAAAGTTGACATTAGGATGATAGCGAAGACTAAAAAAGTGGGTCTCGCAATTCTGTCTGTCTTTCTGTCTGTCTCTTAGACTACAGCCTAAACGGCTCGACCGATTTTCTTTAAATTTGGTATATAACATTTTTAATTTTTCCCCCCACACGTTTTTTTCTTTTTTTTTTAAGACCAAAAATAACGGTACCTGCCATACGAATTTTTTTTTTCCAAATTTCATAAAATTTTTTTTCTCAAAAACTGTTCGACAGATTTAAAAAATAAAAATACAAACAAATTTCATTTAGTTAAAGCTAGGTAATGGCTGAAAAAAAATTTCCGAAAAACGGTTATTGAGGGTACCCCCCATGGAACCATTTGTTTGTTTTTGATTTTCTCAAAAACGGTACCACCGATATTGATAATTTTTTTTTGCTAAAGCTCACCAAAAATTTGAATAGAATTGTGCATTCAAATTTTGCAAACAAATTTTTTGAGTTTTTAAAAAAAGTTTCAATTTTTTTTTTTCAAAACTCAATATTTCGAAAACCCCATGCTAGATTTTTTTTTAAACTTGATAAATAAAAATTTCTCAATATAATCTACAAGATGCGAGAAAAAAATTTATTTTACCTAAAAATAAAGGTACCCACCATACAAATTTTAAAAAATGGTTTTCAAAAATCGTATTTTTCTTACAATTAATTTTTACGATCTTTGATTTAATAAAAAAAAATTGAAATTAAGATATTACAGCTTGTACCTACCATAACAAACATTTTTTCAAATTTTGAATTACTTATTATCGGCATAACGGATTTTAATTAAAAACACATTTCATTTCAAAACTTAAAAAAAAAATATTTTTTGAATTTTTGAAAATAAAAATTATTTTTGTTTTTGGAAAATTTGATATCTCAAAAACGGTTCAATATTCTTTTGAAAATTTAATTTTCATTCGTACAAAAATAAGAACCTAAAGTTGGCGTACCAAATTTTTTCTTAAAAATGTTTTAAAAAGTTTGTATGTATATAAAATCTTATTTTATTAAGAAACCACTACAACGACTTTTAATTTTTGTGCTTACATAAATTCATATTTGCATAGCATTCTGTTTTTGTCTCTTACTACTAAAAGAATTTAAAAAAAATATGATAATTTTATACTTATGAACAGTTTTCTCTAAAAGCAATCGTTTTTAAGATTCCTAGTCGATTACATAGGAGCAAGTTCGTGTGACCCAGTCGTAATTTTATTTTTTTATCAAAATCGTTTGAGCTTTTTTCGAGATAAATAAGATATTGCATAACGGCTGTATGGCAGGTACCGTTTTGGAGCTACAAAAATTTCAATTTCTCCTTAAGGGAGACACCGAAGACTCTTAAGTATACCGAGTTTAAGGAAAATACGAGTAGCTCCAGTGGCTTAGGCGACAGACGGAATATCAGCTTTGATCAAAATTTCCAGTTCTATTTTTTTTTCCAAATACAAACCTTGCCTTTCATACAGCTATCTCAATGACAGACCTCAATGTGTAAAATTGGGGAATTTGTTCGTTATATCAGAAAAGTAACGTCTGGAGTTCCTCAAGGTAGTCATTGTGGACCACTTCTTTTTTTAAAAAAATTGTAAATGATATCATATTTTTTATTAAGACTGCTGACATCATAAAAATTTGTCCGTGTATCAAAAATAGGATTGATAATGAAATTCTTGAAATAGATAGATAATATTCTTCCTTTGAAATAAAAAAAATGGAATGTTCTTACAGCGCATTGTGTTTTAGTACCAATGGTTTATAACTATCAAATATCCAACAAAATTCTTGATCCCAAATCTGAAATTAGTGATCTTGGAGTTATTTTTGATTGAAAGATGTCGTTTTCATTACAATAGTACTATATTATTGCTAGGGCAAACTCTATGCTTGGTCTTGGCAAGCAAAACTGCAGTGAGTTCTCCAACCCTTATAATTTAAAATCAGTTTATACTCGTTTGGCCATAACTCGCCCCATTCTTTAATATTGCTCAATAGGGACAACTCTTAGAAAAAGAGTTCAAAAGGCTTTCACAAGATTTGTAGTTAGGCAACTGAACTGGACAATAGATACGTACTCCTTCATATGCCTCAAGATGTGCTTTGATTGGACTTGATTCCTTACAAAAAAAGGCGTTCTATTCTCTGTCTATTGTTCGTTTATGGTATATTTTCATATCGTATAAAATGTTCACAGATTATTACCTACTTTGAAATCTATATTCCAGAGAGGGATTTGCGGCCACACGTAGGTTACGTTAGGTTAGTGGGCTGACAGTTGATCTTGTTACCGTCACACTTAGATCAATGTAGATCCGTTGTGATACCCTGGGGTTTCTGACCCCTTGTATTGAAACGTATGACAATCCTATGTCGATCAAGCCCGTTAAGGGTATAGATGGGTTACAGCAAGCTTTAGCCTGAAATATCAGCGGGTATTTCTAAAGTATTGAAATTTCTATCGTGACATAATAGCCTGGCTAGGGAGAGGTATACGCCTTCTCGGGGGTATTCCTTTCCCTTACCTTCACTTGAGCAATCATTCCCCCCACCAGGCCCGTAGGAGCATGTGGCTCCTTGCAACGCCTGGTAGATGAGTTTGAAAAGTCAGTGTTTGGTGTATATGTTCGTTTGTTTGATCGTTAGTTAAGTCGAAGAGGCTGTTTCCATACCAAAGAGGATTTTACCAATCTTAGGTAGATGTGGCCCCATCGACCCACTGATGCTCGTCCTCAACGTAGGAGAGGCAACCGCAGATGTATAGGCGAGGTGCTCATTCTCCGTTGGTGCTGCTCTCACAAGGAACACGAGTTAAAGGTCGTAGTTGCGGGTTTGCGTTAAAAAATATAACTTTATTAATTGAAAGACAAAATGATAATGAAATGTACAATATGCTTGGCTTTAACATTGAACCTACTTAATAATTATTATTTGCTTAGGTGATTTCTAAGAATCGCCGGAAATTTAGCAGACGCTGATTAGGCGTTATTTCCAGATATGCTTATTGTCAACTTTGCATTACAGTTTATTGCAGTTCATTGTTCTACATTATGTTTATTGAACTTGAGTGTATAGCTGATATTGATATTGCTGATGTTGATATTGCTGATGTTGGGAGTTGGCGGAAATGGGGTTCGTAACTCACGTGCGTCGTTGTCGTTTTCATTCGTACTACACTGTCGTACTGTAGTTGAAGGCGGTTTTCATAGATCAGGAATTCTCAAGCCATTTGGTATCATTAACGAATTTTAACATGACTTTACTTGGAATGTCACGTACGTACACGTACTATTTTTTAATAACCAAAGACATCATGGTTTACAATGACTCATTTTCTAGAAGCATAAATATTTCGATATGTAATGAACTTGATCTCTCAATAAACAGATTGGAATTAAAATTAAATTACAAAATATTATTTCTCAGATTTAAATTATCTTTCTATAAACTTATATTGAATTGTTAGTAATCTGTAAAATTTATATCCGTAGATCAATAAATAAATAAATAAATTCTTCACAAAAACTAAACAAAATGGTAGAAAACAAATTCAAATTATTTTAAAAATACTATAGTTTGAATTTTAAATGCTAAAATAAGAGAAATATGAAAGAATAATAATTAATAAGAGAGTCGCCTTGGAAGATGTAGGCTAATTTTTTTTGAGTGCTTTAGACTTTGAAGAACCATCAAGTCCAACCTTCAGCCTATTGCAATTTCTTGTGATCTCAAACCCAATTAAGAATATTATCCTATTACCAAGCCCCAAAAGTATAAAAATCGGTTTAACAATTTAATGGAAGTTTTATCGAAAGTATTTGGAACTATACAACCTGTGATTCCCTATCCGACAAGATAATAAAAACGTTTATCCTCCCAGGGAAGATGTTCAGTTCGATTATACAAAAAATAATGTCGTATTTATTATGCTGAACACATTTGGTTTGCATTGCAATAAAAATACAAATCGATATCACGCACAAAATTCAAACACCACTGGGTATTGTTACATGAAACGTAAGGAATCTTATCATGAATAATAATACACCACAGATTCACATGGATATCGAAGCCAGATGAATAATAAAATCAAAACAGAACCTCACAAGATAGACTGGGCTCTTTTTTTTTAAACTTCCTTTAAGATAAAATAATTGTTCAAAGTCTCAATTTGAAAGAAGGTATGCTTTGCCTTTGCCGAGTACATAAATGAGTCCATTCGTCTGTAAATGGTTTGGACAAGTTAGTGCATTTGGTCTAATGTCATTCCTTAATTGACAAATAAAAATATCGTGCTTAATATGTGGAAAAAGAAAAAAGCAATCCACTACAAGCACTCAAAGAGCATTTAGTCAGCAGATTGATATGTTCTCAAATCTCAAGTGGCAGAAAGTTTTTTTTTTTTTTTACTATCGACATCCATATAAGACGGAAACAAGCACTCATTTTGTTTGGTTACTTTCAACAATAATTATTATGGATAATTATAATCTTGGGAATCGAATGTCTGATTTTCGTATTGTTTACACGTTGATTTTTGTTTTCGCTAGACATATTGTTTAATTATTGTTTAAGGTACTTGCAATTGTATTTCATTATTTATCGTTTGTAAGTTTGCTCGAGAATGGAAAGGTTTTAATTAATTTAATTGTTTTTGTCTCTTTCCAGGTGAGTTTTGATGGAAAATATTAATTTCAAATGGAAAAAGTTGGTAAGCACAAAGATGATTTTACTTTTCTTTATGAATATACAGCAGCCTTTGTAATAAGAGACTACTATCGGCTCTTTAAAACACTTGGAAGCTAGCAAAAGGGTAGAGAATTCGTCAGTTTGATAATTTGTCTTATTAATAAACATATGTTTGCTTCATAATATCTTCCCAATCTTCATCACTGGAAGCATAGAAAATCGTGGAGAAATTCTAATACATGTATCGTGAATGCTAATGCACGGATTTATGAAATGTATGCTTGTAGTATGTTAGGTTAAGTTGACGTGGCTAACAGCAGGAAAGCCGACAAACTTATACCCTGAGAAATGGTCCATTGTAATACCACATTGAATCTTGGAGACTTTCTCCCTAATCGTTAAACTAGTTGGACCTCCTTATAAAGTAAACAAGATTGCTTATATCTATATTTGCAAGATAACGAAGATCACTGTAGTGAAAATCTCCTAAATAGAATTTACGTCTTTGGGATAAAGCAGGACATGTACAGAGAAGGTTAGGGATCGATTCCTCCTCTTCTTCATCCATGCAGCTTCTGCAGAAATCGTTAGAATAAACTTGAAGTTGCTTTGCATGCTTGCCTAACAAACAGTCAAACAGTGCTCTGTTATAACACCTATTACGGAACCTATGTGCGATCTGCTTAAAGATATTAAACATTCGGAGCGCTTCAGATCCAGCATTGGCCAAATCTGTTTTGTCGGCAAGCTGGTGGTGATATTGTTCCACATGAGGTTTGTTCTCCGTATAACATCTTGCTTTAGCATAAGCTTACACGTAGCGATGGGAATACCTATGTTTGCTTCTACTGATAATAAAGGTATCATTGTTCCACTTTTAGTGAGTTCGTCAGCTTTACAATTTCCTGAAGTGTCCCTGTGGCGCAGCATTCAGCAGAGGTGAATGTTAAACTTCTGCCCCAACTCCATCAGAGACGATCGGCAGTTAACGGCTGTTATTGAGCTGGTAGAGACAGAATGAAGAGATTTAATATCTGCTTGGCTGTCCGAGAAGATGCGGATAAATCACGTTTTCTTTGAGCCAAGACGGAACTTCTTAAATCACCAGAAGTTTGGCCTGAAACACGCTATATTGACTGGGAAGACGAAAAGAGAGACTTAAATTAAGTCTGGCTGAGTATACACCTCCTCCAACCCCGTCATTAGTTTTTGATCCATCGGTGTAAAAATGGGTTAAATCATCTTCCAGGAATCGCCGAGCTGTCTGTTAACATACCCTTGAGCGCGTGTGAATTATACAAACAAACAAAAAATACCATGGTTTCCCATATTTCTCCTGAATGGATGGTTACCTGAAAGAATCAAATTGAATCTGAGGGCTGGTGTAATCGATGAAATGAACCGAATGAGTTCAGAATGATGGAGTGGCCAATTTCAATATCGATCCACTGCTAGGAGGCTTTTAGACGAATAGCTGTACTTGCAGCAGTTTGTTTACCGAATATATCGAGGGATGTTAGTTGGAACAGAATGTCCAGTGCAAGGGAGGAAATCGTGAGAAATGCTCCGCCCTTGCTCGGACAATCTGACCGTTGGACCTTGCTTAATATTAAGCAATTAATGTTTTTGTCTAGAGATGGCCACCATACTCCCACGTTACGCGTACGTTAGAATCGGTCTACCTATCAAGTCTGTCAATAATTCGAGATTAGAGCCCCCATTTATTCCCAATGGCTTTTTTGCTTGAGAAGAGTGCCTCTGTGGCCTTTTCAACACTTTTGGAGAAACTAAATGGAAGAGGGGTCTTAATGAGGAATTTTATTTTTCCTAGAGAAGAGGACAAGATCTGTTTTGTGATCGGCCTAGTTTGTGAGCTTGTTTAAAGCATATTTAAGAGTTCCTTTAAGGTCTAAGGATGCTTTCTGGGTACGACAATAGAAATGCCATCTGCATTAGCAATCGCTCTGTAACTCTCCGCTTCCAGATATCCCAACAGCTCACTCGCTTCCAAGTTCTAAAGAAAAGAAGATAGGATACCGCCTTGCGGCATCCCTTAACTGACAGATCTTCTGTCAGAAAACTGGACCAGCTATGAATTAATAATCCTTCTAGTAAGCAATTGATTGATCATTTCAAGGTTCGCTTGGACCTTCATCATTCAGAGAAAACAGTACAGACGCGATTGCAGATGTGTCGACATTGTTAACAGCCAGCGCCATCTAAATCGAGAAAGGCAACTATGGTATAAACTCTTTATGCTTGGAGCAGTATCTCCAGGTTATGCGGGTGTGTATTAAGAAGTAACACATCATATGGAATTTTCCAAGTTAAAATTATCCGCTCGCTATTACATGTCACAGGCTATCACACATTTATTAATAGAATTTACAAGTTATTATTGATCGATAAGTCCTAACTAACTATTGACACTCTTTTATTAATAAACAAAAGATAGTGAATACAATTCTAGTCGATAGGCTAGCTAATCGAAATTTTGGGTACATATAAATTTTGAGAATCCAAAATCGCTGCTGATGATATTGGTTTGTGTGCTTGTATGTACAAATGTATATTGGACTTTTATTACAGCTTCGCATTATAGTGTTAATGCATTGGACTGCACGTCAAAAATCTGGGTTCGTTTTCCAGCTGCTGCCATCCTAATACTATTTTTTTTGTCAGACGTATACTGTCATTTGCGAGGAAGTGAAAAATCCTCCAAGAGACTCTCTTATCATGAAAAGTGCTTCTCGTCTTAGCTTTTCGGACTTGGCAGAAAATTGACCTTGGTTCCAAAGCTCCTTTTCATCAGCAACTCTTCCATAATTAATCTGTCTAAGGGATGAATTAAATGGCTTTATAAAGGGTTAACATAAATGTTATTATGTATGCTTAGGGAAATGAAACCCTTGTCTCGCACTCAATGCAAATATTCAAGGAACTTTCTGATAAATACAAAGAAATCAAGTTATCGGCTCAAAACTGTTAAATTCGACACTCTACCCAATTGGATACATACATTCTGGTAATGCCTTATCGTCTTGTGTGGTCAGCTGCAGAGTATCGAATCTCTAATAAATGTCTACCCTTTGGTGTCCACTATAGGCAAATACTAAACCATTTGAATGTTCTTATATCAATCAGCTATGAATTGATGCAATTAATTGCACGATTCTCTTTGGGCAGGACGAACTAAAAGGATATACAAACTACAGCACTAGCTCTTTATCGACGAAGCATTTCAATTGCTAATTGATTGCGGAACTGAAGCGGTGGTTCGATTGAGTTCGGTTGCTCTATATTGACAGAGTTCCAAAGCGATCATACCGGCCCTGCTGTCAACGCCGCCGCCGCCGTGTCCTCACTCTTCGGCCATCGTGTCATTTAGTGGAAAAGGAGATTTTCTATTGATTTGCTGATTTGGAGGTCCGCATGCTTTGGGAAATTAATTTGGTTTTCTATCAAAAGAGAATTACTAAGCGTAAAATCGCATAATATCGCTTTAGTCCGAAAATGAAGTCGTCTGTGTTGGTGTTGGATAGCACGTAGGTGACTAGTAACCCAGTTCGTGGGGAGCATATCATAGCTTTGGGTCTGGGTCTTTGTGGATTATGGAAACATTGATAGACATCATATTATGAGGGTGCATCATCAGCAAGAATGTGTGTTGAGGGGAGATTTAACGATAAACGATATATATCTGAGTCATAAGAAGGTGTTATTGGGGTAGGATATTAAGATTGACATTAAGACAACAAAAAAAAAAACTATTTAAAATAAGGAGTCTGTTTAAGAACAGTATACGGGTGGTTTTTAGAAAGCTATGGGCCGATTTGGATTTGGATTTTTTCAAAATTCTAAGGTCAGTGGATTTAGTAAACCTCGGTTCAGATTAGTATGTAATTACATACAAATGTATATACATATACTTCAGTTCTCTTAAGTTCGAAAAATTCCTTTCTTAAGTCGATTTGAAATCATAATTAAGTTGATTTGGGATGCGATTTAGTGGAAGCGTGCTCTAGTTGAGGCGTTTAAAATGCTTCTCCAAGGAACTGAATAGATATTCTTAATGTATGCTAAGCTTATCTATATGTATTATGTCCTTTGTACTTCGCACAGAGATGTTATCTTATACGCAATTCTACAATTATTTGCTTGAAACATTAATAGGCGAGTTTAAATTTTTAAATTTTTTGATAAGCACATCATGATGAATATTTGATGATAAACATAAGCGTTTACATTCGTCACACGAAAATATGATACTTCAGGTTGACTCTTCGAGCCTGATTGGGTGAGGGGTTTAAAAACGTAGCTTCATTCCGCTACACTTCTTCACCTCACACCAAATATGTCAAAGAGACGACAGGCGAAACAACTGAACAAATTTTTTTCTGCTATAGACGTTGCTCACACTTTATTAAATCCTATGATTTTTTTGACATTTCTGTACTATATCACACTCCCTCTTTCAGACATTTGTAAGCCGATTGGCTTGATTTCCATCTTGTAAGGGAAATTGTCAAAGTAAGCGGAAAAAACTAAAATTTTTAGTTCATTGGCTTCGTAGTCATCATTCAGTTCATGGCTTGAGAGATGGAAAACAATATGTTTCGTAATGTACGTTTATGTAGAATGTTTAGCTCGAAATTTGGCATTATACGGTTTGACAGATAAGGGCAAAATTAAATTTTGACGTATCGAGAATATTTCGTTGCAAATGTCAACCGATTGTCCTGAAAATGCAGTTAATTTTCCGAGCAGAAAATAAAAAAAAAAAACACATTTTTTTCGGATTATTACTTGCGACTTATACATGGGTACTATAAGGCAAGATATGCATTTGTAAGAAAAATCGAACTCGAGATTTTGATCAAAGTTTCAAAGTTGACATTACGATGATAGCGAAGACTAAAAAAGTGGGTCTCACAATTCTGTCTGTCTTTAAGAGTACAGCATAAACGGCTTGGCCGATTTTCTTTAAACTTGGTAGATATCATTCCTAGTTTTTTCCACTCACACGTTTTTTTCGTTTTTTTTTACATACCAAAAATAATGGTACTTGCCATACGATTTTTTTTCGAAATTTTATAAGTATTTTTTTTTTCTCAAAAACTATCCCATAACCAATAACTATCATTTAATTTCTGCTATGTAATGGTTGAAAACAATTTCCAAAAAACGGTTATTTTTGGTAGCCCACTTTTGAACCATTTTTTTGTTTTTGATTTCCTCGAAAACGGTACAACCGATTTAAAAAATTTTTTATGCTAAGGCTCCTCCTAAATTCAAATATTTATACATATTCAAATTTTTAGTTTTTTATTTTTTGGATTTTTGAAAAAAAATCAAACATTTTTTGGAAACTCAATATATCGAAAACCCCATGCTCGATTTTTTTCAAACTTGGTAAATAAAAGTTTCTAAGTCTACAAGATTTAAAAAAAAAAATGTTTACCTTAAAATAACGCTACCCACCATGCAAATGTTAAAAAATGGTTTTCGAAAATCGTATTTTTCTCGAAAACTGTTCCGAGAATTTTGATGCAATTTTTTTTCTTGCATTTAATTCTTACGATCTATAATTTAATAAAAAAAATTGAAATTTATATATTACTGACTGTACCTATCATAGAACGTTTTTTTCGAATTTTGGATTTCTCATTATCGGCATAACGGATTTTAATGAAATTTCTTATAGAGAAGGTTCTAAAAAGTTTAAAAACTGCATTCAAAACTTAAAAAAATTAAAAAAAAAATCTACTTTTTTTTTTTTTTTTGAAAATTCGATATCTCAAAAACGGCTTTATATTTTTTTTGGAAATTTATTTTTTATTCGCTAAGTAATAAAAACGTTTAGTTGGCGTACCAAATTTTTTTCTTGAAAATGTTTTAAAAATTTTGTATATAAAAGCTTATTTTTTAAGAAACCACTACAGACTCAAAATTTTTGTTCTTGCATGAACCAATATTTCCTTGAATCAGATGGCATCCTATTTTAACCTCCAACTACTAAAGAAGTTGTTTTAGTCAATTAAAAACTGAATTTTATGCTTATGAACTGTTTTTCTCACGTAACATTAATTTTTGAAATTCTTAATCTTTTACATAAGAGCAAGTACCGGCGACCCAGTTGTGCATTTTATTTAAATGTCAACTCTGCATTTGCATTTTTTCGGAGTGTTTTTTTTTTTTAAACTGAATGAAAGTGCAGTGAAATTTGACTGCAGTTGTTTCGGCTTTCGTCTTTTTGACAAATTGGGTGAGTGGATGTTGGGGGAATGATGATATTTCGTTCTAACTATCAATGGAAATTACTAAAATCGAGTTTTCAATCTATTGACACCTTAGGCGAACTCTTAATCAGGTACCTCAAAGTTACCACGATGTAGTATGAACGCAATATTCCCATTGTAAACAGGGCCTTAAATGCCTTCTTCCGCAAGGTAAGTTGCCACCCGGAACGTTGTAACCTTAAAGGTCTACACGGAATGTATACGTGTTAGGCCCACGTTTTAAGTTCACCCTATCGCCCGGTATGGGATAGTAACGAAATCTCGCCGCACAAAATCCCGAATCACGAAATCCCGCCGAAAATAAAAATAAAAATCCCGCCGGCAGATATTTTTGGAAATACTTATCGAGATTTTCAATACTATTTTAGTACTATTAATTAAATATTTCATTTTGATCTATTTTTAAATAAATGGAAAGTATTTAAGGAACTGTTAGTTCGGGAAAAATTCAGTTTTTGTTAGAACTCCGATGAGGTAAACCTCCTCTATCTTTAGAGAGCTAAGATGATTTTCAATGTTTTGGCCAATTATTTTTGGACATTCGACCAAAATATTTTTGGACATTTTGTCAAAAATATTTTTTAACAAACTTTTTTTCAACAATTTGTTTTTGAAGAAATTTTGATTTTTCATACATTTTTTTCAAAAATATTTCTTGACAAAAATTTACCACCCAAGGTACTTTTAATCAAAAAAAAAAATTGCTTACATTGGCGCCTGCCAGGCGACTTAACCTACCCTAAGGGGAGCGACGGAGTCGCGTGAGCGGGTGTGTCCCCGAAAAAGGGAGTTAAAATTCTTAAGTCCCGCAGAGCGTGTCACCCAATGTACTATTTGTTTATTAAACATAAACTGCAAGCACACCAATTATTGACATCATAATATTATAAGAAAAACAAATTTTTATATCTCTAAAGTTGATTTTCTGGCAAACTAAGTACCGTAGACCTATCAAAGTTGGCACCTTTTTTTTAATGTGATTTGTGGCGAAACCAAGCATCTTAGAAAATTAAAAAATACATATTCGTGCTCTAGAGAGTGCCATCTTTCAATCCATGTATCGCATGAAACGAAAAACAAATTTTTAACTTTAAACGCGATTTGCGGCTAAACGGAGCTTCGTAGACCCCCCAAAGTTGACATTTTCAAACGTGATTTCTGGCTAAACTAGGCATCTTAGCGAGTTAAAAATTGCATATTCGCATGATTTTTTTAAAACTTTGTTGGATATTTGTTTTGTAATTTTCTTATTTTTTTTTATCTTTTTGACTCAAGATACTTTCAAGACTTCATACTTTACTTGTCTTCAGCTTTAAGCCAATCAGAGCTCGTTAAAAATTAACGAAATCAGAGCGGTCTTCTTCGTATTGAATATTCAGTACAATAGCAGGGAACTTCGTTCTCGTTGCTTCTCATTGATTCGAGTCACCATTACTCTGGAAATGAAAATCCTTACTGTGCTGTCAATTTAGTATTGAAATGGCGGGATTTCGTGATGCGGGATTACGTACCCAACCCCCCGGTATAGATGTTTACACATCAAGAAACGTTATTTTGGCTATGTGATATTTTGCAAATGAAATATTTTGAAAATACGAAATTACATTATACGAGATGTCAATCGTACTGCTCCTGGATTTGGACATTTGTAAGCTTAAAGCTTAAAGAAGTTTCTATTGAAAATCAATTTCAGATTTAAGGCAATTAGGCATGAAATAAAAAGTTAGGCATGTAAACATTACATATTTCCATTGGAATTTTCAAAAAATCTTTGGAAATGGATTAAGCTGAGACGTCTAATTTTCTATATAACTAATATTATTTAACTCAACAAATTGTTTCAAGTTTACATTTATCAACATTTTGCTCAGGATTTTTAAATAGAAAGTCTTATCCAACTGCAAAGAAACAAAGACTGTTTTCGAAAACGTCAAATCAATGTCAATGACTTAAGCAAATTGCGTTATTTAAAAAAAAAAATTTGCATTCAAAATTTGTTTTGGGTTTTCCAACAGCTAATTTTGGCAGTTTGAATTTTTGACGAAAATGATGTTTTCGAAAAGAGCCTCTTATATTATAAAGTCGAATTTTTTCTTAAACTTGCAAAATAAATTTAAATCAGCTTAATATTTAAAAAGCGTTTATGTCTTATAAAAATAATTCCTTTTATAAAGTTTCATATAATTAAAGTCTTAACATCCGAAGTCTTGTATTTCTTCAGTATTCTCTTTAAAAGCAAAGAACCGTTATACATTGTGTTAATCAATTTGGTTTTCGTAGTCTGAAATTTCATCATTGCTGACTTGAATTGCCCCAACATTTCGGATCTTCTATTTGTATATGCCTATGCCATTGCTTCTGGGGACATAACTTGTTATCAAGACGACGATAAATCTTTGTTTCATGACAATTTCCGTAAGATATTTGCGTTGGTCCTGTTGACAAGATAGTTAACATGTCAGGGTGTTGGAAGCACTGAAATATATTCTGTTGCTGATAAAACCAGAAACCAAAAACCATCTCGATTCAAGATATTATTTGTACAAACCTAACAACTATCTATAACGTTCATTTGTTATAAGGTTTCTGTTTACAATGCAAAATGTTTTCCTTTCCACCCACCCAAACACAAAAAGGTACTCCTCCTCCCCCTATGTAGATCTCGAGCCGAAAACTAATTACACACGATTCAAAAACTCCTGACGCAAGGAAAATCTTGTCTACGAGTGAGTACGTATATGAAACAAACTATCTATCCTCAAGAGATGTCAACATTAAACAAGAGGCCAGCCTCAGCCCCCCCCACAAAAAACAATACAAAATAAAACAAATACAAAAAAAAGATAAACCAGTCGCCACCCAGGCAACCAACATAAATTCCATTTCTCCAAGTAGTGGTCATGTGGCTGGCCAGCAAAGTATCTATGAGATAATTTTGTATCTGACAGCAGCCGATTTATAGTGGATATATTGTTATGTAGTGTGTCGCACCCATTAGATGCGGAACAGGGTTTTCCGTTTTGCCTCTCTTGCACACAGAACACGTTCGGATATTATTGATAGGCAGAGGCACCTATGTGTTGTATCCACCTTCCTACTCCTTAATCAATTGGACTAGGTTCGAATTTGTTAGATAGTTTCGGTGTTTTGGGTGCACACAACTCAATCAATCCAAACGACCGACAAACAACGACACGGCGACTGCTACGACGACTTCGACGAAAGACAAAGAGGCATTTTATGCTCTATTTTTGACATGAATCCAATCGATGACGACGTCATCGTCATGACCAAAGGAGACACAGCCATGTTATGTGTGAGAGATCTAGAAGGCTTTAAATACATCCGGCCGGGCCGGGTGTAGTGTGGTGCAAGTTCGATTAATTGATTTGGCATTTTCATGCGTGTAAAAGTGTTGATAGTTTATTTGGCAAATGATTCGTTTGGACAACTCAATGAGGTCAGTTGATGACAGGTTTGAACGTAGAATATTTGCTGCGCGGTGTGACTTGATTGCCAGGATGTTTGGATAATGCAACGCCCTGGCGACAGGCACTTGTCAATTTCGGGGCGTTATAGGAAGAAATAACTTCGAGTGTTTATTTAGGGATTTGCAATTAATCTATAGGTGTTACGCAACAAGAGGAAACGAAAATGTAGTAATTGACATGAAATCAAGAAATGTAAACTAGAATTTAAGGAGTTTGAAGATATCTTTGGTGCTGAGCGATTTCTGAGTATGGATTTACAGTCGAACAGCTATGTCACTATTATATTCTGACAATTTCGCATTTAATATCCATTTTTCACTATTTATTCAACTAAAAGTTCAGAAAATAAATAAAACTTAAAACTCTGAAAAATTTGGAGCAAAATTTTGAACAGCCTAGTGTTAGAGAATAAGCAAGATACTAAATAAGAATTTCCTAGTCTTAGAGCAGTTTGAAAACTATTTCGCCATTTTAAACACTTTGTGCCAAATATCGTACTGAAATAATGACAGTTCATGGCAAAAACGAGCAAACACACATTTTTGACATTTGAAACTGTCAAACTGTCATGTCAAGTGAAGTTGGTACGATACTAAGAAGATACAATAGGTATTTGATGATTTTAACTTCAATAAATTGTTAGAAGTTTATCATGCTAAATTCGTTAAAAATTGGAAAAATCGTTATTTTGACCTTAACTAAAATGTATGCAAAGGGTGCGTTGTATGTCCCAGGTCGATGTTTTTTTTCCTTAATTTTAAAATGAAATACAATTTTATCATTTTCATTTTAATGATTGATAGTATATACCTAGACATGCAATGTCTAGCAATGTCTAGTTTTGGCATCCCTGACAAACTTGTCCGCTTGTGCAGGATGACGATGGAGAATGCACGCTGCTCCATCAAGGTCGGAAAAGATCTTACCGATGCATTTGATGTCAAAAAAGGTTTTAGACAAGGCGATGCTCTGTCGTGCGACTTCTTCAACATCGTTCTTGAAAGAAAAGGGCAAAACTCACGCGTCAACACAAGAGGCACAATCTTTCAAAAGTCCGTCCAATAAGTCAGATACGCCGACGACATTGACATACCTTAATGGAAGAACATAGCGGGATGTCAGTGGTGCATTTGTGAGCATTGAGACGGAAGCGAAGAAGATGGGTTTAGCGGTAAATGAGGGTAAGACCAAGTATAGGCTATCATCAATAAAGGACATACAACACCAACGTCTATGACAAAACGTCATTATAGACAGTTGAAAATAAAACTTTTTGTTATTTTTATTTATTGAAACAAAAATGTTATACTAATATATTAAAAACAAATTGAATTGAAAATTGTTTAGAATTAAATAGATAAATATACTTGTTGGTGATCTCTCTCCACGCATCCTTCTTCAACCGGTGTGTTAGTGTTCTAATTTTTATTTTGTATTATTGAATTTTATCCTCAAGAACTTGTCTGAGGAGTATTCCAGCTAGGATTAAACGAATAACAATTTGATTTCCAGTATTGTGCGAGAGATAATAACATACTTTATCCGATGAATCAAAGTTAATTGTTGGAATTCTTTTAGCTTTTGGTAGTTTCGTTTTTGTTTATTAAATTCGATAGACAGACAAGATGTTTTTTTACTTGCGATTTATAGGTACTGTAAAGGCAAGTTATGCATTCGTAAAAAAAATCGAACTCGAGATTTTGATCAAAGTTGACATTACGATGATAGCGAAGTCCAAAAAAGTGGGTCTCGCAATTCTGTCTGTCTGTCGGTTCGACTACAGCCTAAACGGCTCGACCGATTTTCTTCAAACTTGGTAGATATGGGTTTTAATTTTTCACCCCGGACGTTTTTTTCTTTTTTTTTTATGACCAAAAATAACGGTACCTGCCATACAAATTTTTTTCGAAATTTTATAAATATTTTTTTTTTCTCAAAAACTGTCCCACAGATTTTCTTCAAAAAAATTCAAAAAATTTCATTGAGTTAAAGCTCGGTAATGGTTGAAAAAAATTTTCAAAAAAATTGTTATTTTTGGTACCCCATTTGGAACCATTTTTTTGGTTTTTGATTTTCTCAAAAACGGTGCGACGGATTTTGATCATTTTTTTTTTTCTGCTGAAGGTCCCCAATAGTTTGAATATTATTGTGAATTAAAATTTTCCAAAAATATTTTTTTGGATTTAAAAAAAAAAATTCAAATTTTTTTTTTTGAAAACTCAATATTTCGAAAACCCAATGATCGATTTTTTTAAAACTAGATAAATAAAAGTTTTTTAATATAATCAACAAGATATGAGAATTATTCTAAGAGAATTTATTTGATCTAAAAATAACGGTACCCTCCATACAAATGTTAAAAAATGGTTTTCGAAAATCGTATTTTTCTCGAAAACGGTTCCGAGAATTTTGCTTAAATTTTTAGTCTTTCGATTAATTTTTAAGATCTACAATTTAATAAAAAAAAAATTTGAAAATTTTGAATTTCTCATTATCAGCATAACGAATTTCAATGAAATTTTTTAGAGAGAAGCTTCTAAAAAATTTCAAAACTTTAAGAAAAATATTTTTTTTTTTGAATTTTGAAAAAAAAAATCTATTTTTTTTTTTGGAAAAATCAATATCTCGAAAACAGCTCAATATTTTTTTTTTTTGTAAACTTAATTTTTATTCGAACAATAATAAAACCTTTAAATTTGCGTACCAAAATTTTTTCTTAAAAATGTTAAATTTTGTTTACATAAAACCTTATTTTTTTAAGAAACCACTACAAAGACTTATAAATTTTGTTCTTGCACAAACATATATTTGCTTGAATCACATGACATCCTACTTTTACCTCCAATTACTAAAGAAGTTGTTTTAGTCATTTAAAAAATTAATTTTATGCTTGTGAATAGTTTTTCTCTAATAACAATTATTTTTGAAATTCTTAGACTATTACATAGGAGCAAGTTCGTGCGACCCAGTCGTGCATTTTTTTTTTTTTTGTTTTTTGACATGTTTTTTGTTATGAAGGCTAAATGTAATAGATTCTTACTTTTTGGAACTTTATTTGACACAAGCTCATTATAACTATGCAGGGTAGGTAAATGTTTTATAAATATGAATTTGCATAGTGGATGAATAAGTCCTTATGCATTGCATAACTATTCACGCGTTTAGCGAATTCTAATAAATACGGCTGCTAGTCTTTAGCATTATTTCACATTATTTAACACAATTTCACAGACTTCTGTTGTCATTTCAGTAAATTTCGTTTTTAATGTTGTCATTAGGCATCGATGTTGTGGATAGTTTGTTGGTGTACACTTTTTAAACTTTTGGAACTACTCGTTAATTTGAACTTTAACAAAAATTTAAATTTCCCCTAAATTTTGAGAAACTTAAAGAGTTTTCCTGAAGTTTTTCCTAAAACCTGCACTAGTTATTCAATACTATGTACATAATTTCGAGATTGATGTTTGTCCTAAATTGGGCTCTAGGTCAAACAAAAATTTATAAATAAATAAAATCCATGACTGGGTCGCACGAACTTGCTCTTGTGTAAAAGACTAAGAATTTCAAAAATGAATGTTATTAGTATTCTTTAGTAGTTGAAGCTAAAACAGGATTCACGCTAATATTAGTTTATGCAGGAACAAAAATTATATGTCCTAAAAAAATTAGCTTTTACCTATATAAAAAATTTTTAAAAAATTTTGGGATGCCAACTTTAAGATTTTATTACTGTACGAATAAAAATAAATTTCAAAAAAAAAATATTAAGCTGTTTTTAAGATATTGAACTTTCAAAAAAAAAATAGATTTTTTTTCTTTCAAAAATTCAAATTTTTAAGTCTTGAAATGTAATGTTTTTTAAAATTTTTAATTTATACAAAATTTCATTAAAATCCGTTATTTTTAACATTTGTATGGTGGGTTCCTATTTTAGTTAAAATTCATCTTTTTTTTTTCTCACATCACATTGACAAACTTTTATTTGTCAAGTTTAAAAAAAACTCGACCATTGGGTTTTCGAAATATTGAGTTTTGAAAAAAAGTTTTGAATTTTTTTTTTAAAATGCAAAAAAAAAGTTTCGAAAATTTGAATACACAATAATATTCAAAGTTTTGAAGAGCTTTAAGATAAAAAAAATGATCAAAATCAGTAGTACCGTAGTAGTGAGTACTAAAAATAACCATGCTTTAACTAAATGAAATTTTTGGAATTTAAAAAAAAAAAATCTGTGGGACAGTTTTTGAGCAAAAAAAATATTTATAAAATTTTGAAAAAAATTCGTATGACAGGTTTTGTTATTTTTGGTCTGAAAAAAAAAACGTGTGGGGGGAAAAATTTAAAATGATGTCTACCAAGTTTAAAGAAAATCGGTCGCACCGAAGTGGTCGAGCAGACAGACAGACAGAGAGACAGGCAGACAAATAGACATACAGACATACAAACAGACACTCACTTTTTTCGTCTTCGCTATCATCGTAATGTCAACTTTGATCAAAATCTCGAGTTCAATTTTGTTTCCAAATGCAAAACTTTCCCCACGTACCTACATACATACTCGTACATATGTATATGGTGGGTAAAAATAATTAAAATCCACTACTACGAAGCCCGAATTTTCTCTTATGTTATGAGAATTACAATTTTAAAACGAAAATTTTTAGAGAAAAATGTTGAGAATCATAAATTTTTTTTTTCTTTTTTTTTTTAAATAGTTTTTATATAAGGCTAGGACAAATTACAAATTATTGTCATGCACGCACTTGCGATTTTTTTGCCGCGCGATTATTTAATCGAAAAAAATGAAACACACTACTTCTTATGTGAGTGCACGCATTTGCTACAAATAAGTAGCGACAGAAAAATCGCTTGAAAAAATAGAACTTGTTTCATTTTTACAATCGCTACGATTTTTAAGTCGCATGTGCGTGCATTCACATTTAACGCCATGTGTCTTACTTTTTGCGACTAAAAAATCGTGGATTAAAAATCGCAAGTGCGTGCATGCCAATTTCTCTTCGCGACTACGATTTTTAAGTCGTCGTAATTAAAATCGCAAGTGTGGGCATATCCATTTGAGTACATGTGTTTCATTTAAGTTTACGACAATCGCATCACAAGAAAAATGAAACAAATTGCGACTTTTAAATCGTCATGATTTGTTGGTAGCAAGTGCGTTCATTCTCATTTAAATTCATGTGTTCTATTTTTGCGACTAAAAAATCGTGCGATTGAAATCGCAAGTGCGGTCCGAGCCTAAAATTGTAAGTTTGATTTTTCTACAAATGAAAAATTCAAAAAAAAAAATTGAATTGAGCTCTTTTCGATATACTACGATATTCGAAAACGATTTTTTTTTAGATAGGTACCGTAATTTTTGGAGAAAAAAAGTTTTTTTCTACGTCTTGTAGATAGAACCTACTTGAAAACTGTTAATTTCCATGTTGAAAAAAATAGAGCATGTGTTTTTTATTGAGTTTTTAACAAAATAAAAAAATATTTAAATCTCACGTTTGATCAAAATCTCGTGAATTTGAAGGATGATTAAGAATGCGGAGTTTTAGGCACGGTCAACTGAGGTTAAAGTCGAAACAGTTAATGGTGCAATTTAACCTTCGCAGGATGCGAGTAATAGGTTCCTTTGAAAAACAAAAGGTAGTGTGGGGGGTAGATAGAAAAGACGAAGATTTTCTAGATTATTGAAGAAGATGGAGTTTTAAAGAGTTTTAAATTGTTAATTAGTTGAAGGCGATTTCGAAACGAAGGTAGAATCAGAGGGTTATTTTAATGTAGTTGAATGCTTTCAATTCCGGAGACATCGTCTTCGAGAAAAAGTTGCATTTGGAACTGTATAGATCATGTGTCCAAGAAATGGCCCTCAAAACCTTTGTATCGTCAGCGCAAATTGAGATATGGGAATATTTGATGACCTCTTCAATATCGTTAATAATAGAAAACTTAAGTAGTTACCTTGTGGAACCCCGGAAGTAGTTAAAAAAAATCATTGGAAAAATTGATCTCAACCAAAGTTTATAGTATAGGTAAAGGTTTTTCAGTTAAGAAGAAGTCTATCTCAAGAAAATAGGTTTGAATCCTTGGGTGGACAGTTTCAAAAGAATAATTCTTTAGAAAATATTGTTAAAGGGCCTTTATTAAACCGGTTGAAGTGTTTTCAATCAACTTTGCATCTTTGTTATATTTAAAGTTGTATCTCTACTGTCTGTGAATTGGAAATATTTCTTTTCCAGAAATAAAATCTTAAAAATAGAAATTTTAAGGTTTTGGTATTAAAATTATATTTTGTTTACTTCAGATATGATATACTGGCATTAAAAAAAGTTATTTTCCTAAACCCAAACTATGTTTACATTTTAAAAACTAACATAAAAGTTTCAAATATCATAGATGTACTATAATTTGGTGTAAGGATTATATCTGGGGATATGTAAAAACCCTCCTCATAAATGGAGTGAACTGTATTGCAGTTCTGTTTTGGATCTTTAGTTAAGTTTATTGCATGCATATATTCCTGATCATCAGTGCATTAATAATAGACCTTCTTTAGGGAGACTACATTTTCCGAAAAAATATTTTACAGTTCACTGTGCTCCAGAACTTCAATTTCAAAAAGGCATTTCAATAATTTTAATCCCCATATTGTTAGCATAAATTAAAACAACAGATCTAGATGCTTATGGTTATGAGTTTACGGCTATCGTTATATTAATTTTCAACAAATCTAACTTTCGCTTCATTTCCATAGAGAAATAATTTTATTCATAGAAACACAAAGTAATTTACTCATCCGTAAATAAATGAATTCAGTTCGTATCTGTTGCTATTCACAATGTAAAATTTCAGATCTAAACAAAAAAAAAAAAAAAAAAAAAACAATCTAAAAACGTACATCATCTTGTGTATTTGCGAGACAAAAAGAAACACAGATTCCTCTGTCTTGGAGCATAAGTCACAGCCAGTCAATTACTATGGCAACGGATATACTAACTCTATTTACATGGATCGATGCCAAGAAGCAGCAGCAGCAGCGGTGGCAACACACACAGCTGGAAAAAAAAAAACAATATGATGAACACCCAGCCAGGCCCCAAAAGAACAACAGATTGACTAACGGAACGACAGACAGGCGCACACCGGATGGACAAACATAAAACTTTCATGGACAAACCAACAATGCTTTGGTATATTCTGGAGAACCTTATCAGACTGGACTAAACTTGGATGCATAACACGGGAGCGGATTCAATCGATTTATTATGTGAACTCCCATCTATGATGACTTGTTTGCCTGTGCAATGCAATTGGTACGTCTGCAACAGCTTGAAGACATCCAGGACCCAGTGACTTACAACTCTCAACCATTCCTGTGTGCGTATTACCAGGAATGAAGGGGATTTACAATTTTCTCCCGAATCCGAACGGCACTTTTCATGACCAGACATACTCTAAGGAGATCTTACGATTCCTCGCAACAGGCAGTACACCATTGAAAATCGAACTCGACACCTTTTGCATGACACTTCAACACACTACTCATTATACCAAGAGGAACTGCATAACGTCTGGCATAAACAAAATGAAATTTGATCGGTTTCAAAAGTCTTCTATGATGACTATTTTGCCATGCAACTGGTACATCTGACATAAGCACAATGATGATTCACATGGGAGAATTTGCTTTTGTAAGATCATACGGAATTCGGATCACTCACCGGGCGACCAAACTCATGCGACGCCATCTACATTGTGCCAATCTAGGCAGCTTGTTGCCTGGTCATGGAACAGCCAATCCGATTGAATGATCATCTGGCCTCCTACAGTAAACTTCTGTCGAAGTCCTCAGTCCGCTGGCTCGGGATCTGGAGAATCAAACAAAAAGCACGGCACAGAAGTAACCGAAGTTCGTTCTAGAGCAATTTCGTCGCGTTGAGAAAAGTGGTCAAGTCTTTGCTCTTCATTTCCAAAAGTTCTTCAATGTCGTCAAAAAATGCCCTTCCTAATAATTTTGCTCCAAACTTGGCCAGAGCAGGGCATATGCAGAGGAAATGGGGGACTGTTTCCTTTTCCCGCTGGTCCCCACAGCTATGACAGTGAGTGTTGTGAGGAATGCCTAGCTTCGCTGAATGCTCTCCTAGTATCCAGTGTCCGCTACAGGTAGCTACGATCCTGACTATATCTTGCCTGGATCTGCATCAGATCAAGTTCTTGGGATTTATCATAGGTGGGCCAAATCTTTGTAGATATAATACAAGTAGTTAAACTGCTCCACCTACCACCTACGGTTTGATTGATAAAACAAATTGAGAGAATATTGCTCTTCATAACTCCAAGCGGGAAGTTGACCCTCCGCAAGTGATTTATGGAAGCCCAATCCTTGCCTGTACAGCGCGCCAATCCGTTCATTCCCATCAATGCCACCATGGAATCCAGATAAGATTGACATTGAGGTTAATATTGACGCAACCAAATTCATCCCGGCGTTGCTGGACCAATTTTGAGGATGATGTACTAGAATTGATGATTTTAATATCCCTATTTCGGTTCTGGTTTGGATCCTGTTTGAGTACCTTGCATGCTTCCCTGATAGCCAGTAATTCAGTAATGTTTGCAAGTCTTGCCAGATCCGGCCATGTGCATAATTTGAACGAATATCACTGCAGTGCCAGTTGTAGACTTTTCCTTTGAGCGTGTGTAGAGAAGGTAGCAATATTTAGAGTTGCACTTTCCTGTTCCTCTTGGCAATGAATGTTGTTTTTGTTTTACTCTTCCTGTGTTAGAAAATGCATGCAACCAGTTCTGTGTATGGCCCCTGCAACGTCGACGACTAGACGACAACCTAGAGGTCATTGATTTCTTTTCTTTTTACGTTTTGCAATCGGTACTATCACACAGTTACTCTCTCTTTTGTTGGGTGGTGTAGGTAAGTGTCCTTTTGGGAAACAAAATAGCAAGAGTTAAGCTATGTGAGTTAATTTTTTGTCCGCAGATTTGTGTTTTAGCTGTGTTACTATTGACAAAAAATTTCGATGCAGACAAAAAAAAATACCATCGAAAAGCACCTTTATCGCAGTATTACAGTAAGACTAAAAAGAGAAACCGATTGTCTGCGTCTGTGCATAGAAAAGTAGAAAAGAAAACAAAAGAAAAAGTCCTTTTTTTTCAATCTGAATTGCGAGCGAACTCCTTGGTTGGATGATGCACACCTCCAGAGTGCAGTTGGATGCAAAGTGTGAAATGTAAATTTAAACCTAATCGTTGTTGGTGTAGAATTTTACACCATGAATAGCTTGAAGAATGATTTGTCTAAGGATATGCAATTAGAAGAGTTGAATGAAAGTCGAGAAATGGATCCATTAGGTGTGAATTGAAGGGAATTACGATGCCAGGCTTAAGAAATTGAGTGGCATAATGGATTTGCCAGTAATGTAATGCAGGGAGCTAATTACTATCGAGAACAATTGGAAGGTAGAGTAGTTGGATTAATTGAAGCTCATGTGAGTGTTTTTTTTTTTTTTTTTTTTTTTTTTTTGTCTTACATCTTTTTCTTATTACTTGATGAAAAGTGGAAGTGCAAAGAGAAATGAAGTAATAGAACAATGAATGGGAAGACTCTAGGATTTTAAATTGTGTTCCCTTTATTGAATAACACTATGCTTAGTAAAAAAAAGATGGTTTTTGGAAAAACACAGAATAGAATTTAACAGAATTTGTTTTTATTTTTAAATTCCTAACTTTTTTTCAAATTTATTATCTTAAAACGCATTGTTAACTACGGCGTATACGCACTATTTTAAAATTTTTCCCAAAAACTACATCTTTGACGTGAGATTTTAATAGCTCTAATACTCATTCAAGTTACTTAAAAAATTATATTCTATTGTAGTAGAGCGAGAGAGAGAGAGAGAGAGAGAGAGAGAGAGAGAGAGAGAGAGAGAGAGAGAGAGAGAGAGAGAGAGAGAGAGAGACCTGCATTCTTTATAACCGATTTTGTTCTTTACTTTTAAATTATAAATATAAAGATTGTACCAAAAATTTACTCTTTTTTAAAGTCAAGGAATTATGTAACAGAATGTTAAATTGAACTTACAAGTTGTTGAAAAAATCAGGATTCAAAAATTGAAATAAAATCAATCTTCTTTTTTCGGTTTGGCTTTTCGAACACTTGACTTAAGAACATCTTGCATTAATTAAAATGTAAACAACAATTTAGAGAACCAAAGATTTAAACGATTTTATAACAAGTTTTATAAAAACAACACATACATACGTATGCTTATAAAGGGATTTTCGCGGGTAGATTTTGATGACCTGTGGTGGCCATGTTGTTTTGGTGACATCTGTCAGATCTTTCGTTTATATTTCAGTTAGCAATGCCAAATCAACATCTCAAGTAACATGAATAAACAGCATGTGCAAACGATCAAAATTTATTATCAAGATGAGTGTTTGTTAGTGTAAAAGTTGCACCCATTTTACGATAGACTTGGTGGCCCTTCACTTTCGACTCTTCAACGTTTTGTAGCCAAATTTGAAACGACCCTTTTGGTAATCAATCAGTCAACATTCGTACGTCAAAAGAATGCTAGAGAACATATATAACACCATCGCAGTCCGTATCGAAAGTGTACAGCAGAACTCGAGGCCGTGCACATCAAGAACTCGGTCTTTCGCAGACTTGAACTTGGCGACTTTTGCCTCGGGATTTTGGCCTAGACAAATAAAACTTACCTAAGAGCTCAAAGTTCATGACTATATGCAACACTGTTTGTTCGCTGACTGACCTTCGCAGCTTTTAGAGGAATCCCAAATTTGGGCAATTTTTTGGATGAATGGCTGTGTTAACAAGCAAAATTGCAAAAAATATGGGACGACCCCAACCAAAACAAGGATTTATTTCAGTAGTATATAGAGTTTGTATTATAAAAACCTTCATATAAATATTCAATGCCAGGCCACGGGCAAAAAAAATTCCAACATTAATGATTACAATTCTAATCTTTGTTGGATATAGTTCACATTGGATTTTTGTCAAAAAATTCATGTAAGATGAACTGAACTTAACAAAAATTGCGTATTGACAAGGTCCTCACAAGTCAACTGATGAGTCCATGTGAGAACACCCGGACGAAACGCCAATTTTTGTGGACTAAAGGCCAAAAAAGCTAATTTGAATCAAAACAAGGTTCACCAGGTGACAATGCATTCTCAAAATAGTTGTTGTTTGGTGTGGATTTTGGGCCCAAGGGCAGCATGCAGGCCATACGATAAGTGGTTCCAGCAGGATGGCGCTCCGTGCCACACACCGGATGCCAGGATTAACATTCTCCAAGAACGATTTGAGGGTAAGGCTATCTCTCGCAAAAGTGACGTTAATTGGCTACCGTGCGATTTGAGCCCGCTTGGCTTTTTCTTGTGGGGTTTTCTGAAGTCGCAGGTCTATGCGCATACACTCCAATCAACCGATGCGCTTAAGCCGGATCTATGGGAAAGAGTCATTGAAAAATGGACCACTTGGATCCGTGCCCCCTCATAAGAAACCGAGCCGGGCATTCAGCGATGTGATATATTTTGGAGGTTTTAGATTATTTCAATTTTATGTGTTTATTAAAACAGCTATGACGATGCTTCAAGTGTGATCCTTGATTTTGTATGCATGCTAGAGACCGTGTTTTTTGATTTCACAGCGAATATTTACTGCTGCTAGCTGCTACCTTACTTTTAATGACATTACGAGAATAGACTCTCTCTAAAGTTACTATTTCTGTTAAATAAACAAATTCTTTTATTCTTTCCCATATACAAACAAAAAATCCAACACCTTAAAGTCAGGAGATCGTTTCTATATACCCAATGATTAACACTTTCTTCATCTAGACAACTCTTAACCTCTCGACTATAGTGGACTGGAGCACCATCCTGTTAAAAATATGATAAAACTAGTTGAATCAGTTTAATGTCCTCCAACAGTGCTGGTAAATCGTCTCAAACTTCAGATAGTTTGGAGAATTCAGCCTGGGTGGTAGTTTAATGAGGACGATTAAATTGTTTCCAATTACACCTGCCCTCATATTGATGCTAATTTTTTGTTTGAATGATGACTGTCTTCTTTTGTGTAGATTTGCCGCAGCTCATGTATGAAGACTGTGAAAATTTGTGATATCATTTCATGTAAGTTGAGATTCATCCATCCAAGGAATGCTTCTAAACTCGTTTTCAGTCAAGCTCCGCTCCAGAAACCAATTAGAAAACTAAAGCCTATTTACTAAATCATCAAGAAGCAGTTCTTGAACAGGTTTATGGTGTTGTGGGCAAAGATTTTCTCCATGCAGTGCATTAAAAATTTTGTGCTTGGAAACATTGAACTTCAAAGCTATGCGCCTGAAACTGATTAATGGATCAGCTGTACCAGCATCCAAGATTCGTTTATCAGCGGAAATTCGTCTTACTTGTGAGGTTCTTATATTTTAAACTGATCCCGTTTCTTTAAGTCTTCGATATGTATTTCCCAATACTCGTTCAGTAGGAAGTCGTCGATAAGAATAAAGTTCATAGCATTGCTGTTGCGCACTAGTTGAATTTAAAAACGCTATTTTTTAAGCATCTCTAACGTGACGAAAGAAACTGAACGAATTGATGAATTAATTTTTTATTCTTTTCGCTTATACAATTTTTGATTGGTAAATTTTCCCAATAGGTTTTCAAACCCCAAATCCAATTCTTTCTGAGAAATATTCAGGAATACGCTGAGGAAATAAGAGTTTTGAAAAGTATTCAAATAAAGGAAGGAAGGAATGGTTTTTGAGGTAGTCAAATAAACAAACAAACTTTAAGACTTTCTAATAAGTATTCAAGACTAACAAAATTTTGCAACATTTTTAATACTCCTATTGTCAAATGTTGGAAACGTAGGTAAAAAATCTGTTTTTCTTTTCTATACCTGATGCAGGTTATCCCAAGTATCATGGTTATGTTAGGTTAAAGTGGCTGCTGACCGGAAAAGGTCAACACACTTAGACCAATATTTGGTCCGTTGTGATACCACAAGGATTTCAAAAATCACCCTTATTCGTTAAACCATTTTGAGCTAATAATGAAGCGTTTGAGACAGTGAATGTCTAAAATCTAAATTATTTAGATCACTAGGATCGTTATAGTAGTAGTCCCCCAAGTGGAGTCTACGTCTTTGCGCTAGGACAGGACAAGAACATAGAAGGTGAGGAACTGACTCCTCTTCTTCTTCATCCATGCAGCTTCTGCAAAAATCATTTGCAGGAACTCCAAGACGAAAACCATGTCTTCCTATTAGGCAGTGTCCAGTAAGGACACCTATAACGGAGCTAATATGCAATCTACCAATAGAAATTAGTTGTTTTAAGCGTTTAGCATCAAACAATGGCCAAATCAGTTTAGTAGACCGGTAAGTTGGGGTGCTGGTCCATCTGTGGTTAGCTTTCTTCATGGTATCATGCTTTAGCATAAGTTTACAAGTAGCTAGGGGTATACCGATGTTGGATTTGTTACCTACGGCTTTTTTGCAAAAGAAAAGAGCTATGTTGGCTTTGTTGACTCTCTTGGATATTGGGCTTCCAGCTTAATTTCTTGTCCAAAATAAGACCCAGATATTTTGCTTTGTCTGCGAATTTAAGCGGTATACCTTTGATGAGGGGAAGGTCTATGTGTGGGATTTTATATTTCCTGGTAAATAGGCCAACTCAGTTTTGTGGGGCTTGACACCGATTCCACATTGATCTGCCCATGACCCAAGTATCATAAAATCTATTGGTTTTTCTGCAAACTTTTTGTTGGTTATAATTTCTATTATTATTACATTCATTAGAGACAAATATTAAAACATTGTGTTTATTTGGTATTATTTGGAGAAAATTGAAATCAAAGCCTAAAATTATCGTAGTGTAAGCAGTCTACCTTTGCTTAGTAAAATATAATAATACTCTCAGCAATCACCCTTTGCTTTAGAAATAAAATAATACTTCGCTACACAAATAAAACAACGTCTTTCCACTTTCACAGATCTACAACAACTGATTATGTCATTATTTTATCAGTATATTCTTCTACCTAACCGGTAGTCTCTTTCTATTCAATAAAGTCATTATATCTTTCTTTGTGTCTGGACACTATTTTTTTTTTTTAATTCTTTCTTTTGGAAGTGTTGCCATAGCAGGTAAGAAAAATTGAGCAGTCTTAGAAATTTGATATCTGAGGACCATAACAAGAAATCAACTTTTTTAAACGCACTTATAAAGGCTTGTATATCTTAAAATAGGGTCTTTTGTGAAGTTTCTTAAATTCGTAATAACAGAGCAATTCTTTTTAAACAAAGTAGGCATTTTCTAAAATCCCTGAAAAATGATAAAGATAGTAAATCGATTTTGTTCTTAGAATATACTGATAGCCAAAAATATCCTTGACAAATTAGTGGACTCTCTGGATAAATACTACAAAGAATATTTTTGCCGTCGGAAATTTCATCGAATTTGATTTAACTTAATTTTAGAATAAAAATCAAAACGTAAATTACATACTCCTTTGGTCAAATATGTAGCTATGTGGAATTTTATTTTATAGTTCTGAAAAAAAAAAACGGAGCTAAAAACTCCTTTTAGAAGAAATATAAATCAAATTCATTCACAAAATCGTGAAAGTTTTTGTCCAACTTAATTGATTTTAAGCTGAAATCAGATTACAAGAAATTAAATTAAGAGTTTCCTTTTTAGATAAAAAAAATCCTTTTTAAAAATCCAATACATTTTTATCCATAGTTTCATTCAACCGTAAAAAAGTAAAGAGTCCCAACAAAAAGAAGAAAAAAAGAATTTAATTTTACAAAAATCTGTTTTGCATTTAAATTTTTCACTGCATGCATATATGTACATATTTATACCAATCAATCTGTCAATAACTCTCAAGTCTCAAACTCATGTTGGTTGTTAAATAAAACAACAGCAAAAAAAACCATCCACGACCTGGCTTAATAAAAAAAAGATTGATTTTACACCCGATAGTACGTCGTCATCGATGTAGTCGTCAGTCAGAGAAATGGTGATGCAGTTCGTGTAATGGCGCACCACCGCACAGTGTTAAGTGCCCATTGTCTGCCGCCTACGGGTATTTTTTCAAGTTCAATATTTTATTTCGCTTTTATTCTTTGCCATATGTATTTTTTTAAATTTTTCTTCTTTTTAATTCATCTGGCAGCAAATATCGCAGTTGAAGGATTTAATTGCAGCAATATTTACACCACACATATTGTCTACATACCCAGTCCTACGAGTATATAGCCGCCAGAACCACCCAATGTGAGTCATACTAGTGTTGCTTTGCGTGGAAGTTCATGTATCGAATATCATAATAATCCCAACCCTTTGACGTTAACGAATGACAGTGGGACAAGAAAGGTTCACAACTGGAATAAAATACAAGAATGTGAAATTTAAGTCTATCACATGACACAGATTGAACAAAAAGGTTTTTAGAATGAAGTTATTTAACTAAATTCATGGGCCTTTTTCCTTGATTTCTTGATGATAAACGGTGTGGGTCTGTAGTTCAAACCAAACTTATTGAGACCTACCTCAAACTTTATCGCTCTATTTGAAGCGAACTCTGAATTTCAATTGCTTTCAATCAATTAATTCGCTTACTCCGACCAAAACCATAGTCTTAATTTGTAAAACCAGCTGAACTGAGGGGGTCAAAACTTAAATCTTGATTTCTTCTGTTTTCTGCGATTCGCTTCAGCCAGATGTGTTGAGACCTAAATCTCATTCTATCGCTTTCAACGCTTAATTTGGAGAAAACTCGTAATTGCAATCGCTTTCAATCAATGTATTCGCTTACTCCGATCCGATTAAATCATTTCATTTCAGTCGCTTTCAATTGTTTTCAATCGATTTGCTTGCGACTAAATCACTGTTACCGAACCATAATGTTAATATGCAAAACTAGCTGAACTGGTAGGGGTCAAAAGTTTGAATGATTATTTCTTGTGTTTTCGTGCGATTCGCTTAAGCCAGAAGTGTTGAGAGCTATCTCCTATTCTATCGCTTCCATTGCTCGGTTCGAAGACAACTCGAAATTTTAGTCACTTTCAATTGCTTTGAATTGATTTATTCGGTTACTTCGTAGCGTCAAAAACCAGCTGAACTGAGGTGGTCAAAAATTTTAACGATTTCAATCGATATTTTCGCTTACCCCGGCACGAAAAAGTCGCTGGCACCGAAACCCAAGCTTCAATAGACAAAACAAGCGGATCTGGTTGTGGTTCAAATGTTTGATTGATGATCTCTTGTGTTTTCGTGCGATTCACTTAAACCAAAAGTGTTGAGTCCTACCTCACACTGTATCACTCTATTTGAAGACAACTCGAAATTTCAATTTCTTTCAATTGATAAGTTCGCTTACTCCGGAGTATAAAAGTCGCTGCCACCGAAACCTAAGTTTCAATTGCCAAAACCAGCGGAACTGGTTGTGGTTCAAAAGTTTGAATAACGATTTCTTGTGTGTTCGTGCGATTCGCTTGAGCCAGATGTGTTGAGACCAACATCCCATTCTATCGCTTTCAACGCTCAATTCGGAGAAAACTCGTAATTGCAATCGCTTTCACTCAATATATTCGCTTGCTCCGGTGCGAATAAATCATTTCATTTCATTTCAGTCGCTTTCAATCAGTCGATTTGAATTTTTTTTCAATCGATTTGTTTGCGAACAAATCGCTGCTACTAAAACCATAATGCTAATATGCAAAGCTAGCTGAGCTGGTGTGGGTCAAAAGTTTGAATGATGATTTCTTGTGTTTTCATGCGATTCGCTAGAATGAGACCTACCTCCCATTCTAGAAGACAAGTCGAAATTTTAGAAATTTTACTTTTAATCGATTTAATCACTAACTCTAGTGCGTATAAATTGCTGCCAGCAAACCCATAGTCTTAGGAAGTCAAAAGTTCCAATGATGATTTTTTTTTCGTTCGATTCACTTGAACTAGAAGTGTTGAGACCTCCCACGCTATCGTTTTCCTTGCTCAATTTGAAGACAACTTGAAATTTCAATCGCTTTCAATCGATTTATTCGCTTACTCTTGCGCGTAAAAATTGCTGCCACTGAAACCTTGGCCTTAATTGAAAAAACCGTCTTGACTTGTGGGGATCAAAAGTTTGAATGATCCTCACTTAGGGGTTAAAGGTTCCTTGACTCCTTAGAACTTTTATTCAAAAAAAAAAAAAAAAAAAAAAACTTCCTCACGTCTGTCATGCGAAACATCTTTTAAATTTGTGAGGCCATTGTGAGTATTTCTCGCAAGACCCGCTCTGAAGTCCTCAAAAGGGTTTAAATTACTGACTTCACCAAAATTGTCCAATTTATTCTGGAAACAAATAATTTATAATTTTGTATCAATTTCTGCTTGAGTTCATGTCGACAAATGTCCCACTGTACCACTCACATCTAACTACACTCGTCCGTCAGGCACTCGTAAGGAACGAACCAACAAAGTCAAAGTTCGAAATTTATCTGCAGAAGCAGCAGCGGGACGGAACTGCCATGAAAATCCATTATCCCCGTACATATTGATGAATTGTCTGGCCATAGGGCGGCTGTCATCGGAATCAGAGTCAGAGTCAGCGTCAGTCGCTCGTTATTATGTTCGCAATCAAGAAATCGCAATATGTTGCATGAAGTACATTATTTGTTGCTGATTTTGTTGTTGCTATTATTGGCGTACAGCTAGTTGCACATCAAGGTTTAAATTGCCATGGTAATAAAATGTGTGTGTTGGGTTTTTTTTAATTTCATTTTGCAACTTCGAGAGCAAGCGTAGAAAACTCCTCCACATGATTTCATATTGCTTGCCATGATTGGGAACGTTCGTTGGAAAAATGTAAACGTTTTTTTTTTTTACCCGAAGTATGTAGCGAACAAACGGTTTTGTACAATAAACACATTGTTACCATTACAGAGGCAGTCAGTCAGTCGTAGGCCCTCCTCCTTCAGCACCTCAGGCACAAGCCAAAGGAAAGGAAATAAATGCAGACCAAGCTAGCTAGCAAGCAGGCATCAGCTATCATCATCGATGATGGAAATATTGCAACAGAGGGTTTTTACTTTTCTTGCAACTCCCACTCCTTCCACCAGCAGGACTCACAAATATTGTTGCTGTGGAAAATTTTCTGATTCATTAATTGATATCAGTTTCAACTTTGCAACAATTGATATTGATGTGGTTTATGATGGTTTAAAATGATGCAACAATATAGTTAATGGATGTTGAAATATTAATAAGAGTTGAACAGTCTCGATGCTCTTCAGGGATGTCATTGGATTTTTCGTTTTTGGATTAATGCAGGTTTGGTTTCAGAGTTCAATGCTCCTTAAAAAATAGTATATAGACTTATTGTTTCGATTTATGCATATTTTCAGATTTACAAAGGACATTATCTAAAAATGAAACCGTTTTCAATTATTAGATAATAATCCCATATTAAAACCTCATCCCATGATAAAACCTCATCGCCACTTAAGAAAATTGTTCTTGTGTCACAGATTCCTGGATAAAATAAAATTGGTATTTTTACGTATAGCTTAAAGAGGGAAAGCAAGATGTTAGAATGTTTTCATCTCGTTACAATATTTACTTATAGTTATACTTATAACCATACCAAACCTAAGGGTGTTCTGTGTCTCCTTGGACTTGTGGACTAGGATTCAAAGATTTTGGCAGAAGCCCAATGTGGTCTAGCTAAAGTAGTTTTGTCTTTGTTAACTAAATCTACATTAGTAAAGCTTATGCATCTCTTGTTTGTATCACGACATCTTTCCATCCTCTGCGATCATGAGCACGCTCCTTCCATTCGCCTGGGCCAAACGCTCTAGAACCTACGATAGCTTGGTTTTTTAACCGGGGGGAGCCGGGAATCGAAGACTTTCTTAGCTGGACCATTGTTGTCCATGTGGAAGAGAGAATTTAGTTGACGTGCTATGTCTTTCTGGACTACATCCACTTCTTGGTACAGCTGATAGAGTCGACCTCTTCACACATACGACCAAATATCCGTTGAAGAATATTTTTTTCGAAAGAGTCCAGTATCATCTCTCCCTTTCTGCTTATAGTCCAACACTAGTCGCCGTAAAGTAGGACTGTTAACATGAGGTTTTGTAGAGCATGAACATTTTGCTAAACCGATGCAGCAGCGGTTTCCTAGGGTGACTTTTCGTCGGATCTCCACTTGGATGTCGTTCGTGAAGTTGAAATGATAATGCGTCTCCTTGTGCATCTTTCCAATATTTCGCAAGAGGTATTCCATAGTTCTTCATTGCAAATCTTTATTTTTTCAATCTAATGCATTTCGATCATTTTTTCCAGAATACTGTGTTCAGTCCTCGCCATATAGATGTCTGGATAATGAATGAAAACTCTTTAAAAAAGTGATGAATTTCGAATTGAAACTCGTTGGATTTTCCCAAAATTTGCCTCAGCATGGAGATTTCGTCCATAGTTGATGTTCGTGGCTGAAAGTCACACTGGTAATTCCTGACTAGAGTGTTTCAGAACTGCTTAAAATGCTCACACAGAATGTTAGTAAAATTTTCCACCATGCACGTATCCTACCAAAACATATTTACAACAAGTTGCACCGACCTTTTTGTTTCTTCCTTTTCCATTTTTAGCTTTCCTTTTTTCACGTCAGCTACAAAATGGTTGATAAGTTCAGTAGAACCCTGCTATCCAACAAACACAGGCCTGCTCTCAAAATATTTTGGAAAAACAATAATACAAATACAGGTTTTTGAGCGATGTTAGAAATCAAGGACAAAGGTGGTCCAAAAATCCACGATTCTATAAATAATGAATTTATGTATCAGTGGATAAGCTGACGAAGTAATCGAGTCAGGCGAACTCGTGCTTGTATCCAAACACCCTGACCTGTAAATAAACTTAGTTTAATATTTTTGTAACCAAAATACGTTTTCCTTTATTCTTAATATTCTTAATTATTCTTATTATTAAGAAAATGAGTCTATAGGAATTGACAAACAGGCATAAAAAAGCGAACCGAGACTATTTTCAAATTTAACGATATACTTTATTTTCTCGTCTTGATAGATTTAGTTTTTGAAAGATTGCTTCACGCTTTGAATCACTCGTGAATGATTCATTGTAACTAGGAAAATGCCTATAGGAACCTCTTTCTCTATTTTGGTTCTTTTAGATTTTCTTGAAAAATTTTGTTGAAAGGTGTCTGAACTTGAATTTGGAAAGTTCTGATTGTTCTTATGAGAGTAAGATTTGACAACGAAAGTTTTCGAGGAGAGCACCTAGCTTTCCAGAAAGCCGTGATCCCGTGACTAGTTATCTCAAAAATGGTGGGCTGGTTGAACGAATTTGTGAATGAATGGAATGGCAGTCCCAGAGATTTGCTTAAACTCTTTGGAGAACGATAAGTTGATTCTTCTGGAAGAACTTAAAAAACATCGACAAAAAGTAATTGTCTAAAAAATAAAATGCACGAATGGGTCGCACGAACTTGCTCCTATGTATGTAATAGACTAGGAATTTTAAAAACGAAAGTTATTAAAAAAAACTGTTCATAAGGATAAAATTCTTTTAGTAGTAAGAGTTAAAAACAGAATGCTTATGCAAATATGAATTTATGCAAGAACAAAAATCATAAGTCGTTGTAGTGGTTCCTTAAAAAAATAAGCTTTTATGTACACATTTTTTAAAACATTTTTAAGAAAAAAAATTTGGTACGCCAACCGTAAGTTTTTATTATTGTACGAATAAGAGTTAAATTTCCAAGAAAAATACTAAGCCGTTGTCAAGATATCGAATTTTCCAAAAAAAAAAACGAACTTTTTTCTAAAAATTAAAAAAATACTTTTTTTTTTTTAAGTTTTGAAATGCAATGTTTTTTAAACTTTTTAGGAGCTTCTTTACAAAAAATTTCATTAAAATCCGTTATGCCGATAATGAGAAATTCAAAATTCGAAAAAATCGTTCTATGGTAGGTACAGTCAGTAATATTTTGTTTTCAAATTTTTTTTTTTAAATTATAGATCGTACAAATTAATCAAAAGAAAACAAATTTTAGCAAAATTCTCGGAACCGTTTTTGAGAAAAATACGATTTTTGAAAACCATTTTTTAACATTTGTATGGAAGGTACCGTTAGTTTTAGATAAAACAATTTTTTTTTCTCAAATCTTGTAGATTATGTTAAGAAACTTTTATTTGTCAAGTTTGAAAAAAATCGATCATGGGGTTTTCGAAATATTGAGTTTCCAAAAAAAAATTTCAGTTTTTTTTGTTAAATCCAAAAAATAAAAAAATGAAAATTTGAATATATAATAATATTTAATCTTTGGAGGAGTTTTAACATAAAAAAAATATTTAAATCGGTTGTACATTTTCGAGAAAATAAAAAAAAATGGACCAAAAATAACAATTTTTTAGATTTTTTTTTTTCAACCATTACGTAGTATTAACTAAATGAAATTTTTCAATTTTTTTTTAATTCTGTGGGACAGTTTTTGAGAAAAAAAAATATTTCTAAAATTTCTAAAAAAAAACCGGAAGGTAGGTACCGTTATTTTTGGTCTTAAAAAAAAAGAAAAAAACGTGTGGGGGGAAAAAAAATCAAAACTCATATCTACCAAGTTTGAAGAAAATCGTCCGAGCCGTTTAGGCTGTAGTCGAACCGACAGACAGACAGAATTGCAAGACCCACTTTTTTAGTCTTCGCTATCATCGTAATGGTCAAAATCTCGAGTTCGTTTTTTTTTCCGAATGCATAACTTGCCTTATAGTACCTATAAGTCGCAAGTAAAAATGATGAAAATTTTCAGAGAGATTTATAAAAAAAGTTTTTGTATATTTTGGCTGAAAAATCATCAATCAATCAGTGACAAGGCGAAATTTTGGATAATTGGCTGCGTTGACAAGTAAAAGTGCCACATATGGAATGACCCCAACCCCCCTTCGAGGTTCATCAGATGACAAAAGGTTACCATTTGATGTAGATTTTGGTTCGGCGTCGTCATTGGTTCGTAGTTTTTCGAAAACGGCGCTTGTTAGGCAGTCACCGTCAATGGCAAACGCTAAAGAACGATAATAACCTACATATTTCTTATGGCCCAAATTTAAACATATGGACCAAGACGACATTTGGAACCAGTAGCACGGTACTACGTTGCACATATTAGACGCCCCGTTTGATATTCTGCATGAAGCTAAGGGTGTCTCCCGCCAAGGTCATGTGATCTAACCCCGCTAGACTTGTTAGGCGTCCTGAGGTCGAATAAATTAAAATCGATCGATGCTCTTAAGGTAAACATAACACAAGCCATCACTCAAATTCGGCCGGATTTATGCGTAAGAGTCATCGAAAATTGAAAGACTAGGCGAGCATTTCAACAATGTCATATTTCATTCATAATGACATACTTGGCCATTTCATATAAAAAAAAAATTTCGCTAATACATATGTACCTCACACACAGCTTGTCTTATTTCATTTTGATTAAGCTATCTAAAAAAATTAATGTCATGCTCTTGAACATTTAGCCTCAATATTAACCTGAATATCAATCTTATATGGGTTCCGGGGCATTGTGGCATTGATTTGAATCAACGGGCGTACGAGCTGGCTATACAAGGATCAGCCCCTCATCAGTCACTCAAACCGTAGGTGGAGCAGTTTAACTTACTGCATTATATCTAAAAAGATATCATTAGAAAGGGAATTTTTTGGCGACATTGACGAGTTTTTGGAAATGAAGATCAAGACTTGATCTCTTTTCTCAACGCTAAGAAATTTCCTCTAGGACGAACTTCGGTAACTTTTGTGCCATGCCCTTCGTTTGATTCTTTAGATCCGGAGCTAGTGGACTGAGGGCTTTGACGAAAGCTAACAGTGCGGGAACCCTGATGATCATACGAGTACAATCGGATTGTCTTCTGTTCCAGCACCAGTGAACAAGCTGCCTAGCATGGCGCAGTTTATATGGTTTCGGATGAATGTCAAATAAGAGACATCAAAACCAACTAGATCCTTTCTTGTTTTTGAATTCAATCCAAAATGGATGACTTCGTGAAATTGTCCACAACTCCACAATTCCCCGTAATAAATTCCATCCACAGGTTCACACCAGTAGTTATGGTATCAAAATGGCGCACCTCAGTGCTTCCACCACAAGAAAGGACTGCCAGTGGTTGCCATTTCTACCTACCTACGTTCGTTCCAGTCATGCTTTTTGATACTACTGCGCTGTTCGTTTGCTCGTCCTTGATGTTCGTCACACACTTTGTATTCATTGCGTAGATCCGTCATATAACTGTGAAGCAAAAATTAACTATTCGATTACCACAAACCTAACCCAAAGACTTCTTGTCTTTTGAAGTTTTGAGCCATCTTTTTCGTTCAACGTTTATTCAAAAAAATGTTTGCCAAATCTGTTGAAGATATTTTCTCGCCCTCCATCAGAAGTCGACCTCGGGCAATCTTATTGAACTTAAAAGCAAAAGATTTGCTTAACTATCTTTTTTTTATTAAGGTTTATTCATATCGGAATTGGAAGCATTGCGTAGCTAAGTTGGTATCAGTATCCGAAGTAAATATTTCTTATAGTTCTCAATATAGACAAACCCTTCGCGCTCCGCTTCCAAACTCACTTCATATAAGTTCCATTGAAATTTAGTTAAATTTCAACCTTCCATTCTTTCCCAATGATATTTTTGTTAACACACAAATCACACCCACCGTGTATAACGCATAAATAAGCTTATCTAAGAGGTCCTTCACCCGAAAACTTTTCAGCTATAAAACATTCTTATAGTTGACTTTATTGTTAAACACACTAATCCACATTATTCCTTGGGCTGGTTGTGCTTGTGCCTCTGCCTCTGCCTTTGCCTTTGCCAGGCAGCAGTATTTATAGACGAAAGTCTCACATGAAAGCATAATATACAATCTAGCGTCACAAACTCTCAAAACCTTTTGTGTTGTTATTTACATTACACACATCCTCTGCTGTTATCCTATATCGTTCGCATCCTCATACGGATATACGGGCAAAGATATTTATTATAGTTTCTTCCTTCGTTATTCATTTTGTGAATAAATTTTCGACTCCTTTCTTCTTGATAAAATACTAACACACACACATTATAAGATATTATTGTGTAAGGAAAAGTTCTAAAATTGATTTATGAGTGCCTTAATGCGAAGGAGTAGCATAAAGTATTTTCCTCGTGTGTGTTGGTTAAGAAATCAAAAACTAAACTTTCTATCTTGTCTCTGAAATAGAAAGTCAAATGGCCCTCACACCACACACAAAAGCAAAAAAAAAAAAACTGAAGCGGAGCCTCGTTTGATCTGAATATTTGATTAAATTATATCCTCATCTTTATACCTATAAAGTTCAATGTGCCCTCGAAGGTATATTAGGAATTCTAAACCTTCCTCGGTAATTGCAGGAAAAATCGAACTTTAATATTCGCAACCATATGTCATCCAAGGGGAATCCAATTGGCTAAAGTTCCCATAACTTCGCCCTGCTGGCATGGCGATGGCGCGGCTCCAATTTGTGGGAATAAATGTGATTAAAAAGTCATTCACTTAATTCTGACGGACCCACTATACCTATTCTTGTACGTTGCCGTACCGTAGATGATGGGTACAAAGGTTAATGGTTTTAAGGTGACCATATTTTGTGTATCGACTTCAAAACTATTGAACCGAATTCAATGAAAATTGTTTGAGTTGAGTTTGTTGTTTTTAGGAGTGGGAAGGTTTAGAGATTTTCTTCATTAAAAGTCAACTGCTGAAACTACTGGAGTTTTCTTCATATTCAAAGTCCTGAAAACCAACATTTTATAACTAAACTCTTTTTAAATTTATGGGTGACTTAACTTGTGCTATTTTCCAGCCCAACACCACGCCCATTTTTAACTTCCCATAGGGAGTTATTGTAATCGGTCCGATTTGTCAAATTGGAATTTTTGACATTTCTCGACGTTTCATTATTCTATTTGAAACTATTAAAGTATTGAAAGTCCGTTTAAATTGTAATTTTGTCCACTTTATATCGAAGTATGTATTATATATTTGTAAATCTAACTCCTACCATATCCACCTTTTTTGTTTTTTCCTTATTTTACACCTCTTGAACCCAAAGCATAATTTGCCTAATTTTCTAGAAAGTCCGCTTATTGCTGCCTCCACTTTTCTTATATCTCAATTTATTTCCTTTTTAAATGTCCGTACTGTCGGTGTAACTTTCATCGTTACAGACACCTCTAGAGTTAGATAGTTCGATTGGTCAATTGGTTAATCAAACACTGATAAGTAGGTTTCTGAAAGACGATCTGTTGGTGTATGGTGTAGGTACACCGCAAAGCGGTCTCCCCTTCCTTAGAATTTGCTCGAAAATTAACTATTGACATGGCTGAAAGCGGAGAACTGTAGAGTAATTGACTATGAGGACATTGCTATTTCCATATCGAAACAAAAACAACACAACCATCTTGAAAGTGATTTTACAAAACTCTTTCAACAAGGTGAACAGATCTGTGTAATCTAAGTGTCAACCTTGACAAGTAAATCTTGTCCTCTTCGCCGGGAAATATAAAATAACCCATACTGACCAATCTTTTATTAAAGGTATACTACTTCTAACATTCTAACAGTCGAAGACAAATATTTAGGACTTATTTAATAAAAAAAAGTTATGCCAGAAACTCTATTTAAAAAAACAGAGTCAAAAAGATCACTATGGCATTCTGCTCATGCCAAAACACCGTTGAATAGAAATAAGGTATCCAACACCACACTACTCCAATGTCGCATTATATAAAGAAGTTTCGAATAGGGATAAGTTGATGCTGACGGTCTGTGGTCATGTTATTTTTGCGGCATCTTTCCAATCTGTTTGGACGAGGATATTGTCCGTGAGAGTCTGCAGATTAACTCGAGGCAGTCGATGCCTCGTCGTGCACAAGAACTCTGCTTAAATACCCATAAAATATCTAATTTATGCAAAGCTCAAAATACAAAGACATAAATACTTCAATTTGACCCCGTTTAACCTGCTCTTTGTTGGTTTTCCTAAATCCACAGGTTTATGCCAATAAGCCTCAATTGACTGATATTTCAATATATCACCGGCCATCGCTATATAGTTCGAAATGAAGAGAGTACAGCACAAAGTATGTGGGATCTCCTACAGAGAACTTGCAAAGAAAAAGCCAAAACACTGTTAGGGGTTTCAAAAGGACACAACCAACAAGGCAAAGAAACATGGTGGTGGAATGATGAAGCTAAATCAGTTATAAGTAAAAAGAAAATGGCTTTCAAGGCTTGGTCGAAGTGCCCCTCTAATGATACAGAGCAAAAGTCACGCCTCGAAGTGGAATATAGAAACTGCAAGAAAGAAGCGAAGAAGAAGTGCGCCCAAATTCAAGCAAAGAATACAGAAAACCTGTATCGGGAGCTGGATGAAATTTCTACCCCGACAGCTGGTGCTATTCAAGAGCTACGGCAAAACACGAATAAGGGCGCAACTATCTTCAAAATAGCCGCTCAAAGAAGAAGAAATGCCCAGGAGATTTGTTCGCCAAAGTTCATTAACAATGCTCAAGGCCAACTACTTGTGGAAGACAACGAAATTCTTCACAGGTGGCGACAGTATTGTGACGGACTTCTAAACGAACAATTTCCAAGGCTATACTTTCCAATAGCTTCACCTAACTTAAGCGAAGTATCCGACGTCACAGTCGCAGAAGTTAGTGAGGCGGTAAAATACTCCAAAAAGGGAAAAGCTGTTGGCCCAGACGAAATACCCTCAGAGTTTTGGAAAAAGATGGGAGATATCGGGTTTAGATGGCTCATGATTCTTGTCTCCAAACTTATTCGAGGTGATCGCATGCCTAATCAATGGAGGGAAAGTTACCTTCTTCCAATTTATAAAGGAAAGGGTGATACTCGAAGCTGTGATAATTACCGTTCGATTAAGCTGATGTCACACACCATGAAGATCGTTGAGCGAGTCTTGGGTAGCCGACTGCGAAAAATAATTAGGCTATCTGATGACCAGTGCGGGTTTGTCGGGGGTAAGTCAACCACGGATGCAATCCAGAGTATAAGAATAATTATGGAAAAACATCGGGATTCTTTGGAGGATTTGCATGTCGTATTGGTTGATTTTGAAAAAGCATTCGATCGGCAACCACGAGATCTAATATGGGTGGCCCTCAGGCAACGAGGAGTTCCAGAAACCTATGTGCGGATAATTATGGACATGTATGATGGAGCAGTTACTAAAGTAAGATGCGCAGCTGGAGTCACCGAAGAATTCGAAATCACAGTAGGTGTACACCAGGGAAGTGTCTTGAGTCCCCTGCTCTTTATTACAGTTCTTGATTACCTGCTTGAAGGCAAAGTGACGGATCCAAAAGTGCATCAGTTATTCTTTGCTGACGATGGAGCCATCACAAGTGAAGACCCGATATCCCTACAACGAGCCCTTGACGTATGGGTGGATGTTTTAGAAGGAAGTGGGTACCGCATAAGCGCGAAAAAGACAGAATACCTATGCTGCCCATTTTCTGATCCACACAGGCCTATTCCAGACATTTATTTGAATGGAGTAGTGCTTCCCAAGTGTGAAAAGTTTAAATATCTGGGGTCTATGATAAATAACGAAGCTACTTGTGATGACGATATCAATCATCGCGTAAGCGTAGGGTGGATGAAGTGGCGGGAAAATTCTGCTATCTTCTGTGACCGAAAAATGCCCCCTAAGCTGAAAGGAAAGCTCTACACTTCAGTTGTGCGTCCAGCACTCACATACGGTTCACAATGTTGGACAATGTACAAAAAGTATGAGAGTAAGCTAACGGCAGCTGAGATGAAGATGCTTCGTATGACAGCAGGAGTTACAAAGCTTGATCGAATTAGAAGTACGAAGATCCGAGGAAGCCTTCATGTTAAGAATACCATTTCCCAAAAAATTGAACACGACCGACTCAGTTGGTATTGCCATGTTCAAAGGAGAGATCCTGAGAACCCCGTCAAAAAGGCAATATCATACAACGTTCCAATTCGAAATAAAAAGAAAGGTAGGCCTAAACACTCCTGGTACAAACAAATGCAAAAACACCAGCATTCAGTTGGCCTCAGAAATGGAACAATACAAAACCGGGAGGCTTGCCGCCGATTTCTGAGGTCAACCCGGCGAACCCCACAGGCGGATCACTAGTGTGAAGCAGATACGTGGGAGAGTTATGATCCCCTCGACATCGAGATCATAACAGCGCCGATGAAAAGGAAGAAGAAGATCACCGGCCATCGCTGATATTCAGACGGGATCATGCATCAGACTCGTAAAAAATAAGACTTCTCGAATCAGTGCCTTAATCCGAAGCCTCGGCTGGCAATTGAATAGTGCCATATTACATGCATAATGGTATTCATGGACCTTTCAAATAAAAAAAAGATTTCGTAAATACCTCACACACAGCTTGTTTTATTCCATTTCAACATCGAACATCACTTATTGGAGAATCCTTAACTTCAGTAATTGAACCGATACTAACACACGGTATGGAAATTTGGTGGATTGCTCTAGAAAAAAGCTCTATAAATTATTATAGGCTACGCACAGTTTAAAAATTGACTTATCTGTGAATATACGGAGCACTTCATGGGTCTACTTCCATTTCATGGGCATTCTATTCCACTTATAACTCTTCATGTATTCAGCAAACAAAACCTGCGATCACAGCAATTCACTATGGCTCTATAATGAGATTTGTTACTTTCATGCTCTAATCTCTTCCAGATCTTCCTAGGAATTCGTTTAATTTTTAGAAGGAGAATCGATTCGGCTTGTCATCGAACGATCAAAAGCCGATAAATGAAGTCTAATCTGCTGTCCTCTTCCTGACTATTGCAGCCAGTTCTCGTCGAAAGTCTTAGCGATGAAAGAAGTAATATCTTGACTTAAGGAAGACGGTACGAGTATATCGACTTCAGTAAACCGCTTCTTCTAAGATAACTAAGCTAACAGCCCTAAACTACCGATCATCGCTTTTAGAAACGTAGTTAAAAGTAAGTATTGATTTTGGCTTATTGCCGTATATATCAGTTAATCATGAAGGTGATAAACTCACCAAAAGTCGAAGATAAATAGGTCACACTAGTCAAAGTTCAGGAGTTAGCAATGAAACATAAGGCTTTTAAAAGAACAAATCGTAAATAGAATAACATCACTATTTATTGGGCAACAAAAGCGATCTTGCCAACGCTGGATCTTAAACGGGCCAAATGTTTGATATCTCTTAACCAACTGGGTTACCATAAGAAAATGATGACATTCATTATGGACGACTTATGCAGAGGATGCGGTGATGAGGAGATGAGAAACAGGCAACTAGGGAGACACTTCTTCAACAACTTGGAGGAACTCTGACATTTCAAGCAAAAACCTGTTGGAATTCATTAACTCTACAAAGCTCTATTAACCATCTGACCAAGAGATTCGAATACGTCTCCAACCACAGTCAAAAGACAAAAAGGGTCCAGGACGACAATGATAGAACGAACGAAAACGACTGAACGACGCACGTGTTTCTTGTAGGAGCAGCAACCAACCATGGTTGCCACTCCTACTATGAACACGAGCGTAATGAGTTGATTAGGCCATCTCTTCCTAAAGTTAGTAAAATCCTCTTGAGGAAAGGGATAGCCCCTTAGACTTATTCAGCAATCCTGGTAAACAAACGGACACGTACACTAACCACTGACATATCAAACTCATCTACCGGACTTTGCAAGGAATCACATACTCCTACGGGTCTGGTGGAAGGATGATTTCTCAAGTGAGTGTAAAGGAAAAGATCACGCCCTTAAAACGCGTATACCTCTACTCAACCAGGTGGTTTTGTTGGATTTTAAAAATTTACAGGTTTATGCCAATAAGCCTCAATTGACTGATATGTCAACATACCCCAGGCCATCGCTCAAATTCAGAAGGGTCCATGCGTCATAATCGTAAAATATTAGACTTCTCGAATCAGTGCAAAATTCCGAAGCCTTGGTTGAAATTTGAATGGTGTCATATTTCATACATAATGGTATACCTAGAGCTTTAAATAAAAAAAAAGATTTCGTTAATACCTCTCACATAGCTTGTTTTATTCCATTTCGACATCGATTCACCCTTATTGGTAACTTCAGTAATTGAACTGATACTATCAACAGTGTTTATTTGACGACAGACATTTCGTCAATGACTTAAAAGAACTCTCTGACACTTCAGGCTATAGCTTGCAGAAACTCATAATCTATTCCTCATCTTCCCTGTACTTGTTCTACTCTTAACTTATTTTTTCGAGTTATTGAATGAACAAATATTGAGAGGGTGTTTGCACTGCTCTTCCTCCAAGGTTATCCCTTTGAAGAGTTTAATTATTTAGAATAGCACCTTCAGAGACGATAAATCAATCTCTTCTACCAGGTAGCATCCCAGATACTTCTTTCTATAATGCATTAGCTTGTGTCTAGTATGTGTTTCGGCATTTCGTCATAGATATTGCAGAATCTGCATGTGGGGCGTTTGCCAGGCAAAGAATACTCAAGTGTCTTCTTACAGTGACCCTTGAGAAGTCAGTAAGCTGATACAGTTCATTGAATGATCTTGGTTGTAGTTCCCAAGAATTAGTTTGGCCTGCCTCAGTTTTGGGAGTTCTTTTCAGTTTTTAGATCTTTTGGCCTCTTCTTTTTTTTTGATTTCGTTTTTAATCGTGTTTCCTCCTATGCTGCAGTAGGTCTCTGGCCCCATTAAACGAGTCCTTGCTGCTATTTTTGATAGGGAGTCTGCCTCTTCATTTCCTTGGAAACCTTCATGTTCAGGTACCCAATGAAGTGAGACATCATTGGTCTTGCGAAGTCCGTTTAGCCTGTCTACATGTTCCCATACCAACTAAGACTTGATGGTGTATGTACTTAGTGCCTTGAGCTGGGCTTCGCTATCCGACATAATGACAATGTTTTGTTTTCAGTAATTCCTTTCGAGACTTTGACTTGCACATTCCGCTATGACATTGACTTCCGCCTGGAAAATGTTCTTGGATTGTCCATTTGGTATGGAAAGTTTGGTTATAGGCCCGCAAATTCCACCCCCAGTCCTTTCTGTCGTTCTCGAACCATCTGTGTACCACTTAATGGCATTGGCTTTAAACTTATAGTTTCTTTTTTGCCTACCCACTCTTTTTTGCAACTTAACTCCGTGTTGTTATTATTTACAAAACTTCTATTTTATAATCGATAAGGTTAGTTAATGCTGGTTTTAAAAGACAATCACTTTCCCTGTGACTTATACGTTTGCCCTCTCTTGCCAAGGTGTTCATGCGAATAGAAAATGAAAAATTATGATCTTGCCATACTTTTACGGAAAAAAATTTCAAAACAATTCTAATAAATAACAGATGGTCACCTCAGAACAAATAGGAAGAGCAGCATGTCATATCTTACGTGTATGTCTGACAAGTTTTCAAAATGGTGGCGGGAACTGTTCCCGTCCATTCGTTTCGGTAAGTAGTTCAGTCACGCAAAGTAAAAGTTTCTTTCGCAATATACGAAGAACTAGGAAATACATTTTTTTTTATGAATTTTTTATTAAGTTCTGGGAAAACATTTCTACAAGAAGGATATGAAATAGAAAATTCAGGATATATGGTAATGTGTATGCAATAGGTTCGTGTATACGTATACGTATACATTCTATGATTATGGAGGAAGAAGTAGAAATAATTCAACCAATTTGTGGTACAAGTGAGACGGAAAACGAGGAATCCCGTTGATTTATGTCTGCATATGAAAATTGAAAGACATCCAGGAAAAACCCTTCATGTAAATTAATTTTACAATTTACTCCTATCTGCAGCGTTCTGTAAATTAGGATCTCCTCATCCTCTGCACGAAACGAAAACGAATCCATTGCAAAGGTGTAACTGTATACATGCAAGATGATGAATAAATAATGTGGGTATATCCTTGCGAGCAAATCGGAAAATTCTTACTTATTTTTTGTTAATGCAGATGATGTCATTTTGTCGGAAGGATATAAAAATGTAGCAAAATGTTGTTGTGTTTGCTTGAATTTTTTTTTTTGCTTAAAACTATGTCGCAGGAAATTAAAGTACGAACCAGATAGATAGAGTAGAGCATAACTGAGTCATTAAACTGTAGAAAATAAAAAAGAAAACTTCAAAGTAATACATTTTATTTATATTTAAAGCAAATTCAGAAATGTAAAAGTAATCCTTTGCAGGACAGAATTCATTCTGGGAAATTTCCAAGTAAATTTTTATTTTGTCGCCACTGACTTTCTCTTTGTTTCTCTGAGGCAAAAAGGGTTTCCATTTGATGGTTTACTACCCATTTTTTTTTTTTATGCATTAAAGTTTTTTGGCTCAAGCTATGGGAAAGATTTTTTTTGCATTAAAATTATGGATTGCTTCAAAACGTTAAAAGAGTCAAGAAAAAATAGAAATTTAATTCAGGAAACATTAGGATTTCGTAGAAATATTGATCTTATGGTTCTAGAAGAGAGGCAAATACTAAAGGACTGCTCAAAGGTACCAAAAGTACCACTCTGAGTTGTTTTTGTTGTAGAAATATTACATTTTATCAAAGCAGTTGCAAGGATTATTAAAAAAAGAATAATATGTAATAAGATCTTTCTAAACGTTTAACAACAACTGAAGAAATAAATTAGTTGAGGTCTTCTCTGAGTTAAAATACTTTGTTCGGCACTTTGACGAGATAAATTCAGTTCTGGAATTTACTTGACTCAATCAATGACGAAAATCACATTTTACAAAATGTTTTGCATTAAGCGTTTTCTATCTTGATTTTTGAATAAAACAAACTGTGAGTGAGATATCATTGAAATTTTGTATTTAGTTCAAAGACCTATGAAATATAACAACTCTCAAATGCCCGCCAGGGCTCTGCTGGGTGAGGCGCATCTTAAACGTCCAATTTGCTATAACTCTGGCCAATAAATCGAGTTGAATAGCACCGTTGGCATTGATTATGTTGGACTTTAGAGCAGTTAGTCCTATACCATCCACTTCAGGTAAAAGAAATTGGTGATCAAACAGGGACTTTCTTTGGATGCATTAGATACTATTTGGTGAATCTCGTTTGGATTGTGTACCTCGCAAATTTTAAAATTTTGCTTATCGACCAACTTATTTATTTTTCTATTGATAATTTTAAGTTCAAAAAGTGATAAAACGATGCCAAATAGGCCAAATAAGGACCGTATTAAATATTATTGAAATAAAAAATTGAATTTTATTATGTTTAAAATTGTAGTCTAATTTCAATCAAATAAATTTTTTTTTTTTAAACAATCAGAGCCTAGGTAATTTCGTCTCTCTATGGATTGAAAGTATCAAAGTGGAAAGAGTTTTTTAATTGCAAGTGAATGTTTCTGAATAAGTTTGGCGGTGAAAGCTACTTTGATAGTAAATAAAAAAACAGAAAGCATTTTGGCCAGGCAAGATTGCAAAAGCAGAGCAAGAAAATTAAGATAGGAATTTTTATAAATGTCCAATTTTTGAAACATTAAATAATATTTTATCAACACACACAGAAGTTATGAAATCTTACGAATGTACCAGATTTTATCTTAAGTTAGACAAGAACACAAACAAAGAGCCTTGCTTTTCTGATGTAGCGGACATAGCTTCTCAAAAGATAGAAAATATTTGGGAAAAGGCATCTCTACAAATAGTGTTTACATTGCATGATCTTTAGTCCAATGTAGAGGTTATCGACAAGTCCAAAATACGTCGAGAAAGAAAAAGGTACGTAACGAGTTAACGACTAAAGCGATGTGCCCGAATGTCCTTTTCCGTGCACTAGTGAAATTGGAAAAAACTCAAAGGGTTAGGAACAGCTTGGTATTCTAAAATATAAATCTATTCCAAGTAAACTGATCAAAGGGCACGGTAGTGCCCAGCCAAGTTCTGGCACTACACCCTTTTTTACAGGAACAAACTCAGGCGATTTTTGACCCCTTCTTATCTTCAGTACCAATGAAGTCAGAAACTTAAAACTCCGAATACATACTAAGCTAGTCAGGCACAGGCGCCTCACCAAATATCAATTTTCTAGCATAATCGGTTCCTGAGATATAAGGCCTCAAAAATCACAAAAACCGTAACTGACTGACTGACTGACTGACAGATCATCAAAATTATGGAGCACTTACCGACATCGTAGAATCTTGTAATTTTGCACAACGGTAGGTCTTGCCATGCAAACAGAGGAAAAAATAGAAAATTTGAAATTTTCCATTCAGGGGGCGTGGTATCCGCACACTTTCACCGAATTGTCTCCGAATTGGTGTTGGTTGAATGGAGCACTTCCGACTGCTGTAAAACGATGAAATTTGGTGAACCGGTAGGGTTTATATTGTATATAAAGAAACAAAAATAAACACCAAGGTTTTCCTTTCGGGGGGCGTGGTATCCGCCCACTTTCTCCGAATTGGTGTTGGTTGAATGGAGCACTTCCGACTGCTGTAAAACGATGAAATTTGGTGAACCGGTAGGGCTTATATTGTATATAAAGAAACAAAAATAAACACCAAGGTTTTCCTTTCGGGGGGCGTTGTATCCGCCCACTTTCTCCGAATTGGTGTTGGTACTGTAAAACGATGAAATTTGGTAAGGTGATTAGGCTCAAATTGCATTCGAAGAAAAAAATATAAAATTAGCGGTTTTTTATTCAGGGGTGTGGTATCCGCCCACTTCCTCAGAACTGATGTAAATTATATATGGCGCACTTCCAATTGCAGTAGAACAATGAAATTTGGTAGAACGCTAGGGCTCAAATCGCATATAAAGGACCGAAAATAAAAATCGAGGTTTTCCATTCAGGGGCGTGGTATCCGCCCACTTCCTCAGAACTGATGTAAATTATATATGGCGCACCTCCAATTGCAGTAGAACAATAAAATTTGGTAGAACGCTAGGGCTCAAATCGCATATAAGGGACCGAAAATAAAAATCGAGGTTTTCCATTCAGGGGCGTGGTATCCGCCCACTTCCACAGAACTGATGTAAATTATATATGGCGTATTTCCAATTGCAGTAGAACAATGAAATTTGGTAGAACGGTAGGGCTCAAGTCGCATATAAAGGACCAACAAAAAAAATTGAGGTTTTCCATTCAGGGGGCGTGGTATGTTTAATTTATATGGAGCACTTCCGATTACTGTAATTAAGGTAGGTATGTTAGTGTTATGTATCTTGCCAGGATAAGAAGAAATAATTGAAGCGCAAATCAAAACAACCAATAACAAAAATAAAATATACCAAAAGAAATAGGAAGCTATAAACTAAGTTGATTTTAGTAGGAAGAGTCCACCCTTCTATCTTTCCGTATCTTTCGAGATTTTTACATGGAAAAATATTTAAATCTTTGCAAAAAGGAGTGAGATCAGACCAAAAACATAAATGTTAAAAAAGAGCCAAGTTCTTATATACAAAAACCTTTGTGTAACAAGTCAGCCGTGAAAAGTAATGAGATCTAAAAGTGCGCCAAGTTCTTACTTTATGAAGATTTAATACCGAATATTTAAAGTAGAATAATATTGCTACAGCTACAATGTAATAGAGAAATTTTATTATTTAATGATTACTGAGTAAAATTTGATTGGCTTACTTGGCAAGTTTTTTTTTATGCCCAATTCAAACGGTTTTAAAAACTTGACCAGTAAGCCCATCAAATTTTAGTCAGTAATCATTAAATAATAAAATTTCTCTATTACATTGTAGCTGTTTCAATATTATTCTACTTTAAATATTCGGTATTAAATCTTCATAAAGTAAGAACTTGGCGCACTTTTAGATCTCATTACTTTTCACGGCTGACTTGTTACACAAAGGTTTTTGTATATAAGAACTTGGCTCTTTTTTAACATTTATGTTTTTGGTCTGATAGATTTCACAGCAAAGGATTTACGTACAGATCAGAAGTATTTGTATGAAATTACAACTGCAGTAACCAGTGGAAGCTTTGAGACAGAAGACGTAGCAAATAAAGCACAAGGAAAGATGTCTCATGGCTGATGAGTTACGAATGAGAACCGAAAACCGATTCATCTAGCTGAGTTTGTTATAAAAGATTAAACACCTGTATGGTTCAATATAAGAATACATTTGACTTGCAAGGACGGTTAGAGACAAATCTTTGGAAAATCTTTTAATGAATTTCGTTATCTTTCTCCGGAACTTAAAGAGGTGATAGACAAGTAATGCAACGAAACGCATATTTGGTACATTCTGAAAAAAATTTACTACGAGTATCAATGTTAACAGATGATAAATTATACGTTCAGAAGATTGCTGCACAAAGTATTCTCAGGACTAGAAATTTGACCCTGAAAAGCAAAATGCCTCAAGATTTTCAGGTGCAAAAAATCAATTTTTGTACTTGATCAAATACCAACATGAGAGATTGGAAAAAAACCGTTAGCGATGTCCCATTTCTAAAAGATGTTTGTAACAATGAATTTTTAAAAATTAATTTGACGACGTGAAGACAGCTTGACATTTTTAAGAGTTTTATAACACAATGCGTAGGTTAAAGTACGTACCATATATATTAATTTTTACTTGCGACTTATAAGTACTGTCAGGCAAGTTATGCATTCGGAAAAATAATTGAACTCGAGATTTTGATCAAAATTGATACGATGATAGCGACTACTAAAAACGTGGGTCTTGCAATTTTGCCTGTCTCTTCTGTTCGACTACAGCCTAAACGACTCGGCCGATTTTCTTTAAGTGGTAGATATCATTTTTAATTTTTTTTTTTTTTTTTTTTTTTTAAGACCAAATGGTACCTGCCATACGAATTATTTTCGAAATTTTATAAAAACTGTTCCACATATTTAAGAAATAAAAATACAGAAAAAAATTTATTTAGTTAAAGTTAAGTAATAGTTGGAAATTTTTTTTCGAAAAATGGTTGTTGAGGGTACCCCACATGGAACCGTTTTTTTGTTTTTGATTTTCTCAAGTACGGTACCACCGATTTTGATAATTTTTTTTGTTAAAGCTCCCCAAAAATGTAAATATTATTGTGTATTCAAATTTTCAAACAAATTTTTTTTTGGGATTTAAAAAAAAAAATCAATTTTTTTTAAACTCAATATTTCGAAAACCTAATATTTTTTTAAACTTGATAAATAAAAGTTTATCAATATAATCTACAAGATGTGAGAAAACAAATTATATTTTACCTAAAAATAAAGCTAGCCACCATACAAATGTTAAAAAATGGTTTTCGAAAATCGTATTTTTCTCGAAAACGGCGCCTAGAATTTTAATAAATTTTGTTTTTCTTTCAATTAATTCTTATGATCTTTAATCTAATAAAAAAAATTTCAAATTAGAATATTACAGCTTTTACCTCCCATAGAACCATTTTTTCTAATTATGAATTTTTCATCATGGACATAACGGATCTTAATGAAATTTTTTATAGGAATGCTTCCAAAAAGTTTAAAAAACATTGCATTTCAAAGCTTAAAAAAAATATTTCTTGAATTTTTGGAGAAAAAGTAATTTTTTTTTGGAAAATTATTGAGAATTGGAAATTTAATTTTTATGGCGTACCAAATTTTTTGCTTAAAAATGTTTTAAAAATTCTGTATTTAAAAGCTTATTTTTTTAAAGAAACCACTACAGCGACTTATAATTTTTGTCCTTGCATAAATTCGTATTTGCATGGCATTCTTACTACTAAAAAAATTTTAAAAAAATTAATTTTATCCTTATGAACAGTTTTTTTCTAATAACATTCGTTTTTAAAATTCATAGGCTATTACATAGGAGCAAGTTCGTGCGACCCAGTCGTGTATTTGTTTTTTTATCAAAATCGTTATAGCCGCTTTCGAGAAAAGTAAGATTTTGCTATACGGGTGTATGGGGGTACCGTTAGTTTTGTAGCTAAAAACAAATTTCAATTTCCCCTCTAGGGAATCACCGCAGACCCTTAAGTTCCGAGTTTGAAGAAAATACCTCCAGTAGCTTAGGCTGTAGCTCGAGGTATAGACACACGTTTGATCAAAGTCTCCGGTTCGATTTTTTTTCCAAATACAGAACTTGATCTATAGTACATATATCGCAACTAAAAATACCCCTATAAGGTTGACCCCCCTACCGTAAAATCACGATCGTAAGCTATCGAAATGAAGACTAACTTTCATAAAACAATTTAATCAATTACATACGAGGGCAGTTTGAAAAGTTCTCGGCCTGACCAATAAAACGCAATAAATTTTAAAACTTTTTTTTAATCTTTTTCTACATACATAATTCTCCTCATATATCAATGCACTTATTTCATCTGTGTTCCAGTGCTTCTATACCCATTTTATAGGCCGATTCCTCCAACTCTTCGAAAAACCGCTCCGTCTCAGCAATCACCTTCTCGTTGGTGAAGAATTTGCGTCCAGCCAAATGTTTTTTTAAGTTAGGAAAGAGGTAGTAGTCTGATAGTGCCAAATCAGGTGAATAAGGGGGGTGGTTCAGTACACAAAATCGAAGTTCATGGAGTTTAGCCACGACAACAACCGACTTGTGTGCTGAGCATTATCCTGATGAAAATGGATCTTCTTTTTGGCTAATCCTGGTCTTTTTTTGGCAACTTTTTTAGCCAATTTGTCCAACAGGTTTACATAGTATTGACCAGTGATAATTTGGCCCTTGGGAAAGTAATCAATAAAAATAATTCCCCTGTAATCCCAAAACACTGACGCCACCACTTTCCCAGCTGAAGCACACGACTTGGCTTTCTTCGGTGGAGGAGAACCGCTATGCTTCCATTGTTTTGATTGTTCTTTTGTCTCAGGAATATAGTGATGAATCCATGTTTCGTCGATGGTAATGAATCTTCTCAAGAAATCGCTGGTATTTCTCCGAAATAAAGCTAGATTCTCTCTAGAGATTTCAATTCGATTGAATTTTTGTTCTTCGCTCAGCAAACGCGGCAACCACCTTGCGGACATTTTTTTCAACCCCAATTCTTCGGTCAAAATGTGGTAAACCCGTTTAGAAGAGATCCCCATGGTGTTGATTATTTTTCGCACTTTTAACCTTCGGTCGTCTAAAACCATTTTATGAACTTTATCGACGTTTTGTGAAGAGGTGGATGTTGTTGGCCTTCCGCTTCTGCAATCATCTTCGACGCTCTGTCTGCCATGTTTAAATAAGGCTGCCCATTTTTTGAACGTGGAATACGAAGGTGCAGATTCCCACAATGTCTCATCGAAGTCATCTTTAATTTGATTTGGTGTCATATTCTTTTTGACCAAATATTTAATGACAGCTCTAATTTCATTTTTTTTCCATTTTCGTTGTTAGCAATAGGTTCGTTCAAACAAAAAATTGCACTGGTTTAAGTACGCGATCAATTTTAATGAAACTTCACATACAATTATTATATATATAAGGCTGTTTGAGGAATTAAAAGTTATTTATTAAAACAACGCCTTCTATGTTAGGCCGAGAACTTTTCAAACAGCCTCCGTATGTTGTTGAACGCTAGAGCTCTCCATGGTTTGCAAGAGAGACTTTATTAAGTACTGCCAATTTGACAGATGCAGCTTCAACAGTAAGGTTGGTTCAGAAATTCTAATTCTATAAGTAAAAACCCGTGAAAAAAAATATAAAATTATACATTTTAAGAATGTATTTCAATAATTTTCATTAAAAGAAATTATTATCAATATTTATACTTTGTAAGACAATGGTACACTCAGGCGTATACTTCACATTTCCCTATTAATTTTGTTGAACATTTTGATATTTTTATACCCATTTTATAACTCCAATTTTTGAAACTTCAAGCACCTTGATCATAAGAGCCTTACATGTCTTTCTTTTTACTAATGTCACTTATTTTCAATTATGTACAGTTACACCTAGCTCAAATGGGGACTGAAGAAAAACTGCGAAAACACCTAACTCATCTGCTTTCAAACACCAGTGACTATCATACGAAGACGAGCGTTTGCAAAACTCTGCTTTGCGATCAAACTAAAGTTTCCAGACAACACTGCAGTAACAGTCAAATCATCAACGAAGTACTTGGGAATCAACATTTCCAACAAGCTAAAATTCAAGAAGCATGTGGACTTGATGTTGAAGAGAGCCAACTATTCTCTGCATTTTCTTCATCTACTACTCAGGACTCAGGAGGCGAAATGGACTAAGAAGGAAGACCAACTTGCTTGTTTACAAACAACTAACTGGCCTACGCCTTTCCTATCTAGTTTACTATGTCAACTACATCAATGAAGAAGATGAAGCATTTGAAAGAAATATGCTTTGCTTTTGCCTTGGAGTATACCATAACCTCTCTGACGAAGAAATATACACAAACTAAAAATCTGTGCGAGGAAGCTAAATTAATACCACTGGACCAGTATTTTCTTCAGCTCTCCGGAAAAATCATCAGGAACCTGGAAGATCATCCTATCTCAGAAGTGCAGAAGATCGACACTTTCTTTGAAGAACATTTCTATATTTAAGTTGTACTGAATTGTTTGAAGCCTGACACTGACGAAATATATGCCAGTTTGCGTCAGGACTTTGATTTCTTTTATAATCCAACTCTCATATTTATCACCGAACAACTAAATGACACGTTTTATTTACTATTTTTGTCCAGTCCATGTCTTCGGTTTCGATTAATGGAGTGCAAAAATAATCAAAAATATCCGAAACATTCTTAAAAATTAAATTTTATATTATAATTCAATATTTTTCGTAGTATCCTTAAAGCGCTTCAAACAAACATTTTATTTTATCACTAACCCGACAAAAACTCATAAATAAACGTTCACAGAAATTGCTCGAAAAACCAAGATGAAGCGAATAATAATAATAATAAAACTAACCTCAGAGAATGATGTCTATCTCAATGTGAGCATGTCCTCTGCCCGGGCGCCAGTCACTGCTGAAATTCTAATACCAACTACCCTCGTCCTACGCCGGAAATCAGTTACCATTTCCCAAATTCTTCAGCAGCAGTGCACTGCAAACCGAATAAGGGTTGTAATAAAGCTTCGCCATGATGTGGAAAGTGGTATCTAATAAAATTCGCTGAACATGTATCTCCCTTGTGGAGATCTACTCGTATATGTATATACAATACGTAGATAGATATATTTACATCACTTTCAATGTGTAAAAGAGTAGTCGAGCGAATCGACTGTGTTACTGCCCATCAACCATACCCATCCCCTAGCGGTTTGAATTTCGAATACACTTTCGGGGGTGTAAATAGACTTAACGAAGGAATATCGTTGGAATAACCCAACTCTCCAAAAAGGACCATCATCTGATGTTTACTGTAATGGAAACTACGACGACGCTTATATTATACCAAATATAGGTACTTACACTTTTCGGTTGTGCATTTAATACACGAAAATGGTGACGGGATGAGGAGGGGGTGGACGTTGCGGGCGGCATTCACAGAAGAATAAGGGTGTTCGTCCAAGTTTGGTGGTGGTTTTTAATTGCCCGAGGAATTAGGAGATATTAATTCTTGTTTTCCGTTTCCGTTACCTATGTATTAGGTTTCTGAATACATAAAGTGTTGTGGTGACCTTTGTTTTATGAGCTGTCTATGGAATTTTATGATGTCGTCCTGTCGTAAATGTGAAGTTATTTTGATGGCAGATTTTATGTGTTCGTTAACATTTAAAAGATCGTTATAACAAAATAGACATGTTAACGCCCCGCTTAAACTGCCTTAGGAATTCTCTAATACTAGTTGTCATTTTGCGGGCCATTAAAGAAATTAAATTTTACTCTAAAAGATTTGTATGTTTTGTTTTAAATACTATTTATACTTTTTCGAGACCGGAATGTCTTAAAGATTCATTCAAAAACACAGTGGTTTTCACTATTTAGATACACTTTTATGTTTCTGAAGTATAAGACATAGAAATTAATGTATCATAGGTATTTGCATTTCTTTTTTTTAAATTTCAAAGTCGCTTATAAGGGATGACATGGGTCTTGCATAAAGTGTTGCAAGCCTTTAAAAATCGAAACAATAAATGAAAATCTCTCAAGTAGTAATGGGTAAAAGCCTCTGAGTTTTGTTAGATGTTCATTTTCTTCTTTTTTCTTGAATTTTCTTTTTCAACTTCAAGTGGTTCGTGAGAGGACTTTTTTTCTAATATTTATTTCGAAAAAGTCTGCTTTGAGTTGGCAGCCATAAATAAAAAAACAAGATCTACTTTGCTGATTTACATGTCACTGTCAACTTGGTTTGCACGCACAAAACAGCTCGCAACGAACGCGTAAGTAACTTTCATGTTAATTTTAATTTTAGCCTGGCTCAAAAATGGTCAGATGGTTACATAACATTTTATGAAGTAAGCTAATGGATTTTCTATAGTTAGGTAGTTGTAAACAACGCACACATTTCAAACAAAAATATTTCATTATCCATTTTCTTACAAAAATTTCAGAAAGTTATTATCAATTCTACCTCCCATAGAATAATTTTTCTTAATTTTCTCGAAACGGAAGGGATTAATTTTTTTAAGTTGAATTAAAATGTTTCAAATAGTAACGTGTAAATAAATTTTTAAAATTTTGTAGTTAAACTATTTTGAAAACTATCCTCGGTTTTTTACATTATTATAATTTTTTTAAAAAGAATGTTCTTTTATTCAAAAATAACTGTACTTTGCGTACAAATGTTAGAAAAAACGGTTTCTAGAGTTTTGATAGAATTTATTCTGTATTGTTTAATTTGCACGATCTATCTTTTATTTTATAAAAAGCAATATTAAATTAAGGTTATATTCATCGTACAGTAGAATCATTCTTTTTATTAAAGGCTTCCTTATTTTTTCTAATTGCACACACTCAAGGGTTATAACAACGCTTTTAAGCTGTGCCAATCGTTCATTTTGAAAAATCGAATCAATCAATGATTTATTGGTTCAAGAATTCGATCTTTTCAATCAATCGTTCATTCAGTAAAACTCATTTTTTACCTAGCTTTTCCGTTCCGAACGAAACCGAAACCGATACAAAATATTTCCAATATTCCAATCGTTCATTTAACTTAAATATTTTTTCCAATCGTTTCGTTTTCACCGAGACCGAAACAATTTGAAAATAAGCAGAAATTTGGCTTTATGTACTTCTTTTCGACTTCCTTCACGCCATCTTCCATTGTATATAAAATGAACGATATACATTCTGTTTCATTTCCAACAGAACAAGTTGATTGAACGAATGAACATAACATACCTTCCTTCCGTTTCGTTCACTTTATGTTCATCGATATCAGTGGCAAGAGATTGACATGAGGATTGATTGATTTGGTCTATTGTGATTGAAATCAATCAATCGTTTTTGGTGAATAGGTCACAAAGACATCAAAGAAGAAAAAACCGCTTGATGGCTCGCAAATTATAAAAAAAATCAGATCACCAGTGGAGCTATTGCTACGAAAGTCATACTCGTAGCTATCGTTTTTGGAGATATTTCTTAATTTGATTGGTGATCAGTTTCAATGACCTTGGAAAGAAGGCACGGCTAAACGAATGCAGTTTTCCATCTACTCGGAAAGATACCCAAAGAGTATGACAGATTGAAATGCTTACGCAATGGTTTTGTCAGCGTAGAAGAACACCTCTTCAAAGCTAATGGTTTGAAAAAAACTTGTTTTTCAAACTTTCTGAAAACACTAGGTATTTTCTAAAAAAAATAATTTTAGATATTAAAAAAAAAATTGTTTTTCCTAAAAATAAAAATGTATAACTAAATAAATTTGAGGCGTAAAATTTCGAAGAACAACGGAAGCACAACGGCTCGTAGCGAACTTGTACCAAGTCCGAATTATTCGGCCCTAGGGAGGTATCCTTTCGGAGCGGAAAATTCTCCGATTTCGTACGATTCGGAGGATTTTTGCTTCGAGGTATTCTTCCGAACAGCTGTTCGGAATTTTTCTCCCACATTTTTTTAACGCACCCGGCGAACTGCGTCGTACTGCGATCAAGTGCTTTATTTGCGAAATTTTTAACAGCTTAATGCAATTGTTTTTCCGATTTCGTCCGACACAAATTCTTCGCGGAAATTACGCCAACGCATTTGTGTATTTTTATTCTTTCCGATAGGATACCTCGAAAGCAATTTGAACCTCCGAAAAAGTATGCTTTGCGGACAATTTTCCGCTCCGAACGGATACCTCGCTAGGGCCGATTGTGTGGGTCTTCACAGAAGGAATGAAGGGGACCTTTCTTCTGCCGAGTCCGAACGGCTAAAATGTGAAGCAGTTTTTATGACAAGAAATACTTTGACAGGGCAAAGTTTTACGGGCTCATTTAGTGTTCTTAAATATTTGGAGTTTGAAGACGAGGCCAAATTTCTTCACTTGTATTCTCCAATTAAATTAATTTTAGTAATCAGTTTCGGAAGAAACCTTAACCCTAATGATTTTCCATTGTTGAGAAATAGACAACTTTAAAAAAAATGCTTTAATTTTTATTTCTCCACTTTTTTTCTCATCGTACTTGATCGCTGGGGGAGAATATTAATGGTAAAAACTCTGTGTTATATTTTGTGATGCACCCTCTTTCTCATAAAGTTTTGTATTTGATTAGATAAGTATTTAACTATGAATACAATACTAATATTATTTTTTTTCTTTTTTTTTTCAGATTATCTACGTCAAAAATCGAAGGTAAGATTTATACGTACAAAAATAATTACATTTGATTCTTTACTCGTATTGTTTATAATTTTAAAACTGCTCGATAAAAATGTTTCCAAAAATATTGAAAAAGAATTTTGTTGATGTACACTCATTCATCGATAATGATAGCTACATGGCAACCAATTTGAAAAATACTAACAATTCTTCTTAAGTGTTAGCTTTTATTTCAGATTTTTTATAACAAAAATTTTAATTTTTAAGTGTTTGGGTCAATTTTTCAAAACATTAATATTTTGCATACCGAAATGGACTTAAAACATTATTAAATATTTTAATTTTTATAATTTTTTATTCTATTTAATGTTTTTTATTTTTAATGGGAATCATAGAACTAATAGCAATATATTTGAAATAAGTTTTTCTGAAAATAAAAAAAAATAACCTATGTACATCTGAAAACATTCTCATTCATCATTTTTTTTTTTTTTTTTTTATAATCTACCCGTGCTCAAGGGATTATGATTACCCTTTAAATGTTTCAACACAGCGCGGGCGTGAAGTTAATGAAGAGAAAGAATGATAGGAAAGATGTGTGGCACGATGTTCTGAGACTGTTGGTGGTTGTCTCAGATATTTTTATCTGCAGTGATGGCGGCTGAGCTAAAGCGGAGAAATGCCGTGTCTTATTTCTATGTCGCTTATAATTCACATTATTTTATTCCTGTTCATACTTGTTGGGCGTACTAGTGCTCTGTGTACGTTGTTCGTTGTTGCTCGTACGTGGAACAACGAGAATGTAAATGATAAAAACGAACAACGAATGAAGAACGTACAAATTCAAAGGAGCTCTGAAATTTCGGTGTTCGTTGTTACTCGCACAACGTGTGTTTAAGTGCGAAAACTGTTTAAATAAACATTGTTTTGCAGTGCCGTGTAACTTGTAGGGACATTTTTGAAGTTTTGTTTTGTTGTTAAGAACGAACTGAAAAACAAAATTGAATTAATGTAAATGCTTCTTCGTTGTACGTTGTTGAGAGAAAAACGAACAACGTACAGCGAATGAAGAACGAGAGTCTAAATGGGGCTTTAGTTTTTCCATATCAACAGAAAAGTGCTGCCATTTTCGGGGTCTTCTTCATTCTCGAGTCATCCAACAGCAATCACGTTCCTTTGTTTACACTTTTTCCAGTTGCCATGAAAAATATTGATGATCTTCATACGAATTTTAAATAAATGTGAAAATATTCGTCAAATCAATGTAATTTTATTGAATTTGTCATTTCCGTGTCTAATACATATGTCAATACCATGGCCTCGTATATTCCGAGAAAGGTTTCCATGGTACGACATGGAAATGACGTCCAAGAGTTTTTCTTAAATAAATCTAATCGTTAATGAATGTGTTTTTTTAAACTAATTTTGTGATTGAATTTCTAAAAAAATAGACTTGTACTGCCAAAAATATTGGATTCAAATATTATATAATAAAAAACACTTGAATCACATGAAAGATGTCTCGTTTTATTTCCCACATCCGGGCTGTCTGTTGTGCAATTGCCGTATTTGTACTACTCTTGGAAACTTCCTACTTCCATTCTACTAATAGTACGTCCAAACTACTGCTAACAGTACGGCCAAAGTACTGATTTTTAGTTGTGTACTTAACGTGGGAATATGGCTATTTTTTCAAAATGGAGTTAATTCTCAAACAAAAAGGGAATTTATTACACTTTTTAGTGAAAAAGTTGAGTATTTTTCCAATCATACTTCTTTTTTATCAGAACAAGCAAAAACTAAAATTTTTTTTCAATTTCGTTTGATCAGGATGTTAATGACTTGCTTTTATTGTTTTCTCTTTCTGTCTTTTTTTTAAAAATTGAATTAGGACATTTCCACAATGGCTTCCAATTGGAATGACCGCGTTCAGATATCAATTCAAAGCCTTCTGGATAGCTTTTTGTGTTGTTGAAGTTCCTTGTTAAAAAACACCTGATGTAAAAACAACTCAATATATATGAACATTTTATAATAGGTTGACACCCTCTGGGATAAGTCCCTGAACTTAAAGAATGCATTTCACTTGGGTGTGTTCGTAAACATTGCACATGATTTCTTACCGAATTTCGTGCAAATTTGATTCAACTCCTTTTGAAATGTGAATTTGCATGGGAAATGAGATGTATTGTGATTGAATTTGGAAATATAGTTTTAGGATTCTTTTTCGCAATTTTCAATAGGTATATTTTCAAAAAAATGTTTAAAAGAGATTGTTTTTAGAATTTTATGAAATGGTAACAAACACCTAGTGCGACATATTTTCGAAATAAATTCCACGTTTTTGGAGAATATTTTCGATTGTATTGTGGTAAGCTTATGTTTTCTTGGACAACAGTAACTTATTATGTAGGTTGTTCTTTTTTTGGGTTCTTTCTCCCACCTTCCCTAAACCCTTGCTCATCATAGGTTATGTTCAGTTGTTAGGAAATCGTCATGAAAAGGTGAAGGGAGAACTTTTAAAAAGAAATAAAAACGATATGTGATTTGACAGCTTAGTGCTCAGGTGTGGTTTTTAAACTAATCAGGAAGCTTATTCTCATCAGCTAACTAGAGAGTGCCTTGTGAATACGCAATTTTTGTTAAATTATCGATTAAGGCAGTGCACATTAATTTTTTATCAAAAAAAGCATGAACTGGGCTAAACAAAAACTGCGTGTTGACCAGGCTTACTGATGCGTTCAAGTAAATCTAATTTTGTGGACTAAATGTGCTAAATGTTATTAGAAGCTATTTTGAACTATGGAATTCAATCACTTGTAGTCGTAGTATTCCAAAAAAGAGAAGTAGAAAAGTAAAATCTTTTGTTCTTCTTGGGATACATATTTTTTCTCTCAGTTCCGAGACATTTCTTATCCATTCTTTACCGAACACCCTGTACTTAATAGATTTCTCTAAACTGAAACCTTATAATCTTACCATAAGCTATGTATACTGTTCGAAAAATTACTCCTGAATGTAGCCCATTATTCATTTTTCTGATCCCTTTCCTTTTTGTAAGCCAAACAACCCTCTGAGGCTTCTCATTACGAATGGAATGTCAAAAAAGTTTCAACAAGACCAAAACCAAGTGTGTATTGTAGGTATAATATGTTCTGAGTAATCCCTGGGCCCTGGCCACCTGCCCATGTTAATGCTTCTATTATTCGATGTGTTTGTTTCAAAACTCACTTGCTAAAATACTTCAGGCGTTTTTTTTTTTTTTCTCGCTAAAATCAATCATTTTGTGGAAAAAAACATAAGCCCTTAATATATGTAGAATCCCAAGTGCTCCTGAAAAAAAAACCGACTTCACACTTTTATGAATAGGTATATACCACAATAACAGAACAAAAACCTTCCTGAATCAAAGTGGTGTACCTTTTAACATGACGTAACGTTGAACCATTAATTCTTAGATTCCTGAGTTAAAAAACAAACGCCAGCACACACATAAACCCTTTTGTCGAAAATATAAAATGCTTACTGTTACCTCTCTCTTACCTGTATTTTGAAGGCTTTAGAAGCCGAGACCCTTATTCATCTTTTATTCTTCCACCACCACCGCCTCCTGTGTTTTCCTCCACTTAGAGCTTAAAAAAACAATAAAAGATAAGTGAAGTTAGTATTTAGGGCACAAGTTCAATGTTATCCATATCTTTTGCTCTCCCTGCGTCTACACCTATACACCCCCACCCTCATCCTGCCCTTCTTTAGTTTATTGGATTTCTCACACAAAAACGTTGCAGAAAGAAGGGTTAAGTTGTGGTTTATTGTAGGCATAGAAAGTGTGTATGGTGGTATGTTCGTGGTGGGTTACGTTTTTCGTTGTTTCTCGTAGCTCGTGCTGTACATTTTTCGAATACAAGACCAAAAAAAAAAAAATAAATTATTAAATGGCGCCCGGTGCCTCAACATCAGCCTAAGCATTTTAATATAGAAATAAGGGTAACTAATATATATGTACAGAAGGAGGAGGGAAATAAGTTATTACCTTCACTTAGAAATCTTTTGTTTGATACTTAAAAAGATTTCTTCGTTTTTTTTTTTTGTTTTCCTGTAGAAGGCAACAAAGGATATTAATTAAAACGGATTTGTGTGTCAAATAACTTGAATTGGGGAAATTGCGTCTTGTGGGAGAACATTATCTCTTAATTACACCTACATAATTTATGGCAGCAAGTTTGTGAAATATGTTTTGGTACATTTCGTTGGAAAAATGGTTTTCGAAAAAGGTTGCAAAATGAATGTAAAATAAAGTAGGTATATACATATACACACATGTGTACACATGTACATATCTCAAAATCTTCTTTAAAAATAAAATTAATAAATAGGAGCTCATAACGGTTTGTAAGAGCCTAAGCCTAGTGGCTTACAACTCTCACCACTGAAACACTTTTTTGCAGCGGCTGAGAATCGAACTCAAGATCTTCTGTATGACAGTATAAAACGCACTAACCATAATGCCAAGAGGTACTACCAAAATCTTGCTAAGAGTATTGAAAATTTGAATTGCGGCGCAAAAAAATTAAACTAGTGACAAATCCAGAACCTAGGATGCAGACCATAGCCTCAAAACAAAAAATCCACTGTAGCCAACCTGACCCCTATCCATCAGCTGCCTCGAATTACCCCAACTAAGTAAGTTGATCTAGATCTTCCATTATGCGTGCCAACTACTACTGCCTTCCTACGAAGTGTTCTCTATTATGAGTAGAATCACGTTGGCTTACCCACATACTTTTTTTTATATAATTAGCGCGCACTCTTTCCTTAAAATGATTAACACAGTACGAGCGTTAGGAAAACAAGGAAGGGTTTAAAAGGAGATACCGATGCACATTAGTTCTAAATTTTTGAATATTAGATACAATTGGAAGGAAAAATAGAGCTGGGTAGAGCATTCCACATTTCATTCGTGTAGTCCGACTAAAGAAAGAATCTCTGTATTTCACAGTACGTCCGAAATTAGGCTCTGTGCAGTTAAAGCTATCATTTCATCAATTTTTTTATTTAGCTCTTAGAACAGAGTCCCATCTCTCTAAGCACTTTTTAGTTCCCACTGTGCAACTTTCTGAAGTTATTTCTTGCAAATTTAATTTCACCAAATTCAAATTTTGCAAAAAAAAACTTGAACATTTTCTCTCTTTACAAAATTGGTCTAACCAAATACGAATTTGCGAAGTGACAAATAGATTTTAACAAAGCGCAAAGTTTTGTTAGTTTGCAAAATTTTTAATTTTCGTTGCAACATTATTGAAATTGGCTACTTCAAGCAGATAGACTTCTCCTATTGATTTGGCCAAAGCATCCGATTAAATTAGTTACTTTAACTAAGAATTTTTTTATATCGTTCTTCTAATTTAGTTAAACCACTTTTATAATGCGAAACGTAGAGCTCTGCAAGCATTATTTTGTCGCTTTTCTATAAACAATGTTCAAATGAAATAGCCAGTTGCATTCCTCCCCTCAAACAAGTCTAGCTATGAAAGCACATCAGTTTACCCTTGAGCCTAAATTCGGACGTACTGTTTAATATAGAGGTTCTTTATTTAGCCGCACTATTAGAATGTGGAATACTTTGCCCTTCTCGATTTTCCCCCCTCAGTGTGATGAACAAGCTTTCAAAACCAAGGTGCATCTCCTATTAAATTCTCACCACTTTTCCTAAACGCTCGGGTAGTCATAACCCCTTGCGTGTGTGCAAATTATAAAAAAAAAACATCTTCACATTGAAAAAATTCTAACCGAGAGGGTTTTAGGGTTTTTCAGTGGGTTATGTGATATTTACTTAAAAAATAACTTAGTCTCGTTTAAATAGTGCTTTGTTCATGGGGCTAATATTAATAATTAACTATCGCTTTCTGCATGTCTCTTTATAATAAAGGAGTGTTTGGATCAAGTCAAATAATTGTATCAATTTAACAAAATTGATTATTTTTGAAGTATAAGTTCTTACGAAATAAATCGGTTCATGTTTGAAATATTTGCTACTAAGAAAATTGGCTACTCCAACCGAGTAGATAGACTATTACAAATCGATAAGATTGGCTACTCCAATTAATTTGGGTAAATCAACCTGTTAAGTTAGATACTCCAAATGGGTAGATTTAAAAAAAAATAATAACCGAGTAGATTGGCTATTCCAATCGAGTAGTATTTGAATGTGAATGAGTAGATATGCTAATCCAACTATATAAGTTGCCGAATAAATGAGTCACTTCGATCGATAAAAAGAGATAATCTAACTGATAATATAGGCAATTTCAACCGAGTAATGAGTCAGTTGGTTAACGCAACCGTATAATTAAACTGTTCTGAATTTAGTATTATAGGCTACTTCTTACGAATAAATTACTTAATTCAATCTAGTAAATTTATAATATCAACTATGCCTAGTTACAACTATCGAGTACTATTCCAATTTAGTACTCACTACGACAACCGAGAATATTGGCTTCTCCTACAGAGTATAAGTCGCTGCCTATGCAACTGATTGAATTGACTACATTATGAAGTCAATTTTACTAACTTAATCGTTTATGGAAATCTTAGCTTGGGAAAAACTAACTGACAAGTTTATTTAAATATTACAATTATTACCGGGTGAATTTACTGGATTTATATGTGGAATAGGTGACCTATTTTTGATTGAAGTACATATGTATTTGTTGGTATATTTTTCGACTTTAGGTCAACAACAAAGAACTTGTTTCATTTATTGACATAGAGCCCAAAAACAAACCAACATTTTCAAGTTTTACATATACTCGTACATGTATGATAATATTGACTGTCATAGCTGGGCATTAACTCGTTAATTCGTTAATCGTTAATTAACGAAGTTAACATTTTGATTAACGGATTAACTTTTAAGTTAACTTTAAAAAATGTTAACGGACACGTTAAATCCGTTAATCCACGTTAAGTCCGTTAATCGTTAATCCAATGCCTACTATTTACCGCGCGGCGCCAAAAACAGGTTCAGACAAGTATGAGATAAGTGCCGTGCGGCGCGTGCCGCGGGTGAAACAAAAACAGCTAGGTACGTATTATTTTTTGACGGCGCGTGCGAGTGAGAAAACTGCGAAGAGATTCATTTCGTTTGATCATTTCATTATGCCGGTCGTCCACTAATGTGCGCTATAAGTTCAACCAACTTCGTTCAACTTTTTATTCAACTCTTTCGTTGGATAAACGAATTTACAACTTCTTACACTAGTGCAGCAACTTACGTAATTCACGTTGAGCAACTAAAGTTGAACAAAATGTGTTTGCAACCCCGTACACATAATTGACCAACTTTCCCATATGTTGAGTAACCCCGCACACCTAGTTGATCAACTCTTAAAACTTATTCCAGTTGTGAATAGCTCCGTACACCTAGTTGACCATTTTACTCAAATATTGAACAACCTCGTACACTAGTTGCTAAACTTGTTCGATTTTGACAGAAAAACATTTTTTTCGAGTTGATCAACTGCGTTTTTGATATTGTTGCTCAACCAGTTGATGAACGAGTTGATACCTTCGTACACTTAACCAATGATCACTCGTTGGGAACGCGTTGAACGCACCACCATAAACAAAAAACTCAAACGTCAAAAATGAAATAATTTAAATAAAAATCGTTTAATTACTATCTTGATTCTGACAAAAAAAAAACCGCCCACTTCTACGCCCCTTTTCATACAAATGCCAATTATTATTAAAAAAAAATAAAATATTGTACACAAACTATTGATTACTTTATTGAACATTAAATTTTTTAATCCGCCCACTTTAACGACCCTCTTTGAATAAATTCCCCTTAACTTAAATTATTGTAAATATTTATTGATCTTTTTCTAATAGTACCTAAACATAGATTAACTTGCCAAAAGAAAAGGATTAATAGCTTTATTGCCTACTCCATATACAAAGTTGAAAGAATTATTTAATTTTGGATTATTATTTTATGACCTAATAAAACAGGTAGGAATAATAATTTCCTTCCGATACCCCATATTGTTAAGCTTAAATTTCACAGGTTAAATAATCCTTGTGTATATACATTATGGAAGTATATATAAACTATGACAATGGATATATGTTGCTAGTTTTCAAGAGGCTTTACTGACGAGTGGAGTTTGCAAAGTAAATACCAATATGAATATTTCAAACAGAACAATTTTTGAATATTTTATCAATGTTTCGAATTTTGAAGAATTTGTAATTCTGATCCAAAACCAATACGAAGATATAAGTGACAACGATGAAACGAAAAAGAAACTCCAAAGATTATACGCATCATTAAAAAAAAAAATGGATTGACTGTTTTAGAGTTAAAACAAGATTTCTCTCAAAATATGAAGAATTTTTGAATGGAACATTTACAATCCAATGTAATGAAATTGAAGACAGTGACGTGCCAAGTACATCAAGAGGAAGGCCTTCGAAATCCTTAGTTACATGTTCAGTATATACCAAAAGGAGGAATCTATTGGAAACTAGGGGCCATATTTCGACTGAAAATGTTTCCACAGCTCTGAGTATAAAATATAAAAAGGAACACGAAAAGATAAAAAGATACAAAAGCAGTTTTTAATGCAAGCCCATTGCGAGTGCAACGGATAAAGGAGAGTATTCCCACACCTCAAAGGGATCCAATAAAATACGATGGTACCACTGCGCTAGCCTTGTTCTTGGATATGGGGCTTTCTAAAGAAAAATATAATTTGATGAGAAAATCATTAAGAAGCCATAACGTTGATGTGTTTCCGAGCTACAATTTTTTAATGGAAGCTAAAGTACAAGCAACTCCATCAAATTTGATAGTAACAGAAACTTCTGTTGAAGTGAATCTCCAAGATTTGGTGGACCATACAGCAAAGAGGATCTTAAATAGCCTAGTCAATCAGGATCACGCTAGAATAAGATGTATGGAGTTCGTTCTTAAACTAGCTTATGGACTATACCAAGAAGATGAGACAACCGACAAGAAGGAAGCCGAAAGAAGAAGAAAAGCGGATATTCAAAAGGAATTTAGGGAACAACTCGGGTTAATCATTGATACGCCAAAACAAGGATTCGGTAACACAAATGATGGAAACATTTCACGAAGATTTTTTGAAAATCGAGAAGTTACGTCAGCTATAACCCGAGTAGACAAGGATCTTATAAAGAAACTGCAAGTTATTTTAAATGCGCTGTCATCTAAAGAATCTATTAATGTAGATAAATTCAACGAGTATACCAAAACCACTTCGGATCTTTTAAAAGCCAAATACAGCTACAAACTCCTGACACCAACTCTGCACAAAATTTTGGACCATGGAGGGGAACTTATAAGACATCAAATTTAGCCAATCGGGGAGCTTTCAGAAGAAGCACAGGAATCAAGGAATAAAGAGCGATATCGATACTCAAATACATGCAGTCTCACGGAAACGACAAAATGAAGATTTATTTAATATGCTAGCTATATCATCAGATCCACTTGTTTCATCTTTAAGACACGTTAGATCAAAAAAAAGAGCTGAAAAAGAGTTACTGCTCTGAATTTATAGGTCTATTAATTGTTGAAAATGATAACGATGCCGATGAATTTTTTTCTAAAAATTAGATCTAGTTATTTTATAATTATAAACAAATATTTATAATGTATTCTATTTTATTTTGTTAATATAACTTTTATATTCTATTTTATTTATTTTTTTATTTTTTTCGTCCGTTTACTTTTTTCCTACACTGTTTCATATAAAATACATCAGTCAAACAGTTTATAGAATAAACTGATGCCCCACAACATGAAAAAATACTGTTTTATAATACTCCTTAAAAAATATTTGTTAACTTTAAGCATCCACTGTTGTTATGAATTCACTTGAATAGTCAAAAACTTTTTTTTTACAAAGTTTTAAAAAGTTAGGATTGTTTTTAAAAGGTTTACTTTCAGACTTTATTCTGTTAACTCCTTTTTCTAAGAAAATCTTACATCAACCAATTATTCTGAAACACCCTGTAAAGTAATTTTCTTAAAATTCACGATTTATATAGCCTTGGAAATTACCTTTAAGGGAAAAAAAAATTGTTGCGATAGCTTCACGTGTTCAAAAGTTATGATTTTTGCAACGAAAAAAGTCATTTTGGACCACAGTGCGCCGGTGGTCAGAGTAAAAAAATATAAAAAATGCACTTTTTATCACATGTTAACGGATTAACGATTAACGTTAACTTGCGTTAATTCTTCCGAAATTTAACGCTTTAACGTTTAACGAAGCTAACTTTTTTAGTAGCGGATTAACGATTAACGAAGTTAACTGTTTGATTAACGGTGCCCAGCTATGTTGACTGTAACGAACTCAATAGGAAATATATATTTCTTCCATGTCCAGAAGTCATTGGTGATACAACGCCGTTATAAGATGAGAACAGCTTGTTTTGTTTTCATCTTTTAGTTTTTTACCAGTAGATAAAGCTGACGTCTTAGAGAGTTTCATATATATCAAATCATATGCAGTTGGATTAGATGAAATTCACCCGGTTTTCGTTAAAACTATAATTCTCAAATACCTACACAACACACTTTTTCAACACAATCTATCATCTTGGAAACGAAGATTATACCAATTCCAAAAAAATCAAAATGAGTTAAGGCTTATTGCCGTTTTACCTTTTCTGTCTAAGGTCTTGGAAAGGATAATGGGATTCCAGATACGAAAATTTTCGAAAACACAGCTCCACTTTCACTCTTATGAATGTTGTTGAAAACATAAGATAAGCTCTTGACTGTGACAATGTTACTTTTCTGGTTCTCTTGGACTTTTCTAACCCGTTTGACACAGTCCACCATAAAGTCCTGTGCCATGAAGCTGATTAAACTTTTCAATTTCTCTTTTTATTCGGCTTTGTTGATCCAGTCATATCTGAATTGCAGATCTGAGGCAGTTGTGGCAAATCGATCCGTGCCTCAACTTCTCATGTTGAACAGGGGGTGCCACAGGGTTCAATGCTGGGGTCCCTGTTGTTCTCCGTTTACATTAATGACTTGCAACTTTGTCTGCAAAATGCCAAGTAGATATGTCTGCTGATTATGTTCAGATATGGAATACTTTTTATATACTTGTATGTAGGTATGGTTGAAAATGAATCAGTTGAGGTTAACGAGGATTTATTCAAGGTACATATTTGGTCTCAGAAGAATGGATTAGACATGAACCCGCAGAAATCTAAGTGCTTGGTCATTTCAAGAAAGCCTATTGACACGTTTGACTTTGCTTTCGGAGTTTGTCGAATCTGTTAAAAACTTACGTATCACGTTCACAAAGACACTTTCTTGGAATCACCTTATCATATTGACAATCGGGATGGTTCATAGAGATCTTTGTTTATTGTGAACCAATCATGAAATAACTAATTTAAAAACACGAATTATCTTGGCCAAAACGTTTGTTATCCCTATAATTCTCTACGGCTGTGAACTGTTTTACAATTTGGACTGTGAGCACAACGTTAACTTAATGTTGCTTATAATATAATAGTATAGATACTCGTACGTATATATTTCACAATTTTCCAAAAAAATAGAAGGCGTCAATCTTGAATATCTATTCAAGCTTACCACGTCAACCACCTTACTTACATATAGGTACATATAATAAGATTAGTCTCGCGTTTTGTTAGATCCTTGAACCTTGTACCTTAACGTTATAAGTTTTTAGTATCTGGGCGTTAATTCTTAATAAATTCGATACGTCTGTGGAACTCTCTACAGGCGCGGCGATCTTTAAGGATAATGAGGTGTACTAGACTATTTAGAATGAAATTCAATGAGTACTTGGAGACATTATTGTGGTGATGATTTTTCCTTCTTTTCCTTTATAAATTTTTTCTTTTTTGTATTATGTATGTATATTATTTTTTTCCATTTTTATCTTACTTTTTTTTTCTTCAAATAATTCATTATTTCAAAGTCAAAAAATGATGTTTTTAATATGATTTAAATTGTTAATTTTTTGTTGTTACTGCGAACACATATCATGTAATTAACTAATCAAGTTTATCCTATCTAAGAAGATATTGTACCTTATTGTATAAATCTATGTCAATAAATTTATATGAATTTGAATTATGCAGTCTCACTTATTTAATTATACACTACCAAATAATTATCTAACAACGTGTTGTTTAATATTCTTTCATCTCTACAAGCGTATTTAAAATATTTCTGCGCGTTCTTCTGATTGTATTTTAAAAAACTCAGCCATTTTGAAGAATTTTAATATTCAGTCTTTCAAGACGAATTTTTGAATATTAACAATAATTTTAAGAGTTATCATTTCCACGGAGCTTTCGGGATTTAATTTGGAAAAAAAAGCCTTTTGGGGTGTCGTCCCTTTTCGTTTTGATTTCAGATGGCATGAAACTTTTCAAATAAAAGAATTTCACATCCACCATTCTCCGAAATCTTTCATTCGTATTTATTTTGCATCGAAGAAAATTGAAAACATACAAGACTTAGAATTCCAAAAATGAATGTTATTAGAGAAGAACTGTTCATAAGCATTAAATTCATTTTTTAAATGACTAAAACAACTCCTTTAGTATAGTTGGAGCCAGTGCCGCATTAAGCCAGCGCGGGGCCTGTAGCAAATTCTATCAAGGGGCCCTTAGACTGTTTTAGGTTAGGCACTTATCAAGTTTATGGTATTAAATAAAACAAAACTGTTACAAACAAACTTTTCTTGATTTAATTTGGAAAAATTTATAAATAATGCTGTTGATATCGACTTCTCGGAGTGAATCATGTTCAATATTCATTAAAGTGAGGAGATTAAGACGTTGTTGGCTCATCGTGTTCCTCAATTCATTTTTAACACGTTTTAATGTTGAGAAAGATCGTTCACCACTGCAGTTGGTGATCATGAGAGACAAATAAATGCGCAAAGCAATTTCAACGTTCGGGAAACAAGATTGTAAAGAATTATTTTTGAACAGCTTGTAAACCTGCATTTCCAGAGCCTCATGATTCCTGCTGTCATTAATACCAGCCACATCAGAATTGAGCATTGAAGCGAATTGTACTAATTCGTTGCCCAGACTGTCCTCCAAATCATCTGCGTAAGCACTTACTATGGCTGCAGATTTTTAATTTCTTCTGGTGGAAGAGATTTTATATGACGGTTTTTATAATACAAATTCTATATACTACTGAAATAAATCAGCCAAGTAGAAGACTTAGCACTATTAATGGACTTGTTGAATTATTGATTCAAAATAGCTTTTATGGCTTTTAGTCCACAAAAATTGGAGTTTCGTCCGGGTGATCGCACATGGACTCATCAGTTGGCTATGAGGACCTTGTCAATACGCAACTTTTATTGAATTCAGTTCATCTTACATTGATTTTTTGACAAAAATCCAATGTGAACTATATCCAACCAAGATTAAAATTGTAATCATTAACGTTGAAATATTTTGCTATTTTCAACAAATTCAACAAATCCATTAATAGTGCTAAGTCTTCTACTAGGCTGATTTATTTCAGTAGTATATAGAATTTGTATTATAAAAACCTTCATATAGAATCAATGCTCGGCCACGGGAAAAATATTACAACGTTAGTGATTATAATTTTAATCTTGTTTGTATATAGTTCACATTGGATGTTTGTCAAAAAATCGATGTAAGATGCACTGAATTCAATAAAAATTGCGTATTGACAAGGTCCTCGCAGCCAACTGATGAGTCCATGTGCGATCACCCGGACGAAACGCCAGTTTTTGTGGACTAAAGGCCAAAAAAGCTATTTTGAATCAGGAAGAGATTTTAGCTCTCGGAATATTCCGAAAATGCCAGCAATTTTATGATAACTGTTCATATACGTTTACCTAAAGCAGTGAGTACGTTATCAATGGTGACAATAAATACCTGAATTTCATACCGTTGTCCAATTTGCGTTTGGTGCGGTGCGAAACATGATTTTTGGTAAGACCAGCAGATAGAAAAATAAAATTTTAGTTGATCATTTTGATGCAAATATTTTCTTCTTAGTAATTGTGACTAAATCTAATATGTAAATAATACTTTTTTATGGTCAGAAAAGGTTGGTGCGCGGGGCCCCCAAATGCGCGGGGCCAGTAGCATTTGCTACTCTTGCTTCGTGGCTAATCCGGCACTGGTTGGAGCTAAGAACAGGATGCATTGTGATTCAAGATATATTATTATTATGCAAGAACAAAAATTATAAGTTGATGTAGTGGTTTCTTAAAAAAAAAAGCTTTTAAGAAAAAATTTTGGTACGCCAATTTAAAGTTTTTGTTACGAATTAAAAATAAATTACAAAAAAAATAGTAAGTCGTTTTTGAGATATAGAATTTTCAAAAAAAAGTTGATTTTTTTTTAAATCCAAAAAATATTGTTTTTTAAGTTTTGAAATGCAATGTTTTTCAAACTTTTTAGAAGCTTCTCTATAAAAAAATTCATTAAAATTCGTTATGCCGATAATGAGAAATTCAAAATTTGAAAAAATGGTTCTATAGGTACTAGGTAGGTACAGTCAGTAATATTTTTATTTTTCTTAATAAATTAAAAATCGTAAAAATTAATCGAAGAAAAAAAATCTTAGGCGCCGTTTTCGAGAAAAATATGATTTTTGAGAACCATTTTTTAACTTTTGTATGGTAGGTACCGTTTATAAATAAATACATTTTTTTTCTCACATCTTGAAGATTATGTTGAGAAATTTTTATTTGTCAAGTTTAAAAAAAATCGAGCATGGGGTTTTGGAAATATTGAGTTTAAAAAAAAAAGGATTTTTTTTTTTAATTTGAAAACACAATAATATTCAAACTACTGGGTGGCCTTAACATAAAACAAATTATCAAAATTGGTTGTACCGTTTTCGAGAAAATAAAAAAAATGGTTCCAATGGGGGTACCATTAATAACCATTTTCCGAAAAAAAAATGTTCAACCATGACCTACCTGTAACTAAATGAAATGTTTTTGTATTTGTTTTTAATCTGTCGAACAGTTTTTGAGAAAAAAAAAATATAAGATTAAATTAGAAATACTATCTACCAAGTTCAAAGCAAATCGGTCGATCCCCGCTTAGGCTGTAGACGAACAGACAGAACTGCGAGACCCACTTTTTTGGTCTTTGCTATGATCGTAATGTCAATTTTGATCAAAATCTTGAGTTCAATTTTTTTTTACGAATGCCTTACAGTACCTACATATAAGTCACAAGTAAAAATTCTAAATTTCGACTCGTCAACTGCTAAGTACCTATCTATTTTTTAAAGTATATTTTCACGCTATACCTACATGAGTTAAGATGTAGATTTTCATGAAATTGAAAAACAAAATTGTTTTGGCTTACAAAACAAATATTAAACTAAATTTTTTTTTAATCGTTTTGATCCGGTGTGACAACCTACAAAATTTTCATAAATAATGCATAACTGTTAAAAAAAAATTATCCTCTTGGCAACGAGTGCTTTGGACTGTCATCCTGAGAGTATTGGTTCACTCCCCAGCCTCTCCCACCTAAAATTAAAAAAAAAAATTTTTTTTTGTTTGTAAGGGAAACAACCTCTTGCTTTGAAGTTATAATTCTTCCAAAAGTATCTTTTCTTATGAAAAGTACTTCTTATCTTAACCATTCGGACAAGACAGTTCCTCTTTATTCTGGCCGACAACACGCACTCAAGAATGGTTGAGAGCTTAAGTCACTAGGATCAGGTTCTCTACGAACGGTGAGAACTTACACCAATCAATGAAGAACGTGGACTGGAACTGAACTAAATCTAAATTTATTAATATGAGCCTGTCATCTACCATCTTATGAAACTATGTTATATGTTTGAGTTTAAGGTTGCTCAGAAGCCCATCATTTGGATTTCTTCCAAATTAGAAAATAGGTTAACATCAAAGACTCTTTCTTAAACCTTTTTTAAACCGAATCAAGAGTTCCGAAGGGTAGCAACTTAGGACCCGTACCTTTAACATTAGTCGTAATGTCAAAAATGTGCGTTTGTCCTAGAGCAATATTCTCATTTTCGTGGGCGATTTAAAAGTTTATGTATCATTTTTTTTTAAATGTTTCCTTTTATCGAACGAAATATCAAATCCTTACCTTCAATCACTTAAAAAGCTATTAATTTTTGTTTTCAACTTGAAAGCGAGTAAATTTCTCTTATTACCACGAAAGTCTCGTAAGAATTTCCAGAACAAACATCAAACAACTTTGTCAATTTAAATGTTAAAAGAAATCCATACAGTATTTCCACTTGACTTGTTATGTGTTTCACTTGAATAAATCGATGAAATAAAACAACAACAACCAAAAACAAAAAAAACACCCTTACTCGAAATCAAAAGCTTCCGACTAGGAAACTCTCGACATTGTGTTGTGTATGTGTGCATGTTCCTACTCCTTCAATGGCGCAAATAATAAAATTACAAAGAAAAACGACGAAAAAATTAAACAGATAAATACAAAATATACAGGTCTTCTTCTTGCCACTGAATAACAAAGAGAATTCGAATTCGAATCCGAATCTAAAATCCAAAATCCATACCATCAGTCAGTTCCAACAAAGTGCAAAATTCAAGGGAGTTTGACTCCAAAATACCACCCTACTTCTTGTACTCGTTGTCGATTTCACCCTTGGAAGGTAAATAAAAGGGAATTCTAGCAACGACGATGATGATGATGATGACTACGACGACGACGAGGACGACGATGAATGATGGCAGCAGCAAAAAAAAAGTAGAAAAACAAAGCAAATTGAAGAAAATTTGCACCAGACATGGGGAATCTCATCACATCATCCAGCCAACCTGCCTGCCCCCATTCCAGTGTGTCGACAAAGTCTTCGTTGGGTCGCAGCCGTTCTCGTTGTCGTTCCTCATCGGCAAAGATCAAAAAAGGTCCAGTAAACACTTCCCCGTACATACACTCAACCGAGTACACCTACACGTCAAGAATCATTCACTCAACCACCATTATCGTCATCAGCTCCAAAGTTGCAGATACATAAGTGACTGTGTGTGTTTGCGTCTAGCGCAAGTGAAATTTCTCCACTAAGAGCAATCTATCATATGGTTGGCTTGAGTGTGGGGGCAGGAAAGTTTATATTGCACCACCACCTCCCATCAAAGATACTCCCCCCACCCAGACCACCCTCTATCCAGAACTAAGGGCAAAAACATGGCACTTCTAGCACAAGGCAACCCTTCGCACATAGAACGAAGAAATACAGAGAAAAAAAAAACAATGTTGCATTATTTACAAATGTGTGTACACAAACGCATCGTTGCCATACTTCATCTATTCGGTTGGGCTTTTGTCCTGGCAACCATCACCCCCATTCACAAGTGCGGACTCCGGGGGAATGAAAATTCCATTGACAGGACGGAGGACGAGCCTGCCATTGAAGCAGCTGATAGCTAGTGTATTTAAGGACACACAAATACGAAACAAACTTTACTCTCTCTCTCTCACAGTTTGGTAAATGTGGTGAATAATTTACATACTTTCATGCAAAAAGTGTCACCGACAACATGTTCCAGGATTTAAAGCCGAAAGAGCCGACACTCGTTGTGTAACCCTTTTTTTCTTTTTTTGCAATTTATTCATTTCTGTGCGGTGTGTGTCGAACTTTAGGTTTTAATTAATTTTAAGAATATTTTCCTATGCGAAGAATTCGAGTTGAATATTAAATTGAAAGGAGTGAAAAGGGGAATAAGTTGGTTATAAAGTTTAATTTCTCGTTATTGATTGTTCCTTAGGGATTGCGACTTAGTCAAAATGATAATTTGCATTCATAAATTGGTGAACGATTTCGGATCTCACTTAAAGACTTAACAAACTATCATATCAGGCTCTGTCAAAAAGTTGTACGTCAATATTTGTTTAGCAATTTTTAGTTGTAGAAAAATAAAATACTTGCATTATGTATCCACTCTTGCTAAACATTATTGGACACCTTGAATGAATGTGCGGCTCAAAAGACCTTATCATAAAGACATCTCAACTGAATTGCTGAAGAACAAATAATTGTAATACACACATGAAACATCGTTTTTTCAAACGATTATCCATTAAAAAACAATTAAAGGGTTTTCCATGAAAGGTTTCTTATATTTAGTCCTATCCGTAGGAGATAATCAACTTCGGAAATCCGTCGGACAAAATGTTCATTTCGGCTTGGGCTGTGTGGCACGTAGCGTTACCGTCGTGTTGAAACAAAATATCTTCGATGTCCATATCATCCAATTCGGGTCAAAAGAAATTGTTTATCATCGATTCACAACGCTCGCCGTCGACAGTGATTGCCTAGCCAACGTCGGTCTTTAAGGAAGTATGAACCGATAATGCCGCCAGTCCAAAATTCACATCAAAATGTGACTATCTCTGGATGCATTGCAATTTGGGAGATCTCGTGTGGATTTCGACCAACCATCATTTGCTTGTTGACAATCCCATTCATTAAGAAATAGGCCTCGTCATTGAATATGATTTTTCCACATGAAAATGGTCGTACACTTCCAACTGCTGGAGAGTCCAATAAGCGAACACATGGTCGTTTACTCTGATTTCCTGAATCAATTGAAGTTTGTACGGATGTAGGCCCAATCAATGACGCAAAATTCTCCGAGTTGTGGTCTGCCTCGAATTCTCCTGTACACTCACGAACAGCGGCAATATTTTCGGCATATCTTGAATCATGTTGACGTACGGGTGTTGGCGGATTTTTTTTTTATTTTACCGGTCGGCTCGAATTTATCCACCCTATTGCAAATTGTCCTCTCCTTAAATAAGTGCACAAAATTTTGCACGAAAAAAAAACTCACTTCCATAAAACAATTTAATCATTTGCACAAATTGTTGAATACTTGAACTCTTCATGTTGATTTGCCATTTAGCTTCAACAATATGGCCGTTGTCACCTGTCAAAGGTTATAAATTCTTTTGGAAAACCCTTTTATATTCAAGATTTAGATAAAACGTAACAAGATGAAAGTCTTTTAATAATATTTGCTTTATCAAATTTTGTATTTTTTTTTTATTTAAACAAAAATCTAAAATTTGTTCTTCAAAACTGAATATTTTGTAAACCAGGTGATCCATTAAAAAAAAAAAACTCGACAACTAGCAGATTGCTTACTCTGTCTTAAAGATTAAAAAAAAATTCTTATATTCGAAAAATAACACCAAACAAATATTGAAAACAATTTTTTCGAAAATACTATTTTTCAATAAAAGAAAATTTTAAATTACACACAAACGATATAAAATAGTAATTTTCAAAAAACAGGATAATAATTTTTTTTTAAATTAATTTTTCATTATGAAAATATAAAATGAAATTTTTAAGTATTTTATTTTATTTTATTTGAAAGACTACTAAAGGGGCTGTTATAGCCAATCAAATAATGGACTTAATGCTTTTGAACATTTTTCTCTTGTAAAATCCATGTTATTATAAAAACGTTTTGGAATTCTAAGTCAAGTTCTTAAACATAAGAGCAAGTTACATATATATTTTTAAAACAAGAAAACAAATCAATACAAAATATCTCTTTTAAAATTCCAGCATGTATTTAAATTAGAACGAATTATTTTTTAACATTTTCTATATCTTTTCTATTTATAATATAATTTTGAATCGTAACAAAAAGTATTAAAATAAAGTCAAAAATAAATAGAAATAGTAATTTAATCAACAGGGTTTGTAAAAGTTGTGTAGTTGGCGCTTGTATTTTTGGTTCAAAGAAATCATTTTTTTTAGAATAGAAATATTAAGTTTTTAAAATAAAATGTTTTTTTTTATTGTTCAGGTATTAGTATGGTACTACTTAAAAATTTGCTTACTTTAAAGAAGTTTACTAACTCATTCATAATTTTCAAAAGACTCATGTGAAGTTAGAACGATACTAAAATAAATATAATAGCTATTTGATAATTTTAACTTTAATAAAATGTTAAGGAAAGTACATCATACTTTTAAACATACCTTAAACTCAATTAATATTTACAAAAAAGAGAAATGTACAAAATTAACCTATCGCGAGTTGTCTACTGTGAATTTCACCATTTGTTCCAAGAGCTTCGAGACGATCGCGTTAAGTTTCATGACCACAAACACGTTCGATTATTTAATTGAGTAATTAGACAAAATTCAAAACAGTTGACGATGAAATGGACCAATTTCATCGCAAACCTAAAAACTTAACGATCACTTCTACTACTTAAAAATCAAACATGTTTGAAATCGGCGCTTTGCCCTCTTTTTGACTTTTTCCTCAACCGTCAAATGACGCTGCCAGTACACAGACCCTTTCACTACACGTGTTTGATTTCATCTATTTGCTCTTAACTTTTACTCAGTCTCCACTCTAATCTGCTTGCACCTTTAGGGAGCATACTCATTAATAGTTAATACATTTTGTTTTTTTCCCAGCCTATGCCACCTAAACAAAAATGTTATTTACTTTTTCACTGGTCCTACCTCTTGCGAGGATGTGACAAATCCTCCAAGAGCATTTTAGATATTACATGAGGTCCTCAGCTTTTTAAAGATGCAGTCGAAGCTTATAGATTTTTCATCTTCTATTTCTTTGTCAAGAGTCTTCTAGAAATTTTTTAACAGCTTAAGAAAAATCAACGAACATCAAAGTAGTGCGCAATGAAAATCTTCAGGATTCTAAAATGGCCGACACAAGTAGCTATTTATTTTTTTTTAGATCGATCGAGAATGATACTTGCTGATATTTTGGAAACTGTTTTTCTTTTAAAGTTTCGCTAGCGAATTTTTTAATTGGGTATTGTAAAGGGTTTTTCAATAGGGACGCTACAAAAGAAGAGCGACAAGGACAGCAAACGACGCCATATTTCTTGCCGCTCTTTTGACATTTCTCTTTAGTAATATCTGCTATGGTTGGTCTATAGACAACGAAGAGTTCAAGAAACTTATATGTGCTGATAATCATAGACGTATACGAAGGAACAGTAATACAAATAAAATTTCCTCTTAAAGTTACAGAAGAATTTCAAACCAAAATAGGAGTACAGCAGGAAGCGTGTTCAGTCATCTTTTCTTTATTGAATTCCTTTGAAAATCAGTCTAAAATCAGTTAACAAAGCGCAACAGAAATTCTTTAGCGGAGAGCCTTCATACAGGAGGATCATTTATCCCGAGAAACAGCACATGACGTTAAAGTCGATGTTTTGAACGCAAGTGGGTTGCCTATTAGTCTAAAAGACTAAAGCCTTTTGTTCCCCGTTTTCCGATTCGCAGAAGTCTATTTCCGTCATTTGTTTGAAAGGAAGAAAACATATTAAGTGTGAAAAAGTTAAGTTAACGAAACCTCGATAAACCCTTCACTCAAAAATATCATTTCGCATAAAAATGAACAAGATCAGTTCAGCTATTATACAGGGCTATCGTGAATCGCATTTCTCGAGAAATTTTTCCCAAATTTGAAAAATAGCTATCGTAAACTAATTTCGAAATTATGGAAAAATTCCGCGAGAAATATTTACCTATCGTGAACTATTTTTTTAAGGGAAATTTCCTTCGCTTTCTCGAGAAATATTCCGTTACAATTTTGCAAGGGAATCCGGAAAGTTATCTGTTCATATGTGAGTTATCTCTATAAAAAATAAACAAAACTATAAAAACTGAAAACTGAAAGGACTTCGGAAAATGAAGATTGAGCCAACCCAACTTCATGATCCTTTCCCACTCCTTCTGATAGCCTCCTTCGGCAAAGAAGCGCAAGCATGCACTTATTTTTATATAAGGAGGAACAGCGCCAGGTTTCTTTGCATGAGGCAGAAAATCAGACAGTTTTTCGACCAAATATTTGAACAACGGCTTATTAACTCTATAATAATTGTGAAATCTGTGGATAAAGGATACTCATAACAAATGTGATGATTCAAACAAATAGGTTTTTCAAAATACAGTGCTTGTGGAAGCTCCAAAGGATTAGAATGGTCTCTCAAACTGCGTCGTATGGCTCTCGGCTCATTTCGCCTTCTTGACTCTTCTTCCTCTAATAACAACAAAACTGATATTCTTTGCATTTTTATAAATGTTTAATTTAATGTTTAACAAATGTAATTATTTTGTATCAAAGCTTACTTCTTTATTTTTTCTTTAAAATGAAATGTCAAACTGTTCGATAGTTATTTTCGAATATTTTTTTTTTCTCGTTTCTATGTTGGTAAAACTTATTCCCAGGGAAAAGCATTCCGCCAGGAATTCATGATAGGAGGAAGAGAAAAATTCCGTGAGAGAAATATTTCCCAAGGAATTGCCGATAAGGCTGATAATCAAATACATTTGGAAACTCCTTAAAGAGGCAAGGTAGGCCTTAACACTTCTGCACCAAAAATAAGTTGGCTCCAGATATAAAACAGCAAAAACGTTTTCAACGCTTTATGAGGTCAACTCGGTAATCAATTGTGTGAAGTTTAACATGTTATGGGCAATTTTCGTCACACAAACTGGTAAGGAGGTTTAAATCATGCTGTATACTTAAGCAATCTTTAAAGTTATTTATTTTAAGATCATCCGCATACATTAAGCATTGACAAAACTCATTACTATTTCGTCAGTAAAAATTATGAACAATAACGGTCCCAGATGACTACCCTGAGGCACATCAGATGTGCAATTTATGAATCTCAAATATTTGAATGAACTCGATGAGTTATACCAATTGTGACAGAAGCGATCCAATTAGGCATTGCTGAGTGGAAATCAAAAGCTTAAGTTCAAGTTTTTTAACGAGAATGCTGTGACTTACTGAATCAAACTTGCGATCCATTGTCTAAAAGATTAGCCAAATAAGAAGTAAAAAGTACAAGATTAGAGACAGTTGATCGACCAGTGACAAAACCGAGTTGATTTTCGGATAAGTGTTCCTTAATTTGAAATTTCAATTTTGAATTAAACAATGGACTCGAGAACCTTATAGGTATTGAAGATAGTTTGCAGATACCTCTATTTTTAATATTATTTCTAGAACCTGACTTAAAAATAGGAATTAAAAATGAAGATTTCCATTCATCTAGAAATATTCCCGAAAAAAGTGATTTGTTAAAAATAATATATAATGGCCTATAGAGATTATCTTAAAACATTCTTTAAAAATTATGGCAGGTATGCCATCAATACCAGGCTTTGGCTTTGGTCTCAAATTAAAAAGCACATTTTCAACATCAAGCATATCAAGTTGCATTATTCAAAAATCATTCCTTGATACTTTATCAAAATTTGTATTTGTATTGGATGTTGAATTAGAATATACAGATTGGAAAAATGAAGCAAATAGATCGAGGGTGTGATCAACACTTTTAGAAATAATATCATTAAAAATGAATGGATGGAAAAAATGTCTTCGAATCAAATTTGAGCTTGCTTTCTGTATCCAAAATGAAGTTTCTATATAGAAACTTGCTTAAATCCTCACACTCTTCCCTATGAACACAGAAGAGATTGTAGTCGGTTTCACTAAGATTTTTTTCTTATATTTAGTGTGGGCTTCATTTTTGTATGTAGTTTAATTTCATTTAATAATGATATACAGCACTCCTCTGTTAAAGTATCAGTTCCTAATACGTTTTATCTTATTTCTCGCAAGACTGGACAATATTCCAGGAAATGTATGATATCTTCTCTTTCTGTTCGGTTGCATAGATTACATAAGACTGGCAAATTACTTCTATGAGGTATGTAATTAAGTTGCAACAATTCTCCTCGTAGGCGAAACATTAATAAAATTGTATCTCTGTTTTACTCATCTTTAAAATAATTTTTTTCCTTAAGAGAATAATCAAGACGATTATGTACAAATCGTTGTAAGGAGCTTGTAGCTTCTTCCTCATATTTTGATCTATATCTTAGATCTACTTTTCTGATCAATTCATTTGCATCGCGACCCCCTTAGGGAGACGATGATCCGGCTTAAGCATAACACGAATAACGTAATCCATTTGAAGCTTAAGTTCCTTAATGAACTGTGGTGACATTCCAGTTTCTATCATTATCATAAAGTTGGGAAAGTTTGGCGGGAGGTGGAAAGTTCTTTTGATGATGAACCTCAAAAGTTTTTCAACTAGAGCATATAAATTTCCTCCCCATGCCTGTGCAGCATAAAAGAGAATAGACTACGGTTTCAAAGACTGTTTTTGAAGCAGTTTTTCCAAGTTATATTTATAGCAGTTTTAGCCTTTTTTAGTTTTTCATTTAAATGCTTATCCTTTTTCATACGAGTATTATGCGTGATCAGCACTCCAAGATATTTATACTCTTTGGGCCGTACTAACAATCAAATTAAGAGACAACTTTAATATTTGAGCGAAATGGACCATTATTTAAAGAGCTCTATAAAGTAACCATACATACGAGTATTATAAACTTAATATTTATGTGAACTCTAAATTATGAACCATTTATCGTACGGAACCTAAAAAATAAAATGCAGCATATACGGTCAGATATATAGAGTCCATTAAATAATGCTTCATTTCGCTCAAATATTAAAGTCGTCTCTTAAATTGATTGTTGATAAGTCCCTTTTACAATTTCAACGGGATTTCCATCGTAAGAACATTTCTCATTTGCACACGTTCTTCCCCATCCCTTTCTTATTATCATGACTTTGGATTTGTCCAGATTGACCACTAGGCTCCACAGATAACAATATTCTTGTAACTTGTTCATCATATTTGTAGAGTACCAGGAAAATATGCCATCATCACTGCATCGTCTGCAAATAGAGAGCTTTGATTTGCAGTCCTCCAAAATCAATGTCACCAGGTAAATAGTCAACTAAGTCGTTTATAAGAAGAGCGATTTGTCTTCACCATTCCAAACTGTAGACTTTGTGTCAGCATTGATATATTTTAATACATTTTGAACAATTAAGTAACAGTTTTTTTTAATAGAAATCTTAAGCGACCTCAACTCCAAAGTACGTTTCGCCCAGGTACGACAGTGGGCTCATCAGTTAGATGTTGTCGTACCCTTCTTCAATATAAACAAAATCGGTACCAACATACTGCCTTGTGTCACTCCATTTAAATATAGTTCCTTCCTAGAAGCTTACATCAAGCTCCCTTAATATGAAAAATGAATCAGGTTATGTAAAACTAGGGCATGCCATTATGTCAAAGTATGTAATTTGGTATAATTAGTCAAGCCGAATACAAATGGTTTTCGCAATTAGCCGAATTTTTCAAGTTGGTTACGTTTAATACTCAAAACATCTCACGATAAAGATATTAACACTTAAAAACACCCCAAATAAATTCCATAATAAAAATCAACGAAATATCCCCACAAAAAAAAACACAAGAAGTTATTAAGTATCGCACCCAATGGTGGGTGAGCGTTTTAAACTTATTTCTTAAGATAACCGCCGAATGGCCACTTAAACATTCACAAAAAACCATTCGACGAGGCAAATCGGTTTATTCCTAAAAGTTTATCTTTCACAATGATCATAATAATTTCTTGATTTTCATCCGCATGCCGCTGCCGCATCCTTGTACACGTCCTTGAAATATACGTACGTATACACTCTTACAAAACAACATTTCAACACTCTTTAGAGGCGCGCAAGAGAAAAGCTCTTATGTGCTTCTTTTATCTAAAGCAGCATCATCATTCACAGGGTGTTCCATGTTGTTGTGGGTGTTTTTTTTTTCGATGAATGTCACCCTCATTTTGAATTGTTTGCCTAATGTCCCAGCCATAGCTACTTTATTGTACAAAGGACGAAAAACGAGAAATAAAATTTGGAAACACACAAAAAACCATCAAGAAAAATAACGACAGTCATTCAAAGAGAGAGAAGTTTTGTATGCGAGGACACAACAGAGTGGAAAATACGTCCTCGTCGTCGTCGTACATCAACTTGATGGGTTGCCCTTAGTACCTTCCTACCGTTTTTATTTGATCCTTTATTTGCAGAAATCAGGGGTTGATTTTTCAATTCTAACATTAGCCTGTGCTAGGGCAGAAATACTCGTAAGTGTGGAAACAGAGAAAGCGAAAACACGAGGAGATGTGAGACAATCTGTCTGGATATCTGTGAATTTACGCTTTCATATCGAATCTTTAAGCTTTGCTTTGCTTTCCTGTCTCCGTGCTCGCTGTGTATGAAGCTCAAGGAATCAAGGATTTTCTGTGAATATATCCATATAGAATATGGAAAAATTAGAGCATAATTCAGAGGCACGAAAGGATGTTTTTTCTTTACTTTTTAATTTAACGCGAGGAGGAAATTGCCAGGGAATGTTTCGCGCTTGAGCTGCACAGCACACACACCCTCTTCAACAAAAACAAAAAGGGATGGTTTGTGAAGGCGTTGGGTGTCAAAACCCGGGATACGTTAGGTATCCAACAGAGATACTATGTCACGCATTTGATTTTATGCTAAGCTTAAATTATTATGTGGATATAGTAAGTGAACGAAAAAAAGCTTGCTCGATAAAGAAGAATTCGTCCTTTTTGCGTGGTTAGGAATAAAAAGGACGACGACGACGATGATGATGATTTAAAAAGCAAACAAAGAGAAAAGTGACGTCGGCGCTGTGCACCAATTTATTGCTAGCTCGTCTGCCTTGGCCGAAGTTCTTTTTGTTGTGTATAGGTATATGTACTTACCGTATACCGTTATGATGGCGGCCGTTGAATTTGATTATGTTGCGCCATCTGTTTCAGGACTTTGCGATGATGTGATGTGCGGGGTGAATGAATGAGGCTTTTTTCTGCTCGTATTTATTTTTGCTTCATATCCTGTCCATTAGGTTCCATCTGAAATGCTTATTTTCGAATTTAGACAGTGAAATTGTGGTCTATCTTTTTTTTGTTGGCTTTGTTCGTCTATCATAAAGGATATTCCATCATTCCTTTTACCCTTGAATGGATATGAAGAATGGGCCGGGCGTTAAATTAAATGTAAATTTCTTTCTGTGTGAAATTTCCATACGGATGCGTCATGTGGCGAGTGATGGTGTTTTTTTTTTTTTTTTTTTATATTTTGCTTATTCTTCCTTGCGCTATTGTTTGGAGATATTACTGCCTTAGATTTCCTGGGTGATGGGTGGCTTATTTGAGGTTTGTTTGGAATTTTGTTCAAGGGTTGCGGAAAAATTAAAATTCCACTGTTAGATATATGTAGATAAGGTAAACGTAGATTATGGAAAACGGATTCTTAATTCATTTAAGAGAGAAAGGAGTTGGGGATTGAACTTTTGATTGAATCTGTTTTTAAATGACAAATTGATTAAATTATGCTCAGGAACATAGAACAAAAATAAGAGGGATTAATGATAGGATTATTATTAAGGACAACTTAAGGAAAAGTAAGAGGTGGGCACATTTCTTTTTAATTACAATACACTTAGACTTTTTCGATTTAAGCCATGTGGAAGTGCTTGATATTCGACTTACACAATCTTAAATAAGTTTTAGAAGACAATTTATGTATAGTTGAGCATCATCATATTAAAGCAGGTGTAGGCAATAACAGATAACAGTTGATAAGCATGAAAAACAAAATAGGCCTCAAGATGGAACTTTGTGGTACTTCAGGTGTCTGTCAGCAGAAGGTCGCTTATACTCAGACAATGATTTCGACCATTCTGATACTACATTAAATCTTTAAGGATTTATTCCTAACCGTTAAAACAATTGGAGCTCCTTATGAAGCGAGATACATTGTCTATAATTATATTTGCCAGATCACTAAAATTATTGTAGTATTAATCTACCAGATAGAGTCTACGTCGTTGGGATGAAGCAGGACATGAACAGAAAAGGTTAGGGATCGTTTCTTCCTCTTCTTTGTCCATGCAGCTTCTGCACAAATTATTAGAAAAAACTCCAATCGAGTTGCATGCCTGCCTATTAAACAGTGACCTGTTACAACACCTATTATGGAGCCCATCATGTGCGATTTTCTTAGGATGCAGGAAAATTTTTTGAAAAAAACTTTGGTGGCAGAAACAACTTGTTGTCGACGAGATAGCAGAACAGAAGATTATCGGTAAGGAGTCTGTTAGTTCCAATAGTTAAATTAAAAGAATTATCTTTCGTCTGTGACGTTTTAAAAATTAGTGTTCTTTTATTTTTCTGAAGGTAACAAGGATAACAATTTAACGATGACGATGACTTGCATTTTTTTTGACAGCTGACGATGACACTGACATAAAGATGACACTTGACAGTGAAGACTTCTTAAGGGTGCATGGACATCTTACGAACGAGTTTACACGTAACAGAGTGAAAAATTCAACTTATCTTACAGTTTATCCTACTTTTATAGTATATTTAATGGGAATATTTATTCTTACTAATAAAGCCATAATACGTGGGAAAATTTTAATTTTGTTCATTTTATTGCATTTTTAAAAGGAAACTTGTATTTGGGACACCCTTCATAATGAAGAAACATGAATTTTGAAATGATTTCGAATTCATACATTTCAAATTAGAATTTTTCTAAAAAAAATAATAAAAATACGAAACTAATTCAGTTTTGTTAACAAAGACGAATATTATTATTTAACAAGATCAATTCAATAAAATTTATAAATCTTCTTTGAATATTTAAAAAAAAATCAAAGTGTACGTATACATATGAACCTTGTTATCACATCAATCTACATAAATACAACTCCTGAAGTAGTTTTAAATGTTCTTAAAATGCAAAATTTAACAATGCTTCATCTGTCTAATGAACCATGTCATTTATTTTATTTGAATTTGAAAATTATACGCGCCATTAATCTGACAATTTCCACATGGAATATAACCAGATGTATATTCATAAGTCCATGGTACCTACCTACTAATTTATGAGATAAAAATCGCAAACGATTAATTTAATCAAAAGGAAAAAATAAATTAACATATACAAATATCACACCATGTGAATTATTTTAAATTACCAAACAAAGTATTTATTCAAATTAATTAAATTAATATTCAAACATGCAATTAAATTATTTAAAAGAAAAAAAAAATATAAATAAACACAAATCAACATTTAAATTATCACATTAAAATGTTGCAACTGGCATATCTTCATCGATATGTGTTTTGTTTGGTGTTAATTTAAATTTATCATGCTCTTAATAAATGTTAATAAGCAAATAGAGTGATAACAAACAAAAGAATAAACGCAATGCTTGATCCAAATATTTAAAAAAAAAATCATTTTTTCAGCTTAATTAAAAGCAAGCTTGCTTTTATTATTTACAAATAAATTAAATCTATATTGGCACACCAGCATACAAAAAAAAAAGGAAAATAAAAATTTATCGCCCTTAACAAAATAAAACCTCATTAGGGTAACTTGCATACCTTAATTCAAATGAGAGGTACATCTACATACATGATACATGTGTGGCACCCCTGTACGTACATTTTAATATTGAATTTAAAATTCAAAACCTGGTGTTTCTGCGCCTCGTTCTGTTTGTTAATTTACGGATTTGTTTGTATTTTTTTATTGGTTTTGGTTTAAAAAAAAAACATACCTAATTTCACGTTTGAGATTTATTTTTTATTCTTCAAAAAAAAGTTACGAATAAATTAAATTACACACGTTCACAAGCCCATTTAATTGAAGAGATCGAATAAATAAAAGTGAGCCCACAATGTGTTGTGTACAGTTATTTTATTTCGATATAAGTCAGCCAACAAAATAAATTCAAAACCTTCTTTAATTTGAAATACAAATTCAATTAACTGTTTAAATCAATTGGTATGTAGTTGAGTACCTTCAGAGGTAACCACAAGCTAAAGCTGTTTTTTTAAGTCAGAGACGGAATAGTCTATTAGAATACATTTATTTATATATTTTAAAGCCTGGCGCAGTACATCACCTGGGCTCTGGGATCTTGGCACATGGGATATTCGTAAAAAAAGTATGTTATCTAATTGATCAAAAAAGAGTTACTAGTTTTAGAAATTGATCAGGGCATAAACTTTTGGATTTTTGGCACCGCATCTCATTTGTAGGATATTCGCAAAATGTGTAAAGGGTGGGCCAGTTACAAGTTTCTTTTTAAAAATGCAATAAAATAAAAAAACATTAAATTTGTTCCATGTATTATGATTTCATTAGTAAGAGCAAACATTCCCATTAATTATAGAACACAACTTCGTTCAAGGGGATGGTAGTGTACCTTCAATTCCTGAGTCGATTGGACCTTTTAAATGAATAATCTGAGATATTTGTGCAGAATTCTCCTAAGGCTAGTGCGTGAAATGTTGAGCTGTTGAGATCGAACAACTAAACTAAACTTCAAAACTTCATCCAGCGTTATGCAAAATCTTATTGATCTCGAAAACGGGTCTAACGATTTTGATACAAAATAAAATGCACGACTGGATTGCACGAACTTGCTCTTATGTGAAAGTTCTTTGGAATTAAAAATACATTTTATATTTAATGAGATAAAAATGTTCAAATGTACGGAATTGCCGTTTAATTAATCTTTTTAATATTAAAGTATAAGTAAAAAATATATTTTTATATAACAAATTTCCTTAAAATTTTTCGAGAACAAAATTTGGGATTCCAAATTTGAAGTATTAAGTAGTTTAGATTTTAGAAATACATACATAGTTTCAAAAAATAATCGTTCACACGTTGTAAAGATTTTGGTTTTTCAAAAAAAAAAAAAAAACGAATTTTTTTTTTTTTCAAAAATCTCAAAAAAAAAAAAATTTCGAATATTTTTATAAACAATATTATTTTAAACTTAAGGGGGTTCCTGCTGTAAAGTTTTGGTTAAAATCGTTAGAGCTGTTGATGAGAAAGTCGAAAATAAAAAAATTGTGCTATGACAGGTACCGTCAATAACATCTTGCCCCAAATTTTTTTGATCAAATTCGTTAGAGCCGTTTTCGAGATAAATAAGATTATGCATTACGGCTGTATGGGGGGTACCGTTAGTTTTGGAGCTTTTTTTTTTCAATTTCTCCTGTAGGGGATCACCGAAGACCCTTAAGTACCGAGTTTGAAGAAAATAGGTCCAGTGGCTTAGGCTCTACATCGAGGTACAGACAGACAGACGGAATTGTCAGACCCACTTTATTCGTCTTCGCTATCATCGTAATGTCAAATTTGATCAAAATCTCGAGTTCGATTTTTTTTCCAAATGCAGAACTTTCCCTATAGTAACAATTAGTTTTTCTTTTATCGACATGGAATTCATTTTGGTCAATAAGAATTTTAGGAATTTTTTTTTTTTGAATTTAAAATAATATTGTTTATCTACTTACATAAAATTTCAAAAATATATTTTTTGAGTTTTTAAAAAAACATTTTTTTTTTTTTAAATCAATATCTTGATAACGATTGAGATTATTTTTCGAAAATACATAAAATTGGCATCGCAATTTTTTTTCTAAAAAATGTTTAAGGAAATTTCTTATATAAAAAAAATAATTTAATAATAAAACGATTTTTAATTTTTTTTTGCATAAATCTATACTTTTTTAAAAATAAGATGACAATTTTACGCATTTAAAAATGTAAAAATGTTGCTCTTATTAAATTCATGATTTTACATTTATAAACAATTTTTAAATTCCAAAGCACTTTTACATAAAAGCAAGTACGTGCCGAAAATGATACAGCTGATATTGGATCAATTCGTTATGTTTAAACTTTTTAAAGGTTTCAATGGTACGGTGTTTTTTACTTGCCACTTATACATAGGAACTATAAGGCAAGTTATGCATTCGTAAAAAAACTAACTCGAGATTTTGATCAAAGTTTACATTACGATGATAGCGAAGACTAAAAAAAGTGGGTCTCGCAATTCTGTCTGTCTGTCGGTTCGACTACAGCCTAAACGGCTCGGCCGATTTTCTTCAAAGTTGGTAGATATCATTTTTAATTTTTTCCCCCACACTGTTTTTTATTTTTTAAGGCTAAAAATAACGGTACCTGTCATACGAATTTTTTTCCAAATTTTATAAATTTTTTTTTCTCAAAAACTGTTCCACAGATCTAAAAAAAAAGATACAAAAAAATTTCATTTAGTTAAAGCTAGGTACTAGTTGAAAAAAATTTTCCGAAAAATTGTTATTGAGGGTACCCCTTAAAGAACCATTTTTTTGTTTTTGATTTTCTCAAAAACGTTATTACCGATTTTTATCATTTTTTTTTGCTAAAGCTCCCCAAAAACTTAAATAGAATTGTGTATTCAAATTTTCAAAAAAAAAATTTTTGGATTTAAAAAAAAAAAATCAAATTTTTTTTTTTCAAAACTCAATTTTTCGAAAACCTTATGCTAGATTTTTTTTAAATTTAAAAAATAAAAGTTTCTCAACATAATCTACAAGATGTTTTAAAAAAAGTTTTATTTTACCTAAAAATAAAGGTACCTGTTTCATCCGCAATTAAAACTTTATTTTTATTTCTTTCTCTTGAATTTTTTATTTTTAGTTCAATTTTATTATTTTTTACAAATTTATTTTAACTTTTAAACTTTTTTTTTTGGTAACTTTGAATTTTTTAATAGGCAAACAATTATGGCCGACCTCAACGACTGACTAGACAAGAATGAATAAAAATGTGCAAAAGCACAAAATGTCCTCAGGGTTCGGACTTCATAAATCGCAGATCGCAGTAAATAGGCCAAGAAATCGCAGTAAAACCAAATTTTTCGCAGTAGAAATACATATATTTTTTTTGATTAGGTAACAAAAAATTATAAGCAAGGAAACCAAAGTTAAATCTCAAATCACATTTAAATTATCGTTGATTGTTAAAACAACATAAGTGATATTTTTTAATTTTTTACGGAAGAGAAAAAAAAAACATGTTAAAAAATCCTTAATAGCTTAAAAGTCGAAACACTCTTATAAGATTTTTGGGTTAAAACAATGACAATGACTACGCGTCCAAAAATGTATGATTTTTTGTATCTCCTGTGAAAAAAAAAAAATAAAATTTCAGTTATGTTGTCTAAACAATCACCGATTCATTTACATAGAATGTGTGAACAAATATACTCTTACTTATAATATTATATATCTATATCATTGAGTTTTAACTATTCAATTTATAAAATGAACCATCGAGATAGTGCGAAAGTGTTTGAAATCGAAAAAATCATCGAATATTGAGACTTTTGGCTGCGTGCATGGACAATTAACGTTTTGTATTATTGCAAAAATAAATGAAGGTCAAAATTAATTGAAATTATTCATTTTGAGTGCGTGCCTTCCTTATAAATAATCCTATATGATATAAATTTTAGAAAAAACTGCCATGCGTGATTTTTCGTAAATCTTTAATTGTCACAAATTTTCCTGTCTATTTTTTTAACATTGATCATGGGGCATTTTGTTATGGTTTGCATCATTATTTAAGCCATCTAGAGTAAATAAAACTTTGGTTTCAATGCGTGCTTCATTATGTACAAATTTTATGAAGTTAATAAAACGAACGTAAAAAACGTAACTGTTTCAAAAAAGGCACATTTTTTACTAGCACTCCAAAGCATTCTTTGATTATACTTTTACAATGAGCGTAATTTAAACTGTAGAAACTCTAAAAAAAAAGTAAAAGTGTTAAACAAATAAGTTTGAAAAAAAGAGGCTGTGAAGATTAAAAACAAAAACCAAATCAATTAACTCGGTTCTTAAAATAAGTTATTTTAAATTCATTTTTCTATACTTTATACTTTTATACTTTTCAACAAGCAATACATACCTATGAGTTATTTTGAAGTTTTTTATTTATTCGTGGTCTATAATTGAAGAAAAACTCAAATTTACATGCGTGCCTTAATTTTTTTTTTTTTGTTTTTTTTTCAAACTCAAGAAGTTAAAATTTACAGTGATAAGCCCATATATCTGACAAGACTTCCACAAAAGAGACGAGAATCTTTTTAAATTTTGACAGTTTGTTATGAGCACATTTATTTCTATGATCAGTGCTGCTATTCAAAAAAAATCTGAAGAATCGCAGTAGATTGTAGGAAAAGCGCAGTGGTGCAGTAGATTTAAAAAATAAGAAAAAAGTGCAGTAGATCTACTGCTTTCGCAATAAAGTCCGAACGCTGAATGTCCTCCACGGTTGAAGGCACCAATAACCGGTATTTGTAAATACTGGGAAAATGGGATGCGTTCAACCGTGGAGGTATTTATAAAAGGCGCCAGAAGTGTTCATGAATACTGAGATTGTCGGCCCTCAGCATTCAGACCAAAAATGCGGACTTCGCACGTAGGACTGAATGCGGAGTGCCGACAAAATATGCATGAACAGTACCCACTATACAAATGTTAAAAACTGGTTAAAAAAATAGTATTTTTCTCGAAAACGGGGCCTAGAATTTTGATACAAGTTTTTTTTTTACAATTAATTTTAACGATATTTAATATTATAAAAAAAATTTGAAATTAAGATATTACAGCTTGTACCTACTATAGAACCATTCTTTTAAATTTTGAATTACTCATTATCGACATAACGGATTTTGATGAAATTTTTGTTGAGAACTTTAAAAACCATTGCATTTCAAAACTTAAAAAAAAAATATTTTTTGAATTTTTGAAAAAAAAAAAATATATATTTTTTTGTTTTCGAAAACTCGATATATTTCAAAAACGGCTCAATATTTGTTTTTGAAATTTAATTTTCATTCGAACAGTAATAAAAACTTTAAGGTGGCAGACCAATTTTTTTTTAAGGCTAGGAACGCACTTGCGATTTCAATCGCGCGATTTCTTAGTCGCAAAAATAGAACACATGAGTTTAAATGAGAATGAACGCACTTGATAACAATAAATCGTCACGATCTAAAGGTCGCAATTCGTTTAATTTTTCTTGCGATGCGATTGTCGTAAGCTTGAATGAAACAAATATACTGAAATGGATATGCCCACACTTGCGATTTAAATTACTACGACTTAAAAATCGTAGTCGCAAAGAGAAATGGGCATGCACGCACTTGCGATTTTTAATCCACGATTTCTTAGTTCCAAGGAATAAAACACATGGCGTTAAATGTGAATGCACGCACATGCGACTTAAAAATCGTAGCGATTATAAAAATGAAACAAGTTCCATTTTCTCAAGCGATTTTTCTTTCGCTATTTATTTGTAGCAAAGGCGTGCACTCACATAAAAAGTAGTGTATTGTATTTTTTGCGACTAAATAATCGCGTGCAAAAAAATCACAAGTGCGTGCATGACAATAGTTTGTAGCGACTGCGACTTTTCTGGAAATTTTTTTCTCGGAAACTTTATAAGATAATAACATAATTTTTTTTTTAAATAATGAATACATGTGTCAAGAGTACAAAAAAAATTGTTTGTCGAATTTTGGCCGAATTATAGAGGGCGTCAACGTCGAATCATCAAAAAACACATTTTACCATGGCGGATAATTAATCTCCGAATCTACTGAACCGATTTTCAAAAAACTTGTTGCAACTAGATTGTTTTTATGTTTTCTGAGACAATTTACCACAATTTGACCAAAAAGTTATGAATAAAAACCAAAAATGGCCAAAAAAATTGCCAAAAAAAAAATTTTTTTTTCAAAGCTCGAGATTTTTTGTTTGTTTTGACTTTCTAAACAAATTGTGTCAAATTGTCTTGTAAGAAACCTTCGTTTAAATAACCCACTTTGGTTTTTTTGTTTCAGTCCAGCCAATCCTGAGATTAACTGTCCGCCATGGGACAATGTATTTTTTGATGAGTCGACGTTGGGCCTTCTTTAATTCGACCAAAATTCTCAAATTTAAAAAAAAAAAAGAAAAAAATTGTACTCTTGACGCATGTATTCATTATTTAAAAAAAAAAAATTTGTTATTACCTAATAAGGTTTCTGAGGCAAAAATTCCCAAAAATCGTGCGTTTTTTGGCGTTCTAGACCGTACTAGTACCTTAAGAAACCACTACAAGGACTTATAATATTTGTTCTTGCATAATTTTATCCTTATGAACAGTTTTCTGTAATAACATTCGTTTTTAAAATTCCTAGTCTTACATAGGAGCAAGTTCGTGCGACCCAGTCGTGCATTTTATTTTTTTTGAACTTACTTACTACTAAGAACCAGTGTTTCTAGTTCTCAAGAGAATTAGAACTTTTACAGACTTTTTCTTTAATTTAGTAGAAAATAGTGTTTATAGTATCGTATTTATTGCAGAATAAAATAGTAGTATAATAGTTATTGGTAGCCCTCAGACTTGCATATATTCATACCGATCCAATTTAGAGAACATATAATAATTGTTTATAAACAAAAAAATTAATATCTTACAAATGGTATCTCTACCCAAGATTTAAGCCGCCAATTCTTTCATCTTAATTATATCGAATGTTCATTGATTTAAATTGACATTTAAATAATTTATTCTCTATCAATTTAAATATAAACCAAAAAAATAAAACCATTAACGAAGAGAGAAATTTTACTACATTAGCGGCGCCAAATAGTCAGTAAACATTTTTTTTTTAAATTTCGGTGAATCTCATTCTTATAAACTTAATGAAGGTAGTTAAATATTTATTATCATACATGTGCATTTATTAAAGTTTATCTTCTTCTTCTGATGTGGGTTAAATTTTCGCTCTCTTTTGAAACACGTTTTGAGAATAGGTTTTTGTAGCTTTTGTATGATAATGAATATTATCTGTGTTACTACATCACTATGCTGCTAGGTCAGCATGACAAAGGTGAAACACCATCCAAGACCGGAAAAAGGTTTTTGTGAAAATATGAAAATGAATAAAGAAAAAAAAAATTTAAATTAGTATTCCCAAAGCTATCAAAAATAATATTTGGTTTGAGTGTTTTTATCGAAAAGTAAAATCACAAAAAAAAAAAAAAAAAAAAACCCTTATACTTGTTTGGGGAAATGGGATCGCTCACAGGTATTGTAAAAGGGGAATGATGTGGCATATTACTTTGGCAGAGTTGTCATAAAAAGCCACCCTTCTCATGTTTTTTTTTTCTCTTTTCGTTTTCTCTCCCTTTTAATCCAAAAAGCAATTTCCTATATTTTCATCATCGACAAAAACGTGGAACAAACTCCATTATAATTTCGGTTTAGTTATTTTTTTTTTAAGTAAGATCTACGAAGGTTTATGGTTTTGAAAACGATTTGAGAACGACTCCTCTTGGGGGAAACGCTCATTTAAAAGGAAACAAAAATCGATTGGAAATTAAAATTCTTCGGAATATCAAATATGTACTCAACATTATTATTTTTAAAGATAATACAAAAGAATATGGAAGCTATTAAGGTATTCAGGTTTCATGAGACTTATTGATGAATATTTAATACACAGGCTCTAAGAGATTTGCAGGTGAAATTACGACATTTTGAATAAAACTTTTAAGATTGTGTTTTTTCGATCAAACTGTTAAAAAAGCGAATGAATGTTATTTAAAACCTTTTCACTAAAATGATTGAACTTAAAATCATTTCGTTTCATTTAAAAAAAATAAATATTTTTTTAGTAATTCAGTTTTGAAAATACATACTCCATAAAAACAGAGAAAATTGAATTTTGTCTTACCTAAAACCCTTCGTAGTAATATTTTTAAACAAAAAAAAAAGACAATAACTACCAAGTTTTTCTTCAACAGTCAGATAAAGAGTCTTAAATAAATTTTCCGATTACCTAGCCATTTTGAGGTGGATATATGTACATATATTGAATTTCTGCAATTTTAGTCATGATAGTCTTTTGTCTACGATTTAATAAATGGACTATAGTACATTTTTCGTTATACCGGGATCCCTCGCATACCCAATCAGTACTGTAATACTTTCTTTTGGTGAGTTGGTAAATTTTCTTATGAGACCAAGTAATTTAATTATTTTGTGTGTTTAGATTTAACAAACAAAAATAATATATTTTAAAGAGTTGTCAAACTTGTTTTTTTGTTTTATTGCTCTATCAAAAAAGGTTGACAACTCAATGTCTTGTTTCTTCACTTAACCACCTTCTGCGGTGGTTTTGCCTAATCGCAGATATTAAACGTCACTAAGTAGAAATGTAGTTTTATTAATGAAATTTCATGCTTAATCCAGGACTTACAGATATATACTGCCACTGATTCGCCATTAAAGCGTCTATATTAATTTTGGTGTCAGTATACTTTACATGAAGTGTTTCTTATTGAGAAAAAGTTAACTATAGTAAACTTCTTTCATCATTGCTCTTATTTCAAAACAAAGATTTGGCATAAACATTGTGACGTAAAAAAGGTGTTCATAAACTTAAGATTGAAGTGTCAGTTTGGAAATCATTTCCTTGGAAAGAGTTAAAATGTGAATCTGTCGTAAACAGATGAATTTGGAAATGTTTTCGTACTGTGACTTTGAGTACTAATGGCAAGTTATGCATTCGTTAGCAAAATTAAGCTCGAAATTTTTATCAAACGGCTCAGCCAATTTTTGTTAAGCTTGTGTGATAAACCTATGACACCTTTTCGGAAAATATTTTATAATATACTCGTACATTTGAGAATATAATAAAAATTAAAAAATCGTTTTTTTTTTTTTTTGAAATCCAAAAATTTATTTCGAAATTTTTATATTTTAATTAAAGCGAACCCTTAAGTGGCCTAATTTGAAGAAAATCGCATCAGCGGTGTAGGCTCTAGGACGAGGTACAGTCATACAGACCCACAGACGGAATTGCAGGATCCGCATTTTTTTGTGATGTAAAGTCTGATAAATTTTTTGAGTTAATTTTTTTTTTTCAAATGCAAAACTTGTCATTCGGCACATTTATGTGTGTATATCACAAGTAATGATTGACCACTTAGGGGACAACATTCGCCGCGTTATTGCCGATATATGTACGGCCACAAATGTTGGAAAAAGTTATCACTCTAGATTAGACTACGTCCGAGCCAGCCGTGGCGGTCATATGCCAGAAATCATGTTTCTCTTCCTTTGTTGTGGATACTCTCAAAAACCGAAATGAAGTCAATGCTATTTATACTGATTTTGGGAAGGCTTTCAGTTCAGTTTAAATATATTTGGTAGTGCAACAACTCGAAGAAAACCAGGACCTAGTGAGTTACAACTCTCAACCATTCATATATTAGGATTCAAAAAATAAAACTTGATGAATGTACCTAGAGGCCAACTAAGTGCAGCCATCTTGGTCCGTTGCTTTTTTACTTGCGACTTATAGGTACTATTAGGCAAGTTATGCATTCGTAAAAAAAATCGAACTCGAGATTTTGATCAAAGTTGACATTACGATAATAGCGAAGACCAAAAAAGTGGGTCTCGCAATTCTGTCTGTCTGTCTGTCTGTCTGTCTGTCGGTTCGACTACAGCCTAAACGGCTCGGCCGATTTTCTTCAAACTTGGTAGATATGGGTTTTAATTTTTCCCCCGGACATTTTTTTTTTGGTTTTTTTAAGACCAAAAATAACGGTACCTGCCATACGTTTTTTTTCGAAATTTTATAAATATTTTTTTTTCTCAAAAACTGTCCCACACAATTTTTAAAAAAAAATTTGAAAAATTTCATTTGGTTAAAACTAGCTAATGGTTGAAAAAAATTTTACAAAAAATTGTTATTTTTGGTAGCCCCCCTGGGTCCATTTTTTTTGTTTTTGATTTTCTCGAAAACGGTACAGCCGATTTAAATAATTTTTTTTATGCTAAAGCTCCTCCAAATTTTGAATATTATTACGTATTCAAATTTTCAATTTTTTATTTTTTGGATTTAAAAAAAAAAATCAATTTTTTTTTGGAAACTCAATATTTCGAAAACCTCATGCTCGATTTCTTTCAAACTTGCCAAATAAAAGTTTCTTAACATAATCTACAAGATTTGAGAAAAAAAAATTTTGTTTTATCTAAAACTAACGGTACCTTCATACAAATTTTAAAAAATGGTTTTCGAAAATCGTATTTTTCTCGAAAACGGTTTCGAGAATTTTGCTAAAATTTTTTTTCTTTTAATCAATCTTTACGATCTATAATTAAATAAAAAAAAATTTTAATCTAGATATTATTGACTGTACCTACCACAGAACGATTTTTTCGAATTTTGAATTACTCATTATCGGTATAACCGATTTTAACGAAATTTTTTATAAAGAAGCCCCTAAAAAGTTTAAAAAACATTGCATTTAAAAACTTAAGAAAAAATATTTTTTCAATTTTAAGAAAAAAAAGTAATTTTCTTTTCTTAAAAATGTTTTAAAAATTTTATACATAAAAGCTTATTTTTTTAAGGAACCACTACAACGACTTATAATTTTTGTTCCTTCATAAATTCATATATGCATAGCATTCTGTTTTTATCTCTTACTACTAAAAGAATTTAAAAAATTCATTTTATCCTTGTGAACAGTTTTCTTTAATAACATCCGTTTTTAAAATTCCTAGTCTATTACATAGGAGCAAGTTCGTGCGACCCAGTCGTGCATTTTATTTTTAATAAAATGCTTTGGAATTTGTATCTAAATTCTATAGTCAGGCAGAAGCTTTTAGGTTTGCGGCCGCTTAAGTATCGTAGGACTTTTCATGATTTGATCAAATTGAGTGTCTTATTTTGTTCTCCGTACTGCCCATATGGGCTCCAATGAGCCAACTGAGACCTTTTTCAGCCTAGACAAGTAGGCACAGAACCAATTATGGAAAAAACATAGTGCAGAGATACTTTTAAACGGAAGTTAAAAACTTAATTTTACGAATTGTCATATCTATGATAGTGAATTTCACTAATTAATATGTTAAGTTAGCTTTAATTTATTAAATTGTAGTTTGTTGAGCTTAAATAAAAAAAATAAATAAACTTTATACTGTACCAGCAATGCTTGCCTACATTTCAGTCTTGAACCACAAGAGCAAATTCGTGTGATTTGTTATTTTCTATTCAACCCCTTTTCGATCTCCATACTTAAGCCTGTCTCATAAAATTAACAAAATTATTAAATTAATTATTATTAAATTTATTTATTTTTAGCATTTAGATTTCCAATTTAGATATTGTTCAAACCCATTTCTTTAGACGCCTAGTATTATCATTTAACACCTCATCACTAGTATTTAACATAACTTGTTAATAAATATTAAAAACCCCCAGCTTAACACAATTTTTTTTTATTTATTTTTTTTTCACACAAAACACAATCTTTTATTGGATAAATAATAGTTTTATGATGAGGATGAAGAATTATGACTTAAAAAATAAATTAACAAAGACAACCTCTTCATCTTTCACACAAAGTTCCCATTTTTAATAAATGCCACACACATGGGAAGTTTTCTGCGTTATGGGGGCATATTTTATGGCCACATTAATTCTTGAAATGACATTACTAACATAATTAACATTCATAATCACAAAGCATTTAAGTACCATCAAATTTTATATTTGGAAAATCTTTAGATATAAATTTATTAAACATAAATATAGGCCACAATGTAACAAACTGTTATTGAGGTTTCCATGACTTTAAATCCGAAAAATTTATATATTTATTAAATAGACCAATTTTAAGAATTTTCACATAAGAGGGCTAAATATTGTGAAGCATTTCACAAGTAAATAAGGTTGGTTTCTTTTGATTGAATCATTAAATTTCTATGTTTGGTTTAGGGAAAGATGAAAAGTCCTATATTTAGAATGTTTTTATTGGTCGTTACTTTGCGCCATTAATCACTGTGACAATATTTGTGATTAATACTGATAATAACATTGATGGAGAGTGTAATTATTTTGTCATTATGTCGACAACTTTGGAAAGCTCATAAAACTGATTTACGAGTATGTCTACCCTGTACATTTATGTATCAAAATTTTACATCAAGTTTTCGAAATCGAATTTATAAATAAAATATTTGATTTTCCCGTTTATGGAACCTAATTGTAATTATGAACTTGAGTATGACATTGTCCGCACTTCCAATCCATGGAGTCCTTTATTGATTTTTAATTATGTTTCCAAATAATTTGTGTATGTTCGTATAGAAAAATATCACAACTGTCAAAGAGTGTTTTATGGTCATTAAGCTAGACGGGTACACGGTACATACACACCTATCTTAGATCAATATGTAAGTGGGGAGTATTCTGTATGAAGCTTGTCGTTTTTTTAAATTACACAAATTGTCCATTTGGGCTGAAAATGATTGTCCGTTTTCGTTTAAAATGATTTGCGTTCAGTTGGTGATTTATGAGCTTGGCCTTATACGATACTTTTATTCTATGTACCTATTCATTTTAAAAGGTGTGTGCTTTATTGTCTTTTTTTGTCTTTGTTTTTAAACAAGTTCGTTTAATCAATCAAAAAACGTAAAGGAATGCTACAGACTTGAAGTAATAATTTATAGATGTACACAGATTGGTAGAAGTATATTTTATGAATTACGTTTACGACCCGTGGAAGATCAATTTGTCTTGTAAGTATACAATTTTTAATGGTGTGTAAATTATACATTTTGCTGCAAAACCTTTAATCCTACGGTGTTTTTTCTAGGGTTTAAGTTTGATTAAAATTAAACTCTCATTGACACTAATACTCAGCGACTGCTTTCGCCTCTCGGATTATTTATTTCTTCCTGATTTGATTCTAGAGACTTCGAAAACCATTATTTTGTATTTTGCTATTCAAATCTTTTCATCCCAACTATAGCTACCTATTCCTTTTTTGAAAATAAGTTGATGAAATGCACGAATGTATGGACTAACTGCCCATTATAGAATGAAGACTTAGTTCCAGTTGAGATTTGTAATATCATCAAAATATTATAAGACTCAAGGTGTAACCTTGTGGGACTCCTGTGAAAGTGTTTAATAAATTTGAATTTTCTAATTTTAGCTAGCAATAAGTTGTTTTATAATGGAGTCAATGGAGTTCAAATATTTGGAATTATAAGCCCAAATTCCATTTTGCCATTAAGATTTTTTGCAAATATTTCAATTTTTCAATTAGATTAGTGTTTTGAATTTCTTTAATTTATTTTTGTTTTGTTTGCTATTTTCTTGTATTCCTTGTATAGAATAATAATGCTTGATTTTAGGCTTAATTGATTTTTCCCCATTTTTTTTTTAACGAAAATTGTTGAAAGTCACTAGGACCTGGTTCTTCACAAGTTGTCATGATACCAAAATTATTAAGTAAACAGTCGAAGAGACAAAGTATGTGAACACAAATTTTGAGCTTGAAATAAAAAGCAATTAAGTATTTAAAAGGTGAGACTCAAGACAAAACAAAACTTCAGAATTTCAAGCTTAAGATCTTTTATCTATTCCTTTTTGGTTGCGACTTATAAAAATATATACCGAAATAAATCGATTTTGATGGATAAGTGTTAAGGTGGAGAAAATGACCAAATTTGTTTTGTATGCTTTAGTCCTTGAGAAGTATTAAAATCCAAAGTCCAGCTTCCAGCTAATTTTGTTTGTTATTTTTAAATTAAAACTAATCACATTCACAACGTAATTTAATTAATAAAAGATTCGGGTGAATTGGTTTTTTTTCAGAATCATTTTCCTAAGATTTTCGCTTTACAGATTTCCCTAAGCGACTTTGCAATGTTTTATATTTCTTATTATTTTATCGTTATTTTTAAGAGCAGAGTTTTATACAATAAATTCAACCGTTATACTCATGCTACGGGGAATGCACATCAGTTCACATCCCATCCAGACTTATTTCTTAGCACAGAGATTACTTCTATAGCCATTCAACACGAATGTTGAAGGCTTTAACTCTAACTCGATTTATTACTGTCATTTCGATATCCAGAAATTTGAAACCAATGTTTACTTTCTTAACGCTTACATTGTGTTTAGCACTTTTAGGATAGTTAAAACCTTTTTAGTGCGTGCACAACAAAAACAGAAGGTATAAATGAATGTACAAAAAATCAAATAAAAAAAACTGTACCGGAAATAGAGCCCTGCGGAACACATACCTTTTCTTCACATTTTTCTGATAAATCGTTTTAAATCTTCATGTTTTTTTTTTTTTTTCCAAAATGAATATACGAATTTAATCTGAAGCTTTTAAATAAAAATGCTTTAAACGCGATGAGGTTAAAAATGTTTTAAATATGAGAATAATATGCGCAATATGTACATACTCGGTATGTGCTGTGTAGATTTGGACATAAGTGCTATGCTGTTAGTTCAATCTACATGGGTTTGTAACTTTTGAGTTTGTGGAATTTACGTAGCCAAAAAAATGGTGGGATACCTAATCCTGTGAACTTCAATTTTGGGATTCTAGTTTTTGAAGAAAAATTTGTCTTCCGTAAGTTAGCAAAATGATATTTGCACTGACAATTTTTGAATCACGCCAAAAAATTACATACACTGTTCTTAATCTATAGGGCAAGTTTTTGTATCGGGTAAGTACATTTACTCAAATTTAATCAAAACTAACACAGACAAGAAGCTCAAAAAATTCACTATATATTTCAGAGACTTTGTTTTTGAATTTCGCAAATATTACTTTGATTCACTTCTCGATTTGGATCTATCAAATTTAAAAATTTGGAAATATTTAAGCAATAACAATACCTTAAATTATTTTTCATTCAATATGGACTCAAATTGTATTGTGAGAATTCGACTTACCATTGGAATAACCATTGGACCTATTGCTGCTCAAGCAATAGATAATTGAGAAGCTTTCACTGTTTAAGATATTCCCTTAAGCGATATTAAATCGATTACAGATTTAGAGGACAAATAATATTTCGCTTTTTTAGAGGTGGGGTAATTTCCATCTACTTAAAAAAAGAAAACATTTAAGGTATAGAACCAGAACAAAAGGCTTTCGAATGCGCTTTTCCAGTGTAGAAGAATACCTATTCAGAACAATCGGTGGTATACTATCCGGATCCGTTCCGATCTATCAGAGTCTAACTGAACCCAAGGTGATATACTCCTGCGAGTCAGACGAACTCTCGATCATGCAAGAGTCAACTATTCACAGTTCTACGGCTGACGTGGGCCAGACTTCGACTCTTAATAGAGGATTGCACAGGTCGGTATTTTTAATCCGCTTAAAAAACCACAGAAATGTGGAAGGCTTCGCTAACTAATCAACTTTAACATAAAGTGACAGATTATGTCTATATAAAAACTATATATAAACTCAAGAAAAATTTTAATTTCTCTTACACGTCACTTAAACTGATTTGCAACTACGATAGATTTCAGCGAATAAAAACAGAGGTTGGTATTTCTAATTCTCTGACCAGCAATATAAGAAATTTTCAGGGATCGGTGTTCGGTCCACTGTTATTTTGGTTATCTATAAATGATCTTCCTGACGTAGTTCCTTATTGCCGAGTTCATTTGTATGCTGATGCAGTAATTTATATTTTTCGTAAAATTGGCTTGATGCAAGACTACTTGGCTAGGATAAATAAGGATCTAACCCATATCCTAATTTGGTCTAATAATTCAGTCTAATAATTCATAATTCGTAAAAAAAATCGACCTCGAGATTTTTATAAAAGTTGACATTACTATGATAACGAAGACCAAAAAAGTGGGCCTCGAAATTCTGTCTGTCTGTCTGTTCGACTACAGCTAAACGGCTCGGCCGATTTTCTTCAAACTTGGTAGATGTGGGTTTTAATTTTTTTCCCACGGATGTTTTTTGTAAGACCCAAAATAACGGTACCTGCCATACGAATTTTTTTCGAAATTTTATAAATATTTTTTTTCACAAATTGTCCCACAGATTAAAAAAAAAATCATAAAATTTCATTTAGTTAAACCTAGGTAATTGTTGAAAAAAACTTCCAAGAAATTATTTTTTTTGGTACCCCCGTTGGAACCTTTTTTTTTTGTTTTTGTTTTTGATTTTCTCAAAAATTGTACCACCGATTTTGATAATTTTTTTTATGGTAAGATACCCCAGCAGTTTCAATACTATAGTGAATTCAAATTTTCAAAAACTTTTTTCTGGATTTTTAAAAAAATTTCCAAAATTTTTTTTTGAAAACTCAATATTTCGAAAACCCCATGCTCAATTTTTTAAAACTTGATAAATAAAAGTTTCTTAAAATAATCAATAAGATATGGGAAAAAAAATTTATTTTATCTAAAAATAACGGTACCCTCAATACAAATGTTAAAAAATGGTTTTCGAAAATCGTATTGTTCTCGAAAACGGTTCCGGTTTCTTTCCATCAATTTTTAAGATCTATAGTTTAATAAAAATATTTTGAAAAGAAGATATTAATGACTGTACCTACCATACAACGATTTTTTAAAATTTTGAATTTCTCATTATCGGCATAACGGATTTTGAAGAAATTTTTTAGAGAGAAGCTTATAAAAAGTTTAAAAAACATTGCATTTCAAAACTTTAAGAAAAATATTTGTTTTTGAATGAAAATCCAATATCTCGAAAACGGCTCAATATTTTTTTTTGTAAATTTAATTTTTATTCGAACAATAATAATTAAAATGCACGACTGGGTCCCACGAACTTGCTCCTATGTAAGAGACTAGGAATTTTAAAAACGAATGTTATTAGAGAAAACTGTTCATAAGGATAAAATGAATTTTTTTAAATTCTTTAAGTAGTAAGAGATAAAAACAGAATGAAATGCAAATATGAATTTATGCAGGAACAAAAATTATAAGTCGTTGTAGTGGTTCCTTAAAAAAATAAGCTTTTATGTACAAAATTTTTAAAACATTTTTAAGAAAAAACTTTGGTGCGCCAACCTTAAGTTTTTATTATTGTACGAATAAAAGTCCAATTTCCAAAAAAAAATACTAAGCCGTTCTTGAGATATCGAATTTTTCAAAAAAAAATTACTTTTTTTTTATAAAAATTGAAAAAATATTTTTTCTTAAGTTTTTAAATGCAATGTTTTTTAAACTTTTTAGGAGCTTTTTTAT